>JAVJIX010000020.1:847500-1447500 GCA_036785185.1 Paratrypauchen microcephalus | reverse complement strand
TACAATGGCCCAGCAGATAATGGCATCTGGATGGTCCCAGGGTGAGTGGAAGAAATGATAGGCTCTCAGTTACCTCGTTCGCACAGCCGGACGGTCAGGGAGCCTTCATCCTGGAAATAGATGATTCTTTTCTGCACGATGCTGGCCCTGTGAAGAAAAAAACAAAACAAAAAACATATTACATGAACAGGAGTACACACAAAATGCTGGCATTATGGCGACACTACGATGGGATTAGATAGATAATGTGGTTCCTTTGCCACTATCTGGTCCATGCAATCTTCAGAGAGGGGACAGTAATGAGTTCCCACAGGCATCGTAATGGACAAAACGAACATATATTTCACAGAGAGGGAGTAATAGATTATCTGGGGACAGAATCACGTTCCTGGAACATGCTCTGAAGCAGTTTAGATTGTGGGGTGGCTGTGGTCGGCAGGAGATCCCATCTAGATAACCAACACAGTGAGAAGCAGTTTAAAGTAACCGTTTTCCAGAGAATTCTTATGTTTAACTTCCCTGGAACAGACAGAAGCAGGTGAAACCACAACAGAAGTACAACAACAGAAGTACAAATGAAATACCATTTATCCTGATAAAATTTCCAATATTTCATGGACATGTGAATCATTTTAACTAGAAAGAAATACATGTTAAACAGATGTTATTTTGTTTCACAGTATGGCATTAGACCAATTTATCTCCATGGAGACAAGCAAGATGTGCCACCAGGCCAATTTACAGATCAGATCTTGTGAAGAATTTCTGAAAAAACAATATTGGACCATCTGCCAGGAATGTTACAAAGTGCACCTTTATTTATAAATGACCGAGTACACGTTATGGTATTCATTCTGAACAATTTCTGAAAACAATGAGCAATTTTGAGTGGCACTTTCTGGTGGTCTTTTAATGACAGTAAAAACGTACTTACAATAGAATGTAATATTTTACACTTCTTAGACTAGATGTTACATAAATCAATCTAAAACTACTCAGGAAAGGGTCTTTCCAATCAATACATTTTTGTTACTCTTGATACTAATTCAAATATTTATTGACAACCCAATTTCCTTTTCAGTTTATGATCAAGCAAACAAAAAGCTCTGATATCTTGCAGGTTTATATTAATCCAGCGCACATGTTCAGTGCTTATTAAATAAAAGATTGTTAAGTTGGTCGTGCACACGGGGCTGTTTTAGTCAGCTTTGGCCAAGGTTCTCTAATCATATCACTGTTTTATAGCAGAACTAAAGCCATCGCTGGCTTATTCTTAATAAGAACAAGTCTGTTTAGTTGGCATACTTAATGCCACACTGTGAAACATTTTGGGCAAATCCATGATAATAAACCACCAGAAAATTTACACAGTGCACCTTTATTTGTAAAAAAGACAGAGTACAAGTGATTGTAGTCATTTGGATTGTTTCCAAATACAATGTTAACCAAAATACAGTTATAGATGTGCAATTTTGAGTGTTTACTTGGACTTACTTTATTACTGGTGCAAGGGACAGGTTTTGGTAGTAGTATAACAAAAATAAAAAGATACTGACAATGAATACAGTATAATATTTTAAACTTCTTAGGCTAGATGTCATATAGTTCAATCTAAAATTACTCAGGAAAGATTAAATTCTTTCCAATTAATGCATTTATCTAGCTTGATACTGATTTTAGCATCAGTTAGTATCTGGGTATATTTATTGACAACTTCCTTTTCAGTATAAACAAGCAAACACAATGGACCCTCTACATACAGTAGTGTTTCTTTATTTCCAAATGCAATGTTAACAAAAAACAAAACAAAACAAAAAACAGTTATAAAAGTGCAATTCCGAGTGTTTACTTGCTCCATTTATTACTGGGGCGAGGGACAGTTTTTGGTGGTGGCAAAGCTCTTATAGTAGAGACATAAAGTAGGTCCAAATGTTCACACAGCTAGAGAGACAGAGAGGCCAAACCACATTAAGCAGGAGTTATGGCTTATATTACACTTATAAATCTTACACAAGCCCAGTGCTACAATATAACCTGCAACACAGCTGACTGCTTAGGCATGAAATTAAAAAACAGTGAACTATGCCCACAATTATCTAACACTCAGATTCACTAATGGTGGCAGCACTGTTGATGCTACTTTCATTAATACTAACTGTAGCCATACATCAGTAGTTGAAAAAATCTGAAATGTCATATTTTTATCCAGTGTTGATTGATAGTTGTGAGGTGTCCACTGTATTAGACATGGTATGTTTCAGAATTTGATAGATAGACCCACGCTTCTGTCATCAGTTTTCAGATTTCGCTGTGTACATTTTTAAAGTGACAACTGAAAATGGATTGAAGTGAGATCTTGTTTTGTCATTTGCTGCATATTTAATCAAACAACAACAAAGTTAGAGTTGTGACACTAAACAAGTAATTCTGTGTGCCCAAAATTGTGAGAGAAATCTTCTAAACAATATATAGAATGTATTTATGCCATTGGTAAAGCTGCATTTTCAAATCGCGAAAGAAAAAAGTTTAGTTTTAGTATGATTTAAAGGTGCCCTGTTACACAAAATTGACTATTGTGAGCTTTAAGTCATTTTAGAATGTTGTTACTTCATCAAAACATACTTGGAGTCGTCTTTTGTTTCATTCATGCATGTTTGAGTAACCCTTTATTATTAGTCTGCCTATATCTCCAAATCTCAGAATGTTTTGTTCCATGTTGTGATATCATTCAGTAGTAGTTTCCATGTTACCGGCTACCTATAATCTTTAGTTCACTAGAGACTGCCAATTCCAGTTTAAAAGATCCAAGATGGCGGCAGGTCACCAGGGTGTGGTGTTGCTCTGAGAAGCATGTCTTGTTTTAATATGTTTTATTGTATGAAATGAAAATTTTAGACTAAAAACAGTGTAATTTTAGCTTCCAAGTCCAAACCTCTCTGAGCTTTTTAAATATTGCTTCTTAAAACATTCTGGACTTTTAAAATGAACTCTGGATATGGACTACTAGCCTGCTAGCTAGTCCCACTCCACCTGGGCCTACTTGGCTACTAGCTCCACTCCACCTGGGCCTGCCTGGCTGCTGGCTCCACTCCACCTGGGTCTGTCTGGCTGCTGGCTCCACTCCACCTGGGTCTGTCTGGCTGCTGGCTCCACTCCACCTGGGTCTGTCTGGCTGCTGGCTCCACTCCACCTCGGTCTGTCTGGCTGCTGGCTCCACTCCACCTGGGTCTGTCTGGCTGCTGGCTCCTCTCCACCTGGGCCTGCCTGGCTGCTAGCGCCACTCCACCTGGGTCTGTCTGGCTGCTGGCTCCACTCCACCTGGGTCTGTCTGGCTGCTGGCTCCACTCCACCTGGGTCTGTCTGGCTGCTGGCTCCACTCCACCTGGGTCTGTCTGGCTGCTGGCTCCTCTCCACCTGGGCCTGCTTGGCTGCTAGCGCCACTCCACCTGGGACTGTCTGGCTGCTGGCTCCACTCCACCTGGACCTGCCTAGCTGCTGGCTCCACTCCACCTGGGCCTGCCTGGTTGCTAGCTTCACTCCACCTAGGCCTGCCTAGCTGCTGGCTCCTCTCCACCTGGGCCTGCCTGGCTGCTGGCTCCTCTCCACCTGGGCCTGCCTGGCTGCTGGCTCCACTCCACCTGGGTCTGTCTGGCTGCTGGCTCCACTCCACCTGGGCCTGCCTGGCTGCTGGCTCCACTCCACCTGGGTCTGTCTGGCTGCTGGCTCCACTCCACCTGGGCCTGCCTGGCTGCTGGCTCCTCTCCACCTGGGCCTGCCTAGCTGCTGGCTCCTCTCCACCTGGGCCTGCCTAGCTGCTGGCTCCTCTTCACCTGGGCCTGCCTGGCTGCTGGCTCCTCTTCACCTGGGCCTGCCTGGCTGCTGGCTCCTCTCCACCTGGGTCTGTCTGGCTGCTGGCTCCACTCCACCTGGGTCTGTCTGGCTGCTGGCTCCTCTCCACCTGGACCTGCCTAGCTGCTGGCTCCTCTCCACCTGGGCCTGCCTGGCTGCTGGCTCCTCTCCACCTGGGCCTGCTTGGCTGCTAGCGCCACTCCACCTGGGACTGTCTGGCTGCTGGCTCCACTTCACCTGGGCTTGCCTGGCTGCTGGCTCCACTCCACCTGGACCTGCCTAGCTGCTGGCTCCTCTCCACCTGGGCCTGCCTGGTTGCTAGCTTCACTCCACCTGGGCCTGCCTAGCTGCTGGCTTCACTCCACCTGGGCCTGCTTAGCTGCTAGCTCCTCTCCTAGCTGCTCCTTCAGACCCGATTTCGTTCGTGCGGAGAAAGCAGAGAACAATGGCATTTTAATCTTTAGTTCACTAGAGACTGCCAATTCCAGTTTAAAAGATCCAAGATGGCGGCAGGTCAGAATGTCTTGTTTTAATGTTTTATTGTATGAAATGAAAATTTTAGACTAAAAACAGTGTAATTTTAGCTTCCAAGTCCAAACCTCTTTGAGCTTTTTAAATATTGCTTCTTAAAACATTCTGGACTTTTAAAATGAACTCTGGATATGGACTACTAGCCTGCTAGCTAGTCCCACTCCACCTGGGCCTACCTGGCTACTAGCTCCACTCCACCTGGGCCTGCCTGGCTGCTGGCTCCTCTCCACCTGGGCCTGCCTGGCTGCTGGCTCCTCTCCACCTGGGTCTGCCTGGCTGCTGGCTCCTCTCCACCTGGGCCTGCCTGGCTGCTGGCTCCTCTCCACCTGGGCCTGCCTGGCTGCTGGCTCCACTTCCTCCTGGGTCTGTCTGGCTGCTGGCTCCTCTCCACCTGGACCTGTCTGGCTGCTGGCTCCTCTCCACCTGGACCTGCCTAGCTGCTGGCTCCTCTCCACCTGGGCCTGCCTGGCTGCTGGCTCCTCTCCACCTGGGCCTGCCTGGCTGCTGGCTCCTCTCCACCTGGGCCTGCTTGGCTGCTAGCGCCACTCCACCTGGGACTGTCTGGCTGCTGGCTCCACTTCACCTGGGCCTGCCTGGTTGCTGGCTCCACTCCACCTGGGCCTGCCTGGTTGCTAGCTTCACTCCACCTAGGCCTGCCTAGCTGCTGGCTCCACTCCACCTGGGCCTGCCTGGTTGCTAGCTTCACTCCACCTGGGCCTGCCTAGCTGCTGGCTTCACTCCTAGCTGCTCCTTCAGACCCGATTTTGTTCGTGCGGAGAAAGCAGAGAACAATGGCATTTTTCGTTACTTTAATATGGTTGTTGGCAGCCTGGGACATGAGACCAAACAATGTTCCTTGGGTGAGTAACCATGAGAGTGTGTTGTGTTTCTGGGACACTTATTATACTGGCACTGATTTTAATGCGGTTTATGAGAAACCACAGTTGCATTTGTTCTGGGTCTTAAGCTCCTGGACAGATGTTCCCAGAGGAATACTTAAACTTCAAAATGTCCTTATTCTATATGACCTTACACTTTTGTACAGTAAAAATAATTGCCTGGCTTCAACTTACAAAAATACTGCTTCAAAATGTAAAGTGAAGCAAAGATTGATAATTGTTCTACTCTTACTTTTATCTGGAAATGTGCAACCAAACCCTGGACCTGAATTGCAATGTACCCAGACCCCTGCTGATTTTAAATCAATGTCTGGGCTCAAAATTATTCATCTTAATGTGCGCAGTTTACTACCCAAGATGGACACTGTCAAAATGTGGGTTAGTTCAACAGATGCGGACATTGTGTTTATCTCTGAAACCTGGCTGACAAAATCTATTACAAATCTATTACACGGCTTAAAGGAGCAGTAAATCTGAATATCATCCGCAAATATGTGGTAGGAGACATCACTGAATCTTTGGAAGATTTTTCCTAAAGGAGTCACATATAACAAAAACAGAACAGGACCCAGGACGGAGCCTTGTGGGACTCCACACCATAAGTCTGCAGTCTCAGACCTTATGTGATTAACTGAAACACTAAAGCTCCGGCCAGACAAATATGAGGAAAACCATTGAAGAACTGACCCCGACAGACCTATATGATCCCTCAATCTTCTCAGCAGAACCTGGTGGTCAACAGTATCAAAGGCTGAGGACAAGTCCAAGAGAACCAGAACAGTGCATTTTCCAGAATCAGCGGACATCATAATGTCGCTGGACACTTTCAGTAAAGCTGTTTCTGTGGAGTGTTGTTTACGGAAACCAGACTGAAATGTCTCTTTGTTATTTTGGTCCAGAAAAAATGTCAACTGTTCACAAACCACTTTCTCAAGAATCTTGGATAGAAATGGGAGCTTGGAGATTGGTCTAAAATTATTTGGAACTGTCGGGTCCAAACCTGCTCTTTTAAGTAATGGCTGCACTATGGCATGTTTAAAAGCATTGGAAAACACACCAGAGGTCAAAGAGAGGTTAACCATGTTGGTCACCCAGGGGCCAAATACCTCAAACACTTTAAGGAAGAGTCTATAAGGAAGGACATCTGATGAACAAGAGGAGGGTTTCATCTTGGTCACCAGTGCCGAGATTTCAGCAAGGGTCACAGGCCTAAAAGAGAACCACATGCTTGTGACTCGTTCAATAGCTGTGAGAGTACCACATGGAGGAGGTGGGATTTTATCCTTGATTGTCTTAATTTTATAATTGAAGAAAGTCAAAAAAGCATTGCTGTCAGCTTCCGAAAAAATAGGGGTAACTGAAACAGCAGGGCCCACAAGAGAATTAATTGTGTCAAACAACACTTTGGGATTTTTCTTGTTAACTGTCACCAGTTGACGAATATAGTCAGATCTGGCCTTCTCCACCATTGTATTGTATGACAACACAAGATCCTTAAGATACAGCCTGTGCACTTCAAGATTTGTGGATTTCCACAGCCGTTCGGTCTTTCGACACTGTCTCTTAAGACTTAGGATATTTTCATTAATCCAAGGACATGCTTTTTTCTGCGTAAACAGATTGGATCTAACAGGAGCCACCTGATCCAGGATATTTTTGCAGTGATCATTAAAACTGCAAATCAAATCATCCACATTAAAACAATCCTCAAACAAAAGAGGGTCAAACATTACAGAAAATCTGTCTGCAGTACTAGTACAGTACTCTGTCTGCGTGTCATCACTACAGTACAGTGATGACACGCCTCTGAGACCTTACTTCTACTTGGGCTCAGGACTAAAGCGCAGATCACACAACACAAGACTATGATCACTCATGTGGACATCGTTTACAAAAACATTAAAAATGTCTAGGCCAAGCGTAAAAACCAAGTCTAATATGTGGCCTTTTTGGTGAGTGGGCACATGTTGTTTAAAGCCAAAAGCTTCAGTCAGTGTTAAAAGTTCCATAGCTGGGCATGATGAAGAGTCGTCAACATGAATATTAAAATCTCCAAGAATTAAGACAGATTCCAACTTTATTATAGAGGATAAAAAGTCACTAAAATCCTTCAAAAAGGGAGCAGCTGGGCCAGGAGGACGATAGACCAACACACAATAAAAAGGATGCACAGAGCCCACCTTGACCATCTGTGATTCAAAAGAAGTGAATTCTTGTGACTGAATCACCTTACAAGCATAGTCCTGCTTATAAACAATTGCTAGACCACCACCTCGGCTTCCCGAGAGCAGAGAAGCCGACAGGGCAGAGATCATTCAAATGGAGAAATTCCTCTTCCCTCTGCCAGGTCTCAGAAAGACACAATATGTCCAACTCCTCTCGTGAAATAAGATCGTTCAGGGAAAATGCTTTGTTGGCAATAAAACGAGCATTCAACAGGCCCAGGTGGATTGAGGATGACGTCACGGAGGCAGTGTCCACGGACCGCAGCGGGATCGGTCGAAGACACGTCCAGCGATCATGTGAGCTCCAGCTGGACCGGGGAAACACGGAAGTACGCGGCGGCGATGAAAATCGATGACCATAACTCCAACACTGCGAAGGGACACCTGGCTGTATGACCCTAGGTTTAGCCCCCAGGTATGCCAAATTCACATTGGCTTTCCTTCCATCGATAATGGGGTTGGGGTCCTTGCAGGCTCGGTCAGCAGAGGCCCGGTCTGCCATAGTGACAAATCCATAACCTCTGTACTTTCCCATCTGCCGGTCTGTGATCACAACCGCCTCCTCGATGTCCCCAAACACCTCAAAATATTTTCGGAGACTCGAGTCGGTGGTGTGATAAGGAAGACCTCCAACGAAGATCTTGATGAAGGTGGTGTCTTTCTGTGCCGAATGCATGATGCAAATTGAATAAGTGAAAAATAAAGTTGTGCAAAGTGAAAAAGAGCGGAATAAACAAGGTCGGTTCACGGAGAGAAGTGTATGTCCCCGCGGCGGCAGTGTGCCCAGTGTGCTCCCGAAAAAGGAGCACGCTTTGGGGCGTGTAACTCCGATCTCCTCTGCCTAACCAGCTCCGATGATCCAGACACAAAGCTAACTAAGGCTGAATAAGTTATTCACAGTAGTAAAAGTGTCTAAAAGGACATAGAAAGCGCGCTGGCTCCGATTTTGTGAGGGGAGATCGAGCGGTGTCGGATATTTGTACATTTGTACAAATATCTTGGTATCTTGCTTGATGACACCCTGACTTTTAAACCCCACATTGACAATCTTGTGAAGAAACTCAAATTGAAATTGTTTTTTTTTTTTTCCGAAATAAATTGTGTTTTTCTTTAAAGGTTAAAAAGCACCTTGTCACTGCAACTTTTTTTATCCATTTTAGATTATGGAGACTTGCTGTATATGAACGCTTCAGCTCAATGTCTGAGTAAGATTGACTCTGCGTATCATGCTGCTTTGAGGTTTGTTACTAACTGTAGGGCCTTGACCCACCACTGTGAACTGTACTCTCGAGTGGGATGGCCTTCTTTGTCCACTAGGAGGTTGACTCATTCGTACACCTTTATCTACAAGGCCATGCTTGGACTACTGCCCTCCTACATGTGTAACTTAATCACACAGAGAAGTGTTGATTCTTATGGTTTGCGTTCAAATGATCAGTTGTTGCTCTCTGTTCCGTTTGTTCGCAGAGTTGGGAAAAAGGGCTTTTGTCTTCTCTGCCCCCTCGACATGGAACAAGCTGCAAAAGGACTGGAAATTAACAGAATTTATCTCGTTGAATGACTTTAAATCCAGACTGAGAGCTCTTGAGACAGCCTCCATAAATTGTACCTGTTTTAACTAATTTATATGTAATTTTAACTAATTTATATGTCATTTTAATTGTGTTTTAATTGTCTTTTTGCTGCCTCTAGGTCAGGGCTCCCTTGAAAAAGAGTTTTGTTTTTTTTATTTGTAACAATGTGTTAATTCCTGTATATAGAGTTGTGTAGCCCAGTTTTTAATAATGATGATGCATTATAAAACACAATCTCTTTCTCTTAAATACAATTTCTTAGACATGTTTTTAATGTACCCTTTTGTGTTGTGCAATTGATTTACAACAAAGACAGTGAAGGGGACAATTGCTAACCCCATAACCAAGTGAAGTGGCTGGAAGTGGACATGAGCTATGATTGCCTGTACAACAAACTACCTGGTGTGTACTCTGCTAAAAGCCTCTGAGTGGATGGTTCACATGAGGTCTGTAGAGTTTTGAGTCAGTCCAGTTCACCATAAAAACCCCAGGGTCTTTAAAACACTCTTGTATTTTTCCTCATGCCTGGTTCTGACAGATGGCTATAGTTCTGCCCAAAGTTCGAGCTCAGCCCTGAATTTGTGAGGTTTGTGTGAGAGCAGGTTTTATAGCCAGCTTCCTTGTGACATCGCCCCCTACAGTGAGATGTAATCACTTTTCCTCTCCACCGCCACCGCTTGGCCCTGAATTCGCCAGTGGACCGACGGAGCAGTTGGAGTCCCACTGCTCTCCCCAGGCTCAGCTGTCTCTCTCTCTCTACCTCAGTCAGGTTGGTAAAAACACTCAACAGCATTGTGTTACTGTTTAGGTTTAACTACATATGCTTCTTGTATGGACATCTACTTCAACACATAATTTTCTTTTCCTTTTAGATAGATATCATAGATAAAGATATTTATTTAGTTTCAACTTCCAAATGATCTACACTGTGCAATTTTCTCAGTTACATTCACTTTTCAGTTGGACACCTGTGTACCTACTCTAAATTGTTATCAGAAAGTTTGTTTGTTTTACCTTTACAGCACAAACCCATTTGGCACAAAAATGTGCAGTTTGTACAAGCTGGATCTGCATTACATTCCCATGTTTGACTCCTGCTGTTGGCGTCCTTGTGAAGATATATATTTTTACTTTTACAGTAGTAACTATGCCTGTAGCATAATAATGTGCGATATAGTGTATTGATAAAAAGAGAAGTTCAATTTGTCAACTGGACAAAGTTGGTTTGGTTGAAGACGTTTCGTCGCTCATCCGAGAGACTTCTTCAGTTGTGGTTCTAGTGCTGGTTAGTCCCTGTTTATATCTAGCTGCAGGGCGGAGCTCACTACACTGAAATCCTTCTGAAACTATCTCAGCTAATTTGTATCTTTTGTTTTCCTGGCGTCTCGTTTAGCATCTCTATTTAGCCCTATGAGAAGCTCACTGCTCTGAAATAGCTCTGAAACTATCCCCTCATTTGTTCCTTTTGTTATTCGAATATTTAGCATCTTTATTCAGACTACAGACCGTCTCCACCCTTCTGTCCCTGACTCGTCTGCACTAATGTTTTTTTTTTTCGTCTGTTATGATTTGGTTTAAGAATCGAATTATAAATGGGAGACAAGTTATGTCTAACTCCCCCATTTCTGTTTAACGACGGATTCTCTTTTTTGACAAAAATTGCTTCTTTCACTCCCCTCTCAAACCAGTTCTTTTCCCTGGCTAAGATCTGAACTTCACTGTCCTCAAACGAATGGCCCGTGGCTTCTAGGTGAAGATGTACGGCAGATGACGATCCACTTTGGCACGCCCGTCTGTGTTGGTACATCCTCTTGTGGAGAGGCTGCTTGGTTTCTCCAATGTAGCGCTCATTGCAGTCTTCACTACACTGAATGGCGTAGACCACATTGCTTTGTTTGTGGCTCGGTCCTTTGGGTGGACGAGTTTTTGTCTTAAAGTGTTTGTGGGTTTGAAATAAACTGGGATTTCATATTGTCTGAAAATCCTCTGTAGTTTTTCCGAAACGCCGGCCAGGTACGGAATCGCTACCCCTTTCCTCCTGGGTTCGGATTCTCTGTTGTCTTGTTTCTTGCCCTTGTCTCTCTTGGTTTTGTTGACAGCCCATTTAGGATATCCACAAACCGAGAGGGCTTCCTGCACGTGTTGTTCTTCTTTCTCCTTACCCTCTGTGCTTGTGGGAACCACTTGGGCCCTGTGTTGTAATGTCCGAATAACACCCAGTTTGTGCTGCAGTGGGTGGTGTGAATCAAAAAGCAGGTATTGGTCTGTGTGTGTGGGCTTCCTGAAGACTTCTACTTGGAGTCCCCGGTCTCCTCCTATCGTTACTGCACAATCTAAGATGTCAAGAATGTGTTATCCTTGGCATCTTCACGGGTGAATTTGATGTTCGGATCTACAGAATTGATATGTGCAGTGAAAGGTTCCAAATCTTGAATTTTGATTTTTGTAAAATTATCATCAACATAACGAAACCAGTGTGTGGGTGGAGTGCCTGGATATGAAGCTAAGGCACTCTGTTCAAATTGTTCCATGTATAAATTAGCCATGATAGGGGAGACCGGTGACCCCATCGCACAGCCATCGATCTGCCTGTAGAAGTTCCCTCTGAACTGGAAATAGGTGGTATTTAGACAAATTTCCAGCAGTTGGCAGATTTGGTGAGGAGAAAGTTTGGTTCTCTCTTCTCGCTTGGAATCCTGTAGTAAACTCCTTCTTGCTGCTTCGACCGCTACAGCTGTGGGGATACAAGTGAAAAGAGAGGTTACATCAAAGGAAACCATGGTCTCATCCTGACCAAACTGGAGAAACTTAACTTTGTTTACAAATTCGGCTGTGTTCTCAATGTGGTGCTCCGTGTTACCCACCAATGGAGCCAAGATGGTTTTTAGGTGTTTGGCCAAATGATATGTGATCGAGTCAACACTACACACAATGGGTCTGAGTGGTACTCCTTGTTTGTGAATCTTCAGTAAGCCATAGATGCACGGGATAGCATCACCAGGGTACAGTCTGTAATACAGCTGTCGATCAATGACTTCTTCTTTCCTCAACTTCTGCAAGCAATCAATGATCTTCTTTTTGAACCCATTGGTGGGGTCCCGTTTCAGTACTTCGTATGTTGTCGTGTCACTGAGTAGGCTGTTCACCTTAGCCTCATAATCAGCTGCGTCCAAGATCACCGTGCATCTCCCTTTGTCCGCAGGCAGGATGTGGATGCTCTGGTCCCTCTCTAGAGCAATGATGGCCTTCCTTTCCTCTGGTGTTACGTTTGAGGGTGGAAGTTTAGCATTGCTCAGTGCAGCTGTCAATTTCAGTCTAAGGTCTCCAGCTTCTGTCTCTGTGAGCTTGTTGTTTCTAATGGCGGTTTCCGCTGCCGTGATGTAGTCCACCGTGGGGATGTGGTTAGGAGTCACAGAGAAATTCAGTCCTTTGCACAGTACTTCTTTCTCTGTCTGAGTGAGTACCCGGTTGGAAAGATTTTTCACCCAGCGTTCTTTGTGCACTGATTGGCTAGGTCTGTCCTCCTTCCTATTGTCACTCGGATCCTTGGGGTTATTTCTATGTTGATTCTGGAGTTGTGCAAACTTCGTAATGTGTCGCTCTTTGGTTTTGTTGTGCTGCCTCAACTGACCCGTAGCTATGAAGTTGTTGATCCTGTGAAACATTTCTTTTGGCACTAGACCCGTTATTTTGTTTAGTAAGCTGTCTATTTCAAATTTTAAGTTATCAATTTCATAATTGAGACGGCTAATTCTAAGGCTAAGTATACCTCTCAGGTAACGCTGGGTTAACCTGTCTGCCCTTTGTCCTGGTTCCGGTGCTTTCTTTTGTAGAACCTTGGGAATAAGTTGCTCCTGTCGACATCTAAGGTTAAAGCGTAGATGATTCCTCTTCTCGGCTAGATTTCTTGTGTCCTTTTCCAGCTTTCTTACCAGTCCAATGATGTTAGGCTCGTAGTTTTTCTTAAGATGCGTGAAAAGTCCCTCAGTCGTCCAGGTAGAATCCATGATAAAAGGAGAAGTTCAATTTGTCAACTGGACAAAGTTTGTTTGGTTGAAGACGTTTCGTCGCTCATCCGAGAGACTTCTTCAGTTCTGGTTCTAGTGCTGGTTAGTCCCTGTGTATATCTAGCTGCAGGGAGGAGCTCACTACACTGAAATCCTTCTGAAACTATCTCAGCTAATTTGTATCTTTTGTTTCCCTGGCGTCTCGTTTAGCATCTCTATTTAGCCCTATGAGAAGCTCACTGCTCTGCAATAGCTCTGAAACTATCCCCTCATTTGTTCCTTTTGTTCCTTTTGTTATTCGAGTCATGGACAGAAGGGTGGAGACGGTATGTAGTCTGAATAGAGATGCTAAATATTCGAATAACAAAAGGAACAAATGAGGTATCATGGATTCTACCTGGACGACTGAGGGACTTTTCACAGATATAGTGTATTGTATCCTACCACTGCAGGCTCGACCCAGAGAACAGATCTTTGACATAGTGCTCGTGTCTACATTTTCATAAAAAAAGATTAGGGGATGGATTAGTGGATATGCAACTAAATAACCTTCTTGATTTTAATTTTTAGGTTCAAAGTCAGCTTTATTGTCAAAAAAACATATGTACAGGTTGCACACACAGGATTTGAAATTGCAGGTGAAATTAGGTGATCTAGTTTTTAGACTTTGACACATTTGAGAGACTCCTCTCAGAGACCAGAAGCCATTTGGATGACTTGGAATAAGACTAAACTTCAAGTCCCATTGTCAGAGCAGTTGAACTTGGACTGTAAAAGTGATGCAAGTGAAGAAAAGCTAAGAGAGTCAATTACAAGGGTACCTCGTCTTCTCCACATGTATTGTGATGCACTAGGAATAAGTAGTTTCGATGCCAGGTCCTACAACTATCCACTGAACTGCAGTTTGTATTCACAAAGTCAATCCACGAATCCATACATGACCCTTTCCCTGCCCACATCCAAACAGTGAGTTAACACCCAGCTGTCTTTGGCCCTTACAAATACAGACCCACCACAGCGCAAGGCTCTACAGAGGAGCACTTTTATAGGCGAGCTAAAGTTGATAACGACGTGACAAGCTGCCGAAGCCACAGCAGAGCACACACAAAGTGTTTGACTTTGAGGAGTGGGAGGAGATGTGAGGGCAGATACAGACCACTGCTCATCAACCAAAAGGCCCCAATGACCCAGGGTGAACCTCCAGAACACACACCCCGCACAATAACAGCCCCTCTGAAGAACACGCGCACAAACCAGATCAAAGTCACAACAAACGCCTGCCCCATAAATGCCCAGGAGGCACTTTGAAGGCACTGACTCACCATTATTAAAGCCACTGGAGGAGATGTGACAGGCCCTGATAGCTCTGATGTAATCGGGTTGTTTTTAAAGATACGCTCTCACAGATATCAACAAAAATTTAGGGGGACAAAATGGCAGCTTCTTACAGTCTTGCCTTATATTCTTCTGAAGTGGAGCGTGAAAAGTGCCACTGTTTCTAAGATGGCTATCACTACATCTGCATTTGCACTCAGCTAATAAAATGATATGCTTCTAGGAAAGTGTGTAATGACGTTGTGCATATATTAAATCACAAAATTGAATTAATTTAAGTAAGATAAGAGCGTTTTGTGAAAATGTTGTGAAACATTCATCACCATGCGTGAAGAATCCCTCAGTCGTCCAGGTAGAATCCATGATAAAAGGAGAAATTCAATTTGTCAACTGGACAAAGTTTGTTTGGTCGAAAACGTTTTGCTGCTCATCCGAGAGGCTTCGTCAGTTCTGGTCCGAGTGCTGGTTAGACACTGCTTATATCTAGCTGCAGGGAGGAGCTCACTACACTGAAATTGTTCTGAAACTATCTCAACTAATTTGTTTTTGAGATTCTCTCTTTTGTTTTTCGAATTTCTCTGGCGTCTAGTTTAGCATACTTATCAACCCTAACGACCGTCTCCACACCTCCGGCCCTGACCTGTCTGCACTATTGTTTCTTTTGTCTGTTTTGACTTTGGTTTGAGAATGGAATTATAAATGGGAGACATAACTTGTCTCCCATTTATAATAGTGAAATATAGTGAAAGTGAAATGGACATGATCCAATTGAATGGCAGGGCATCCCAGGCTATGTGGCTTCAAATAAAACCAAAAGAATTATTTAGGACAGATAATTCTCAGAGAGTTCTCAGAGTCTTCCAAAAAAAAAAAATCACACGTTATGATCAACTCTCCAGCAGCCTTCACAATACGCACAAACTCAATCAACCGACAGACAACAGAACATTGGACATGTGCTCAGTTTGATTTATGCTCATACTATTTCTCCATGTTGCAGTTATAATGTAGAAATATTGTGACACATGTAGACATAGTTCAGAGTGGAGCGCTGTGGAGGTACAGTGTCCCAGTGCTGCCTGTAGGCCTGAGGCGACAGTTGTTGGTACTGGCAGCTCTACAGGACAGGGAGAGTGAGTGAGGGAGGGGGTAGTGGGATTGGGGGATCTGACAGTTCACTTTCTGGCCCTTGGGGGAGCTGGTGTTAGTTCTTCACCTACAGTGGCGGATGGTGGTAGCTGACATATTGGACACACAAATAGTGGGAGTCAGTTTAACTTTTTTATTTATTTATTTATTTATTTATTTATTTTTAGCTCATATCACTGCACTGCAAACTTTAGCCAGGTCCACACATACAGCTCTGGAAAAAAATAAGAGACCACTGCATTTTTTTCTGAAATCAGCATCTCATACATGTATTACAGCCATTCCATTCCAACACAAACACAAAGCTGAGCTACTGAGTCACCCAAGAACAATGTGAAAGACTTGTGGAGAGCATGCCAAGACGCATGAAAGCTGAGATTAAAAATAAGGGTTATTGCACCAAATATTGATTTCTGAACTCTTCTTAAAGCCCCAGTGTGTAGAATTCGTGGCGCATAGGTGGATAGTCGCTATTGCACTTCCTGTTTTAGCTACGGCAAACCTCGAGGGTCACCCGGACGCGCCGTAACGCGGACAGCTCGCGTAGCCGCGCTCCCGCGCGCGCACCCGGCCGACAACAACGGTATAAATAAAACGCGGTCTCCCGTTCAGTTTTTTTTTCTTTTCGCATGAAAACACACATTCCCGATCGTGTACTATGATAATCTACACATCAAATGAAACCTTACAGTCTCCTCTTTTTGACTATGCAATTCATTTCCCGGCACAACAATCACTCCCTGAGCACATGGGGCTTTTATACGGAAAAGCACAAAATGAGGTTTGTTACTTTGCTTACCTTTGAAGGCCTTGCACAGGTCAAACTCTGTATTTCACCACAAGCTTGGTATCAATATGTCCGTAAGGATCCAGCAAATAAAATCCAGTAAAACAATTTAGTCCAAAACACGTGTTAGATCCATTACGACGTGTGATACAGCAGCATGCTTGTTGTTTACCCAAAACCACGAGCCTCTCCCCACCCCACCCGCACCTCTCTCCCTCTTTCCTTCTCTCTTGCGGAGCGCGCCGAGCGCTCCACCTGCTTTGCCTCCGGTGCTACCCAAATGTCCTTCTGCGGCTCTCGTATTCAAAATGGCTGCCTCTGCATGGGGAAGATCCCCCTTTTATGTGACTATATCTAAGTCCAAAAGAATACTTTAATTTCATGATGGAAGTGAAAAGGCTTGAAAAACAATGTATTTTTGAATGGGTATCTTCAATTTCAGTAATTAACGGGTAAAAATCTTACACACTGTCCCTTTAAGTGTAAACATTAGTATTATGTTGTTTTAAAATTAATTTGATCTTGTTTCTTTGCATTGTTTGATGTCTGAAAACATGTCTCTTTTTTGTTATTTTGACCATTTCTCATTTTCTGCAAATAAATGCTCTAAACGATAATATTTTTATTTGGAATTTGGTAGTTTGGTTTTGTAGTTTATAGACTCAAACAAAAATGTTCCTTTTGCCCAAAAAACTATACGTAGTAAAATCAGAAAAACTGATCATTTTGCAGTGGTCTCTTTTTTTTTTTCCAGAGCTGTATTTATACTATTCCATGTTTAACATATTTAGTCAATTTAAAGGTTCACTGCACAACTTTTCTGTTGGAGGGTCCGCTACCTACGAGATGTTATTGCTTTGCCTGAAATATTCCATGGTATGACATATCCATCTTGCATTTATTCACGGGACAGTATCCTTTTGCAATACTAGAATAGAATTATATTATAACTAATGTTGTGATATTGTCAGATCTGTTTTAGGTCTATGTAAAAGTCCAAGCCAGGTCATCTTACCCAGAAGTGCAAGTCTAGACTATGCAACAAAATCTAATTACTTTTTTAATAGTGCTGGCATGATACAAAAATGTCAACCTTTATTTCATTTCTATGGAAAAGGCTCCAGACTCAATTACGGTTTTGATTTCACAATAATGATAAAAACAGACTGACAATAGAATGTAATATTTCAATCTTCTTAGATTAGATGTTATATAGATTGATTTAAAACTGCTCAGCAAAGACCCAATTCTTTCCAATTTATGCATTTTTGTCTTGATACTTACTGTACTTACTGATTTTAGTATTGATTAGTACCTGGGTATATTTATTGACAACCAAACTTCCTTTACAGTTTATAAACAACTAAACAAAACATGTTGATATCTTGCATGTTTAAAGGGCCCGGATTACCTTTAATCCAACACCCACATGCTTATTAAATATAAGATTTTAAACTTAAAAGTTGGTCAGGCACATGGCAGCTGCTACGTTGGGCTGTTTTATTCAGATTTGTCCAAGGTTTTCTAATCATATCACTGTTTTATGGCAGAACTAAAGAGCGCGCTAAATAAATAATCCCCATTGCTGGCGTATCTTAATAAGAATAAGTCTGTGTGTGCATGCCTTACATCTGTCACTAACAGATTTTGCACCCTTTCCCTGCCCAAAATAATTGCACTGATTTAAGAGGAGCAGGTGTGTGGCGGAGTTTGAATGTAATTAAATGAGATCCCAGAGGCGTATACGGCACCAAAAGAACTGGAGCGCTCCCAAATGCAAAGAGTGTAGTTTGAAGCCTTCTGGACCACATTGACAGGCGTGTGTTTGAGAAGTCTCACTGCCAGCATACAGTCAGGCCCAAAATACAGACACGCTAATACGCAACATATACATATACGAGCAAATATGATGCTTTTTGTAAAACATCTAGTAAATCTCGTTAGCTTTGGTCTTCTGTAACTAAGATGCAGAAAGAAAAAGAATGAAAAAGTGAAAAATTATGCAAAAGGGGATCATGAACATTACATTCTGAGATGTACGAGGACCAGTATTGAAGTTTCTGAGAAAAGAATTTGCATTTTTACACAAAGGTTGGCGGTTTCCTATAACTACTCCGTGACATATTGATACGTTGCAGAGACATCACGCTGGGGGTCATCTGCATGAGACACAATGCATACATTAGCAAACACTGCCAACATTTTTTTTAAAGTAGTCTGAAGATTCATGAAAAAATACTAAATGGATTTAAACAACACATTTTCAGGAGCCTGTGATCAATACGCGTGTTCTCACCTGTTGAAGTTCCAGCTAAGCTAGTTCTCTCTGGTCAGCTTGTGTTAAAATAAAGCTCTGATCAAAGTCTAACTTGAGAGTTTCAGATTAAGTAGTACCTTCAGTTAGCATCACACCCTCAGAGAAATTTGATGACATTAGCTGCAAAGTATCAATAGGGTGACAGAGAATCATTTGCTCCAAAAACCCAAAAGTTGTTATTGATCGTTACCTACTGTATGTTGAATATGATCTGAAGGAATGATGCTTGTATAATGCAATAAAACACATTATAGGTACATTATATACAGCTCTAATAAGAGACCACTGCAAAATGATCAGTTTTTCTGATTTTACTACTTGTAGGTATGTGTTTGGGCAAAAGGATTTTTGTTTGACATTTTTGAGTCTATAAACTACTGACAACATTTCCCCCACATTTTAAATAAAAATATTATCGTTTAGAGCAATTATTTGCAGAAAATGACAAATGGTCAAAATAACAAAAAGATACATGTTTTCAGACCTCAAACAATGCAAAGAAACAAGCTCAAATTAATTTTAAAACAACATAATACTAATGAAATCAATTAAGAAGAAATAATTAAAAAGAAATCAATATTTGGTGCAATAAGCCTTATTTTTAATCGCAGCTTTCATGTGTCTTGGCATGCTCTCCACAAGTCTTTCACATTGTTCTTGGGTGACTTTATTCCACTCCTGGTGCAAGAACTGAAGTAGCTCAGCTTTGTGCTTGTGCTGGAATTCAACAGACGCTGGAATGGAATGGCTGTAATACATGTAGAGATGATGATTTCAGAAAAAAAATGCAGCGGCCTCTTATTTTTTCCGGAGCTGTATATTGTAAATCCAAGGTGTTATCACTATGTAACATTTTGCTGAGTTTCCTCCAATATCCATGAAGATGTTGTCCCCAGCTGGCTGGTAAGTCACTTGACTTTCACCAGGGTTCAAATCCTGCCCGGCAATGAGCAAGCCAGTGTGGGTCCTTGGGCAAAAGCCTTCACGGTACTTCACGGCCTGAAAGATGGCTGCCCACTGCAGCCCACTTGGGTCAAATGCAGAAGTGAATTTCTCCTGTGTGAGATCAATAGTCTTAATCTCAGACTTTTTGCATATCAGGCCATACGTTCCTACCCTCACCTATGGCCATGAGCTTTGGGTAATGACCGAAAGAACGAGATCGCGGATACAAGCGGCCGAAATGAGTTTCCTCCGCAGAGTGGCTGGGCGCACCCTTAGAGATAGGGTTAGGAGCTTGGTCACACGAGAGGAGCTCGGAGTAGAGCCGCTGCTTCTCCACGTGGAGAGGAGCCAGCTGAGGTGGCTCGGGCATCTGTTCCGGATGCCTCCTGGACGCCTCCCTCGGGAGGTGCCCCGGGGAAGACCCAGGACCCGCTGGAGGGACTATGTCTCCCGGCTGGCCTGGGAACGCCTTGGGGTCCCCCCGGAGGAGCTGGAGGAAGTGTCCGGGGTGAAGGAAGTCTGTGAGTCCCTGCTTAGACTGTTGCCCCCGCGACCCGGCCCCGGATAAGCGGAAGAAAATGGATGGATGGATGGAGCTATCAGCATTTGGCCCAACCAGATGCCTGAAGAGTAAGCATCACATTTTATTAGAGAGAAGAAGGAGAAGAAAGAAGACACTGCAAAAATGTGACTACACAGCTCTCGTCTCCACTTTCAAGTTAAACAGGTTTGTGGATGAGTGCATATCCTTGAAAAGACCCATAACGGCCAATCTCGAGTTATCACTTTGCCTGAAGTTACAAGAGTGATGTCTGCAGAGAGGCGATCCTGCTTCCAATTAGAAGATTGTTTTTCAAGGTATTTTGAGCAAAAAAAACCACAGGTCATTGAAAACAATTAAGACAACATCTCCATGGAGACAAGCGGATAAGAAAATGTACATAGTTATATTACACTATTTTCTCATCTATGTGATAATGTTGTTTCGTCATCACAAACTTACCTGTTATGTTACGTTTTGTTTCATTCACACATGTTTAACACACAAATCCTTCATATTTTGTTGCAGAAAACACTCTGTACCACCTTGGGATGTCATGGGGTAATAATAAATTACTCCACTGTGTGTTTAAACTCCACACACCTTCCCTAGAATCAAATGGATACTTTTACACCTTGAATTGTCCATCTCTACAGAACAAAAGGTAAAAGTTAACCTGGAAACTACTGGAACAGAGCATTCTGTGCTTTGGAGATGTAGATAGACTAATAATAGAGTTACTCAAACATGTGTGAATGAAAAACACAACTCCATGTATGCTTTTGATGAGGTAACATTATAACATGGCTTAAAGCTCACAAGAGTCAATTCTGTGTAACATAGGACCTTTAATTCAGAAATGAAAATGCCCATCCTGTATCCTCCCAGTGTCTGTGTTAATACAGGAGACGTGAGTGAGCCATGGCATCTGAGTGCAGAATGATGACAGCCTGGATGAGGTAATGCTTAAATCTGGCTCCAGCACTGACAGATACAAGTGTGACAGAAGCACCCGGCCGGCCGTCACACAGGTGAGCAGCGTGCACAGCAGATGTTCCCAGACGCTCTGGTTACTTTATTGGACCAGAGAATACAACGCTGGACCCGCTCCATCTGCCAGACAGGAGCAGCAGATAAATTAAAGCCAACAGCTGGGAGGGTGCCATGTTGGGAAGGGCAAGTTTCAGCACCGCGCTCCGACACAAGGCGAGTCCCATTGGATATTCACAACAAGAGAAGGAGAATATACTCAAGTGTGTCGCCAAGTTATTATACAGCTGTTATTGTTTTTATGGGAGCTGTCAGATGGGTAGAAAAGAAAACAAAATTATTTTATAGGTCTGCAAAACTTTCAGGCCCAAGGTTTCTCAGTGGCAGGGGCTTTAAACTTTATTTAAACTTTGTGGTTTGCAATGTGAAAAGTTATTTGTGCAGAAATTCCTAAACTGGCATAGGTACAAAGATTTGCACATAAATGAAACACAACAAAAGATTTTTTTAATATATATTTTCAATCATAGAAGTATTGAGTAAATATACATAGCTTCATTCGAAGGTGAAGTCCAAGTGTGAAATGAAAACCAGAGAAGTTAAGGTTTCTGACTCGGGAATAAACACGCTCAAAGCCTGGTGCAGTAATTGCAAGAAAGAAAATGCTTAATTAACGTGACAGATTATTATCTATGTTCTTTATTGAGTCTGGGTTGACAAAAGCGCTGTCTGCTGCCATCAAAATCTATGTTAAGATTTCAGCTGCTGAAAGCCTCACACCTCACACTTATAATAAAGAGCATTTTTATGAAGGTGTATTAAAAGGGCGCCTCTGACTTATTTATTTATTTCAAATTCACCTGATCTCCCACTTCTATTTTAATTACCACAAACACATATTATATGTTTAATGTAAAAGTTCAGTAAATCCAGCTTTAGACATTTTACATTACTCAGTCAGAGCATCATTTAAGACTGATGTGTCTGTAATGGACAAGATGGAGAGAGCTCCACAAAGTCATCTATAATATTAACTGAAGGCCGATATTCTTTAAATGTCACCACATGTTATATTGTTCTGTCTACAGACAGTTTCAATCACGCACATACATTAACCGAACACACATGCAGCGGCTTACACCTATGTGCAGCTCCTGTTATTATCATCTGTCTGGAGCAGAGTCAGTGTCCAGCTCCACACAGACAGGACCACTCCTCCTTCTGATTTATGAGACCCATAACTCGTTAAAGTGATCACCCTATAGTGGGCTGCTCCACATTGTGTAACTCTGGTCTCTATGTGGACACATAAAGTATATCACACAATGCTAACACTAATACTGATTACCATCACATAACACAGAAATAATACAGGCCATAGCTCTTTTGGCTCCTGGGGTAACACAAAGTCTGATTTTGGGTACTTTTGCCAAGATCTTTGTATGAACTTGTCCATTTATTAAGGGTCCATGAATAGAATTCTGAATTGATTTTTGAAAGCAGGGGGTTTTCCCCCACAATATGGAACGCTTGTTTCTAAAGTGACTATTATTGGTGGTCATATTTATGTGCACCACCCTGGCACTGAACTTCAGGGCCGACAGCCTTCAGAAGAAACACATGTACAATGTAATTTTCCAAAAGATTGGTTTAATGTTGTATTAGATTCTCCTTTCATCAGTTCTGCTCATTCATGCTGTTTTTAATAGATGACTGAGAAAGTGGACTTTATGGCCTTTGAAGAGTTTTCAGAAAAGGTCCAATTGAAAGGGAATTAACTTTACAATGGAGTTTCCTTGACACCAAAGAAGTGCAAAATGAAGCCTTGGGTAAAAGTTTGGGTGCTTTGATCAAGATTTTACATTTCTCTTTGGGCAAAATTAATAGAAATGATCAGAAGAGGAAAAAACTGTTCTAAATATGTGCTCATGTTTGCCCCACTATCACTATGCGGTAAGACTACTACATCACTGCAACTAGACTGTTACTGTAAATACTACTAACAAAAATATCTAATGCTGTCAAAATATGGTTTATATTTGTTCATATATTTATGTATTTAAACCTCTTACAGCCTATTTATTGTAGTAGAATACATCCATGGACTTACTTGAGGATGACACAGCCACTACCAGTGGGGGGCGCTGTCCAGAGCACTTGTATCCTGGTGCGTCTGCGGGGAGTGCTCTCTGTCACTGCAGGTGGACAGTTGGTCATGAACTGTGTGTCGTCTTCATCAATTATCTGAAACATCATCAGCACAAAACATTAGAAAATGTAATGTAAATAAATCAATTACAATCCAAATGCATCTTGTATTTCACTTACCTACCTACAGTGAACAGTTACTCAGTCTTTTACATTTTATTTTCCTGTATGTATTTCCGTCTCCAATTCTAAAGAGTTTCATGGCAAAGACTAGGGATGTTGATACTTTGGCTTTTAGTATCTGCAAATACCCGATATCAACCAATAGGGCAAGAACTGAAAATATTATCTGTTTTCTTTAATCGCAAACAGCATATCCTATAAAAATAAAAATACAAGTTTAATAATACAAGGTGTTTTGGGCCAACATTGTCCAGATGTCCTTGATATCAACTGAGCATCAGGACTCAGGAGCACCTAGGTGGGGGATTATTTCTATGAATGTTTCAGGCTGTTTATAACCAGGCATTCAGACATCCTGAGCAAATGAGCAAACGACACAGAAAGACCCCACACGGGTTGTTTACATGCACACCAAAATCTGATTAATGAAATGTCATTTAAATAGTTATACGTGACGAGTATTCTGATTTCTTTCCTGATTCACACCAGTGCAGATTTTGGCAAGGAAAATGCAAAATATGGCAACTTAATGTGGCAAAGTGAAAAATAAAAGAGGAAGATTGAAATACTTTTTTTTTTTTTAATTGCAGTTTATCTTACTCTAAAACTTAGACATAGACAAACTTTATTGACCCACAAGGGAAAATAAAATAATTTGGACACCATAGTTCGCATATCACAATATAATAACAAACAGCAACAATATAAATGGTAGAAATAAGTAGCAAAAATAGCAAGAGACTGTGTCAAAAATATAGTAAAACAGAAATTACTCTAAAATCCAACAATCTACTTATCAGGTTATCTGATTATTCTAGTTATCCTGAATTTCCTGGCCATGTAAATGTACCCACTGATTAGGATTGGAACTCAATACCTTCTTGCTCAGAGGAAAGAGCGCAAATCCTTTCGCCAGTGTACTGTCATGGCTACCAGACCAACCGAAGCCTCACCTTTGCCGCAGTAATGAATAACAATATCCATTTAATTTAAAATAAACCCAAAGCTATTTTAGCCATGACTTGTTTTCCTTTACGTGCTAATGCATCGTCTAAATGTTTGTTTTCCCCTTTATTAATTCACAAAGGCGCCATTAACTTGAGCCAAAGGCAGGCTGGTGTTAAATAGGTCTCGATCTTTTTGTTGAGCTTTGGAATAATGACAACATTGTATATTCAGAGCAGTATTATTAGCCCGGTCCCTTGGTGCTCAGAGCTTGCCATACATTTTAAACACACACTCATTTCCTAGGTAGACACAAACATTGACACATGACCTTTGACCTTGTCGCCACTCTGCTCCAGCTGCTGCCTCCTGTGAACAATAACACTGACCTAGCACCCGACTGTCCCTGCTGACGTTCGGACAAAGTCAAAGTAGCGCCCGGCATGCAGGACATACTAATTTGCAGGCTTTTCATGTGAACACAGTTTCCCATGGTGCAGCATTCACACCGGGGTTTACTCTGGGACGCCAATACCACAGATCTGTCACTCACACGCTCACACAAACCCAGGCCAAAGGACGAGAGGATAAAGAAGCACAAAAGATGGTTAAGACAGAAGTTTAGCCTTTGACACATCTGACATCAATGCCCTTCTCTGTGTTTGTCCTGCTTAGAATTTAGCATGATGCAGACTATAGGTTATTACTATCGTTTGAACGACGCAAAATGTAAAACAAAAATTGAGAAATACACTACCACACTTTTTCATGCATTTTTCCATTGTAGATAGATTCTCATTTTTCATTTATTTTTATTTATTTAACCTTTATTTATCCAGGTAAACCAATTGAGAACCAGTTCTCAATTACAATGGCGACCTGGCCAAGACGCAGCACAATTAAAAGATACATTCATAAAAACATACAGTGCAACATGAACAATAAAGACAATAATAAAAGACTACAACTAAAAGCAGGTACAATGATCTTAAAACAGTAATAAAAGATTACAACTAAAAACTAAAAACATGTGCAATAATCGTGGACAGTAGCATGTAGAAAGTTCTTAAAAGTGCTGATTGGAATAAAAGAGCTGAGTTTCAGTGAGCGCTGCAAACTATTCCAGTCGCTCGCAGCGGCGAACTGGAAAGACAGGTGACCGAAGGAAGTGCGGCTTTTAGGGATGACCAGATTTATCAAACTGCTGGAGCGTAATGTACGGATTGAATTGTGAATTTGGAGAAGTGAACAAAGATATTGTGGAGTTTTGCCAATGAGAGTTTTGTAAATAAAGAGGAGCCAATGGATCTGTCTGCGGGAGTGAAGTGAGGGCCATTTTACCAGAGTGTATAGTGTGCAATGGTGAGTGTGAAAGGGAGCTCCAGTAACAAAACGGATGGCGGTGTGGTAGATGATGTCCAGTTTGTGCAAAAGGGATTTGGAGGCAGACCTGTAGATGATGTCACCATAATCTAAAATAGGGAGTACTGTCATTTTGACCAGGAGGTGTTTGGCAGAGTGAGTGAGGGAAGATTTATTGCGATACAGGAAGCCTATGCGAGATTTGACTTTAGTGAGTACGGTGTTAATATGGATATCAAATGAGAGTGAGTTGTCTAACCAGATGCCGAGGTATTTGTATGAATAAACAAATTCAATAACAGAGCCATCAAGAGAGGTGATGGTTAACGGACAGTTAGTATGTGGGAGAGATCTATTGAAGAGCATGCATTTTGTGTTTTTTGTGTTCAGTTGTAAGTGAAGACTGGAGAAGGCATACTGAATATTGTTGAAGCTTGTTTGAAGTGAAGACCCGGCAGTGGTTGGACAAGGACTGGATGTGTTGAGAATGGTGTCGTCAGCGTACAAGTGGATGCCCGCACTTCCTGCCGCATGAGGGATATTATTAATATAAATAGAGAATAGTGTTGGGCCCAATATAGAGCCTTGAGCTACACCTTTGGAAAGGGGTAGAGGGGATGACAGAAGACCCTCTACCCTCACAGACTGAGAGCGACCGGAGCAGTAACTATTGAACCATGACAGGCAGGTATCAGACAGCCCTATGTCTTTAAGCCTTTGCAGCAGTATGTGGTGGTCTACAGAGTCAAAAGCCTTAGCCAAATCAACAAAAACAGCAACACAATATTCTTTGTTGTCAGTGGCACAGATGATGTCATTCAGGACCTTCAATGTAGCTGAGATACATCTGTGTCCTGCTCTGAAGCCAGACTGCACTGGACTCAGGATGTTGTGAGTCTCCAGGTGGTACAGGAGCTGTTTGTTGACCAGTCTCTCCAGTATTTTAGACAGGCAAGGAAGAACTGATATGGGCCTAGAGCAGTTCAAATCAGCGCTGTCACCTCCTTTAAAAAGAGGAGTGACCGCGGCACATTTCCAGTCCTGTGGGAAAACACCAGTTTGTAAAGAGAGATTGAATAGGCAGGAGATGGGAGCGGCAATGATGTGAGCTGCAGTTTTGAAGAAAAAT
Source organism: Paratrypauchen microcephalus (assembly GCA_036785185.1). NCBI lineage: Eukaryota > Metazoa > Chordata > Actinopteri > Gobiiformes > Gobiidae > Paratrypauchen > Paratrypauchen microcephalus. The sequence continues at coordinate 1,420,584 of JAVJIX010000020.1, read as the reverse complement.
GGGTCTAATGAATCAAGTCCAGCTGGTTTGTGAGTGTCCAGTACACACAGCTCTGCAAGAACATCCTCCTCCTGTACTGGCTGGAATGAGAAGGACGGGTGTTCCAGGGCAGCAGGGGGAGATGCAGATTGGTTAGGTGGGTGGGTGGAGGGAGGTGTATTGTCACTATGGGCACAACCAGCTTTAGCAAAGTGTGTGTTGAAGTAATTGACCATTGTATTCTTATCTGTGACAACAATACCATTGTTTTGATAGCAGTAGGAAGGTGTGAGAGAGATTTTTTGTTTTCCAGAGTCTTGATAGTGTTCCAAAATTGTTTTGGATCTGGGCCATTTATGGTGAGTTGCTGTTTGAAATTGTTTGATCTTGCTTGTCTGATAGACTGTGTACATTTGTCTCTCAGAGCTCTGTAGGACTGCCAATCAGAGATTTTATTAGACACTTTTGCCGCACGCCAAAGGTGATGTTTGTGGCGAATTAGCTCAGATAGAGCAGGACTAAACCAGGGGCTGACACGATTTTTAACTCTGATTTTTTTAACAGGCGCATGTCTGTCAACAACTTCACTAAAGAGGGTCTTGAAGTATAGCCAGGCGTCTTCCATGTTGGGGATGATGGCCATTCTGTGCCAGGGAGCAAGTGCCAGGTCAGCTAGAAAAGCCTGTTCACTGAAGCTCTTTAACAGGCGCTTGGACAGAATGAGTGGAGGACATCTTGGAGTGAACCCCTTACGTACACAGGCTATACTGCAGTGGTCACTCAGACCTTGACAGAACACACCTGAAGTATACTTCTCTACCCTGTTAGTGAGTATAAGGTCTATTAAAGTGCCTGATTGCATAGTCTTGGTGTTGTATCTGGTAGGGGCTTGCACAATTTGAGACAGGTTGAGTGCATCCAATTGTAACTGCACCATGGATGGGGGATCAGACATGTCCCAATTTAAGTCCCCTAACAGAATGAACTCAGAGGAGGTGTAGGGGGTGATCAGTTCACTCAAAGCAGACAGGGCACATGCAGGAGCTGAGGGTGGCCTATAGCAACCTGCAACAGTGATGGAGAAGCTTTTAGAGAGATTGATTTTTAGTACAATCAATTCAAACTGTTTAGGAATGGACTTTGAATTAATAACTGAACACTGCAGATTGTCCTTGCAATACACAGCCACACCTCCACCTTTGGAGCTTCTGTCCTGGCGGAATATAATATACCCGGGAATGGCGACAGCAGAGTCAGAAATTGACTTTTTGAGCCAAGACTCTGAGAGGATGAGGATGTCAGGATTTGCAGTGTGAACAAGAGCTATCAGATCTGTGAGTTTAGGGAGAACACTTCTTATGTTTAAATGCATCAAGCTAAGAGCTTTTGATTTACAGAAGGAGTCAAAAGTTAACTGATTATCATGGCTGCTGGATGTGTGTGCAGGGTTTGCAGTGGGTGGACCAAACTCAGGGCCTGGATTGGGCTGGATATTACCAGACAACATTAAAAGCAGAATTATGAGACACTTCTGCTTGAACACCCTGATAAAGTGCTTATTTTCACTGACTGTGTCCAGTTTTGCGTGTGAGGAGGGGTAAGGGGCCAAACAAAAGTTGTCCTGTAGAGCCATTATGCTAACTGTGGGCACCAGAGAAAAGAAAGTCAGTGGAGGGTAGATGTAATGTAGGAGGTGTCGTCTCCCCTGAACTAAAGCCAGAGGAGCAGGTTCCTCCACGTGATGATTGATGATGCACTGTGGGTTTGGTGGCATTTTAAAAAACATTAGTGCTGCACACGCAGATCAGACACCATGTGGCAAAAAGCAGAGCGAATCTCAACTTCGCAGAATGCAGGCAATCCATGGGACACGTCGCAGGGCAACGGATCCAGATTAGAATCCAGTCCGCCATTGCTTTCCAGCCTGTCAGATGGATGATGCCGACACGTTACGTCAGCTGAAAACAGGAACCGGTCTCTAGCGCTGGTCATGTTGGATATTTGATTAAAATCCATGGATATAAACTGCCGAGACGACAATCCGACCAGCTCCCGTGCGGCCACAGGACAGCGTGCAGCAGACAGGAGACACGAGGAGTGGAAATGCGCCTTTAGTCCACCTAGTCAGCCGCGGTCTGCAGACTGCGATCAAGCTCGCCGCCACCTGCAATCTCTGCCACTTTGCTTTCTCCCGAGGTCCGCAGAAATGAAAAGGATCTGTGCAGCCGCTGATGAAGTGGCCGTCTGGAATCCGAAAAATGCACCAATTCACAGGTTTGTCCCGAACGCCGATCTGAGCCACACCGTGCCACAGAGGCCAGTCGCGCGCGTCGAACAGTGCGCGTCGGAGTGCGCTTCAATGAAGGGCATTGGTGGAGTCTGTGCAAAGTTGATCAGAAACAAGGTCATGTCTCCCATCCACTCACAGTGGTGCTGTAATAGATGATGGCAGACTGAGCGTGCACCTATTATGGCACCTATGCACCTATGTAGTAAAATCAAAATAAACTCAAAATAACTTCCAACTTGACCCTGACACTGACATGGCCTGCTTGAAGTTGAAACCCATTTTATTTTACTTTATTTTTATTTGACTTTAGGCCCAACAAAATGTAGCTACTTAGAGGAATGCGTGAAAAGTCCCTCAGTCGTCCAGGTAGAATATTTAGCATCTGTAGTCTGAATAGAGATGCTAAATATTCGAATAACAAAAGGAACAAATGAGGGGATAGTTTCAGAGCTATTTCAGAGCAGTGAGTTCTAAACAGTGAGATGCTAAACGAGATGCCAGGGAAACAAAAGATACAAATTAGCTGAGATAGTTTCAGAATTATTTCAGTGTAGTGAGCTCCTCCTTGCAGCTAGATATAAACAGGGACTAACCAGCACTAGAACCAGAACTGAAGAAGTCTCTCGGATGAGCGGCGAAACGTCTTCAACCAAACAAACTTTGTCCAGTTGACAAATTGAACTTCTCCTTTTATCATACTTAGAGGAATGTGAATCTAAAATATAATAATATAATCTTTAGCTGAGTTATTTCTTTACTACACAATTCCATATATCTTGAATCATATATTTAATGTCTTCCTGACGTAGAAAGTGGCAAACATAAAGAAAACAACACTGAATGAGAGTGCCTGTCCAAACTTTTGACCGGTAGTGTACATTATGGACTGGGTAAAACAAATTGTAATGGAGCTGTAATGATCAAAGGAGAAGTTCAATTTGTCAACTGGACAAAGTTTGTTTGGTTGAAAACGTTTCGCCGCTCATCCGAGAGGCTTCGTCAGCTCTGGCCCTCATGCTGGTTCGACCCTGTTTATATCTAGCTGCAAGGGAGGAGCTAGCTTCCCTGAACAAAGCTCTGACCTATCCCCGCTACTCTCTTTTGTTTTACGAATTCCTCTGGCGTCTTGTATTAGCATATCTATCAGCCCGCTCACTACACTGAAACAACTCTGAAACCATCAGCTAATCTGTCTCTTTGTATTTCAAATTTCTCTGGCGTCCAATTCCCTATTCAAGACAACGACCCTCTCCACCCCTCTGCAATGGCTTGTCTGTCCTAATGATTCTTTGTTTGAGAATCGAATTATAGATGGGAGACAAGTTGTGTCTAACTCCCCCATTTCTGTTTAACGACGGATTCTCTTTTTTGACAAAAATAGCCTCTTTAACTCCCCTCTCAAACCAGTTCTTTTCCCTGGCTAAGATCTGAACCTCACTGTCCTCAAATGAATGGCCCGCGGCTTCTAGGTGAAGATGAACGGCAGATGACGGTCCACTCTGGCCCGGCCGCCTGTGTTGGTACATCCTCTTGTGAAGTGGCTGCTTGGTTTCCCCAATATAGCGCTCACTGCAGTCTTCACTACACTGAATGGAGTAGACCACATTGCTTTGTTTGTGGCTCGGGGAGCTGTAATGTTGCTGAGTCAAAAACTGCTTTCAAAATTCTAATATGAAGAGTTTAAAGGTACTGGAGGTTATGAGGTAGCTAATATGCATACCACGATTATTATTTGTCAAAAAAGAAACACACACACACATACGAAACCTAAATATTTGACTAAATGTATGTACAATTTTGAGGTTTCTAAGTTTTCCAAATGGTGTGTCTTCTGCTCATCAGTTATCAGGAGCTCATTAGTCACAGCAAACTTTTTTTTTTTTAAGTCTACGGGAAAGAAAAATGAATACAAATATTGCTTCTAAATTGCAAGAAGTGAGCAGGACTGTAGCTGAACTCTATTCTTGCGCAAGAAGAACCAAAAGCACTTCCTTGTCATAGCACCACAGTGTAAGTTAATGGTACAAATGAGATCAGTATCAGTCATTATAAATCAGAGCTCTATAAACCGTCTCAGTGAGGATTATCAGGTCAATCCTTCTTTTGAGTACTGACACTTGGACTGGAGAGTGCTGTCCCCATGCAATTAACAGCTGGTCTCCAGTTCCTCTGACCACACATAAAGATGAGCATGTCTTAGATGTTGTGGAGTGACCATTGCCTTTAGTGAATAAATTAAAGAACACATTTTCTGTTTGTCAGATCTGAAACGATGGTTAAGGAGGGGGTATTTCACTTCTATGGGGTATTAACTGCTACCATGTAACATATTTGGATCACCATGTTAGCTTTTATTGTTTTGACAATGCTATATTTGCCCAAAAACAGCGCTTTTACATGTTTGACAAGATTCAGTTTTTGACACTTTTGAGCCTTCCCTCCCTTTGCTCTCCATACTAGTTCACTCCCCTTTCACAGCACTATCACATTACAAAGTGCATGTATTCAGCTAATGAAACTACTGCAAAAGATTACTCAAACATTAATGGATGACATATAAAACCTAGTGATGTTACGAGATGGGCCGAGGCTGCGAAGCGTGTGCCGAGTAATGAGGGGGGCGTGTCCGCGAAGCGCAATTCGAGGCTCGCTTCATTTGGGGGAGGAGCCAAAATGATGACGTTCGAAGCCTCGCTGCCCGGCTGTACCACGTGACTACTTCGGGAAGCGGTACAGATTTTGCCGCAAGATTTTCCAGCTGTATAGACCCCTCAGGCTCCATTCAAAATGTGGGGATTTGAAGGAGAGCTGCATCAGTTTGGATAGAGTTTGGAGAGTCTAGATACTAGAGTTTCATAGCGTTTATATAGTTTGGAGATAGTTTGGAGAGAGTTTGGAGAGCGTTTGGAAAGTTTAGGAAGAGAGATCTAGGAGAGTAGGATAGGTGATAGGATGGAGCCAGTGAGGAAGAGGAGGTCTTCCCCTGTGTGGGAACACTTTGATCTGAAACCAAACCAAAACCTGTTGAGAAACTCTTGTTTCTGAATAAAAATGAATAAAAAAATTCCCCTGTCCTGTACATCATTGTCCAAGTTACACAAGCAGAATCAGTGTCCTTTTCCTAGTTCCACAAGCACTTTCACTGTCCTCTGCCCGATTATGCCCTTGCCATTTTCAGAAAAACAGCTTAACATTTCATTTCATTTTATTTTATTTATTTAACAGGACAATGTACAGCCACATAATGCCAAAGGCAGAGATGCTTGTATCAGATTATACCTTGAAATCTAATTTCCATCTGTAGTCCTTTAACCTGTCATATATGATCATTTTGGGAAAATTTACACACACAGAATACATCCAAAATTTATTATATACATATGAGATAATATATGTATAGAAATTATTTGGTCATACATGTTTTGTAATAATAGTCATTCCCAACAGACACAAAAATTCAATGCGTCACACATTGTGGTTCAAATACAGCTGCCTGTGATTACACACTTGGCCAATAGGTGGTTTCGTGCGCACATGAAGCTTCGAGAAATGAACCTTTTCTCGAACCAATTGGCTCAAGTGGTTCAATGCCTCATGAGGCTTCATCTCACCATCACTAATAAAACCTCTTCAGGCATGTTTTTGATGAGGGGACAACGTAACAACATGACAGAAAGCTCCCAAACCATAATTTTTTCACAATACCTTTGAAGTTCAAAGTTCAAAGTCAGCTTTATTGTCAAAAACCATATGTACAGGTTGCACACACAGGATTTGAAATTGCAGCGTTCCCTAGGCCCACAGTGAACATAAAACATCTGATAAACACGACAATAAACATGACTAAAACATCACATATACCCATAGCCAAAGTACAAGGCAATAAACACAATGACTAAAACATTCATACAGTATACTCGTAGCAAAAGTAGAGTAAAGTTGTATGTAATACAAACAGGTAAAATACAATATGTGGCGTAATAAAGCCCAAATGGTGTCATTTAAGCAGCAGTGTCAGTGTCATTTAAGTGTCTTTTAAGCAGTAGTGTCAGTGTCTGGAGTCCAGTGGCAGGAAACAAAAGCAAATAAATGCATGTTTCTACTTTGCATGTAATGTTGTTTCTCAGTGTGTCGCCAACAGCTTAGACCAGAGAGACACCAGTGTTTGAGATGACAGCCAACAAATGAGTCTGCTGCCTTTGGGATCAGCGCCTCCTGCAATGCCAAATGAGTGCAGCTGAAATTCCACATGCAGAGAGATGGAGGTGAGGATGTTTTGCAGGGTAATATATTTCTCTCAGCTTTAGTCAGACTGTGTGTTCACGCTTTGTCTCCCTCGATGTGTTTCTTGTGTTGAGATGGTAAACACAGACTCCTCACAGTTCCCTGTCCAAACACTGAGACTCACTACGACTCACTGAGCTCTGAGACCGACAGAGGAGGTACTGGTAGTGGCACAGAGGGCATGGCCGTGGTGATGCGGACACTAAGTTTTGCCTATAACTGAAGAACAAAACTTTGGTTCACAAACTATAGTTATGAACTACTTTTCTCAATCAGTTTATATGTAGTGTTCTTTTCAGAACTGTATTTTACTGATTTGAACACACTGCATTATTCAGTCACTTAAGAAAGGAGCACTGTGTAACATTTCTAGTGGAGGGTCCGCTACCTGATGTTTCCATGGAAATGTTATTGCTTTGAGTGTTCTACATAGATTAAACCTATCTCTCACAAGAGAAAAAACATGTTACAGCACTACACTACATTACAGTTTAGATCTGTGGAGAGTCACCCCTGATTCACAGAAGGAATGACCGTATTTTTGAGCAACAGAAACACCCGTAATGAATACATGCTACAAGCAAATGGAACATACAATGGAACATTCCAGGCAAAGAAATAACATCTCCATGGAGACAAGTAAATGGCAGACCCTCCACCAGAAATGTTGCGCAGTGCAGCTTTAGGAGTTGGACGCTGAATATATCATTCATTTCTGTATAGCTTTTTTAAAATGTTTTAGTTACTTTCATCTTGGTTTAGTAGTGATTAATTTTATTGTATCTTGAGGACTAAAATTAAATTGTGTTGTTGAGAGCGTGAGAATAACAGGGAGTGTCTTTGATGATTTGATGTTGTTTCAATGCGCTCACATTTTTTTATAATAATGCATGTATTGTGTAAAATAATGTTAAAAGACTAGATTTCATGGTTATGTTTTATTATTATTATTATTATTATTATTATTATTATTATTATTATTATTATTATTATTATTATTACTTTTTAATTGTTGTGATTTGTTCCATTATTGTGTCTATTATTGCATCTTCCCCTCTTACCTTGGCATGTACTTTACAATCCTTTGTCTTGCTCCCATATTTCCCCCACTTCAGTAATATTTCTTTCATTTCTCTCATTCATTTTATCTTCATTTCTCTCTTGTAAATTTGCACTTCATGTTGTAAATGTTGGTGTTTACACACACACAAAAAAAGACTTTGCTTTTAAAAAATATCTCAGTATTTTTCCATTCTAACTGAACAATGGTGTTTGTCAGGTAAGATCAGCTGTATATTTTAAGATAAAAGTTGCATAGACAAATACTGCTGGGATTCCACTATGAGCACAGAACTTTTTTCAATAAAACTCCCTGCATGACAGCCAGATTGAAATGTCACGTCAACAGTGAGATGAGCTTATTTCAAAACGTAACAAACTTCTCTTGTCTAGATGCAGACCTCAGAGGCTTCGACATTTTGCCTTGAGCTTTCCATCAATCAAAGGCACACTATTACTGGAGAATACCACGGAGATCTCGCGGCTATCACCAATATTGCATCATATTACATTTTTGTGTCTGAGCACCCAACCAGGAACGCACTTATATTGAAGCATTCTGTACTTCTGCTGAACAAATAGATGCTGTTTTGTGGCTTTTGGCGTCCAATTACAAAAATAAAAGTAGAAACCAGGGGTACAGTGGTTACAATAGCTCAAATGCTTCCTCTGCTGTGCCTAAGATGTATTGTTTAGCCTTATCTGCACATTTGTAAGGCTTTAGTGCTGAGTGGGCCCTAATGCAAAAGATATTTCAGAGCGGTCTGCACAGACTCCTATATGAAGTGTGGTTTGAGAGCTTTAGTCATTGTGGGATGTGTCTTGATTGTATTGTGGAGTTGAAAACATGGTGACAGATGCAGGTGTGGGAAAAGAGGAGATAGCAGTGTCACCTTGAGCGAGACCCAACAAACTAAAAGGTATGTGCTGCTGTTAGATCAAATGAACTAACACTCACCACCAGTCAAGGCTGCATGGCTGACTTTGGCTCTCATATGACCCCTTCAGAATAAACCAAGTCACAAGGAATATGTGACCGGCCACAGAAAAAAACAGTTACAAGTCATCTCGGAGGCATTTTGAATTATTCACAGATTCTGAAAGTGCAGATTCTAAGCTTTCCAAAGATGCCTTACACATCTAATAACATTTGAAGACGTTGTGGCCATTTGAAAGCATATATAAAATATATAAAATACACAGATCAAAATATCTTCTTACTATCTACTTGGTGTAGTGATATCAGATTTTTACTTTAAAAAGGTTGTAACCTTTTTGAGACAATATAAGAAAAGCCTTAGGAATCTCTGTTCCAGCAATATCTGATTAGGGATGCACCGATCCAATACTGGTATCGGATATCTGCTGTGATACTGAAAAATGTGCTGGATTGGATGTCGGCTTCTTAAATATCAATTCAATCGATATCTTACTTTGGCACATGAATTGTTATAAAAATGTTATTTATTGGTCATAATTGTCCCAGAAAGCCTCTGAATGACCAAACTTTTTATCTATACAGAGTTGTTCTGCAGTTTCTTGAGAGTTGTGTCTTATTTTTCAGTTTTCAGTCTCTGCACTGGTATCAGCTGATATTGATACTTGAAGCTATAGTATCGGAATTGTATCAGAAGGTGCATCCCTAATCCTGATGATTGACTGTAAAATCAAAAATGCTAATTGGGTTGTCATCTTTGCAAACAAATCTCATTCAATTATGAAATAAAACAGAACTTTACGTTTACTTTTATCGCTACCTTACTTTAATCATGGAGGAAATAATATAGTGAATTGTAAATATGTTTAAATTACTAGAGTATAATATGCCACCAATGATTTTAAAGATGTTATCCTGACTGAGACTCCCTGAGGCCTATAATTAAATTGCAGTATATGCATAGTGCCAACAATTCAGTGCCACAAGGTCCGCATGCTTTTAACTTAAAGTAACCCCATTTTCATTTCAAGTTGTTTGATTTGGGAGCAATAAAAATGAATAAACCCTGAGTGAAAGGTGCAGATTGACACTTTCTCGGGGCTAAATGTTGGCGGCTCCCAAAACTGCAGCAGGTTCAAAAGGTTCACATCAACACATGAACATGAATCAACAACCTCAACTTCTCAGGACAACTTATTTAAAGTGTGTATTATGAGGTAAATTTATTTATAACTACAAATAAATTACAACTTTTTACAACAATAGAAAGAACAGATTTGTTACATTTCTCAAGTGTTTTAGTCGATTTATTGGTATTTCTAACAGTGGTGTCACCATACTAAAATTTCAAACTTGATTTTTTTTGTAAGGAATAGATTTGACACTCAATACCTATACTGATACCACAACAATAATTTAAAAAGTATCACTCTTTCATTAGCGTTTCATTACTTACTTACTATGTGGACTTATGTCTGTGAAATCCCTCAGGTACTGTATGTTCCATAGTTTATCGCGGTGGTTACGTTCTAAAAATAACCCGCAATAGGCGAAATCCGCGAAGTAGTCAGGTTTATATTTTATAATTATTCTACATGTTTTAAGGCTGTAAACGCCTCACCACACACATTATACACTTTTCTCAGACTGGCATTAACATTTTCTCACATTTCTCTTTTGTTTGGCAAGCTGAACGCATTCTGTACTGTACAGGAAACACGGCACGGATGAGAATGATGGACAAATCGGCAAAGGTCTACAGTCCCTTAGCCAATCAGGACGCAGAACACAATGCACGTTGATACACTATAAAAAAAATTGGAATAAAAAAATCCGCGAAACAATGAGGCCGCGAAAGGTGAACCGTGTTAAAGCAAGGGACCACTGTATACCTGTCTATATGGTCTTATACTTGTTCTGATACGCCTCAACATCATTCTAAAGCTATTCAGGAAAAGTTTATTTCTGTCCTGTGAATGTGACTTAGACTATCGATACTTGCTCAAATAGTATTGAGTTTTGTTACTAGTTTTAGTATCAATTAGTATCTGATTTTCAGTACTTTTGACAACTCATATTTATTTTATATGAGCGCTATCTGGAGATGGGAGTGACTGGTTTACAGTTGAATCTACATTTTCACTTATGAGGATTAACAGATTATAACATATTTACAACAGAGGTTTAGCTTTTTGCTCTTTATAATAAAAACTATAAACAACCATAAAAAACAAAATATTTCATCTTTGCACTGTTTCTTATGCTTGTATATAGCTGAGATGTATTTTTATATTGTTTTACTTTTTTATATAATCATCACCTTATTTGACATCAGTCTCAGTGTTTTTGCTGCTTATTTTAAATGTATTATTACCATGACCTATTTACTCTTTATATTATAATATATTGTGATGTGTGAGCTACTGTGTCCAAATAATTCCCCTTGTGGCTCAGTAAATTCTAAATGTTACTATCTTCTGATTTGCTCAATACATAAATAAACATCACAACAGCCCAAATAAACTAAAACAACTCACCACACTCATTTTCACTCACATTTGTTGAGAACTTTCCTCTGACGCACCAGCCCGCCAGCCATTACAAACAGATCTGGCACACTATAAACTGTTGGTAGCTCAAGCGTGGTTGCCCTTGCCAACTAAGGAGTGTTTTGATCCTTGGAGCAGAGCCTTAATGACTTCAGGATGACATTACAGTGTTATTATGCTCTCTATCAGTTCTCCATCACCTCCACACCACAAACGTGCTTTTACCAGGCCCTTAGCTTTATCTAATTGGCTCAGTGAGGAACCTCTGACTCTAAAGTGATTGCGTTTGTTTATGCATAGCTGAATCCAAGGCGCAGTGTGATGAGAGCATAAGATGATAATATCTACTGTCTATGAGTCTTATCCAAACACATTGAGATTGTCTCTCGAGTAGCTCGTCAGCCCCAGCCTAGATAAATATGACCCATGTTCAGGGATAATGCAAGGAGCGCTGGGAAAAGCATACAAGGAGCTCACAGAGGAAAGACTCAAGATTGTAAGGATTGAGATGACCAAGGATGAATACTGGGGATGTAAACAGTCTGGAAAACCAGTCTTACTGGTTTTCAAGCGGACATAGAGCTGCAAAATCATAACCAAATGCAATAATTACTACTACTACCACTACTACTACTACTTCTACTACTACTACTACTACTACTACTACTACTAGTAATAATAATAATAAATAAGAGAAAAAAATAATTGGTAAAAGACACACGGTAAGACCTTTTATAATAAAGACAGAGGTATCATTATATCAAACTGCCAAAAATCAATAAACAATTTGGAATTTTCAGTAATAATATCTTTTTTGTGTAAGATTGGTTTTCAAGTAGAAATAGAGCTGCAAAATCATAATCAAATGCATTGATCAATCAGAATAATCTTGACTATAAAGACTGTAAAACACATGCAATTTGGACAACAATTCTTATATTAGTCTAATATTTCATTCCTTTCTCAAGTCCCAATGCTCCTGGCTGAGTTTAAAATGTGTGCTCGGACTGATTTTTAATTTTAAATCTCATATATTGACAATCCTGACATTTAGATTCTTTTTCCAACTTCAAATTCAATCGTAAGTAAAGATGTCTGGCAAAAGTGCAGTCATAAAAATCAGAACTCAGAAATGAGAGGATATAATCCCTGAGCCTGGGACAATATCTTTTCATCATCATATTGTCAATGTGATTTAACGCTTCTATGATCAATGTAGCACAAACAAACAGACATATTGATTGATACATATTGACACATGACATCAACATTCCCTGGGGGTGCGATGCTAACAGTAGGCATGCTCTGCTTAAGACTTTGTTAGAATTTAATCTGATCTTTGTTTTAACATAATCTGACCAGGATGGACTGACTTTAATTGGAGCTACAACAGTTGAGCTGATTTGTGTTGTTAGTCAAGTACCTCTCAAATAACATTACAGTCACAAGATAGCTTACATTTTTTCAGTTAGTCACTCTCACCGTGAACACTTGTATTGATCACAGGCTCCTGAAAATGTGCAATTTAAATCCATTTTGTATTTTTTCTTGAGTTCACGAGTTTCTTGAGTTTTCAGACAGTCTTAAAACTTTTTTGCCACTGTTTATTAATGAGTACATTGTGTCTCCATAATCACTTGTGAACATTCCGCCAACACACATACATGTAGAACACCCCCAGCATGATGTCAATGCAAAGTATCTATAGGTGGATGAGCTGTTCCACTTTCAACGCTTCAACTTCTTCCTCGTCTTACTTGTACAGTATTGAGTGGTGTACAGCGCTATGCTTTGAAAGATAAACTAAGTTAGCATCCTGGACTAGTAAAGGCATTTAACATTGAGATCAAAGTGGACAAGTTTCAAAATCTTAACAAAGAATAGCACAAACAAAGAGGCAGAAAAAGCGTCTGTGTTTTCCTAATGGGGTGTGAGTGGGATGCGGGGAGGCATATTCCTGACGCGCCGCCAGAGCCCACCACAATGTGCAGCCTCTGCCACAGAAACAATCACAACATCGAGATGCATAATTAACTTGTGCAATATCAACTGTCAGGAATATGAATCGCTGCGTGCACTGGTGTCCATATGAGGGCCATTATGTAAAGCTCCTCTGTGAGAAAAGCACTGTGTGATGGATGGAGGCAGTTATGCTAAAACAGTGCACTCTCTGTCAGGCACTTTGCATTATCATCGACCCATCAGTGGACACCAGGGATCACAGTGTTAAGGTCGCCAAAAATATTGCACACAATCATCTCTTAAAGAGGCAACTTAAAGATACACTGTGTAACTTTTCTAGAGGAGCATCTGCCATCTTCTTGTCTCCATGGAGATGATAAAAGGAGAAATTCAATTTGTCAACTGGACAAAGTTTGTTTGGTCGAAAACGTTTCGCCACTCATGCGAGAGGCTTCGTCAGCTCTGGTTCTCATACTGGTTAGACCCTGTTTATATCTAGCTGCAGGGAGGAGCTACCTACACTGAAAAACGCTCTGAAACTATCCCAGCTACTCTGTCTCTTTTGTTTTACGAAATCCTCTGGCGTCTAGTATTAGCATATCTATAAGCCCTAGGAGGCGCTCACTACACTGAAATAGCTCTGAAACTATCAACTAATCTGTCTCTTTGTATTTCAAATTTCTCTGGCGTCCATTTTCGTCTCCCTATTCAAGAAAACGACCCTCTCCACCCCTCTGCAATGGCTTGTCTGTCCTAATGTTTCTTTGTCTGTTTTTGACTTGGTTTGAGAATCGAATTATAGATGGGAGACAAGTTGTGTCTAACCCATTTCTGTTTAACGACGGATTCTCTTTTTTGACAAAAATAGCCTCTTTAACTCCCCTCTCAAACCAATTCTTTTTCCTGGCTAAGATCTGAACCTCACTGTCCTCAAACGAATGGCCCGCGGCTTCTAGGTGAAGATGTACGGCAGATGACGGTCCACTCTGGCACGCCCGCCTGTGTTGGTACATCCTCTTGTGAAGTGGCTGCTTGGTTTCCCCAATATAGCGCTCACTGCAGTCTTCACTACACTGAAGACTGCATCTTGGCTCCATTGGTGGGTAACACGGAGCACCACATTGAGAACACAGCCGAATTTGTAAACAAAGTTAAGTTTCTCCAGTTTGGTCAGGATGAGACAATGGTTTCCTTTGATGTAACCTCTCTTTTCACTTGTATCCCCACAGCAGTAGCAGTCGAAGCAGCGAGAAGGATTTTACTACAGGATTCTAAGCGAGAAGAGAGAACCAAACTTTCACCTGACCAAATCTGCCAACTGCTGGAAATTTGTCTGAATACCACCTATTTCCAGTTCAGAGGGAACTTCTACAGGCAAATTCATGGCTGTGCAATGGGCTCACCGGTCTCCCCTATCATGGCTAATTTATACATGGAACAATTTGAACAGAGTGCCTTAGCTTCATATCCAGGCACTCCTCCCACACACTGGTTTCGATATGTTGATGATAATTTTTCTAAAATCAAAATTCAAGAATTGGAACCTTTTACTGCACATATCAATTCTGTAGATTCGAACATCAAATTCACCCGTGAAGATGCCAAGGATAACACATTGGCGTTCTTAGATTGTGCAGAAACGATAGGAGGAGACCGGGGACTCCAAGTAGAAGTCTTCAGGAAGCCCCCACACACACAGACCAATACCTGCTTTTTGATTCACACCACCCACTGCAGCACAAACTGGGTGTTATTCGGACACTACAACACAGGGCCCAAGTGGTTCCCACAAGCACAGAGGGCAAGGAGAAAGAAGAACAACATATGCAGGAAGCCCTCTCTGTTTGTGGATATCCTAAATGGGCTGTCAACAAAACCAAAAGAGACAAGGGCAAGAAACAAGACAACAGAGAATCCGAACCCAGGAGGAAAGGGGTAGCAATTCCGTACCTGGCTGGTGTTTCGGAAAAACTACAGAGGATTTTCAGACAATATGAAATTCCAGTTTATTTCAAACCCACAAACACTTTAAGACAAAAACTCGTCCACCCAAAGGACAAAACACCGAGCCACAAACAAAGCAATGTGGTCTACTCCATTCAGTGTAGTGAAGACTGCAGTGAGCGCTATATTGGGGAAACCAAGCAGCCTCTCCACAAGAGGATGTACCAACACAGGCGGGCGTGCCAGAGTGGACCGTCATCTGCCGTACATCTTCACCTAGAAGCCGCGGGCCATTCATTTGAAGACAGTGAGGTTCAGATCTTAGCCAGGGAAAAGAACTGGTTTGAGAGGGGAGTTAAAGAGGCTATTTTTGTCAAAAAAGAGAATCCGTCGTTAAACAGAAATGGGGGAGTTAGACACAACTTGTCTCCCATCTATAATTCGATTCTCAAACCAAGTCAAAAACAGACAAAGAAACATTAGGACAGACAAGCCATTGCAGAGGGGTGGAGAGGGTCGTTTGTCTTGAATAGGGAGACGAAAATGGATGCCAGAGAAATTTGAAATACAAAGAGACAGATTAGTTGATAGTTTCAGAGCTATTTCAGTGTAGTGAGTGCCTCCTAGGGCTTATAGATATGCTAATACTAGACGCCAGAGGATTTCGTAAAACAAAAGAGACAGAGTAGCTGGGATAGTTTCAGAGCTTTTTTCAGTGTAGGTAGCTCCTCCCTGCAGCTAGATATAAACAGGGTCTAACCAGCATGAGAACCAGAGCTGACGAAGCCTCTCGGATGAGCGGAGAAACGTTTTCGACCAAACAAACTTTGTCCAGTTGACAAATTGAATTTCTCCTTTTATCATGGATTCTACCTGGACGACTGAGGGACTCTTCACGCATCCATGGAGATGTTATTGCTTTGCCTCGAATGCCCTACAGTATGTCATTTAATTAATCTATGCCAATGGAGACAAGCATGAGACACCACCAGGTCAGATCTGTGGGGAGGTGACCCCGCTTTTTGTGGCATAAAAAACAGTAACTGAATAAATGCTTAAAGATAATATTTCATGTATGTATGAAATAATATATAATATTAATCTATGACACCAGTTATAATTTGCACATTTTGAATTCCAATATTAGTATTAAACAACTTCATAAAAGAAACAAGTATGCTCACTTCTATGTTTGAAAAATTAAGTGCCTAATAGGAGCTGACATTGCCAGAAACGCCATGACAACAAAGAGTCGGCATCTGCTGAACTGCTGTAGATCATGTTTTGCCAATTTGTACCAAAATGACTTTGTGATGCTGCTGTAGGATTCTACGTGTATCACTGATTAAGAGAATAAAACATGCACAAATCACTCCAAATACAACTTCAGGTGAGTACATGGTGAAACAAATATAACATGGTTACAAGCACTATAAAGTCGATTGTGCATAAGGTGTGCTTTAAAGATAATGAAGAGGAGAATCAAATACAACACTGTGCAAGTAAAAAAATATACCATGTCCAGCATGTGGGCAGAATAAATAGTAATAAAGGGTTAAATCATTATTACTGTTTAATACACAATGGCCTCTGTCTTCCTAACCAAGATATTTACATTCCTGATGATGGGAGACTGCGTTTAGGAGGGCGGTAATGGGGAAAATGACATTTAATTATTATCACAATTACTCGTAGTGCCACACAAGAAACTTTTTGGGGACTTTGCACCAACTAAAGGTCTCTGCTCATTGTTAGTGGAAAAGGTTAATTAGTTTGAGTTTTTAATTTCTCTTGCTATGAGCCCTCCACTCGGCACCAATGAACTCAAGCCAAGTGCTGGTTCTTGTCTGCAAGGTGAGGGTTGTCAGAGTATGCATTCATGACCCAGTGTCCTCTGCTGGTGCACTGGTGAGTGGTATGGTTTAAATGAGGCTAAAATCAATAGTTGAACGGGCCTTCTTGGATTTGCACTTAATGATGACAAGCTAGAACTGACTTTTTTCAGTTCTGAAGCAGAAGAAAGCCAAACAATAGTAATAGTGTAGTTGAACTTGTGCAAGTGAAACAAAACACAAAACTCAACTCGTAACAACTCAACAAGTAAGTATTTTGCTCCCACTTCAGTCTGCAGTCTTCAGCCGATATCTACACGTCTACACTTCTTTTATGTGTATTTTCAGAACAAAGTGAATGTTCAGTATGTCCCTTTACCCATCTCTTGTATAAATAATAATAGCCTGTGTTATAATAGATAAGTCCAAGTAAATACAAAACCCAATCTGTATGGACTGTTTCAATTGCTCCCTTCAGCAAAGTGTTGACAAAGCCCACACATTCACATTCACACGCATTGTTTTTCCATGGTCCCTCATTTGTAATTCTGTGTCCTGTGGCTGTGATTTGTTCCAACATTTGCTCGTACATTATGATTAGCAGTTTAAAAATATGAAAACATAACCTGAAGGTAATGCCGCTCTCACACGCAAAGGTCAAACTGCTCCAAAAACGGGATGAAAATGAACAAGCAACTCTTAATGTATGGCAGGCAGCTTTGGGCTATTTTTCTAACATGATGACTCTTGTGTCATTGGCATTTTCAGTATTACCAGGCAAATCCTCTGCTTATTTAAAAAGATTTCACAATATGTTGGCATTGTAACAATAGACTCAAGATGGGGCTGCTGAAATATTAAAACATTCATCAGTTATAATCGCATAAAAAGCAACACATGGTTAGTGTAGTGTTTATCATGGTGAATTCTTATTTTTGATGAACTATTTTGGTTCAAACTCACACGAATGCAACATCTTACTAGAATTGCAACACATTTTCAAATATCTGCTTCCCTCATGACTCTTTGGTCCAGACGAGAAATATGTCCATGGCGTGACAGTGCTTTTCAGTGACGTCAAAGGTCTATTGTGTAACTTTTTGAACAGACTAATGAGTAACAATTGAAATAGAAGAGTGTTACAGTATATGGCTGTGTTTTTACACAAATCTGTAACACATTATTTTATATTGCAGTAAAAAATTACATTTTGTTATCATTTTTACAACAGTTAAAAGTAAAATGTTGTTGATCTTTGCCTCAACTTAAGATACATTTGTGGGCCTTGCTATGGATTTTAAAAGCTAAATATCGGTATTGGTGAATATTGGTTATCGGCAGTGGTGAAAGTAAAGCGGTGCGCACCAGAACGCAGCACTGGTATAAAATTCACAGCTGGTATGCAGCACCGCTAAGAGAATATGCTTCATGGTGGCCAAAACCCACATTTGAAAAAAAAAGTAAGGTGTGCTATTTAAGTAGAAAACACAACCACACTATGCCATTCGAGAATAACTGAAAGCTACCGGCTGATTTGCCCAACTGCATACTGACTGGTTAGCTCAACTGGTAAGTCACTGATTTTTCTCCCGGAGGTTGTGAGTTCGAATCCCCTCCAGCAAGAGAGGGTTTATGCTGAGTCAGCACTATAGTTATTTTTTAAGGTGTAAAACGTAAAAAAAACAACAACAAAAAAGTAGTTTTTTTAAAAAAACGGTAAAGTGATGCACTGGACATTATAGCACCTGTAAGAAATGAAAACTACTTTCACCACTGGTTATCGGCCACAGCAACAGACCAAGTATCATATATCGGTATCGGCTAAAAAAAATGAAATGGAAATCAGTTAAAACTGTGTCACTGAAGTGAAATTTATAGTACTAAATGCTTCATTAATCCTCTTGCTATGTAATCCTGACCACCAACTGAACCTAGCTCAAGATCTGCTATGTCAAACGCAGGAGACAAATTTTCCTGGGGATGATAACTTTCCTGTTGTTGACTTTAAAGATTCCTGGTGGGAGGTCCATCAAGAATCTTTAAAGTCTATCTCTCTGAAGATGGTTTGGCCTTGCTGCATTTAACTTCATGCTGCTTGTCTCCACGGAGATGAATATGCTTAAACTCATTCTGTAAAAGTCTGCAAAGTCACAAGATCTCTATGGGGACAAAAAGTGGTGGATCCTCTACTAGAAAAGTTACAAAGTACAACTTTAAGCCTCTAGATATTAATACTGTATAGACAGTGTTGAGTAAGCTCGCAGTCTCTTTCTATGTTCAGGTCTGTTTGGATTCCTGTGTAAGGGCCTGCAGCTCCATTTGGTTCAGCCCCTGGACAGACTAGCCGTGTTCCTGTTTACGGAGAGCGGGTGGGAGCAGGAAGTGTGGCTGTCTCCCCAGAAGAGCTGCTACTCCCCAAGCAAACATCTCACACTGTTTATCTGTTTTATGAGCTGAAAGAGAGGCTCCAGGCACACTCATGCACCCAATGACCTCAGAGGGCTGCTCACAAAGTTTGTCTAGGTTTTAGATAAACAACTGAATGGCAGCATACAATTAGTTTAACAGAAAACAGCACAAATTTGATGCTGAATATGGACACATGGTTAATAGTAATGTAGAAGAGTGCAAAGAAAATTAAGTCAAATATTATACTAATACTTAAAGGTCCTATATTACATAAAATTGATTCTTATGAGTTTTATAATTATGCCAACTCATCAAAAACATACTTGGAGTTTTGTTTTGTTTCATTCACACATGTTTGAGTAATCCTTTATTATAAATCTGCTTACATCTCCAAAGCTTAAAATGCTCTGTTCCACCTTGTGATGTCATTTAGCGGTAGATTTGAAATGAACAGCTACAAAGGAGATGGGCAATTCCAGGGCTGAAATCGTTCAAATGATTCTAGTGGAGGTGTATGGAATTTAAAAACACAGTGGAGAATTTCATGTATTACTACATGACATCACAAGGTGGAACAGAGTGTTTTCCATTTTGTTAGGATTTGTCTGTTAAATGAATATTTTTCATAGTCTATATTCGCCATCATCGCCATCATCTCTCTGATGCATCGCTCGCTGTCCCACTTGGAGAGGCCCGGCAGCACTGTGAGAATCTTGTTCTTCGACTTCTCCAGTGCGTTCAACACCATCCAGCCGCTGCTCCTGAGGGACAAGCTGGAGTGGGCAGGAGTGGACTGTGACCTGGCTGAGTGGATCCTGGACTACCTCACAAACCGGCCCCAGTTTGTGAGAGCCCGGGACTGTGTGTCTGACCTCATGACCTGCAGTGTGGGGGCGCCCCAGGGCACGGTCCTCGCACCCTTCCTCTTCACCCTCTACACTGCAGACTTCCGACACAACACGGACAGCTGTGTTCTGCAGAAGTTCTCTGATGACTCTGCCATCATTGGCCTCATCACAGACGATGATGACGCGGAGTACAGAGGACTAACGCAGGACTTTGTGGACTGGTGTCAGCGGAACCACCTTCTCATCAACGCGGGTAAGACCAAGGAGATGGTGGTAGACTTCTGCAGACGCCATTCTAATGCCCCCCCACCAGTGAACATCCAGGGAAGAGACATTGAGAGAGTGGACTCTTACAAGTACCTGGGTGTTCATCTGAACAATAAACTGGACTGGACTCATAACACAGATGCACTGTACAGGAAGGGCCAGAGTCGGCTCTATCTCCTGAGGAGACTCAGGTCTTTTGGAGTAAGAGGGCCACTCCTGAGGACCTTCTATGACTCTGTAGTGGCATCAGCCATCCTGTACGGTGTGGTCTGCTGGAGCAGCAGCGTCACAGAGAGGGAGAAGAAGAAACTGGACAAGGTCATCAGGAAGTCCAGCTCAGTCCTGGGCTGTCCTCTAGACTCGGTGCAGCAGGTGGGGGACAAGAGGGTCCTGGCTAAACTCATGTCTATGCTGGACCATGAGTGTCACCCCCTGCAGGACGCTCTGTCGGCTCTAGAGAGTAGCATCAGTGACAGACTGATTCACCCTCGCTGTGTTAAAGAGAGATTTCGGCGATCTTTCCTTCCTGCTGCTGTCAGACTGTACAATGATCAATGCTAGTCATGTTCATCTCCATAGCGACCATGTGTCATCTCCATAGTAATAATTACATGTGCAATATTATTTAAAGTCACTTTACCTGCTACTTATTTGTGTAATAACCACTGTCCATCACTGCACTGTACACAATCATCTGAGTCACTTTATTGTAGTGATATTATATATTACTATACTGGAGTCACTTTAACTGCTGTTTGTTCACTGCTCAGAATCAAAGACATTTATTGTGCTGCGTTCCTGTGCCTTTTAACCTTACAGTGTTGTGTTTTTTTAGTTGATTGTACATACTTATTATTTATCTTAATTTTTGATGCATGCTCTTTTTTCCAACTGTTTCTGAAACTTGCGTTGTGACACTGCAATTTCCCCATTGTGGGACAAATAAAGGATTATCTTATCTTATCTTATCTTCTGTAAAGATTTTTTCTATTTGATTATATTTTTTTACATGCTTCTCTTTATCTTATTTATCAATTTAAATTTTTTGTACACTCTTGGCATCCAGTGTGGGCAACAAAGTAAGAATTTCACTGTACAGGGAAATTAGTTCCTTTCTGTGCATATGACAATAAAAGTTTTGAATCTTCTTGAACTGAAGAAGTAGCTTGGATGAGCTGCAAAACGTATTCAACCAAATAAACTTTGTCCAGTTGACAAATTGAATTTTTTCAAGAAGATTTCAATCTGCAGCACAAACTGGGAGTTATCCGGACATTACAACACACAGGGCCCAAGTGGTTCCTACAAGCACAGAGGGAAGGGAGAACGAAGAACAACATGTGCAGAAAGCCCTCTCTATTTGTGGAGCCCTAAATGGGCTTTCAATAAAACTAAGAGAGACAAGGACAAGAAACAAGACAACAGACAATCAGAACCCAGGAGAAAGGGTGCAACTATTCCTTACCTGGCCGGCGTTTCTGAAAAACTACAGAGGATTTTCAGACAATATGAAATCCCAGTCCATTTCAAACCCACAAACACTTTTAGATAGAAACTGGTCCACCCAAAGGACAAAACACCGAGCCACAAACAAAGCAATGTGTTCTACTCCATTCAGTGTAGCGAAGACTGCAGCGAGCCCTACATAGACCCTTTTATAGGGGACAGTGACAAAAAAGCTGCGCGCACATTTGGCAACAGAAGTGTCATTATTCCCCATTCATTCAGATAGAGACACGAACTTTTCCAGCACAGTCCAGCTTCCATTTTCTGCAAAATGTCTGGTTCTTGTGTGTATGGTTGCCCAAATCGTTATTCTACCACCGGACTAAAGTTTTACAGGATTCCAAGAGGATCACGACCATTTCAAAGCAACAGGCGCCGTCTGTGGCTGCAGGCGATAAAACGCGTTGACTGGAATGAAAACATAATCAGAAATGCTCGCGTCTGCAGCGCCCACTTTATATCAGGTAAGGTTGTCTATTTAGCTGGAAAGCCCGGTTTACATTAGTGAGTGTCTGTATGATGTAGATTAATAATGAAATGTAGCTGAATTTTGATAAGCTGGTGTTAGGCTTGGTTAGCAGCTAGCAGGCTAGGCTAGTAAATAAACATGTACATTTGCAGGTGAGGAATCACTGGACCCTAGTAGTTTCATGCCTTCTGTATTTTCGTACACAAAACAAAGCCAGAATCCTCATTCAAAGATGGGCAGGTTAAGAGTAATTAAAGTTATCCCGCTCTTATTTTTTCCCCCCTTTTAGTTTGTTGTCTCTTGCATAAGCACTACACATCTGCTGCTTTTATTACTGATTCTATCTAAGCATCTTAGTGCTATCTTAGCACTCTGACTTGACTCTTCTGTACTGTATTGTTCATTTATTTATTTATGGTTATTTTAGTGGTTAGGTATGAATGTGCTTGTGCATATAAATGTTCTCCTGTGTTGCACTTTAATGTTTGTTAATTTAATTTCTGATATTTTTTTTTGTTAGGTACCATAGGAAAATGAAGTGAGCAGACAGAGCTAACACTTCAGCAAATTCTGTTTCTTCTAAACCAAGAACAAGAACAAGAATGCAGCCTGGATCATTGTCCCGGTATGAATATATTTCATCTTACAATGAACTTATTGATTGTAAGATGAAATTCTTGAAAACCCATCCCTTCCAAGAATGTTCTTTCTTTGCTTAAATCGTATAACTACCTGGAATGCACTTACAACTTAAACTTACTGCACTGGTTGCACCACGTACTAATTATTCACTTTTCTATCTTAAAGCTGAAGAGGATCTCCCAGTTCCAAAGACAGTGTATGATGATCTGAAGCTGAGACACAGTCAACTTCAGGCAGACTATGTCAACCTGCGACAGGAGTGTGACGCACTACGAGCTGAAAATTTAAAGATAAAAGAGGAGCTGCAAAAATCTATATTTTCCTACACCGCTGTACAGTACTTAACATGTAATGACTTGTAATAAACTATACAGTATCTCATTTATTTGTAATGAATGAATGATGAATTTTTAATGAGTATGTCACAAAGTCAATATACAGTACATAATACATTACACATATACATGTACGTGTAGACATATTAATATAATTTCTTTACAGAAGTAAACATATCTCAAAGGGTTATGGGAAGAAGTCCCACTCCTTACAGTCACTTCTCTGAACCATCTTCGTCACATTTATCTGGTGTTACTATACAACTTATATTTACAATGTCCACAGATAAGCCATTTATAATAATTTAATATACTAACCATTACAACATTGCATCACTATAACGACTCAGAATACTAGATTTGTATAATTTTTTTAAACTGCTTAAAGTTTGAACAGTGTTTTAGTTCATCACACAGGCTGTTCCATATTTTAGTTAATGATGTTAACACCCTTTTCCATACATGTTGTCACCATTAGACAATGACACAATTTATCTATAATAATCAGCATATGGGATATGATTTAATGACTAAATGGGTAAGGCAAATAACAGTAACATAACATAGTAACATAGCATAACGGCTCAACTCAGACATTTCCTACATAACCATGTCTTGTGTCCTTGCCTTTGACTAGGAAGAACTTTGGATTTTAGCACACAAAACTCTGAATCTATGTCATCGTAATTCACGTCCTGTACATGGCCACAGACAACATATTCGTAGGCGTCCAGTGACTTACAGGCTCGTAATTTCTCCCTCGTGTACACACTGGGTTTCTCTATTAAATAAGTATAAATATCTGGCCACTGTATGTTAGGCCACTTGCTAACATCATCCACCCACTCACAGATCGCATTAGGATCTGGCAGTCGGACACCATTTGCCAAAGTCAGCTTGTTGAGGTAACATTCGCGATCTTTTGACGAAAGTCCCTTAGCATACACTGACGAGTTGCGGAGTTCTGCCATGCTTCTGTTGCCCGGCTGCGCGTGCAACCGCGCCTATGTCATCTTTGTTTACTAACAGGAAAAAGGGTCTATTGGAGAAACAAAACAGCCACTTGAGGATGTACCAACACAGATGGGAGAGCCAGAGTGGACCTTCATCTGCCGTACGTCTTCACCTAAAAGCCATGGCCATGGACAGTGAAGTACAGATCTTGGCCAGAGAAAAGAACTGGTTTGAAAGGGGAGTTAAAGAGGCTATTTTTGTCAAGAAAAAGAACCCTTCTTTGAACAGAAATGGAGGTCTCAGACATCATTTGTCTCCCATCTATAACTCTATCCTCAAACCTAAATCAAAACAAAGAAAACAATAGGGTTAGCCAGGTCAGGTCCAGAAGTGTGAAAACACCCATTATGGCCCTGAATGGCTATGCTAACAAGACCCCACACTCCACTCCCACTACATATTGAATAATTAATAGAAACTGAAAACAAATAGGTGCGATAGTTTCATAGTAATTTCACTGTAGTTAGCTCCTCCCTGCAGCTGGTTATACTAAGCAGTGTCCACCAGCACTCTAGCCAGAACTGGCTACTAGAAAAGAAGTAGCTTGGATGAGCTGCGAAACGTATTCGACCAAATAAACTTTGTCCAGTTGACAAATTGAATTTCTCCTTTTGCCATGGATTCTACCCGGACCACTGAGGGATTCTTCCCACAAGCTTTGAATCTTGAATCTTGAAACAAATCACATCCCCGGGTATGTTTGTGATGAGGAAACATTATAACATAGATCAGAAAATAGCGGAATATGAGCGCTTTAAGTATAAAATGTAACACTTTAAATGCACAAAATCTTAGCCAGTAATAAAATCAGTGGCAAGGCACAAGTGCTCTTCCCATCCCCCAGAGATAAACAACTAGCTCAGAGAGTTTAAAATGTCCATATAAGTTTTACAGCCAACAAGCCATTATGCAAAAACGGTCCTCTTCTAAATTTCATGAGGGGATGTGGTAATAGTAGTTTTTCTACCACACACAAGATGCGTTTATTTATTTACAAGTTAAAAGGAAGGAACAACATCATTTAAAGTCAGTAGATGGTAGTGTAAAGTGTAATATTAAAGCTTTAATAAAATATGGTGTAATTACAGTTTGCTCTTACAAATATTAAGGCATTGCAACACCTTTGCTCGTTTGCATGATGGATGATTATTCTGAGTTCACTCTTAATTAAAAATCGGTGGTTGAACCTTCTGATGTTTTCTGGCAATGACTCCCTGTTATGCTTTATTAGACTAAAAATTAAATGCCACATCATTAGCTTTCTGACATAGGCTCATTAATAAATAATCATACATAATCAACAGCTAATTACAAAAGGGTATGGCTCCTTCAAGAGGGGGAGCCAGATGATTAATTGAATATACCAACAACTTACATAAATAGGAGATCAGAACTATTGGACTAGTCCACTAACAACATTATTAAAATGCTCACTTTGTATAATTGTTGTATAATATAATATATATAATATTGTTACTTTGAAGGGGCTTTATGCTGGGGGTGTTTCTATTGGTTGAATGTTTAGTTATCAAACAATCAACACACACACTAACATGCTAAAATACAGAAAACTGCACATAGTGAAAAGTGAGAAAAAAGCACCAAGCACCAACCCCCCACCAGGACACAGGGCCCAGGGGAGAGATGAGGCCCAAGCACCATCCCCCCACCAGGACACAGGGCCCAGGGGAGAGATGAGGCCCAAGCACCATCCCCCCACCAGGACACAGGGCCCAGGGGAGAGATGAGGCCCAAGCACCATCCCCCACCAGGACACAGGGCCCAGGGGAGAGATGAGGCCCAAGCACCATCCCCCCACCAGGACACAGGGCCCAGGGGAGAGATGAGGCCCAAGCACCATCCCCCCACCAGGACACAGGGCCCAGGGGAGAGATGAGGCCCAAGCACCATCCCCCCACCAGGACACAGGGCCCAGGGGAGAGATGAGGCCCAAGCACCATCCCCCCACCAGGATTCAAGGTCCAGGGGAGAGATGAGGCCCAAGCACCACCCCTCCACCAGGAGCCCACGGGGCAGCCGACCACCGCTCCTGGTGCAGAGGACTCCTACAGGGGAAACACTGGAAATCCTAAAAATAATAGCTCGACATTTAGTTCAAGCTAAAAGCGCCCAAAATAAATAAGTTAAAGGAGTTACCATGGTGACACAATGCACACATTGGCAAACTGTCAAAAAAATTAGATCGTTTGAAAACTCAAGCAAAAACGCAAAATGAATTTAATAAGCACATTTTCAGGAGTGATCAATATGGATGTTCATGGTCCTGTTTAGGGATTTGATTTTCAACAAAGATGAGAGTGACTCACTGAAAAAGTGTAGGCTAATGCTATCTTTCTTCTGATTGTAATTTTATGTGTGAGAGACTTGTTTAACAGCTAAATCAACTCAAATGCTCTTTCTGGTCAGAATGTGATAGAATAAAGCACAGATTAAAGTCTAATAAAGTCTCAGACAGAGCAGAGCCCACAATTAGTGTCACACCCCCAGGAAATGTTGATGACATAGAGCTGGGTGAATAGACAAATGGGAAATGAAAAGTGTATGAATACCATTTTATAAACACATTTTTGGAACTTGACAATAGGCCTGTCAAAAATAATTATTATTTTGACTTGTCATTCAATACATGGAACAATATTTATTGTGTATACTTTTTCTCTGCATTAATGGGAAATGTTTGTCTATTTTTTTACTGTATTAAAAGGTTTAAGCCATGAATGTTGAATTAGTAACTTCTATAACTCATTACAGACGCAAACTAAGGACTGAATTATTTTATTCTGATGTTTATTTCTTGCAGCTCATGATTTTTTAACAATATATGACATTTAGAATTGTTTTTGTCATTTAAATCTGCTCTTGGGTTATTGTGTCAGTGGCATGAATTAGTTTCAATATTATCGTTTTTATTGTAAATATTTTCTTCAGCAATATATCATACTTCAAAATTTGCTATCATGATGGGCCTAGTTGACAATAGAGTAACTATTTTGATTTTTATACTAATTTCAGAATCAATAAGTCTCTGGGTATTCACTGTGTGACAACCCTAAATACTCCAATCATAGTATTCAAATTGTCCAAATAGTTTTTGGACGAGAGTGACAGAAGCTGTACCAGTTACACAGTTACAAAATGTCACAAAACCTCCAACTGTACCTCACCAGACTGAGTTTCATACATATTTTTAAAACTTAACACTCCATTTTAATTTGAACATGTTTGTTTACTGGACAAACTGCTACTAATTTAATTTATGCATCACCTTTTAATTATTGGGTTGCTATCTTTATGCCATAAAGATTTGAAGTTAGGCAAGAATATAATCATAATATTTGGGCAATTTATGTTCCAGATGTAGAATTCAATGTTCTACCTGCAAATTTCTAAAACCAGACCCAAAATCTAATTAAATATTGACTGAGAATACAAAATGAACACTTGCATCAGGATGTCATGATAATACATTTTGAAGTGATACACTGCTGATGTAAATAGAGATGATAAATGATAATATTCTAACTAAACCATTAAGTAGAACTATCCCCAGAACAGTATTCTAAATGCAAAATATGAGATGTAATAAGTAAATAGTAGAATCTAAGTCTTAAATGTTCCACAATATAATAATAATAATAATAATAATAATAATAATAATAATAATAATAATAATAATAATAATAATAATAATAATAATAATAATAATAATAATAATAATAAATAATTAATCTTTATTTATAAAGCACTTTTAAAAACAAAGTGCTGTACAAGCCACAAAGAACAATACGAAACGCATAAAAATAGCATACAGAAGGCGTGCAAAAATAGACACAAACAGTTCAAGTAATTATAATAAATAAATAAAAAGAAATAAGGAATAGAATCATGCTAAAACCAGTTAAAAGCAAGGCCAACTGATAAAAATTAGTTTTAAGAAGTGATTTAAAAGATGGTACTGATGGTGGAGGCCTTATTTCCTCAGGCAGGTCATTCCAAAGCCGAGGCGCCCAGACTGAAAAGGCTCGATCACCTTTTGTTCGGAGCCTTCGGAACACGTAACAGGGACTTGCCTGAGGATCTAAGGGGGCTCGTACGGGGTTAAAAGTTCTAAAATATAACTTGGTGCAAGACCTAAACAAGCTTTAATATTGATCAGTAAAGTGATCAGTAAAATCAATTCTAAAAACAATTCTAAAACACACAGGCAGCCGGTGAAGGGAAGCTAAAACAGGAGTAATGTATTGTCTGTTAAAACCAGTGAGGAGCCAAGCAGCTGCATTCTGAACCAGTTGGAGGCGGAAGATGGATTTGGTGTCAAGTCTGGAGAGGAGGGAGTTGTAAAAGTCTAGACGGGAGAAGATGAGCGTGTTGATGACTTTTTCAAGATCAGGGTGGGAGAGGACTGGAGAAAACAGGATTGGGTGACTATTTTGATGTGAAGGTGGAAGTTGAGGTGTCAATAAATACTTTGAAGTTTTTGGCAGCAGGGGTGATGATGGAAGCGAGAGGGCCGAAACTATTGCTGATATTAGAGGTGGACCTGGGAGGATTGATAACATGATTTCGGATTTGGAGTTGTAGAGCTGTAGAAAGTTCTGTGCCATCCAACTGTTCACGTCACTGAAGCAGTTGAACACAGCAGTCAGTCTCCTGGGGTCGTTTGATCTCAGCAGGATGTAGATCTGTGTGTCGGCAGTGTAGCAGTGGAAGGACACGTTATGGCAGGCTATAACGCGTTCTAAGGGGAGCATATAAATAGAAAATAAAATGGGGCCTAAAATAGAATCTTGCGGTACACCACAGGTAATGGGGGCAGAGGAGGAGATAAAATTGCCTATAGTGGGTTCTCTCTAGGTTCTCTCTAAAAGATGCCAACCCAGTTTTTGCGGTTCATTAAAATTGCATGGTCAACAATGTCTTCTGTACTTCTCTAATTACATAAATGGCTTGGCTAGGGGCAGATATTTGGTTCCTGATGTAATAAACTTTCCTAATAAAATGGTTTAAAAACAGTTCAGACAGTTCAGTGGATGCATTATTAAAAAGACAATATTTGGGATTGGAGATTGAGTCTGAGCCTGAAATAAAACCCTTGGATTTGACTTGTTTTTACTAAAGGTGTTTGAATAAAATAATTTCCTTGTTTCTTTGAGTGCTTGTTGGTAATTTTTTTTTTTTTTTACTTTCTTTCCGTGAGAGGTAGAACACATTTAGATTGGTCTTTTCCATTTTCGCTAATTTCATCTGCAAATTCTTTTTAGCTTATGTGTGTTCTCACTGAGCCACCGTTGGGCTTCTTTCTTTAAAAGGTGCAATATAATCTAAGATCGAATTAGCGGTTTGATAAAAGGAGGAGACCCGCTCCTCCAGGGTAAAACGGGTTAAAAGAAGCTGAGGTAAAAAGCTGGGGGAAATTAAGAGCAGAGGAGGAGTTAAAAACACACACATATACTCTGTCTTAAGTGGTAAGATTTTCTGGGCTAAGACTAAAGGTTTAAACCAGATCCAGTGTATGGCTTTTTGAGTGGGTGGGAACAGTTACTAATTATGATAAATTCAATTAATTGTATAAATCCAGAAAATCAGAAGTTTGAGGGGGCAGCATACATGAATATTAAAATCACCTACAGTTAAAACCTTGTTGTGTAAGGCATACACTGGAATAAAAGTTCAGAAAATTCTTGAATAAAAACTGGTTTAGGTGGTCTATAAATAATTAAAACAAACACAGGATCTTTTGAAGAAATGATAAAAGACAGTTACTATTATTATAAAAAACGGGGAGTGTATTTAAAAGCATTCTTAAAAATGACTGCAAGCCCTACCTTATTGGACAGTCATGGTTGGTGGAGAAAAGTGTAGTCGGGGGGTATGCTTCAGTGAGAGGGGTACAGTCACCTTGTGTTAACCAAGTTTCTGTTAAAATTAAAAAGTCCAAGTTGTTGTGGGTGATGATGACCTGGTAGATAAAGGTTTTGTTGTTGAGTGAGCTGATGTTTAAAAGTCCAAAATCTGTGGGTTCAGGGCAGGGGGTAGGGTCTGTAGAGGTGCAAAGGGGAACAGTGATGAGACAGGGGAAAGAGGGGCTCTGTAGAAATGGATTTACTGCAGGGACGGGCGGGGTCTGGTGATGGGACAGAGACGGCTGTTGGAATGGGAAGAGACAGGTGGGGCCGGAGGGCACTGTAAAGGTGACTGACATTAAACTACATTCACATTTATTCGGTTACAGGTGGTTTTATAGCTTAAAAATACCTAGAAAAATTCAGACTGTGAGCAGGGTTGCCTGGTTTGGCCCTCATGATGATAGAAAGGTTTAATGCCATACTGTGAAACATCCCAGACATAGCAATAACCAATAACATCTACATGGAGAAAAGCAAGTGGTGGACCCTCCACCAGCAAAGTTACAAAATGCACCTTTAAGTAGTTAGTTTATATCTATAATGAGTCATGAAGAATCCCTCAGTCGTCCAGGTAGAATCCATGGCAAATTCAATTTGTCAAATGGACAAAGTTTATTTGGTCGAATAAGTTTCGCAGCTCATCCAAGCTACTTCTTCAGTTCTGGCTAGAGTGCTGGTGGACACTGCTTATAACTAGCTAACTAGCAGTTAGCTCCTCCCTGCAGCCAGTTGACAAATTGAATTTCTCCTCTTGCCATCTATAATGAGTCATAGAAGTTCATAATTCAACCTTCTACGGCTCAAATCTGATTGTAATACAGAAAAAGAATCACTAATTTCCCAGTAGTACAAAGAAAAAGACCCCACAATTAGGCTGCATCCCATTACACTCTCTTACCCTTTGCCCTTCCCCTACCCCTTTATCTATGTCTTTGTCTTGCCCCTCGATAACAAGCTGAGAGGGCTCAGGGTACAAATGTTCCCCTAAGAAATGGGACAACACTCGATTACCGTTTCGTCATCATCCCTTGCCTCTACCTGGCTGCTACGTCTACAGAGGCGACAACAACTGAGGCAAACAAACGTAAACAAATGTCAAGCATCATCGGGTACCTCAGCTCAACAAAAAACTAGCATGTTTATACATGAAAGTTTGATGAAAACGATAAGGTCAGCTAAACAGACATCACTACATTTAAAACCGCAACAACAGTTCACTAAAAGTAACGCAAAACATAAGTGTCATAATTGTAAACCATGCTAAACTGTTAATCGATAATTACAATTGCTGAAAATACATTTATGAGGGCCTGTCCCCACGACAACGTTTTTTGGAGGAAACGGGGAAGTTTGTGTGCGTTTGGGCCTGTCATCCAGACGGCGCCGGCGTTTTTGGGGGTGAGAACGGTGTTTTTCAAAAACGGGTTCCAGAGTGGAGAAGTCGGAGAACGCCGGGGGTCGTGTTGCCGTGTGGGCGGCGAAAAACGCGACTGTTGGGAAAATGATGACGTCGCGCTGCCGTAATCATCATGTGACCGGTGACCAGAAGGTAACCCTGCGCCTTCCGCAGGTAACGACCAGATAACAACAATCATGGCGGACAATGGACTTGAGTATATTTTACAGACATTTGGAAGTTTATTTGCACTGCTGCATCAAACCCTGTTTATCTGCAATGCAGTGCGACAACAGCAGAGATACATGCACAATTACGCACGTCAGACAGACCAGCCTTCCGCTGGTAACAACCAGATAACAACAACCATGGCGGACAATGGAGTTGAGTTTGTTATGCAGACATTTCTAAGTTTATTTATACGATGCAGTGCAACCCCAGCGGAGACGCATGCACAATTACACACGTTGTGGCCTGGCAGTACGCACGACACACAAGTGTTTGCCAATTCAAAGCTAAACACGTATTTTAAAACTGGAAAGATCCCATCGCTGAAAAGGCAGATAGTGGACAATGTGGAGCCCATACCAATTTGAGTGTGTTGTGTGCTGTAAATAAAGAAAAAGAGCAACCATTTCTTGTCTTTTTTATTGAATGAAAATTTACCTTTTACAAACAGGCACATGCAGTATCACACACAAAAATATATAGCTGCCCGTTGGTGATGGTCCCCGGTTGTACTATATTCTCGCCAAAAAGCCAACATATTGTCCGAGTATGTTTAACATTCCCGTAGTAAGATCCAAACAAGCATTTTGCCTAAATAACACGACCAAGGTTAACGAGAGTTCTACTTGTTAATGTCTATCTAATAAAATGATAGCAAGTAATACTAACTATTGATTTATAGGCAAAAACTCTGCTCACGCAGCGCAAATCTTCGTTCTGTGGCATCTGTCTATGTTAGGGACGGTCAGCATTTTCACATTACCGGAGTGAGTCCCTGCTACATTGGTGGAGCAGGGGGACAAAATAAATTCGCTTTTGTT
This sequence comes from Paratrypauchen microcephalus, assembly GCA_036785185.1. Taxonomy (NCBI): domain Eukaryota; kingdom Metazoa; phylum Chordata; class Actinopteri; order Gobiiformes; family Gobiidae; genus Paratrypauchen; species Paratrypauchen microcephalus. Next base: position 1,387,886 of record JAVJIX010000020.1, on the reverse strand, counting down.
GACGGTCCCTAAAGTACACGCGTTTGCTTGTTTACGAAAGAGAAAGGACTTTCTGCGCATGCGCTCTGTGTAGTCTTGCGTTTCCGGCGGCTCTGGCTCTTTCCGGTTTACAGCGCCACTTATCGGTGTGATATATGTACTACATCGTTTTCACTCAGCGCTCCGTACTCATCTCGACGCAAATGTTTTCTGATCCAACACGTGTGTGGACGAGACTTTTTTTCACCTCGGGTAAAAAATAAAACAGGAACCTTATACCTTATAACTTGCTCCCACACCTTATAAGTTGTTCCCACACCTTATAACTTGTTCCCACACCTTATACCTTATAACTTGTTCCCACACCTTATAACTTCTTCCCACACCTTATACCTTATAACTTCTTCCCACACCATATAACTTCTTCCCACACCTTATACCTTATAACTTCTTCCCACACCTTATAACTTGTTCCTTATAACTTCTTCCCACACCTTATAACTTGTTCCCACACCTTGTTATTTTATTTATTCACTTATGTCACTTCCAGGGCTCTGTAGCTGGTCGATGTGACGCTGCCATCCTGATCCCAAAACCTTTCTGAGCTTGTAGGTGTACCCTTCGTTCCAAGTCTGGTCGAGAGCTTATTTCGTTTCAAGGGGTATGTAGCCCTCGGTCGTGGCCCTAGCCCTTGATCAAAATTAGAATCGGGACACCCCTTGCCCTCACATGAACGCGCAAAACCAAGGGGTAGGGGTAAGACGAAGGGGTAAGACAGAGAAATGGAACACAGCCTAAATATTGACCCCCAAAAAGTATTGTTCCATCAAACATGTATTGAAGGGTAAGTCGATATAGTATTTTTCGGCCTAGTAAGTAAGTATGTGATGTACCTGAAACTGCCCCGTGTAGTCGTCTTCAGTGGTGCCCTCTCTCCCCTCCTTCAGAGCGATGAGAGTGAATCCCCTAAAATAGGAGGGGCTTTGTGCCAGCAAGACCACTGCAAAGAGACAATAACAGTCAGTAAAGGAACTACAAATACCAACAATGCCATGAAATTTCATGTTTCATTATTGATACTTTGCAGCTGGTATTCTCTGGGGGTGTAAAGCTAACTGGAATCACTGTTAGAAGCTCTGTTACTCAAGTTAGACTTAGGGATGCAAATTATCGATTAATTCATTAATCTATAGTTCATTGACCTTATCGACCGACTTACGATTAACTGATAAGCGGCGTTTTTCACCTGAATTTTAGTGTTTTAATAGGGTTTTTAAGAATATAAGCTATAGTATACATAACACTGAGTCAAAAATATATCATAGTATAGCATATTGTATATTCCTCAATTAATTATTCCTTAGTAAAAAGCAGACAAATGTATTGATGCTGAATAACAAAATACATTCTTTATTGAAAATAAATTGAGCACTGGCTCAGTTGTTGCACTTGCAGCATGGAAATCTTGAAATTAAAAGGAACAGAAGAAATTAAATAACAGAATGTTATTTAATCTACATAATATGATGAAACCTGTGAATCCAGGCTATTTTTAGGACATTATCAACATTTATTTTGAACTAAGGCATCAACAATATTTCTCTCCATTAATCTGTGAAGGGTTACAGTACAAAATATAAATTTCACAGGCCCCCTGGACACAGCATAAAACATTACAGGGCCTCAAACCAGAACAATCAAGAAATTATAAAAGCATGTAAGTTATATGCTTTTATAATTTCAAAAATATATGGTTCTAGGTTCAGCTCTACTGTGAGTTGTATGGCAACATCCAGAGAGGAAAGGGTTACATCAGGGGTCGGCAACCTTTACCACATTTGGACCCGTTTCACACAGTAAAGAAAACACTGGGAGCCACAAAACCCTTTTCAAATTTAAAATGAAACAACACTGCATATAACGTTTTTTGTTTGTTTGTTTGTTTGTTTTTTTAACCTTTGTGCCATAGAATTACATTTTGAAAATGAACGAACTAAAATAAAATATATTTTAATTAAATACAGTGGTCCGTCGCTGTTTCGCAGATTTTTTTTATAGTGTATCAATACGCATTGTGTTCTGCATCCTGATTGGCTAAAGGACTGTAGACCTTTGTCTTTGTCAGTCATTCTCCTCCGTGTCTCCTGTACAGAATGCGGTCAGTTTGCCAAATTTATTTAAATGTTCGATCACGAGCAGTGTGACTCTGAAGCAGTGAGGACTGAGCGGTCTGGCATTTGGGCACATGCCAGAAGGGCCGCGGCCATACGTCTCATGTCCGCGCGCACACTTCTCTGGGTGGTCAATGCGCATCGGGAAGTAGCGGCAGTGTTTCCGCAAAACGAACTGGTGGAACCTGGACTCCAGGTGGTGGAACCATTCCTGAGAGCGCACGGAAGCGTTCTCACTACAACAAAACCCGCAACAGCGCAGCGGCGCCAGGCGCCTCGGTCAGAGGAACTGTGAGATACACGCATATTTGTACACGCAATATAAAGCTGACTACTTCACAGATTTAGCCTATCACGGGTTATTTTTACAATGTAACCCCAGCGATAAATGAGGAACCAATGTACTGAGCCACATCAGAGGGATCAAAGAGCCGCATGCGGCTCTGGAGCCGCGGGTTGCCGACCCCTGGGTTACATGATGTAACGCTATGGTCTTTCTGGCGAGTGGGTTTGCATCTCGTGTTCACATTCCAGAGTAGCGCCCTCTAGCGATTACTTACAATTAATGCATTTTGTTCGGCCAACGTCTTGATCGACAATTAATTGTAAGTCGATTAATTGTTGACATCCCTAGTTAGACTTAATCTAAGTTTTATTTTAACACAGACTGACCAGAAAGAGCTGACTTGGTTGACCAGGTAAGATGATTTGTGTGCTTAAACAAATCTCTCACACTTAAAATTACAGTCACAAATTAGCTAGTATTAACCAAAAGTTTTTCAGTTAGTCACTCTGACTTTTTTGTTGAAAATCAAATTTGTAAACAGGACCCTGAAAGCTCATATTGCTCACAAACTCCTGAAAAAGTGTTTAAATCCATTGTGTATTTTTTAGTATTTTCATCTTACAACGTTTTTTGACAGTGTTTGCATTGTGTCTCCATGATAACTGATTCTGCCAATACACACAGGCTACATGTAGAACACCCCCAGAGTGATGTCACTGCAAAGATCATCTAACAATTTGGCACAAGAAATATTCACATTTAATTTGATGGAAATAGCTGTTCTATAAGTACAAAACTACATGCATTTATAGAGCTCCACTGTAACATTCCATCCCAAGCTCTATAGTAAGCAATGCCAATGGGTACACTGAGCTGTGCAGTTAATCAGACAGTTATCCTGTCCTGTGGCAATAAAAGCAGTTTACAGTTTGGGCTTTTATAGGAGTGTATTTAAAATAAAGTGATTGATCAATATGAGGAAAAATCATGATTAATTATTCTTCAATAAAGTACATTAAAGAAGACATATCTGCTATATAGCTGTAATCTATGACACCCATGGATCGTTATGTTATAATTTACACATTTAAAATCACAAAATTAATCTAAAATGACTTAATAAAAGAAAAGGTCTGCTGATTTCTGTGTTAAAAAACCACTGGGACATGACAAAGAGTCGTCAGCTCTGACAGATAGCTGCACGTCACAGATTTTTTTTTCATGTATACCAAAATGATTATGTGACTCTGCTGAATCCTACACCTCTGGAAAAAAATAAGAGATCACTGCAAAATTATCAGTTTTTCTGATTTTACTACTTATGTGTATGTGTTTGGGCAAAAGGAACATTTTTGTTTGAGTCTATAAACTACTGACAACATTTCCCCCAAATTCCAAATAAACTATTATCGTTTAGAGCAATTATTTTTCAGAAAATGACAAATGGTCAAAATAACAAAAAAGATACATGTTTTCAGACCTCAAACAATGCAAAGAAACAAGATCAAATTCATTTTAAAACAACATAATACTAATGTTTACACTTAAGAAGAGTTCAGAAATCAATATTTGGTGCAATAACCCTTATTTTTTAATCACAGCTCTCATGTGTCTTGGCATGCTCTCCACAAGTCTTTCACATTGTTCTTGGGTGACTTTATTCCACTCCTGGTGCAAGAACTGAAGTAGCTCAGCTTTGTGTTTGTGTTGGACGCTGGAATGGAATAGCTGTAATACATGTAGAGATGCTGATTTCAGAAAAAAATGCAGTGGTCTCTTATTTTTTTCCAGAGCTGGATATGTATCACCGATTAAGAAAATAAAATTGGAAAACAAAGTAAGTACAGAGCAGTGGGCAAAAGCCGGTGGTGGTGAAGAATGGCGTCTTGAAAATAAGTTATTAAAGATTGCTCTAACATGCCCAAATCACTGCAAATACAACACTGGGTGAGTATATGGTGATTTGAAACACTATACAAGTAAATTTAGCATAATAGATCTGCTTTATTTACTGGAAATAATAACACTTTTGTAACAGTGTGAAAAGGAGTACACTATGCATGTGTGTTTCATCACATTTTATTCGTTCATCTTTTTAGTTATGAGTGAAATCTGTGCCTGCACCTCATTGGCAGCTGGCCTGAATATTTAACCAGCATGAGTGATGGTTAGACTGTTCAAGTGTTTTATTTGACCTCAAATTGAGCATGGGCTAAAACTAAAAGAACCCGAGAAGAGACTGCTTATATTCATGTAAGTCTGGGGCCGTGTGAGACCAGAGTGAGAAACAGAGGTCAAATGGGGAATAGTCCGGCACAACTGAACCCTGAAATTCATGCATTAAAATACTGACGTGGTTAATATTTTAGATTTAAAGCTGTCATATTTTTTATTTTCTCTTAAGAAATGTCACAGAAGGGTATAAAAATGTGCATATATATTTTTCGGAGGATGTCTTCCCTGGTGCCATTATGCAGTGGTGGTTTAATGGCATAGAAAGCAATTTAAGTGGACTTATGATGCATTACGATGGCTTTAAGTAGCTTTTAAACATGCTCTTGGTCAACTTTGGTATTTCTAACTTATGTAGTTAAAACACCTTGCACTGCATTCTTTAGTTTATTTGGCTGAGCATCACTAACAAACAGAAAACAGCATTGGTTAATATTTATTTACAAAGTCATACTGGGGAAACTTAGTACCTTAGTAATGTCCTTAAAGGTCCTGGAATCTATGGTCTCTTTTAAGAAAATTGTAAAAAGTGCAATGACCAAGACATATGTATTCCTGTGTTTTCCTTGAGAGATGCAAATGGTTTTATAATGTGATATTTTGTCATTTGACTCTTTTGTATTGATTGCGTTTGCTGCTGCCTTGGCCAGATCTCTGTTGAAAAAGAGATTCCAAATCTCAATGGGACCTCCTGGTTAACTAAAGGTCCAATAAAAAATAACATACCTTAAAAAACGTTAACTCTAATTCCAGTGTGCAGTTTAGGTGTGGGAATGACTATTTAAAAAAGTAAATATACTGTACTACCTAATAGTTTTACAAGTTACGAGTCTGGTGGTGGTTAATGGACCAGGCAAGGGTCTTCCAGGGTTCTGAAGTGGACCAAGGAAGTGTGACATCGCCCATAGCGTTCGGCTCCAGTCAAATGAAGCTCATGAGGCTAGCAGTTATGGGACGAATTTAGAACCAGTTACAAATTAGGAATAAGAATTTATTTACAGATAAAATAGTGAAGACACCAGGATCATGTAGAACGGGTTTATATGAACATTTTAAGACCCAAATTTTGAGGCTCACCGCAGCAAGTGAGGGAGCGAGGGACAGAGAGAGGGGTGGCAATTTCAACTGGAGTCAACTGGAGACGGAAGCGCTCCCATGCTTATTTCCTATTTGGAACAGGGTAGCAATGTCCGTTTATATTATAATATCACACGCTTAAAACCTAAAAGTCAATTTTGAATGTAAAAAACGTGATTACAGCACATATTTTAAAAGATTGTTGGTCAATAAGAATGGGGTTTGGGAACTGACAAAAACATAAGGCATGAAGTGCAAATTGGCACGCACATCACAGTGGTAACCCCCTCGTGTGAGCAGGGACACTGTGGTGAGTGTAGGCCCAGCGTGAAGATGGAGAGCTGTAAACAGAAGCCTGCGGTCTAACACTGAGCCTGTAAATCTCCTGGTGAGAGCAGGGCGTCAACACTCTGCCGATGTAATATAAAGATGTGGGAGGATTTCTATTCTCAACTCAGCTTACACTGCTGCCCCAACGCATTGCACTCATTTCAACTTTCATCTTTAACCTGCTCTAGACAGACTATATTTACATCATTAAGATACTGCTCATTTTATGGATGGGATCTGATATCAGTGTTAATATTGAAAAAAATTGCTTCCAAATATCGTTTCAGTCGATACCCTGGTTGAACATATACAGCTCTGGAAAAAATAAGAGACCACTGCATTTATTTCTGAAATCAGCATCTCTACATGTATTACAACTAGGGATGCAAATTATCGATTAATTCATTAATTGACAGTTGATTGACCTTATCGATCGATTAACGATTAACTGATAAGCGGTGTTTTTCACCTGAATTTTAGTGTTTCAATAGGGTCTTTAAGAATATAAGCTATAGTATACATAACACTGAGTCAAAAATATATCATAGTATTATTATATTGTATATTCCTCAATTAATTATTCCTTAGTAAAAAGCAGACAAATGTATTGATGCTGAATAACAAAATACAATAATCCCTCGCTCTATCGCGGTTCGTGGATTTATTATGTTTTTTCAATTATTTTTTTTTTATAGTGTAACATTTTTTTATAGTGTAACATTGTGTTCTGCATCCTGATTGGCTAAGAGACTAGACCAGGACTAAACGTGGACTAAACCAGGTCTAGACCAGAACTAAACCAGGTCTAAACCAGGTCTAAACCTGGACTGGGCCTGGACTAAACCAGGACTGGACCAGGTCTAGACCTGGACTAAACCAGGATTAAAGCGCCACGTGCCGCTGCTGGTTTCGTGCGGCTGGTTTGTGGCTCGGGCTGAGACTACGCATTCCGGGCGCCGCGGTTGGAACTCGTGCTCAGCAGCCCCGGTGTACGCGCGGGTGAGCAGTGCCGTTGGCGCCTGCGGCCGGCTGTGAGTCGAGCTTGGCGCAGCGTGGTGCGCGGTTGCCTTGTTTCGTGACCACATGGGTGCGCGTGTCCGCGATTAGCGATTAATTACAATTAATGCATTTTGTTCGACCAACGTCTTGATCGACAATTAATCGTAAGTCGATTAATTGTTGACATCCCTAATTACAACCAATCCATTCCAGCGTCTGTTGAATTCCAACACAAACACAAAGCTGAGCTACTTCAGTTCTTGCACCAGGAGTGGAATAAAGTCACCCAAGAACAATGTGAAAGACTTGTGGAGACGCATGAACGCTGTGATTAAAAATAAGAGTTATTGCACCAAATATTCATTTCTGAACTCTTCTTAAGTGTAAACATTAGTATTATGTTGTTTTAAAATGAATTTGATCTTGTATCTTTGCATTGTTTGGTGTCTGAAAACATGTATCTTTTTTGTTATTTTGACCATTTGTTATTTTCTGCAAATAAATGTTCTAAATGATAATATTTTGATTTGGAATTTGGGGGAAATGTTGTCAGTAGTTTATAGACTCAAACAAAAATGTTCCTTTTGCCCAAACACATACCTATAAGTACTAAAATCTGAAAAACTGATAATTTTGCAGTGGTCTCTTATTTTTTTCCCAGAGCTGTAATTTGATGTCTTAAGACTACTGATCATAGTCGGTACAGAAAGTCTCATAATGTTTGAATTTTTGAATCACATCTGTCTTATCTTATTCATGTTTTAAGGAAATAAATGGTGTTTTTGATCTATATGGATATCAGTGAATCATCATTATCAGTTATCAGCATAATTAAAGCTATAGTATTGGAATCCTATCAGAAGTGAAGAAGCTGGATTGGTGTATCTCAGGCTAGTTTTACATTTGAAACATCCCAATAAATGCAATTTTATTGTAAATGTGCATGCTTCATCTAGTTTGCTATGTTCAGTGCGGTGTAGCCACAGCACCACCTTTTTTTTTTTTAAGTAGACCATAAAAGGATAAACTTGTGAATGTTTTCATAACAGCTCCTGAGTAGTTTCTATAACACTATCCATTTGGAATAATTTAAACAGCGGTCCAATGTCTTTCTGGACGGGGTGGAACTCAGCCTCGTCAAAGAGTTTAAATATCTGGGACTGACGTTGGACCCGACATTGACATTTAAGAAACACATTAAGCACCTCACAAAAACCGTTCATTTTAACTTAGTGAATTTTAGACAAGTAAGATCCTTTATGACTCTATATGCGGCACGAATGTTTTTACACTCTATGATTCTGTCTCATATAGAGTTCTGTATTACCACATGGTCACTTGCTGCTGGAACAACACTAAAACCAGTTGAATCACTTTTTTAAAAAGCTGTGAAAATATTAGACAAGAAACCATTCTCAGTTCACCACTGCACAATTTTAGACAAGTATAACTTACTCAATTTTAATAATTTTGTTCATTTTAAATACGGTTGTTTTATATATAAAGTTTTACATGGACTTGCTCCTCCTCCGCTGCAGGATTTTATTAAAACAAAGACTGTCAGTGGGATGGGAACAAGGGCCACGGCCCAGGGGAACTGTGAGGTCCCACACAGACGCACTACATTTGGACAAACTGTGCTCTCAGTCAGAGGCACTAAGTTCTGGAACTCTCTCCCATCATCAATAAGAGAGACTCCAACACTGGCCACTTTTAAATCATACTTGAAACAGTGGCTAAAGGAAAACCAGACTTGTGGACATTTTTAATGTTTTAATGTTTAATGTTTTAATGTTTTAATGTTTTAATGTTTTAATGTTGGTGTTATTGTCAATTGTCATTGTTTTATTGTTTTTGCTGTGGTGTCACCTGCCTAGGGACTACAGATGGAAATTAGCATTCTTGCTATAATCTGGCATATTTACACTGCAACGCTGCAAATGTTCATTAATATGCACTGTCCCTATTAAATAAAGAATAAATAAAATAAATACATTTTCAAATATATATATTTTTTCTCAACAAAGCCTGGTAAAATATGTCACAGATAACCCTATGTCCTGTCAATCACTATTTCATCTTTGCACTGTTTCTCCTTACAACTTCTTGTATATAGCCAAGATATATTTACTATATATCTACATTTTAATTTTTTCTTGTACATATACGATTGTATAATTATGCCATAGTTGACACCAGTCTCATGTTACTTTTGCTACTTTTTAAAAATGTATTATTACCATTTGTTAACTGCTGCTGCTCTATATGAGTATATCATGTATGTCACTACCTCACTGTAAATGCTACTGTTACCTGTGCAATAACCTGCTTCATAACCCACGTGCAATACTTATACTATACTATATTATGTGCAATCTGTGAAATACTCTACTTACACCTTATTTAATCCTACCTGTACCTTTGTATTTTATTATATTTATTCCATATTTTTATTATATTGTTTATTTTTTCCCTTGTATTTTTATTGCATGCTATTAGTACTTCTAGACTATCTTAGCGAGTCAACTGGTTCCTCTGATCCTAAGCATTTCTTTGCATTGTTGACCTTGTGTTGATCCTGCATATGACAAATAAACAATCTTGAATCTTGAATCATTTATATTTTTGCTCTTTGTTTATTCCAATGTGTAAGCTACTGTGTCCAACTAATTTCCCTTGTGGATCAATACACTTTTTCAGTTGCATAATGCATTCTTCAAAACACAATAACAGAAAGACGAGTAAGGTTTATCCAAAAAATTGCTTCCTTTAACGTTTTGACTTGACCAGATTGTAGACACTTTTCTTCACAAGTTGTAACTGATTATTACAGTGAAGTTTTGGCCTTGTAAAGAAGTGTCAGTGCCGAGTGTTTCCAGATCTGCACTGACAACCTTGACGTGTTTCATGTTTGTAAGTTTAATTAGTGAACTGCACTGCTTCACTGAAAAACCCTTCAAAATAAGAACTTGGAAGAATTGGGTGAAAGTTTAAATGTATCTGCATTGAGGCTAATGTGTTCCGTCTGTGACCAGTATTGACCACAGAGGCAATAAAAGTGTAGGTTGCGTTAATTGGAGCCAGATCTGCTCTGTGCACAAGTCTGTATGAGGGGAAGAACACTCAGGTCCATGCAGAGGACAGGAAGTGAATATAGGTCACATATTAGACTAAGTGCCTTATCAAACTAGGATTCTCTACACTGGAGACAGAGCTAGCATCACTGACAGTGGAGAAACAAACTCTCTGCTAAGATACATGACACAGGCTGCCAATAACTGTCACTTACGGAGGACTTTATGCAAGTCAGAATCGGCACATTTCAAAGTTATTGTTTTGTAACAGTGACAGTCTCATGTGGAAATGTGATGCAAATACTTTTACAAGAAATATCCTCTAACAGTGGGATTAATTTAAAACACTGGATTAAAAATAATTAGAGAGCACATTTTTTTCATTACCTTAAAGGTGCATTGTGTAACTTTTCTGGTGTAGGGTGTGTCAACTGCTTTTATCTGTGGAGATGTTATTGCTTTGTCTGGAATGCTTCACAGTATGACCTTTGTATCTTCATGGAGACCAAATTGATATCTTATAGATTAATCACCTGTAATTGAATCAATGTAAGGTAGAGCTGTTTAATGTCATACTGTGGAATATTCCAGGCAGAACAAGGATAGAAACAACAAAGCAGGTGACGGACACATTTCAAATACAAAGAATAAAATGCAGATTGGTTAGCCTACAACAAATCTCACAATTTAATAGGGATTTTGCTTGGGAACGTGTTACGTGTTCAACTTTTTTTTTTTTTTTTTTTTAGGAAGAAAAAGTGTAGCTGTTGAAATGTATGATTGACTTCTCACCCACGTATAATAAGTTTGTATTTTGTTTATGGTCTAAAAAGTTTTCAGTTCAAGTTCAAGCTTGAGCCAGCACACTCACCTCTGTACGTGCTGCCGGGCTGGTAGGTCTCGGGGTCGCCCTCCACTCGCAGCCTGAACTCATGGTGTCCGTCCCGGCGGGTGCCCTGGGTCTGTGCGCGCAGGATCCGGCCACAGTACCCGTCCGCTCTACCCCCAGACGGCTCCTCCACGAAAGCCACAGCGTTACAAAGCAAACTGGACACTAAGTAATACCCGAGGAGCAGCGGAACCACGCACAAACCCATGGCCAAATCCCGTAACCAAAAGCTTTTTTATCAGACTACTCTGGGGCGTGCTAAACCAGCCTCAGCGGAGACGAGTGCATCCTGGAGTGAGGAAAGCAGCGCGTCAGGTCCCGCTGTTGGTTTGGGCAGTGCGAAGGGAGAGTGGAGAGGTAGAGACGCGTAAACAGCGGACGGGGACGCACGAAGGCTGACTGGAGGCGAGGGAAGGTCCACAGTGAGGAGTAGAGACAGCCCACTACCTCTATCTCTCTCACAGACACAGACACACGCACATATACACTCGATATACACTCTATATACACTCTATGCTGCTTAACTCAACCTAAATTCCAACGGTTGCCAATAATAAGAACAACCTACAGACTAATAACAATTAAAACATTTGCAGGTGGCTAAGTTGGTTTGTAAATTATAGCTATACTTTTGTTATAGTCTTTGCAAAGGAAGAGCTAAATATAATCACTTTTGTGCAACATGCATAGAGGCAACACAAAAGTCAATTTTTTCTTGCTTTTTTTATTGCATGGGAAGTTAAGGAATGTAGCCTTACCTGCTCTTATTGTTTTGACTGAAGCCACCTGAAAATCTGAATTAGAATAATTCTAATTCAGATTTTCAGGGTTGGAAGGTTCAACCTTTATCAAGTGCAGGTGGCACACTCAGTGGCCACCAGAGGGCGCAGAAGAGGCCCTCTGGAGCTCTTGTTTGAACATGGACTTAGACTTAGACTTAGACTTAGACTTAGACTTAGACTTAGACAAACTTTATTGATCCACAAGGGAAATTGCTTTGGGTACGGTAGCTCATTCATCACATGTAATACACAATATAAAACAGCGGGTAAAAGAACAAGAAGAAAAATAGATGGCATAGCAACCAAAGACCAATAGACCTGTGTCAGATGAGACACAATTATATACATAAGATAATGGTAATAAATATATATGTACAATCAGATTTAAATAGAAAAGTAGTAGTCAAATACAAAATACAGTATCAAATATGATGTTCAGTACCAGCTATAGAGTTGTAGGGAGTATTATCTGTTACATAAAGGTGAGTTGTTGTACAGTTGTATGGAGTATGGTATGAATGTAGTCCTGTGATAGGGATCATTACAGTCTTTGGATCTGTTTTTAGTTTGTTTTTTATTTATTTACTTTTTTCCTCAAACATAATATATAACAAAGGCCAAATATTACAAACAGTTTGTCAAAGCTGGCTTGATAAAAGTCTTTATAAATAATCCCCTGTCCTGCATGTGTGTGAGAGTTTCAGTGCTGTAATCTTCTGAAGTCAACTCCAAACCTTAACCACATCTGTCCTTCACGCTAAACAGTGCCCCAAGTTGTGAACTAAAGAGCGATATTGATGTCTGACCTGATGGATCCCATCTGGAGCACAGTATACACAGTGTGAGGCATGGCTTATGTCTGTACTGACCTACATCCAAACTCAAAACAGCGCCATGAACTTTGGAAATCTTTTATATATTTTTATATTTTATAACACACTTCCCACATTTTAATCGCTCTAGGACACAAGGAAGTGTTTTTGATAGAGTCCAAATCAATAAATAGGTGTTTGAAATTTTTTGGAAAGAGCAAAAAATGTATAAATTGGTCTAGTATAATTGTATCTGAGGGACTGAGGAAAGTGTCACTTTTTAGACTTAAATAAAGTCCTTTATGGGTATTGGTTTATTAATTTAATAGTGGGGGATGCTGTGCCTGTTAGTTGGCAGAGACAAATGAGACTTCTGTATCAAATTAAGACCAAAGGTAATTGAGCAGAGTTAAATTAAAAATATGTAATCGCCCTGGTGCTTTTGTTGAGAGATCATTCATCACATTTGGCCTTGATTCCAGCTGCAGGAGCACTGCTTTGGTCATGTGTGTGAAGAGGATCCACATGTGCACACAGGAGCTGATTGGATGTGATTGGATCAGTGCACAGATAAGAAAGCCTCAAACAGGTGCAATCAGCTCTACACATCAAATGTACTCACACAGAGGGAGCACAAAAATGTGAATGTGGCTTTGTGCGGCTCAGCTCATTTGAGCATATGTTCATGTCCACTAAATTCCTTGTATGGCTAATTGCTTTGGTTTGCTCTCCACTACATTTACTCCCTGCAGCTAGCAGCTGCCTGGAGCTTTCATTAACTCAAATATCCAGCTGTAGTTCCAAACTACAGAACCAAATCTTATGAGAATACACAGAGAGACAGGACTCAGGTGGAACAGTCAGACAACCAGTAGGTTGGTGGTTCAATCTCAGTGCATATAGCTGCTGTATCTAGGTAAGGCACGTCACTCATCTTTGTCATGTGTTGTTACACACCCAGGGTGCGAAGAGGACCTGTGCATAAGCGGTCTGTGAAGCTTTGGATTCAGGAGGCCTGTGAGAGTCTGAGGGACTGTTTCCAGAACACTGACTGGGACATGTTCACTGACTCTTATGGAAACGACATCAACAGCCTGACCCATTGCATCACAGACTACATCAACTTCTGCGTGAAGAACACCGTGCCAACTAGGAGAGTACGGTGCTTCTCCAACATCCACCCCTGGATCACCCCTGAGCTTAAAGCCCTCCTGAACCAGAAGAAAAGGGCTTTCAACTCAGGGGACAGAGAGGAGCAGAAGAGGGTCCAGAGGAAGCTCCAATGGAGGATACGACAGGCCAAAAAGGACTATGGGAGGAGGATGGAGGAGCAGCAGGCCCAAAACAACGCACGGGGCGTGTGGAGAGGACTGAGGAGTATGTCTGGTTTTGGACAGAGTGGCAGAGGGACAGCTGACGGTGATCAGCGCTGGGCGGACGAATTAAACTGTTATTTCAACAGGTTTGACTCGCCCCCCGCCCCTCTGCCGACTCCCTCCTCCCCCCACCTCCACCACCCCCTGCAGTCCACCCCAGCCCCCCCTCACCCTTCCCCCCTTCCATCATACCGGACGAGGTGAGGAGGGAGCTAAGGCGTCTCAGGCAGAGGAAATCCGGAGGACCTGACGGTATCTGCCCCAGGCTGCTGAGAACCTGTGCAGACCAGCTCTGTGAGGTTCTCTGCTACATCTTCAATCTGAGCCTCAGCCTGGAGAAGGTCCCCGTCCTGTGGAAGACCTCCTGTGTGGTCCCGGTTCCCAAAACAACAAACGCCAGGGAACTGGCCCACTACAGACCAGACGCCTTGACCTCCCACCTCATGAAGACCATGGAGAGGGTGATCCTCAGTCACCTCCGCTCTGTGGTGAGCCCCACCCTGGACCCGCTGCAGTTTGCCTACAAGCCAAACGTAGGAGTAGAGGATGCCATCATCTACTTGCTGCAGCGGGCGCTCACCCACCTAGAGACCGCCGGGAGTGCTGTGAGAGTCATGTTCTTTGACTTCTCCAGCGCCTTCAACACCACCAGGCCGGCGCTGCTGTGGGGGAAGCTGGAGGACACGGGAGTGGATGGACATCTCGCTGCCTGGACGACTACCTCACTGACCATCCACAGTACGTGCGGCTGCGCAGCTGTGAGTCAGAGGTGGTAGTCTGCAGCACTGGGGCCCCCCAGGGAACTGTCCTCTCAGCCTTCCTCTTCACCATCTACACCTCGGACTTCACATACAACACAGACAGCTGCCATCTCCAGAAGTTCTCTTGATGACTCGGCCATTGTGGGCTGTGAGGGGGAACGGGAATTGAGGGGAACGAGCTGGAGTACTGCTCGGTCATCAGTGACTTTGTGGACTGGTGTGGGCGAAACCACCTGTGCCTTAACACCAGTAAGACAAAGGAGCTGGTGATCGACTTCAGGAGGAGACCACTACCTCACTCACCGGTGAACATCCAGGGGCAGGACATAGAGACTGTGGACAGTTTCAAGTACCTGGGTGTTCACCTCAACAATAAACTGGACTGGTCCCACAACACCGACGCCCTGTACAAGAAGGGCCAAAGTCGCCTCCACCTCCTGAGGAGACTGAGGTCCTCTGGAGGGGTGAGCAGAGGCTCAAGACTTTTTATGACTCTGTGGTGGCCTCTGCTCTCCTCTACACTGTCGTCTGCTGGGCCCCGAGCAGTACAGAACAGGACAGGAAGAGACTCAATAAGCTGGTCAGGAGGGCCAGCTCTGTCCTGGGCTGTCCTCTGGACTCTGTAGAGGAGGTGGCTGAGAGGAGGGTGCTGGTCAAATTCACGTCCATCATGGACGACACCTCTCACCCTCTGCACCGGACTGTAGAAGAGCTGAGCAGCTCCTTCAGCAGCCGACTGAGGCACTCCCAGTGCAAGAAGGAGCGCTACCGCAGATCATTCATCCCCACCGCCATCAGACTGTATAACTCTACTATATAGGCCAGACGTGCAATATCCTCTTTTCCATGCTCTCCCTGTTGATGCTTGTATTATTACTATTATTATTATTACTTGTTACTTATCACTATCTTTATTATTACTTACTTTATTCCATCATTGCCTGCATGCACTTTTCTTTTCTGTCCATACTGTCCTGGAGCTACTGTGGAAAGTAAATTTCTCCTGTGTGAGATCAATTAAGTCTTATCTTAAGTAAGAAGTCAGCCAGAGAGGCTGTTGACACAAATCATCAGTCATGTCTTTGCCAGTCTGTCCCAGAAAGAAAACAAAAACTAACCCTAACCCACTGTGCAGTGTGCACATGTGTGTGGCCAAGGTCTTTTGCAGATAACCTACACCCTTTATTACTTAAAATCAAGCCTCAGGAAATTGAAGGCAGTAGACAGCCTCACACCCTCAGCTCTTCTGACAATACAGACCCACAGTGGTGCCTATATTAATATTGCCATGAACCGCCACTTGACCCACTTTAGACGCAATATGTGCAGTGCTGATTAGTTTTATGTATAACTTTATGAGCTGAACACCTTTCGGGCCAGACACCTGCTAATAGCTTTCATAGATAAGATTGGGAGAAGATGAGATGGAAATGATTTGCAGCTGGCCACGTGTATAAGAGCAAACTAGATTGAAATCTTGAAATTCATGAGGAATGGTGAAAAATAATGACATAGCAGGAGCAGAGAAGCCTGTTTCATCAGGCACACACACACACACACACACACACACACACACACACACACATACACACACACACAGTCTCACATCAGATTGGCTTTCCTGAGCAGAGGAGCACCACTTTGATCCAATCACCTCATGGCCAAGAAATAGTGTCCCCGTTACAAATGATGGGGTTTGAACGGCCATTACAAAGCCCCCATCTGCTGCACTTATGCAAAATTATCTTAAAGCCAGGTAAAATATCACACACTCTCTCAAGGTAAATCATGTATGAAAAATAGTTGGAGATAAAGAAGTATTATATGGCCATTTCATTTGTGTAGTCGTAGCACATCTTCTGCTACTGGACCGTTACTCTCCTAAAATATCAGCTCCCGTCAGTCAGTTTTAACAAGCTGTCAATGAGGTGGCAAGAAAAGATAGAGATGATGCGATGGTGGCAACAACTATGAGGGCAGAAAGAAGTTATAAAAAGCCACTTGGAACACAAATGAGTGAGAGCACAGATTAACAAACCATTTGTAAGTTGTTTTTTTATTTTATTTTTTAGAGCAAACAGTATAATAAGAATGTGTTTGCAAGCATTCAACAGAATCCTTAACCAAGCTGGTGTCATTTGTGGGAGGTGAGGAAACCTATGACTTAAAGGGCCCATATTACAGCAAATCGAGTCTTATGAGCATTAAGCACTGTTAGAATGTTGTTACCTTTTCAAAAAACATACCTGAAGTTCTGCTCACACTTTGTGTAATACATCACAAGGTGGAACAGTGCTTTTCATTTGAGAGAAGAACAACATTATAACATCAAAAAATAATGTAATATGGGCCCTTTAAACAAAAACAACAACAACAAAAAAGCATTACGTTGTCACAGTTGTTGCATAACCACACATTTGGGGACAGGTGCTTTAACCTCTGAGCCACTGCCACCCTATTCAACAGATGTACCTCTTCCTAAATAAAATTAATGTATGGGAGATTTCAGTGCAAAGATGGACAAAAGTACTGACAAGCTAGCAAGTATGCATTTCTGCAAATGCACATGCCATTCACAGATAAAATCCAACATGGCTCCAACATGGAGTCCATCTTCTTTCTCTCTGCTCTGCTTTTATCTAATCTAAAAGGCTTTTCTAAGTTCCACTCACTGCTCTCACCTCACGCTCACACCTCTGACAATCTGCCAGAAGCCACTTTATGTCAGACACAAGCAAAGAGCCTCTGACTGGACTCACTACATTTTATGACTCTCTGATGTTCAGCTACAGTATATCTGACCAAGTCCCATACTGACCTCTAGTGCAAAAAGTTATATGCTATCATTGTAAATTATGTATCTTCCATTTCGATATCCAAAACTCTTTTCTTATCTGGTTCAGAAATGTTCTTTTCTGTACACATTTGATTTTGTACAAGCACTTTATTGAAAATTGGTATAGGGTAGGGTAAAAAAATATGAATCCTGTCAAACAAATCAGTCACCTCTACATACAGAAGAACCTCTTTGGCAGAAGAAATCAAAAGACACAGTTAATTTACATGTGTCTTTTCTCAGTTTTGCAAGTGAGCATTAATAATAGTGTAAGAGTGAGTGTAGATCCAATGGGACCCAGCCCTGTCTGTCTGTGTTGGGTCCCCTCATCTGTGTGTCTTATACTCACTGACATGTCCTGTACTTCTGCTCCACTGTCCAAATGTCCTCAGGAATTTGGACCTATGGCCCAGAGCTGTACAGCCCTCTGCACTCTGCAATCACTTATTCTTATGGGACTGAACAGTGTAACAGGAAGTCACTGAAATGGATCCAAACTCATAAAAATGTTTCTTTGCAATGTGTTTATTTTGTTTGACTTTGTAACCCCCGTGTGTCTCTTCTCTCTCATCATACAAACAGACAAAAGCTTTTGGAAATGTTTAGCTGCTGGGGCACAAAAAAATGATTTTATATTCAATGTTTTGGTTAAAACTTTGCACTTTGTACTATAAGGATTATTTTTAGCTATTAAATTACCCCATTAAAGCCAGTTGGGAAGAGCACATCCGCACAAATACTGCATTAAAACTCTTTAAGTAACTCAAAAGGGGTTTTGGATATCCATGAGTGAGTCTGAGAGCCATAACTACAGCAGATATGGTGATGGATGTGCACTCCCCGTCCCTAAACACGCAGCATTAGTCTCTGTATTGGTCGACTTGTGCATGTGGCTGCTCAAAGTGAACAAATGTGCAGAGCTAGTCTGCAGCCTTAAAGCCATCATCCATGCTAGCTGTAGCTGGAGGCAGAAGCCATGGAGCCTGTGATGTGTGGATGCATTTTAATGGGTACTCTACACTCCAAACATAAGTCAGGCCAGTGCTGAATTATTCTTTTTCTATAAGTTGCAGTGGTGTGTATATAGCGTGCCGACTTTCAATAAATGAGACTGGTGTGTGCTGTCTGCATCTAATTATAGTTGTATCATAATTTTATTGTCAGAGAAACAGGAAGTGCACTATTAGGTAGTTAGCTTTACTGTGATGGAAAAAACTCTTGTCTCTAAAAGTGTAAAAAACATGTACTAATTCATCACAATGAATAATTGGGATGCTAGGATGCGTTAAGAAAGTGAGGGAAAAACTTTGGGCTGCTGTAAACCACTTCCGTTTTTCATTTTTCAAAAAATCCCATATAGCCTACAGGAGGCTGAATATGGTCACACACACAGCTCAGCAGAGTTATGCTACAAGTTTACAAGAAAATACCAACTTGAAAATCATACTTGAAACAGTGCCATTAGCGTTAATACAAGAGGCACTTGAGTTGGCTCATGGAGACTTGATAGTCACAGTCATGTAAAGTGCTAAATGACTTTTTATCAAAGGCTCCCAAATGCTGTGTTGATTATTATGTTTTATTTTGTGATTCTGGCTCTTCATGGCCACTGTGTGAACCATGATCACTGATTAACACTATTGAAACTTAAATGGCTAATTGATACTTTGCAGAGATATCACGCTGGGGGTGTTCTACATGTATGCCTATGGTGAAATGATCGGTGGTTACTATGGTGACATAAGTATAGTTTACTGGGACCTATAGGGCCCATATTACACTATTTTCTAATCTGTTATAATGTTGTTTCCTCATCGCTAACATGCAAGGTTTTATTTCATTGACATATGTCAGTGTTTCCCAACCAGGGGTACAATTACCCCTAGGGGTACGCGAGCACACTGCAGGGGGTACTCGACAGTGTCGCTGCCAGGTGCAGGGGGAGATTTTTTTTAATTTTTTTATTCTAAATTGAGTACATTTTAGTTAAAGAAAAGAGAGAAAATTTTCAAATTAAGGAGATGAAATAAAATGATTTTCATTTAATAATCTGTTGTGTCACGTTCTACCTTTGGAGAATTATCAACACGTATGAGTGAGGGAGTACTTGAGGTATGACAAAAAGGCTCAGGCTTTTTTTCCCAAAAAAGGTTGGGAAACACTGACATATGTGACCAGCCACAGAAAAAAACAGTCACAAGTCGTCCCAGAGGCATTTTGAGTTATTCACAGATTCTGAAAGTGTAGATTCTAAGCTTTCCAAGGAACACATGGAAATCTGAGAACATTTGAAGAATTCATGGCCATTTGAAAGCACGCACATCTGAAAACAACGAGCTGAGAAAAAACGCACTGAAGATAGGCTTGTGGAGTAGAAAGGAGCTCATTTGGATGACATTAAGATAAGCCCTCCCCCTGCAGATCATCACTGACATCACTGTGGTGTGGTGTTTCAGGGCAGGTTAGAATTAAAAGGTACTTTGTTAAAATGGAAATGCTTTTATAACAAAAAGCCCATATAATCATTCAGTAATTCAGTAATACACAGGATAATATGTTAAGTCAAAGTCACCCGTATTGTCATTTTAATACAATACAATATGAAATGTCTTATACGAAAAAGATTATATGAAAAAGAGAGAAAGAATAAATATAAAAGTAAAAAATACATTTAAAAAATAGCAGTATATAGGTAAATATAGTATAGGAAGGACACTACACACACACACACACACAGACACACACACACACAGACACACACACACACACACACAAACACACACACACACACACACACACAAACTCTGCATATTTAGGCTGAATTCTCTCAAACAGAAAATCCTCTGTTCCACGTTGTGATGTCATGTGGTAATACAGAAGTGCTCCACTGTGTTTTTAAAGGTCCCCTGGCATGAAATTTTCACTTTCTGAGGTTTATGAACGTTAATGTGAGCTTCCCTACCCTGTTTAGGGCCCCCCAATGGCTAAAAGTTGCGAAATGCCTAAATTGAGCATTTGCGATCCTTTTCTGCATTTGAAAAAAACACCGCTGAAACGGGCGATTCTGAACAAGGCACATTATTGACGTCAGATCGAAAAAAGAAATGCAAATGCAGTTCCACCACCGTCTGGATCTCCACCCCCTGTCTCTGGAAATCACACCCAGAGAGTTTGGACCGCGAAGGAGCTACGCAATGCGAAATGCGTTTTTTTATTTGCCTGGAGGCACATGCGAGTGTTTCTAGGCTCGGAAGTCCTTTACCCGACCCTCTGGACCTCTGAAACAGCAGTGGTTTAATTTTATTTTCTGTGATAATGTGTTTTTTTCATTGAATTTCCTCTCCTTTCTGCCTCCGCGCTTCAAACATGGAAATCGGAGCCAGCCAGAGCGCAGCGCTCCAGCGGCGCAAAGGAGTGGGTGGGGGGGCCCACCCGCTCTAACCCAATCTCTGTCCTTCTCATTTGCATTCAAGCAACAACACCCAGAATAAAGTGTTTCAGAGACATATTTAGCCTCATGAAGACAGTCAGAGTCATATCTTATGCACTGAGGCTTGATTTTGAAGAAGGATTCATTTACAGTATTAGGGAACCATTAAGGAGCCATATAAAAGCATCAAGAAGTACCATGTCATGGGACCTTTAAACTGTGTATACCTTCAACAGAATCAGTTGGATAATTTCAGACCTAGAATTTCCAATCTCTACTAAACTATAGGTAAAGGTAGCTGTTAATTTAAAAACTACCCCTTCATGACATCACAAGGTGGAACAGAACATTTTGAGCTTTAGAGATGTAGACAGACTAATAATAAAGGGTTACTTAAACATGTGTGAATGAAACAAAACACAACTCCAGATATGTTTTTGAATATTCTCACATGTCATAATTTCACAGGAGTCATTTTCTGTAATTTAGGACCTTTAAAGGGCAGTAGCTCAGGTAGAGCATATGCCTCGTGATCCGGGGGTTGGTGGTTCGAGTCCCGCTCTTGACGGGTTGGCCGCGTGTGATCCCAGCTCCCACAGATGAGCGCTGCCGTTGTGTCCTTGGGCAAGACACTTAACCCCACCTCACCACCAGTGTCTGTGGACACTGGTAGCCCCCATGGCAGAAGATACATCAAGGCCTGTTGTGACGTGAGCCATCCTCCTGTGAACCCACCACCTGCGGAAGGATTCATGGGGGCTGGTGCATTGTGTTCTGGGCAGCAGAACACTGCTTGGACTGCTGCCCCCGCAACCCAGAAAATGGAAAAAGCGGAAGAAAATGAATGAATGAATGAATAAATTCTAAAAAGTCCAAAAGGTTGAAGGTGAGTTGGAGTGTATATGGAGTTTTTACAGCAGATTTGTCTGGCAATGTGCTGCCCCGTTTCCCCCAGGTAAGTGACATGAATATTAAAATAGAAAGGTCATGCCCTCATATTTAAAGTCCAGAAAATTGGCACCACCTCATCAGTAGAACTCATCACTTCTTCCCAGACACAATGGGTTCTGTGCATTATAGAAGTCACCAGAGTGGTTTTCACACAGCCAACAAAAAGCTGAAGGATCATATTTATCTCTGAAGTTTTAACACCAGGTGCAGTAGGTCTTTCTGACAGGTCATGTTTTAGCATAATACTGTGATTAAATACACAATAAGAATCTACTTGGCGTAGGCGTTGCAGAGTAGACAAACGTTCCATCACGTACAGTTGCAAGCTGGGGTTTGTGTGCGGTACAACAAAGCAATGACAAAATAGTTGTATTTAAAATTGTGAAATCTACAAGACAACATCCATGTGGTGTAGACTAAATAAACACTGGAGCTCTAACACAGGAGAAGTTTATTTACAGTCAGTAAAAGACCCAGACACATGAGACATTGTGATAGTGTTGTCCATTCAAGCCTTGTCCAGTCCAGTCTAGACCAATCTGGCTATGCTTCCATCGTAGGGAGTATTGTATTTCTGCTGATGTACACTACCAGTCAAAAGGTTGGACACACTTTTTCATTTATGTTTCTTTCTTATTTCCATGATTATTTATATTGTAGGTTCTCACTGAAGGCATCAAAAACTATGAATGACACATATTTTATTTTTATTTAACCTTTATTTAACCAGGTAAAAACCCATTGAGATCAAGACCTCGTTTACAAGGGTGACCTGGCCAAGAGGTCAGCAGCACACGTACAGAGTAAAATAACAGTAAAATATCAAATGTAAAGTGCAATAGTTGTAAACAGTAAATTACAAATGTGCAAATGATATTAGAAAGGTGCAAACAATTGTAAACACGAGTGATAAAGTGTGTTAGTTAGAATGACAGTACATTTAAAAACACAGACACTGATTTATGTTTTTTTTTTTTTTTTTTTCCGATTATATAAAAAGGAGCGAAATGTTTTAAATGAGACAAGTTCAGTCATTTTCAGTTCAGTTTGAAGAGTGTTCCAGGCCGATGGCGCGGAAAAGCTAAAAGCCTGCTTTCCTAACTCAGTCCTAACACGAGGAACTTGCAGTTGAAAAATGTCACTAGATCGCAAGGCATAAGCATTGGTAGTTCTTTGAAGCAATGTACAAAGATACGAGAGTGCCAAGCCGACGAGTGCCTTGTAAACCAATAGCAACCAATGAGTGTACCTTCGTGTGCTCAGAGAAGGCCACTCTGCTTTGGCGTACAGTTCACAGTGTAGAAAATAAAATACCTACAGAGATGGAGGAGTACAAGATGTATTGAGTTTTTTGTGTGCCATCACATCTGCTTTGAGTTTTTACAGGGGGTCTGGAGAGAAAAGGTCATGAGAGGGCATGAGAAGGAACTGATAAGAAGATTCACGCTACATTCCCCTCCAGCTTGTCTCCTAGAGGGGGAAAGACACTTCAAGCTCCACCTCTTCTCTTTGTTCTACGCATAGACTATAAATGTTAGAATTTTAGGGAAATGCATTATTCTGTCTGTACCATTAGGGACAGATAGGAACCGGGCGCTTCGTAATCAGACTCCTCTGTCAGGGTAAATAAAAACGTATTGTATCAGATTTTAGTGTTCTGGTCGTCTGCTTCATCACCATAACGAATCTGGGAAGGCATAGGATACTGGGTTTAGGACAATTAAGGTAAACACTGGTATCAAACGAGTAACGAATGGAATTAAAGTATCCTTTATGCCAACAATTTGGGGGCTTGTCCGGGATGGTGATTTGACGGCCTCGCGTTGTTATATCGTTTAGGACAAAAGAGGAGTCCAACTTCACGGAAAATGAGAGTCTGAGACAGACCTACGAGGGCCCTCTAACTACTAAAAAGGTAAGGAGAAACCTTTTTCTATATAAATTCTCCTATTGGATATAACCAAATTTGGGCTGTCTGTTACTCTTATTGTACGGCTGTTGTTATTAGTGTGCGCGAGCGTTAGAGCATAATATTAGATAGGATCGGTCTGGGACCGGAACAAAAAAAATCCAGTGTGAAGAGAGACGAGAGAATTTTTCCGGGAGGTCAAAATTCCCCGAAGAGACCGGTACGTCTAAAAAAGACAAAAAAATAATGGCCAAGAGATAGAAGGGTTGGAGTCCCTGGGTTAAAAGTCCCTAGAGTCCCCATTCGACCTTATATGTCATCAAAAATGACGGACAAATGTAAGGGAATCATCCCAAAATTTAATGTGGCAAAGGATGATTTTCCTAAAATGAGCTCAGAGAATCTATTGATCCAATTGGAAGAAGAAAATAAATAAATAAATAAATAAATAAATAAATAAATAAATAAATAAATACATTATTAATTATTAATTATTAAATTATTATAATAAATTCAAAAGTCGACTAAACAAAGCGGTGATTAACACCCAACAGTATACGAAATGGCTGGCACCAGAGAGGTGTGTGAGACTGCTAGAGTCCAACATTTCTCAATTCAGCTTCCTAAATTGCCGTTTATTTAGAAAAGAATTAAAGAAAAGGCAGAAATATTTGCCAATGTATCACGTGATGATTATGGCCTCACGTGCCCGGGCGGAGAAGGAGGAGGAGGTACTTTCAATGGAATCTACCCCTCATTGACTCCCTCAGCCCCTGTGTCCCCCCCACGTGACTTCACCAAGTGTAATCATGGTCCCTATCCTGGACTTTAGTGGACATCTGGAGTACACTAAGACACATGAGGATAGTAAAAAAAACAAACAGAAGTCGTCCCCACCGTCACAGAATGACAGTGACGTAGAGGAAAAGTCTAATGAAACTCCTCGGGACGACATTGATCAGCGCTTAGCGTCGAGCGCGGTCTCCTACCCCACTGGGATTAGTAAGAAAGGCCCCCGCTGTGTCGCCTCATACCCCGGTGCTCACCCCACCTCTACCCAGTGTGTGGAGCAAGCAGAAGGAGGAGTTAGTGGAGCGGTCAAACTGTCTGGATGGGCTGAGACAATTTGATAGGAGAGAGAGACAGAAAGAATGGTTGAAGGCAAAACTTGAGGAGTACGAGACAGATCCTGATAAAATGAGAGACTCAAATGAGGAACAAAAGGAGGAAAGAGAGGAGGAGGTGGCAGCTCACGCTAGAATGAAAAAGTTATTGAAAGAAAATAAAGACAAACCCACACACATGTATGACTCGAAGTTCCAAGGGTGCGTAGGCAATTATCCGTTAATTCAATTGGGTCCTGGACAAGTGCAGGTGTATAAACCTTATCAATTTACAGACATCACTGTTCTGGCAGAACAATTACCACCATTGTCTTAAGGAGGTAGAACATGGCTCCGAAAAATTCTGTCTCTGTCTGGGGGAACCCCACTCTGTCTTGGTGACTTCCGTGCTATATGCACTAGGGCGTGTACCCCCGCCACATGTGAACAGATAGAGCGTGCATCTGGCACATTTGGTTTTCCACATGAAACACCGCTGGCCCACTGTTACGGGCTCATCTTTGATGCTGTGAGACGCCTCTTTCCGGAGATGTGTCTTACTTTTCCTATTTTTCCTACATACAAGGGTCGTATGAAAAGTTCTGAGCCTAACTATGAAAGAATAATGCAAACACAATGAAACTTAGCATGCATTTATTTCAGTTCTTCTCATGACTAACTACCTAGTTTATTTTCAGTTGCTGTGTGTTTTGCTGCTGAGACAGGACTTTGAAAGCTGACGGTTGTGAAAATTTCTGAAAATGGACAAAGTCGAGTATAGTGCTGTTATCAAGTATCTGACTTTGAAAGGGTTAACTCCAACACAGATTCATGCTGATATGGTTGGAACATTAGGGGATAATGCTCCATCTTTTGCTACAGTGAAACGGTGGGCAGCTGAATTCAAAAGGGGTAGAGAGAGCATTGAAGATGACCCGAGGTCTGGACGGCCATCAACAGCCACCACCACAGAAAACATTGACCGTGTGCACAAACTGGTGATGGATGATAGAAGATTGACTGTTCGTTACATAGCTGAGACTGTTGGCATCTCTCAGGAGAGAGTTCATCATATTCTGACCAACGAACTTGGAATGACAATGGTTTCAGCAAGGTGGGTTCCACTCCTTCTGACTCCTGATCAGAAACGCACTCGGCTGGACATGTCAAGGGAGAATTTAGAGCTTTTTGAAGCGGGTCCAGATGATTTCATGGAGCGGTTTCTGACTATGGATGAATGCTGGGTCCACCACTTTGAGCCTGAGACAAAAAAAATAATCAATGCAGTGGAAACACACTTCCTCACCACCTCCAAAAAAGGCCAAGGTGGTGTCGTCTGCTGGGAAGGTGATGGCCTCAGTTTTCTGCGATGCAAAGGGTGTTGTGTTCGTGGATTATTTAGAAAAGGGCCAAACTATCAATGGAGAGTATTATTCTAATCTTTTGAGGAAGTTAAGGGAAGCTATCAAGAAAAAATGTCCAGGAAAATTAACAAAAGGTGTCTTGTTCCATCAGGACAATGCTCCACCCCACAAGTCAGTGGTTGCCATTGCAACAGTGCATGACTGTGGCTTTGAACTCATTCCCCACCCACCGTACTCTCCTGATCAAGCGCCGTCGGACTTCCATCTATTCCCAAACTTGAAGAAGCAGTTAGCTGTGAAGCATTTTGACTGCAACGATGACGTCATATCCGCTGTAACTGACTTTTTTGACGACCAAGATGAAACCTTCTACAAAACAGGGATCCAAGCGATGCAACACAGCTGGCAGAAGTGTGTGGACCGCAAGGGGGACTATGTTGAAAAATGAATAGCTAAAAAATTAATTCCAGTTGAATTTCATAGTTAGGCTCAAAACAATTCATACGGCCCTTGTACACAGTAGACCAGGATCCGTCACAGTTTTTAGAGAAATGTGTGCAATTATGGGTGGATCGCACAGGCGCCCACCCCGCTAGAGAGATACAGTCGCAGGCAATGTTCCGAACCAATTTGAAGGAGACCTTACCTGGCCCCGTTAAAGACCTGCTTAATGATAATCCTGAGTATATGACACGCACAGAACAGGCTTTTTCACCACACATAGTGTTCAGGCTGTCTCGCTACCGCGATGCCCAAGTCTCAGAAAAGTCTAAAGCGGAAATAGCAGCTGCAGCTCTCGCAAAATTACAATTGGCAGATTTACAGGATAAACGTAAAGCCTCTAAATCTTTGGGTCATCATTTTCAGGCTGCATTTGCCCCAAGAGAACCCCCACAAGCTCAATCTGTGTTTAGAGGTTCCAGCGCGCCCATTCGTGGACGAGGGAGAGGCCGTGCCTCCATGGCACAGGCCCAGAGTGGCCGCTATCTGAACCCGTCTTACAGCGGGTGCTATATCTGTGGATCTACCGAACACTGGGCCAGAGTTTGCTCCTCAGTCCCAGGGTAACTACCCCTCCCTGTTGTGTGACGAAGGTCACCGCTGGGATGGATGGGGTGAATGGGGCCGGTGAGTGATAGACAGCTGGCTATGTTGGTGGACACGGGAGCTTCGCGTTCTTCTGTCACTGACTATTTTCCACTGTCTACACAAACTGTTCCCTTGGTTGGTCTGGCTGGGAAGCTACTATCCTTGCCCTTTACTGATCTATTACCTGTTTCTATTGCTGGTCAACGCCTGTATCACTCATTTGTGTATTCTCCGCAGACACCCGTGTCGCTCCTGGGACGGGATCTGCTTATGAAAACAGGCGCTTCCATTTTGTGCTCACCAGAAGGGGTCACTGCTACATTTCCATCGGGTGCCTCCCATGTGTGTCTCCAGGTTCCTTCTCCTACGTGCAAATGGCTCCTCCCACAGATTGACCTGACTGATAGGCCACAAACTGCTATCATTTATTGGCGTGAGCTCCTGGATCAGGAGCCCACAGGAGGGGGTATAAATATAGCATCAATTTATGCTAACTGGACACAATTTTTACAATCTAAATTTGCATTTGCAGCTCTATTTGACCTACTCCATAGCACCCTATTTTATGATAGGGACCACGATGAAATGTATAGAGAAAATTTTGAAACATTTGAGGGTACAGAAGCACAGCTGAGTTCTCGATTTTTGTATTTTTCTAAAATAGGGGTGGCAGCAGATTGCATACTGCCTCAAAATTTACTCTATTCAAAGGAGACGATTCTGTACCCCACATTTCACTGGGCTTAAAGGGATATGCCGCCCCCAGGTCAAACTTGGGCATCTCCCCACAGTCCAGAGACTAAAATAAGTGGTGGAAAGCGTTTTCCTGGTCACCCAGCCATTGTCCAGGTCTGTCAGCACTGACCACCGCGCGCAGCTGCAGCTACTGCGGAAAAACAGAGCCGAAGCACACACCACGCTGCGTAACAGGGGAACTCCCAACGTGGTGCGTAACAGGGATTCCCCTGTGTGCTTCGACTGTGTTTTTCCGCACTGTAAAATAGTTCCCACCCCAAAATGACCAAGGCAAGCTCTCCGTGTTGATTTGCACATTTATTTGCACTCGATATGAATGCGCACTACACAGAAAGTAATTGGGAAAAGCATCGAGCAAATTAATTCCTTTTGGCCGAAATCTTTCTCTGGTGACGTTAGACTCCAGTCTAACGCGGAGTAGCTGCAGCTGTGCACGGAGGTCAGTGCTGACAGACTCGGACAATGGCTGGGTGACCAGGAAAACGCTTTCCATCACTTATTTTAGTCTCTGGACTGTGGGGAGATGCCCAAGTTTGACCTGGGGGTGGCATATTCCTTTAAATGTCGCACATGAGGCCAGACAGCTTGGACCAATGGTGCGGAAGGCACAACAAATGACTGACTGGACACACACAGACACACCAGACGTTGACTGGTCACCCTCTTCTGACATTTGGCGTATTTATATACGCGACTGACTCAAGCACTCTGGCGCGGGAAGAAATCCAGCGCCACCACGGACGTGAACATTCTGATCATGAAGATGCGGAGACCATGTTAGACTCTCTTCCGGAGGAGCTTTGGTCTGCTCATCCTCATGATGTAGGACTCTGCAACATCCCACCCATTTACATTGACATGAAACCAGGCTCACACGTCTTTAAACGTTAATATCCACTCACTCGAGAACAGAATGAGGGACTGCTGGAGACACTGAATGGTCTCTGGGAGGCCGGTGTAATTGAAAAATGTAGGAGTGATTGGAACACTCCTCTCCTACCTGTCAAAAAGGCAGACGGAGTAAATTACCATATGGCACATGATTTGAGAGAGGTGAATGACGTCACCGCCACACCATTGCCGTCTGTTCCGGACCCACATCGCACGTTGTCCACACTCTCTCCAAATTTAAAATGGTTCACAGTGAATGAGTTGGCTAATGCTTTCTATTGCGTGCCTCTGGCAAAAGAGTGTAGACACTATTTCGCGTTCACGTACCGAGGACACAGGATGCAGTACACAATAATGCCACAAGGGCATCAAAATTCACCAGGCATTTTCAATCAGATTCTGAAAACTATTCTGTCTTCCCTAGAGCTGCTGCCAGAGGTTGTGCTTTCGCAATATGTTGATGATATTTTTCTAGGAGCGCCATCTGCTGACACGTGTTTAAGGTGTTAAGAAAACTGCATGAGGCAGGTTTGAAAGTGTCTAGAAAGAAACTGCAGTGTTGTAGACTAGAGGTCACGTTTTTAGGACGCCTCATTGATGGAGGCAACATTCAGGTGTCTGGGGAACACCGACAATCCATTTTGAAGGCCCCACGCCCAGTAACGGTAAAGGACATGTTGTCCTTCCTAGGGCTGTGTGGGTACAGCTGAGCATACGTGCCCGGCTACACAGATTTGACGCTCCCTCTGAGAGCATTGGTGAAGCCGCAGGGAGTGAGAAATTCCTCAGCTCGTTTGGAATGGACGGAGGAAGCAGAAGCCGCCTTTGCGTCCTGCAAAAGCTCCCTGGCCTCCGCGGCTGCTTTGGCCACACCTGACAATGACCAACCTTTTTACTTGGACGTCTCTAACTCACAACTGACCATGAATGCTGTTTTATTTCAGAAAGGACCACGTGGCCGGAAAGTCCTGACATATCTCAGCGCTACCATCCCTTTTGCGGATGCAAAGCACCTTCAATGTGTGGTTCATGCGACTGCTGTGGCTCAGGCAATCCAAAAGACAGCTCACATAGTATTAGGACACCCACTCGCGGTTAACACATCTCATTCAGTTCTCGCACTGGTCAAATCC
Organism: Paratrypauchen microcephalus; assembly: GCA_036785185.1. Taxonomy (NCBI): domain Eukaryota; kingdom Metazoa; phylum Chordata; class Actinopteri; order Gobiiformes; family Gobiidae; genus Paratrypauchen; species Paratrypauchen microcephalus. Next base: position 1,357,656 of record JAVJIX010000020.1, on the reverse strand, counting down.
CAAGAGTTTACCATGTCTTTACTCCGCCAAACACGTCTTTTGAATATTTTACAGCAACCTAACGTGTCTATCGTTTCAGGAGAAGTCAACATGGCAGACAGCGTCCCTACATCTGGCTCCCCATTTTTTCCATCAGTTTTGGGTGAGCCCCACGGCCTCACCCACGTGAGTAAAGATAAAATGCTGAAATCTATTTCTTCTCTGTGGTGGCACCCATTTCTGAAACCGCTCGTCACTCAGCATGTCTCATCCTGTGACACATGCACTAAATTTAATGTGCGCCCTGCTCTGAACGCACCACACGCACCACAACTTAAAGGCACATACCCAGGTGAAGTGCTCCACATTGACTAGACAGACATGATTACCCCTGTTCGTGGTAAACGTCATTTATTGGTCCTAGTGGACACATTTTCTGGCTGGCCTGAAGCTTCCCTGTGTGCTAGTGAAACTGCGGACATGGTCATTAAAGCATTGACATTTACGTGGATACCAAATCATGGTTTTCCTAGGATTCTTCACACGGACCAGGGTACTCATTTCACTGCAAAACATCTAAAACAAGTAGAATCCATGATGGGTCTTAAACATTCCTATGGATGTGTTTATCATCCTTCATCTCAGGGCCAAGTGGAACGCATGAACCGAACACTGAAGTCTATTTTGGCTAAAATGTGTGCCTCATCTAATCTCTCTTGGTTGGATGGTCTTCCTGCTGCTCTGCTACAAGCACGTGCATCTATTTCTCGCTCTACAGGTTTCTCTCCGTTTGAGCTGCTATACGAACGACGGATGCCGGGTCCTGGATCACCATCTGGCCACGTCATCTCAGGTGGCCCTCTCCAGTATAAACCCTACTGGTCCTCACTCCCACACTTTGTTTCCAGTTTGTCTGCGCAGGTTAAATCTAACAGAGAGGTGATTCCTGACAAAGCCACTGCTGAATTTCCTGACCTCCCCGACAGAGTTCTTCTCAAAGTTCATTCCAGGAAGTGCTCTGACCCCCGTTGGACGGGACCGTTTAACGTGGTTGTTCGCTCGGATCGTGCTGTTCAACTCCAAGGTCGCGGAAACCAGTGGGATCACCTACGTCATCTAGCACCTGCACCATGACTCCTCCAGAGCGTGACGTCTGTCCCGGGATCGGGCCGGACGGAAGGGGTTGGAGAGTAACTATGATACATACACGCACAATTACATCGGTGCCTAACGCCTGGCTTATCTGGGCAATACATGCATGTTTGTTTATATTTTTAATTATTTTACTTTTCAAGGCATGGTATTTAGTCCTCTCACTCACTCAAGTTCCGGCCACGGCAGTTCCTCAGGTGAAACTCACTGTATTCACATACGCCATTCCCACCGACTGTAATCACCGAGCCTCTATAAATAGAACAGTGTGTGCACTCCGGGGCTATCAAGGGCACGAGGATTCTTGGTGTCCAGATTAATATTTTAGGAATAGATCAAATTGGCGGGACCCGTCCACTTTCCACTTGAAAACTAATAGAACTAACTTGGAAGAAATTGCAGTAAGACGACAGTCACAGGAAGGAGAATTGTTTTTTGTTTTTCTTTCAGGAATGTTCAAACAGGACTACATTCCTGGGACATTCGAAAGTGAAAATAAAAATGGTTATATCTGAATCAGAAAATCCAACCAAACCAAATCAGACACATTCGGCTTATCCATGGGGCAGTAACACTCATAAATATATAGGATCTAATTGGTATCACATGAACGTCACAGCCTTCTTAAAATACATGCCTATTTAGCAATATTTTGTTTTGATTTGTATATTTACATATATACAGTTTACCCTTTTTAAGGTTTTATATTTTTCTGACTTATATTTTTACATTTAGTTTAGAGATTTTATGTCGGCCACTTTAGGTGACCGACAGAAGGGGGAATTGTAGAAAGTACAAGATGTATTGAGTTTTTTGTGTGCCACCACATCTGCTTTGAGTTTTTACAGGGGGTCTGGAGAGAAAAGGTCATGAGAGGGCATGAGAAGGAACTGATAAGAAGATTCACGCTACATTCCCCTCCAGCTTGTCTCCTAGAGGAAGAAAGACACTTCAAGCTCCACCTCTTCTCTTTGTTCTACGCATAGACTATAAATGTTAGAATTTTAGGGAAATGCATTATTCTGTCTGTACCATTAAGGACAGATAGGAACCGGGCGCTTCGTAATCAGACTCCTCTGTCAGGGTAAATAAAAACGTATTGTATCAGATTTTAGTGTTCTGGTCGTCTGCTTCATCACCATAACGAATCTGGGAAGGCATAGGATACTGGGTTTAGGACAATTAAGGTAAACACTGGTATCAAACGAGTAACGAATGGAATTAAAGTATCCTTTATGCCAACAACATTGATGAGTAAGGCGACTACAACCAGTCACAAACTTCAAAGCACAATGATACACTGTGTTTAAGGACTGAAGACATTTAGATGACGCAGTCATGTACAAGACATCACCATAATCCAGCAGAGGAACAAAAGTTATGACGATTAGATTAAAACAATTAAAAAATAGTCACCCTTTGCTTTGAACTCTGGTTTGCACTCTTGGCACTTCTTAACCGTGAAAACCGGTCTAAACTCACAAAGGTAACACATACAGCTGCTAAAATCATAGGACTTCCCACATCTAACCTTGCAGATCTTAACGACAGGGCTATTGGACGCATTACACTTTCCATAGAACAGGATCCCACTCACCCACTGCAGGAGCACCTCACCCCTCTGCCCTCAGGATGGAGGCACAGGACACTGCAGGAGGTCCCGCTTTGGCAGAAGCCTGATCCCCTCGGCCATCACATTTTTGAACACCAGGCCCCGCTGAGTATTCTGTAATGTCTGTTGTAATGTGAATATGTTTGTTGTGCTGTGTTTGTCACTGTATATGTCAAAGAAGCTCTTTGTACGTGAAAATGAATTTCCCTTTGAGGACAATAAAAGTCTAAAAGGCACAGCTGTGAAATGAAACCAAATCAATGGTTCAGGTGATCCATTGATTTCACTACAAAGTTCACTGAGGGAAAGCCAAGGGTTTGCAGCACTGTCAACAAAGCAAAGGGTGGATACTTTTTTAAATTTGTTTTTTATTTTTTTATTTTGTTCTTTGCTAGAGGGTGTGTCCAATCTTTTGACTGGTAGTGTAGGCAAAGATAAAAAGGACTAGCTGGCAGTGTGGGGCTGGCACAGCACAGAAATGCAATGTCTTTATTATAGTGCAGTTACAAAAACCCATGAGCCAATGTGCAATGTACCTCAACAATTAGATGAATTTAAAATGTGCAAATCACCACAAAGTTAACAATCTATGCATAACAGACAGAATGTAATTGTGTCTGGGGGACTATGCCACTGTGGAGTATGTAGTCCAATGGATGCTTCATTTAATATATCTCTCTTACAATCGGGGGCACCGCTCTTTATAAACTTTTTTATCGGACCAGAGTGGAGCAGCATCATCCTCCAGGCAATTTTGGAGCACACTGCTTGAGCATCATTTGCAAACTCCTGGGTCAGCAGTGTGCTCATAACAGAAACATTGTTTAAGTCGCTCTCTTTCACTTCACATTCTGTAACAGAGAAACAGAGTGAGTGTGGTGGTAGCTGCAGGGTTAGCGCAGGAGCTATTTTTAACACTGGGTCCATCATCACAATTACAACACAGAACTTTCCTACAGACATGCTGTTGAAGTTGAATTAGAGATTCCATAGTTAGCATAGTTAATGCTATGCTGGGAATGCTCCACAGTCGGCATTAAAATGAATTTTCTCCATGGAAACAAGCATGTGATAAGACAAAGTTAGAGGCCAGCTCTGTCGAGACTATGTGACCCTGCTCACAGTAAGAATGCAGGGTTGCAAGGGGTTAAAACATCTAACTGAATAAATGTCAAATATATAAGTGAAGAGCCATATACTGTCATGTCATCTTATGTTAAATATAATAATATTGTCATAATATGAGACGGTATTTGATTATCATGGTCTTGTAATAATGCTAGTATCAGTTTTTGTACTGGTCATTGCAGCTAGCTCCAAGTTCTGAGTTCAGTCAGTTCCTACATCACTTTTTCAGAGTTTGAAAAGATCAGCAAGTTTGGCCACCAAGGCGACCAAACTTGCTGATTTTTTTTGGTTGTTGTTATGTTTTCCACTAGAAGAACAAAATATAAGATGTGGTCATGAAAAATGAAAGTCTGTAATCCACGTTTTTTTTTTCTATCTGACCCTATAAGATGTGATAAGAGCACGACCTCCAACCTGGACACTTCATTTCTCCAAAGCAAACAGCACCCTGATAAAATATTCAGTGGGAAGTGGAGGGTTTTATGTACACCCAATTTACTACTTATGAATAATTCTTAGATGTAGCGCCATTTGTTTGTTCTCTTACGATTAAACTCTCAGTGTGAACATCTACGTACAGCCAGCACCAAAGCCCTGGGTTTTTCCACCACTGAATTATTTAGCTCCTCTTCTGTGAGCAACGCCATTTTAAAAAGTCACACCCAAAATCTGCACATCTTTAAAATAAAATCTAAAAAGTAAAGCTGTTTGTGTATCCCAAGTACTTATCAGCTCATAAACTTCTATTTCAAAGTGATCATATCTGCATACTGAGTTGCTGCATTAATTCAATCATCTGCATACTGTGGATCTTTGTAAATGCCAAGTTAAAGTTTCAACACTAAACACATCCATTCATCTTCTTACGGTTTTTACATTTCTGGGTCACGGGGGCCCAGAACACAATGCACCAGCCCCCATGAATCCTCCCGCGGGTGGTGAGGCCATGGGAGGACGGCCTACGTCACAGCTGGCCTTGATGTACTTCTGTCATGGGGGCTACCGGTATCCACAGATACTGGGGGTGAGGTGGGCTAAGTGTCTTACCCCTGAATCCGTAGGCAAACACTCTACCAACTGAGCTACTGCCGCTCCAACACCAAACACAACAACACAAAAATACCATTACCATTGCAGTCCATGTAACTGTGTGTACTGGTACATTCTACTCAGATTATTTCAATCCACTTTTATGTCTGATAATCATGGATCTATAATAAAAACTGAATAAGGGACTCCCCCTCTGTCCTGGCTCAAGACTGACTAGTGGCCGCTCTCTTGGTACTGCAGCTCATGGGAGTTTGAGCCTGAAAAGAATTCTCCTTTAGAGTGCAATGCATTTTTGGCAATTTAAACTGCCCTTTTTCGACAAGTCAGTGGCAGTGGCAGCGTGCTTTGCATTGCACTTGGTGATGTATGGCTTGGATGCAGCTGCTCAACCATGGAAACCCATTCCCTGAAGCTCTCTACGCACTGTTCTTGAGCTAATCTGAAGGTCACATGAAGTTTGGAGGTCTGTAGTGACTGACTCCTGACCCCTCCCTTGCTGTCGTTCTCAGTCGCTTCCACTTTGTTATAATTCCACTGACAGTTGACTGTGGAATATTTAGGAGGAAGGAAATTTCACGACTGGACTTGTTGCACAGGTGGCATCCTGTCACAGTCCCACGCTGGAATTCACTGAGCTCCTGAGAGCGACCCATTCTTTCACAAATGTTTGTAGAAACAGTCTGCAGGCCGAGGTGCTTGATTTTATTCACCTGTGGCCATGGAAGTGAGTGGAACACCTGATTTTGAGGATTTGGATGGGCGAATACTTATAGTAATACTTATAGACAATATAGTATATGTATGTGAGTGCATAAGAAGGAATAATTTCTTGAGCGGCCCCTCATATCAATCTGCTCCACTGGCCACTCCAACTATGCCTGTCATGATAATTAATATATCGAGTTCAATATATGAACACTGGAACAATATATCTTACGGCTCAATATTAATCATGGGTTCTTTTTCTTTGCTATAGTGGGGAGATTTTTTATGTAATATTATATGATTTGAGCTGTAGAGGGAAGAATAAATAATTGCTAATTATCGCTTCATTAATTTATTCATTTATTTGTTGCAGCTCAGGCTTTTTAATGATACTGTCTTTTTAATAAATAACTTTACTGGGATTATCCTGCTTTGTGTCAGTGGCATAAATTAGTTTCAATATTATTATTTATTGCAGTATATCTTGTAGCAATATATCGTGCTTCAAAATTTGTTATTGTGACAGGCCAAATACTGACCACCAACACTCACACACACCACAATCATACTAGGAAAGGTGGATGAAGTGTCTTGCTTAAGGACACAATGACAGTCTCACATTAAGATTTTTTTTTAAACAAATATTGCATGTACCAATAACGTAAATAATTCTAAGCACATTCAAGTGTTGTCATTATGTACACTGGTGCTGGGCCCATTACTCATCACATTTATACATGTTTAACAAGTTCTTCTCTCAAACAGAAAACATTCTGTTCCACCTTGTGATGTCATATGGCAATACAGGAAATGCTCCACTGTGTTTTTAAACTCCATACACCTTCACTGGAATTATTTAGATCATTATTCAGCCCAGGAATTTCCAATCTCTACTGAACAAAAGCTAAAAGGTAGCTTTTAACTTGAAAACTTCCACTCCATGACATCACAATGTGGAGTATTTTGAGCTTTGAGATATGGACAGACTAATAAAGGGTTACGTGAACATGTGTGATTGAAACAAAACACAACTCCACATATGTTTTTGAGGTGGTACATGGCTTAAATCTCACCAAGGTCAACCTTGCATAATATAGGATTTTTAATTGTTTGATGATTGTGCAAATCCGAACACTTTTTAGTTTTGTTTGCTCACTCTCATATCTATGATTAGACTGGAACAAGCCATACATTATGCACAACCACTGAGCTTTTCAAACATTTTTTTCTTTGCAATTTGCTGCCTGTATAAATCCCTTTTGCTGGAGACTTGTGGACAGCAGTTCAAGTTAGTGCACAGACTTAAATTGCTCGGGTCAACCCAAAGTAAACTCAACATTTTGCTGCATTTATTACCATATTTCCAAGCCTACCTCATGCACTTTCATAACTAATTGACCGGTTCTGCAAAAAAAAAGCATCAAGGACAAAAGCAGCTCTTATCAGTGCAGTGTCCAAGGCTAACACACACATCTGTCTACACATATACACCAACCTGAAATTTCAGTGTATGACATTCTCAAAAGCACCCCTCCTCATATGTATGTTAATGAATCACTTTCTCAGCACAAAACTCCAAGAGGGCTTTAAAAGTGAGACCTGAAGGACCACTTAAAAGACCCATTTTGATGTAATGTCTTTCTACTTTCAGATTGTTGACGGGATTGACTTTGAACATTTGAATGTTTTGTAAGTTAAGTATGGATTGAAAATCACTAATTGCATTATGGGTTTGTGTGGTTATTTCTTTACAACAATAGAAGCTAGATTATAGGGTAAGCTATTTTTATTTTTTCTCAAAAAATAAATAAAAAAACAAACAACAAAATTACAACCAACCCAAATCTGCCTGTATTAAAGGTCCTTTTACCTTTTGCTCAGTAGAGATGGTCAATTCCAGGGCTGAAATTATCCAAATGATTCTAGTGAAGGGGTATGGAATTTAAAAACACAGTGGAGCACCTCTTTTATTACCACAAGACAACACAAGGTGAATGTTTTCTGTTTAAGAAAAGGTTTGTGTGTCACTCACTGTGGTCACATGTTAGGATCGGATTGGATTTCTCCAAATCCGATCCCATTACTCAGCAGGTGGTCTATCCTTATATCCCAGTGCACATGAAACTCATGTAATCGGATAATGGTCAGCGACCTGGCCGGCTCCACTACGCTATGTGGCGCTGTAGTCCAACTACTTCCGGGTGATGGCTACTCAATAAAAACACAACAAACTATGTGGCGGTACACAAAGATGGCGCTCGAGGAGTTTGACAGAGCAGCATTGGTGTAAATGTTGTGCATTCTTTCTTCGCAGCCATGATTTCGTCTGACCTTTCCAGCAACAATCGCTACTTATGACGCCATCGGCGCATCCTGCCACTTCCGAGTGAAATCCCTGGTGAAAAGTCCCGCGCATGCGCAGTATACCAATCCGATCTGATATCGTGCACAAAGCGGCACCAAGCGGATTACTATCGGCCTAAGCCGACCAATAATCCTATTGGGTTCCAATAGGATTCGGTAAACCAATCCCTATACGATCATTAGCCTGTGCACATGAATTCTATATGATCCCAGTCTGTTTGCAATCGGATTACATTCGTCCGTGTGCACGCAGTGAATGAAACAAAACAAGTCTCCAGGTATGTTTGTGATGAGGAAACAACATTATAACAGAGACGTGATAACGTGATATGGGCCCTTACTATAACTATTTCGCCAATTTTGTGCACAGGTGCAGCTCAGATTTTTATTTTTTTTATCATTTCTCTTGGGCAAGTTTTAGTTTAATCATTCTCCACCAGTGATAAAACAGACGAGCCACAACAGGCACATACAAAAGAGAGAGAGAGAGAAACACTGGACACTGCATTGGCTTGATGAAGTGATTGTTTATGAGCTGCTTGCCCATTAAGTAGATTGTTATTGACTTCAAAATCCCATTCACGCATCCCTTTCTCTTTGTACATTGCATCATATCCGGCTACACAGCTGCTGTTTATCACTGATTAAAGAGCTGAACGGTGCACTCAGCATGTTGATGGAGAGGTGTCACAGAGCTTTTTTCCAGTTTGAAAACTTTAAACATTGTTGATTCAAAATAAGTGAAACCCACTCCTTTGATTAAATGTGTCAAAACTCAAGTAATCCTCACTGTCAAGATGCTAATAATGTGTAGTTTTGTTTTACCAAAGTTACCACTGCTAACCAATCGAACTGTAATGTGTATAGTGCATTTTACCAACACAAAGGCTGCGTCCCTTTACTCTTACCCCTTCCTCTACCCCTTTATCTACATCTTTGTCTTGCCCCTCAATAACGAGCTGAGAGGGCTCAGGGTACGAATGTTCCCCTAAGAAATGGAACACCATTCGATTACTGTTTGCATCATCATCCCTTGCCTTTACCTGGCTGCAATGTCTACAGAGGCGACAACAATTGACGCAAACAAACGTAAACAAATGTCAAAGATTATCGGGTACCTCAGCTTGACAAAAAAAACTAGCTTGTTTATACATGAAAGTTTGATGAAAATGATAACATCTAAACAGACATTATTACAATTAAAGCTGCAACAACAGTTCACTAAAAGTAACGTAGAACATAAGCGTCATAATTGTAAACCGTGCTAAACTGTTGATCATTACAACTACTGAAAATACATTTATGAGACTCCTTGGCTGGTCGATGTGACGCTGTCATCCTGATCCCAAAACCTTCCTGAGCTTGTAGGCGTACACGTTTGTTTCAAGTATGGTCAAGAGCTTACTTCGTTTCAAGGGGTATGTAGCCCTCAGTCATTGCCCTAGCCCTTGATCAAAATTAGAATCGGGACACCCCTTGCCCTCACATGAACGCGCAAAACCAAGGGGTAGAGGTAAGAAAACGCAGCCAAAGTCTCCAAAGTGATATATATTAGAGGCTATTTAAAGAGATAATAGAGGCTAACAGGCTTTAAAAATGTCTTGACGAGCCTTTAGTTCTGTCGTAAACCAAAGAGTTAAGATTTATTTAGGGTTTGTGTATATTGAACTGAAACAGAGCAAAGGATCATGGTCTATGTAGTTCCCTCTGTTTCTTATAGCTATTACTGCACCATAACAATGAAGTGAAGCAAAGAGACTTGAGATTCGATATATTGTGATAACCTGATATTATTGAGAAACTTTTGACGATACGATATCACAATAATTTAGCTATTGTTACATCCCTAGTGGTAATACATGAAGTGATCCACTGTGTTTTTATACTCCATACACTATAATCATTTGTATGATTTCAGCCAATCATTTCATGAATTCAATTTGCAGTCTCTGCTGAACAAAAGGTAAAAGCTAGCTGTTAACTTGAAACTTACCACTTCATGACATATTGAGACATTTTGAGCTTAGGAGATGTAGACCAACTAATAATGGTGGATTACTCAAACATGTGTGAATGAAACTCCAGGTTTGTTTTTGATGAGGTGACAAGATTAACATGACTTAAAGCTCAAAGTCAATTTTACGTAATATAAGACCTTTAAATGAAATACTAAAGGACCACACAATATACAGGGTTAAAAGCCAGTGAGTAAAAGTATGTTTTTAAATGAGACTGAAAAGCATCAACTATTACTATGACTGCTGTTACCACTCTCAAGGCTGTGTTTATGCTATTTTAGAAAGGAACAAAGACTTCCCACTTCTAATACTACTACTTATGACTGTGGTTGTGTTCATGCTATTTTAGAAAGGAATGGAAGGTAAGGGCCAATGTAACTCTTTAGATTTACTGTTTTCGAAAGAAATAATAGAAACTCCACAAATGTTGAGCCTTGTCATTTATGTATACTGGCTCCACAAACTTGCTTTATGGATTAAACAGCGCTCTCAAGTCTCACGCTTTGAGAGTGTGACATACGCATTTCAACGAGTTCACACGCTCACACGCCACACACATTTCTCACGCTGAAATTTTGTTAAGCAATTCAATTAAACTCTAGCCACTGGTCACAGCGGTTCTGTGCCCAGAAAATCAGAAGAGTTATCCAGGCACCACGCCCTTTTCAGCCAATCAGAAACTAGATCAGGGGTCGGCAACCCGCGGCTCTTTGATCCCTCTGATGCGGCTCAGTACATCGGTTCCTCATTTATCGCGGGGGTTACGTTGTAAAAATAACCCGCAATAGGCTAAATCCGTGAAGTAGTCAGCTTTATATTGCATGTATAAATATGCGTGTATTTCACAGTCCCTCTGACCGAGGCGCCTGGCGCCGCTGCGCTGTTACGGGTTTTGTTGTAGTGAGAACGCATCTATGCGCTCTCTGGACTGGTTCCACCGCCTGGACTCCAGGTTCCACCAGTTCGTTCTGCGGAAACACTGCCGCTACTTCCCTGCGCATTGACCACCTAGAGAAGTGTGCGCGCGGACATGTGCACCTGCTCATCGTGGTCAAATCCGTGACAGAGCATGACCGGCGCGACCAGCCCCAGGTGAGACGCACGGCCGCGGCCCTTCTGGCATGTGCCCAAATGCCAGCCCGCTCAGTCCGTCACTGCTTCAGAGTCACACTGCGCTCGTGATCACATTTAAATAAATTTGGCAAACTGAACGCATTCTGTAGGCCTACTGTACAGGAGACACAGAGGAGAATGACGGACAAAGACAAAGGTCTACAGTCCCTCAGCCAATCACTATGCAGAACACAATGCGTGTTGATACACTATAAAAAAAATCAATGAAACAGCGAAGGATCAATGTATTTAATTAAAATATATGTTATTTTGGTTCGTTCATTTTCAAAATTTAATTCTATGGCACAAAGGTAAAAAAAAAAAAAATTGTATGCAGTATGCAGCATGCATTTCATTTTTAATTTCAAAAGGGTTTTGTGGCTCCCAGTGTTTTCTTTACTGTGTGAAATGGGTCCAAATGGCTCTTTGAGTGGTAAAGGTTGCCGACCCCTGAACTAGATTGTTCTGTTGTCAGGCAGGCCGTAGAGTCTAGTTTCAGCTAAGCGCGCACTGCACTGTCAGTGATAATTGAAGGACGGCAACTGAACACGAGTGAGATGAATGAATGATGACAAAACGGTGAATGATAAAACAAACGAACATCCAACTCAGGACTGAGAACCATCAGGTAATAACTTCATTTATATAACTCTCATTAGTTGCTTTGTAGTTTTGCTCTTTAGACCAACATTTACACCTTCAAGCCCCCCCGCCCCCCCAAAAAAATCTCACTCCAACCAAACTTCAAAACTTGAGAGCCCTGGATTAAAGGTCATTCAACTGATAGCTATTAAGTCTTTGGGATTCTATTATGGCATCCACCTTTTAAAACTATTTTATGGAAATAAATTATTCAACTTAAAAAAGGTCCCACATTACTCTATTTTTTTTTATCTGTTATAATGTTGTTTCCTCATCACAGACAAACCTGGAGTTGTGTTTTTTTTAGTCACACATGTTTAACACACATATCCTCCACATTTATGTTATTCTTTTGCACAGAAAACGCTCTGTTCCACCTTATGATGTCATGTGATAGGTCCATTCTGTTTTTTGACTCCATACACCTTTAGTAGAATCATTTGGATCATTTCCCATCTGGAATTTCCCATCTCTACTGAACTGAAGGTAAAAGGGTTACTCGAACATGTGTAAATAAAACAAAGCACAACTCCATGTATGGCTAAAAGCTCACAAGATTTTTTGCGTAAAATAGGACCTTTAAATCAGGTTGAAAAATCAGTTAAGCTAGCTCTAATTAATGCATGCCTCTATTTCAACGTGGGAACATTACATCACCTTATTACAAAAGTTTTCTGGTGCTAAAGGCTCCTTGAGGTCCCCACTTGTGTAAGAAAAGTACACTTACAGCATGCAGCACATACAAAGCACATCATCTTGACTCTCATTCAGAGCCTGACAGAACAATAATGAGACAAATTACTCAGTGTCCTGTTCTTTGTGTATTTTTTGCCATTCTTAAACAATGCTTTTTAGGACACTGCAGGAACACAATATGCAAGCTGTGAGTAATTTGGACTGCCTTGTTAATCCCGTGTAATTATGTGAGGAAAAGGCTCTAGTGATTGCTTTGCATCCAGCACACCACAGCATTTTGAATAGCTCAGTCTAGATTGGAGTTTTTTTGTTTGTTTGTTTTTTTTAGGATCCAGTAACATGCATCTCCAGGGTTAAAAACCTGATCAAGATATCGCATTCATTAGATTTGATATATTTGTTTTAGACTTAGAGCTAAGATCACAAGCAAAATCATCACAGCTTTTTTGTAGTGCTGTCAGGCGATTAAAAAAATTAATCAAATTAATTTCAGGATTCGTAATTAATTAATCTAAATAATCACATTTTAAGAGTGTGTGTGAGAGAGAGAGAGAGATTGAGAGGGAGAGATAGAGAGAGAGAGATTGTGAGCTAGCGAACGAACGAACGAGCCCACTTTGCGATTGATTTCGTCAGTTTTCATGTGGTCGCTTTGCTCATTCGTTTCCCAAATTCTGTGAGCGTGGTTTGGTGGTTTGTTGATTTGGTGGTTTGGTGAAGTGCGCACTATTACCGGTAACGATGGAACTTGTCCGGACGTGTTTATCGTTCAAATGATCCGTCAGGCTGGAGCAGCTTCGGTGATCAGAAAATTCTTTTTGACAAAAGCTACAAATCACCACGTTCTTATTGATAGTCCCATCTTCGTTCTTCTTATAAGTAAACTTGCCGTTCAAAGGCCCGAGCAGCGATTTGCTCGCTGCATGCCAAATTTAAAATGTGCCGCATTGAATTACCACTCATAATTAATTGCGTTAATTTTTATAATGTGTTAATTTGCAGTGTAATTAATTAATCTAATTAATGTGTTAAACTGACAGCCCTACTTTTTTGTATTTTGTTAAAGGTGTACTGTGAAACTTTTCTGATGGATGGTCTGCTATCAGTCTCATGGTGTTGTTATTGCTTGCCTGGGATGTTCCACAGTATAGCAGGAAACAAATGTATCATAAAACCATGCATTATTACTGTGAAAGGGCCCTCTTTTCCACAGATCTAACGTCTAACTTGGCCTAATTTGGCCTTGTGCTGTGGCTTGCTTGTCTCCATGGAGATAGTTCAATGAAATGCCATCCTGTAGAACATTCCAGGGAAAAACACGAACATTTCCATGAAATCAAACAAGCAGCGAATCATTTACCAGAGAAGTTACACAGTGCATCTTTAAGTTTTTATTTCTGCATGCATTAGATTCAAGGAACAAGCTCTATCTTTGAAGAAATTGATTTTATTATTTTATTTTTTATTATTTTATTAGACAATGAATTAATCAACCAAGTAAATCGGGAACAGGGAGAATGGTAAAAATTGATAAGACAAAGAAAAAGTGTCTACTCTTGGCTACGATTGCAGGACGTTATAATTTTCATCCAGGGCAAATTTAAACTTTTACATACAAGTTCAAAGTGAAACTTACTTTGAGGCATTTGGGATATAGTTGATGATTACAGATCTGTGTACAGTATTTTCTGCAATGACTGAGTTTTAGAGAAGCAGAGTGGAGCACCTGCTGACAGTCCCTCTCTTTGCCCTGGTGACTTTCATTGGTCCTGGTGTGATCACAGTCATTTCAGCTGTACATCACAAAATTCACTAGCGCCCAGGATGAAGAAAATGGAAAATTACAGTGCAGCAAGATCCAGCAATGAGCCTCCAGACAAGATGCGGTACGCCAAATACACAATGGGGGGCTCACTAGAGGAAAGAAGCTCCTTTAAGTGGTAAAATAAAAATAAAAGTCATTTGTCCTTTATCTGTGAAAGAAAAAATAAATAAATTATGAAGAAGTGGGAAGAATATAAAAAAAAATGGTGGTGATGGGTCTGCTACTTACTTGTCTCTGTGGAGATCCTAATGCTTTGCCTGGAATGTTCTATGGTATTACATTAAACATATCCCGGTAGCATTTATTCTTTATGGGTCTTTCTGTTGCTCCAAAATACAATAATTCCTTCTGTAAATAGGGACGACTCTCCACAGATCTGAATTGTAATGTAACATAGTGTTGTAACTCTCCTTTGTGATAGGTAGGTTTAATGTACTGTAAACTGTGGGACATTCTAGACGAAGCACTGACATTTTCATGGAGACAAGCCGGTGGCAGATCCTCCACTAGAAATGTTATACAGTGCACCTTTAAGTTTAAAATTTGGCTCCATGGAAATCAGTGCAGTGAAAAATGAAACTCAGACCTCCATCCATTACGCTGCATGGGAGGCACAGTAAACAATGTGAGCATCAATCTTTATATGCAAATCTCACTCACATATTTACATGTATATTAATCTTTCACTGAGATTCGTTCAATATTTCATAATTTATAACTGATTTGTACAGTTTGCATGCTGAGGTAAACAGTAATAGAGCTATGATGGTTCCTTGTGGAGTTCCATAATTTTAATGGACTTTGTAATTTATGACTGTTGTGTTGAGTTTTATATTTGTCTAAACACTGGGGGTAGTAAACAAGTTTATACTGTACATGTGACTACATTTTCCTTCTTAATTAAAGCAGTCACAATCTCCCGGGGGTTAAAATGTGATATTTTTCTTTATAAATGCAAATGATTTTTGTGTGCTCACCTCTACAATGACTGAAGAGAATGACTGTCTGAATGGTACTGTAGAATGCGCAGTCATTGGAGACAAAGTCGATCATACAGTGGCCCTGAGGGGGATCATTGAATTGTTTTGATTCATTTGAAAAATACAAGAGGAGGGAGAATCTTGTTTAAAAATAATGCTCTCGATTATAGAAAAAGTCATTGAGGAGTGAAAGCATGTTTCAAAGCTCCATTGAAAAGAACGCATGGCTTTAGTCGACAGAAATTGCTTTTGTCCACCAAATATCCTTTATGGTTTAATATTGTTGCCTTGAAAGGAAACACATCTCTGAAATACCAGCCAAGTCTCAGTCTTACAAAAGGCTTGTTTACAGTGCTATGGATGCATATGAGCACAAGGGATAGTGTCTACACCCATTCTATTCTAGTGTCTACACCCATTCTGATCTCCATATCTACTCAAGTGATTTCATTTGCTTGGTTATTTTTGTGTTATTATGGGAGCAAAACACACACACACACACAAGTAAATAAACTTTATTTTATTATGCAAAATTCACTCTTGTGAGCTTTAAAGGAATATTAACGTTTTTTACTATCTGAACCTTATTTCGGTAACAAAACACATTGATTTACTCACCCATATCACTTTAGTAACATTTGGACAGTTCCGTAGATTTGGTAGGTTAGGATATCCGCGTAACGTGAGCGCTCGGGGCACAATGTTGCGGTAAAAAAATAACACAAACTTTAGCACTTTTCAAATCACAGAAGCTCGCTGTGTCAGCGTAGATTTTAAGTGGAGTCCAAAGCGGCCTGAAACCCAATATCCAGCTATATTTTCATTTGATGACATCATCATAGAGGACAGCACGCATGCGCGAATTTCCCAGCTGTCAGATCTTGGTTACAGTCCGAAAGAAGCTAAGAAGACGAAAACATCTTGAAAAAATGGTGCAAACATGCATTTATCCCAGACGATGTTTTACCAGCAAAGGAAAAGAAGGAAGGCCAGTAGATTCAGCGCGTGGTTCTGAGAAGTAATCCGATACCCATGGTTGTTATCTGGTGAGCTCCTCAAACTGTCTCCGCTTCATTCTTTCCATGTGTTGCTCGCTACAGAAAAGTTCAGAGCGGTGTTTATCTGCGAATCAGCTGGGAATTCGCACATGTGCGCTGTCCTCTATGATGATGTCATCAGATGAAAATATAGCTGGATATCGGGTTTCAGGCCGCTTTGGACTCCACTTAAAGTCTACGCTGACACAGCGAGCTTCTGTGATTTGAAAAGTGCTAAAGTTTGTGTTATTTTTTGACCGCAACATCGTGCCCCGAGCACTCACGTTACCCGGATATCCTAACCTACCAAATCTACGGAACTGCTCCAAAGGTCACTAAAGTGATATGGGTGAGTAAATCAACGTGTTTTATTACCGAAATAATGTTCAGATTGTAAAAAATGTTAATATTCCTTAAAGCCATGTAAGAATGTTGTTACCCAATCAAAAACATGCTTGAAGTTGTGTTTCATTCACACGTGTTTCAGTAACTCTTTATTATTAGTCTCTCTGCATTTCCAAAGCTCAAAATGCTCCGCTCCACCATGTGGTGGTAGTTTTCAAGTTAACAGCTCCTTTTATCTTTAGTTCAGTAGAGATTGGCAACTCCAGGCCTGAAATTATTGAAATGATTCTAGTGAAGGTGTATGGAGTTTGAAAACACAGTGGAGCACTTTCTGTATTACACATGACATCACAAGGTAAAAGAAGAGTGTTTTTTTCCCATAAAGAGAAGAACTCTAAATATGCAGGGTTTTTGTGTTAAGCATGTGTGAATGAAACACAACTCCAGTTTGTGATGAAGGAACATTAACATAGATCACAAAATAGTGTAATATGAGCCATTTATATATATTTCTTTTCTGTTGACATTGACGTAAATTCCAAACTCTTCCTCAGGAGACCATAAATCGCTTCTGAATTCTTCCATCTGCTATTGTTGTCGTCACACATCAAATAAATTCAGTTTTTCACTATTTGCTGTGGTTGCAGTTCTTGTGTGGCTGCCATGTTCCTTTGTAGTTCTAAAACAATCACGCTCAACTGGATGTCATAAATTTATGGAGATAATTTTGTCTCATAAAGATTTGTATAAATAAAAAAAGATATATATAAATATAAATACATTTATAAATATTCAAACACAAAATACAAATACAAAAACGCGACATACAAATAAATGATAGAATGTATATAAATACACAGGCATTTGTAAATATATTTTCGAGATTTGTAAATATATTTTCAAGATTTATAAATATATTTTCGAGATTTGAAAACATGTAGTTAACTTTCTATGCGGAGTCTGCATTTGTCGATCCCTTTTTTGCTTTTGTGTCGATTACGTAATTGTGAGACATTCCTACCGCACAACACGATTTGTATAAATAAAAAAATATATATATAAATATAAATACATTTATAAATATTCAAACACAAAATACAAATACAAAAATGCGACATACAAATAAATGATAGAATCTATATAAATACACAGGCATTTGTAAATATATTTTCGAGATTTGTTAATATATTTTTGAGATTTGAAAAGGGGGGGGCACTCGCGCGGAGAGGGGAGAGTGGGTCTTCCCCGTCACGCCTAGCGGACGAACCCGACCCCGTCCTAGAGAGCTGTGGAGTATTGGCGATGCATTGATAGCCATGCCCCGAACTCCGGGGCGGCCTGATTTTGGAGCCGGGATGAAATGCAACCAACCCTTGTGAGTGCTGGTAAGTGGGGGAAAATCCTCATGGTCCATGATATTGAATTTATTTGACAAAGCTACTGGAGTAGAGCTGATCGGGGCTTTAGACCGAGCCCCTCGCTGAAGTGCTCGTACCTGGTCGGGTGGTGAGGACTGGTGCTCAGAGGTGCCTTCGGAGCAGTGAACCGTGTCAGCCAGTTCGGCACTGTTAGCGGTGGCCTGAGTTTTGCCCAAAATGATATCCAGGTCGCTTTCCACTCGATTTTCGCACATGGATATGTTGTTCCAAAACAACGCATATCCATGTGCCCCCCCCCCCATATATACTAAAGAGCAGCTACCGACAAGCTGCTCAACACTGCCATCTGTTGGATGTCCAGTGAAGGCTATTTGTATTCAAATCCGGTGACATTTATTTGCGAATCGTGTGTTTGCGGTAGGACTGTCTCACAATTACGTCATCGACACAAAAGCAAAAAATTGATCCACAAATGCAGACTTTTCATATCTCGAAAATATATTTACAAATGCCTGTGTATTTATATACATTCTATCATTTATTTGTATGTCACGTTTTTGTATTTGTATTTTGTGTTTGAATATTTATAAATGTATTTATATTTATATATATCTTTTTTTATTTATACAAATCGTGTTGTGCGGTAGGAATGTCTCACAATTACGCAATTGACACAAAAGCAAAAAAATGTATCCACAAATGCAGACTCCACATAGAAAGTCAACTACATTTGTTTTCAAATCTCGAAAATATATTTACAAATCTCGAAAATATATTTACAAATGCCTGTGTATTTATATACATTCTATCATTTATTTGTATGTTGCGTTTTTGTATTTGTATTTTGTGTTTGAATATTTATAAATGTATTTATATTTATATATATTTTTTTTTATTTATACAAATCTTTATGAGACAAAATTATCTCCATATAAATTAGCCTAGCATTATAAAAAGAACATTATCATGAGTATAGTTGGGAAACATGCTAAAAATACCCACCTTTGTGCATACTTCCACATGTCTGTTGAGCTATTGAAAAAAACAATGAAAATGAAAAAAGCCATTGTGGTGTAATTTAGCTGGGTAAATGACATGTGCATGCACAGTTAGCTGCTCCAAACCAGATTCCCTCACTATGTCTCGGATGTGTCCGGCTCCATCCAGAGTAATGAGCTCTTCCTGCTTTATCCTGTGATCCACCGGCCTGGATCATTGCTGAGTACGCACTATTCATGCACACTTCTGCTTAGTAAAACAAGAACCACACCAAACCACATTTTATCCATTATGGGAAATGCCGCGGAGAGGACAAGGCAGCGGGCAACAAAAGAGAGATAAACGGCTAGGTTCATTATGCATTATGAATGACTGTCTGCATGCTTCTCTTGGTGATTTTACAGTCTTAGTGCTGACATAGTAAAAGTATTGAGTATGTGAATGATCAGAGGAGGGGGTAAAAGCTCTGAGGTGCCACCATCGCCAAGTGCATCTGCTAACAATACATCAGAGACAAGAGAGTTTGAGTGGAGCAGGTTGTGTGAACAGAGATGTCAGAGCACGATGGATGATGTGAGCAGCTTCTGTGTGGGGAGGCAGACATGCACCAGGCTTCATAAACTAGAGCAGCTATTGTGCTTTACATCCTACAGTTACTAATTTATGTGTATGCTGTGTGTATAGCCAAACAACGGGTATTTTTGGCATAAGGAGAATGAATAGGGCCTCAAAATTAAAAATGACCCTTTACAGTATATTACAACACTCACCTCAAAAGACTTTACGCATATATAAGATTTGATCAACCAAATGGGTAAGTGAAGAAAACCTTGCCTGACCAGCCAATCCTGTCTACAATCTGTTTGAATCCAGAAGATTCAAGATTCAAGATTGTATATTCGCCATATGCAGGATCAACACAAGGTCAACAATGCAATGAGATGCTTAGGATCAGAAGAACCGTCGACTCGCTAAGATAGTCAAGAAGTACTAATAGCATGCAATAATAGTACATGGTAAAAAACTGTTGCAAAAAGTGCAGAGGAAGAACTACATTTCAATATAATAAAAAATATGTAGTTCAGGGTAGGTAGCTCCTCCCTTTGCAGCTAGATATAAACGGGGTCTAACCAGCATGAGGGCCAGAGCTGACGAAGCCTCTCGGATGAGCGGCGAAACGTTTTCAACCAAACAAACTTTGTCCAGTTGACAAATTGAACTTCTCCTTTTATCATGGATTCTACCTGGACGACTGAGGGACTTTTCACGCAAAAAATATGTAGTAAAATGTAATAAAATACAAGGTACAGGTAGGGTTAAATAAGGTGCAAGTAGAGTATTTCACAGATTGCACATAATATAGTGTAGTATAAGTATTGCACATGGGTTATTGCACAGGTTATTGCACAGGTAATAGTAGTTTACAGTGAGGTAGTGACATGATACATTCATATAGAGCAGCAGTAGTAAACATATTATGCATAATGAAAAGTAGTTTAGTGCAGTATTATTGAGAGTTCAGTATTATTTAGAGTGTTATCCAGAGTTCAGTAGTCTGACAGCTTGGGGGTTATAGCTGTCCTTGAGAAGAGACGGGAACTAAACAAAAGAGGGTGAAAATCCTCTGTCCTAACTTGGGACGGTCCAACCATAGCTGCTAATTTGTAGCATCTGTAAATGCAGAAGACATTTCCATTACCTGAGATAAATAATAGTCTGGCACTTTGTTGATTCTGCAAAAATCCACACTATTTCTCAGTCCTTTATGTTGTTATTTCCCCCTTTTTTACATGTAGGCAGTCATGTTTGTTTTTGGCACGAACAGACCATGGTTAATCCACCTGTCAGTCCTGCCCTCTGAAATCAGAGAAACTGGATACAGCTCCAGATCTACTTGTTAAAGTGTTTGTTTCTGGCTGGTCTGGTAAAAGAAAAAACACAATGACATGGCTTTAATTAAAGGTGCACTATTTTCTGGTGGAGGGGCCGCCATCTCATATGCAATATGCAATTGTTTTGTCTGAAATGACAGTAAAAATATGTTTTGCATTTTTCAATATTGGTAAAAGTCACTTGAAAACATGCATGTATGAAAGGTCGGTAGTTAGAACATTCCAGGGAAAGCAATTAGTAATAAACCCCATACCAGAAAAGTTAGATAATCCCCTTTTAATTTGGTGTTGACTCAAACTCAGACTTTTTTTACGCATGAGAAAAATAAATATGTAAATTCTGTTGAGCCAATTAAATCTTGTTATGCTTGTGAGGTGAAAACTGTAGCTTTCAGAGATGTTTGATCCATACTTTGCATAAATGCAGGAAGTTGCTTGTTAGCAGGGCTCTTGCCCACAATCCCTCCACTTCTGTTGTCTCGTTATCATGTGGTGTGAGCCTTGAGTTGACATGCACACCTCCGCACTAAAACTCTCCAGACAAGGGACAAATGAGGCCTTCGCCTGCACTGGGCTGTCATTCGCTCCTCTGTACAGCAGGTGATGTGTTGACAGCCTGTACACTCCACTCTACATCTCCAAGCATCATGTAGGTTATAGAAATACTGCATCTCAATGTCCTTCCAGAATATATTGATACTCTGCAGTGACATCAGGCTGAAGGTGTCTTATATGTGTCTTTATTGGCAGTTACTAGTAAAAACTGAATCTTCTTTATTGAAAATGTTGCCTTTATAATTACAGTTACAGAGGCAGATAACAAAAGTTATTGCCACACTTTTTGTACTTGTTCCACTAACTCTTATGACTATTAATATCACAGCTATTGATACTTTGTAGTGGCATCACTTTATAGTGGCATCATGGACTAACACTTCAGAGCAAGAAGGTTCTGGGTTCAACCTCCAGGTTGCCTGGGCCTTTCTGTGTGTGTTCTGTGTGGAGTTAGCATGCATGTTCCGGGTTCAATACCCAGGTCGCACGCGTCTTTCTGTGTGGAGTTTGCATGTTCTTCCTGTGTCTGGGTGGGTTTCCTCCGGGCACTCCGGTTTCCCCCATCAACCCAAAACATGCGCCATAGGTAAAAATCCTCCAGCTGAGGTCCTGACCGAGCCTAAGCAACAAGATCATGGAGATGGTCTGCGGGCGCAGTCATGTGCTGCCCACTGCTCCTAATGATAAGGATGGGTCAAATACAGAGGACAATTTCTCCTGTGTGACATCAATAAAGTCAATAAATTTAAATTTAAAATGGTGGGGGTGTTCTACAGGTATCTCTATGGTGGAATGTTGGTGACATAATGCATAGCCAAAAAAGTTTTAAGATTAGCTGAAAACTCAAGACACAACACATTTTCAGGAGCCTGTGATCAATACAAGTGTTCAGTGTCCTGTTTACTAGTTTACTGTTCAACAAAAAAGGAGAGAGTGACTAACTGAAGAAACTGCTAGCCAGCTTGTGACTGTAATGTGAGAGATTTGTTTAAGCACAAAAATCTCACTTCTTGTTGTTCCAGCCAAGTCAGTGCTAAAGTAAAGATCAAATTTAAGTCGAACTTCAATAACTTCAGAAAGAGTATATTCTTTCAGTTAGCTTCAGACCCCAAGGAAATCAGCACAGAAGCATAGCAGACAACATAAGTGAGAGCTTTATGCACAAAAACAAAAGGAAAAAAAAAACTTTTTGGCATTGCAATAACAGTTTTGTAATTATCATTATTGTTGTGCAACGTTTTATTTAGATTATGCATAATTTCAAAGGGTAAACACTGCACTCCCACTCTCAGAACTATTTTAAACAAATCTGAGCCTTGGTAATTTCTCTCTGTGATTGGTTTGTTGTTAAAATGATTGTTCCCACACTGAATCCTGTCATGAATAATAAAAGAGCCAGTCTTTGAATGGTTCTTTAGATTCTCGTTTAGATTTACAAACAACAAACTCTTATAACTTCTTGTTAACAATACAGCAATAACAATAAGATCGATCAGAACTTTGTACATATTTCTAAAATGAGAAGCAACCAGCTGCAAATAGTTAAGAATCTTTTCTTTCTTTTTTTTCGTTGGATGGGAGCTGATCCAAATGAATGTAACAGCTGCTAAGGTTTAAACTTTTTGCTTAGTCATTGCAATTCTTTTTTGTGAGTGAGAGAAGCAACTGCAATAGTGTCAACATGCCAGAATACTTGAGATGTTTCTGATTTATTATTTGATATCTGGACTTCTTCTCCCACAGCTCATGTGGACAAGCTGACCTGGACATTTTTGTGTTTTTACTCTATATTCCACTTGACCATTTTTTAAACGGAGCACCTTCGGCACCTCTCTAAATTATGAATTGTGTCTGTCAGAAAGATAGACTAACCTTCTACAACCTCTATAACCATGTAAAGCTTCTGACAGAGAAGTCTGCCAAGATGGATGGTTACTGCGCCATTCACAACTATGGGACCACAAGGCCGTGCCAAGCTTTTCCTTTAACTTGTAACACACATAACACAGTTCATTAAAGAAGGCCTATTGTGCATTTGTCTGCTGTATAGTTATGATCCATGACACCCGTGGATCTTTATGTTATATTTTGGACATTTTAAATCGCAATATTCATCTACAATGACTGGCTTACTGAAAAGAAACAAATCTGCTGAATAATACTTTGCAGGGACATCATGCTGGGGGTGTTTTAAACATTCCACCTTTATAGATATACAGTATGCAGCAGTTGCCATGGTGCCACAATGCACACAAACAAAACAAAACAAAAACACAGACAAAAAAGGTTTTAAGAGAGTACAACTCAAGAGAAAACACAAAATGGGTTGAAACAGCACATTTTCAGGAGCCTGTGATCAATACAAACATTCACGGTCATGTTTAGGTATTTGATTTTCAGCTAAAAGGAGAAAGTGACTCACTAAAAATTGCTGGCTACTGCTCACTGACTGTAATTTTATGTGTGCGAGAGACTTGTTTAACTGCACAAATCTGCACCTGTTGTAGTTCCAGCTAGCAGCTCTTTCTGATCAGATTGTGTTAAAATAAAGATCAGATTAAAGTCTCGAGCCTTGATCTGGATCCATCCGAGCCAGGCAATTACAGGCCAATATCAAATATCAAAATATGAATATCAAAATTGGCTTTTCTAGCTAAGGTTATTGAGAAAGTAGTTTCAGGGCTTCTTTTCTGAATAGTCAGAAAAGACTTCTTTTCTGAATAGTCTTTTCTGAATAGTCTTTTCTGAATAGTCAGCGTATTCTTGATAAGTTTCAGTCTGGGTTCCGCAGGATGCATTCCACTGAAACTGCCCTGTTAAAGGTGTCTAATGACATACTAATGGCTGCAGACTCTGGTCAGTACAGTGTATTGGTTTTATTAGATCTGTCCTCAGCTTTTGACACAGTTGACCACAAAATACTGTTATGTCGACTGCAAAATGAAATAGGAATTTCTGGGACTGTTCTTTCCTGGTTTTCTTCTTACCTGACCAACAGAACTTTTGCCATGTTTGTGAATAATATAATGTCTGAAGTCACTCCCCTGTTGCACGGTGTCCCTCAGGGCTCAGTCCTAGGCCCAATTCTCTTCCTTTTGTACATCAGCCCTCTCGGTAAAATTATAAGCACCTTCAAAAATGTGTCTTACCATTTGTATGCTGATGACATCCAATTTTACTGCTCCTTCAATGATTCAGAGTTTCATAAGTTGGCTGAGCTATTCAATTGTGTCTCATTTATTAAGGACTGGATTGCTCACAACTGTCTTCAATTAAATTATAGGAAAACTGAAACTCTGATCATTGCTCCTGAACAGAAAGTTCCTCTGATCAAGCAACACCTGGGTTCTCTGGGCTCCTCTTCTCAGCCTAGCCTTAGAAACCTTGGTGTTCTATTTGACCAGTCAATGTCCCCGGACAGCCATTCAAGACATTTGGTCAAAAACGGCTTTTACCATCTGAGATCTATCTCTAAACTGAATCTAAATCTGATCTGGAATTTATTATCCATGCTTTTATTTATTCGCGTTTAGATTATTGTAATTCTCTTTTTCAGGGCTCTCAAGTTTTGAAGATTGCTAGGAGTGAGATTTCTGCGGAGCGGGGTGTGGCAAGCAGTAGTCGAGTTATAAAATGAAACCAGGGGGGATGGTGGAAGGGCAGGGCAGAATTAGAAGGTACTTTGTTAATATGGAAATGCTTTTATAACTAAAAGTCCATATTATCATTCAATAATGCACAGGATAATATGTTATCACACACAGTCTTGGTTTAGTCTTGGTTTAGTCCTGGTTTAGACCTGTTTTAGACCTGTTTTAGTCCTGGCTTAGTCTTGGTTTAGACCTGGTTTAGTTTTGGTTTAGTCCCGGTTTAGTCCTGGTTTAGACCCGGTTTAGATCTGGTTTAGTCTTGGCTTAGTCCTGGTTTAGACCTGGTTTAGTCCTAGTTTAGACCTGGTTTAGTCCTGGTTTAGTGCTGGTTTAGACCCGGTTTAGATCTGGTTTAGTCTTGGCTTAGTCCTGGTTTAGACCTGGTTTAGTCCTGGCTTAGTCTTGGTTTAGACCTGGTTTAGTTTTGGTTAAGTCCTGGTTTAGTCCTGGTTTAGTCCCGGTTTAGTCCTGGTTTAGACCCGGTTTAGATCTGGTTTAGTCTTGGCTTAGTCCTGGTTTAGACCTGGTTTAGTCCTTGTTTAGACCTGGTTTAGTCCTGGTTTAGACCTGGTTTAGTCCTGGTTTAGATCTGGTTTAGATCTGGTTTAGTCTTGGCTTAGTCCTGGTTTAGACCTGGTTTAGTCCTGGCTTAGTCTTGGTTTAGACCTGGTTTAGTTTTGGTTAAGTCCTGGTTTAGTCCCGGGTTAGTCCTGATTTAGACCCGGTTTAGATCTGGTTTAGTCTTGGCTTAGTCCTGGTTTAGTTCTGGTTTAGTCCTGGTTTAGTTCTGGTTTAGTCCTGGTTTAGTCCTGGTTTAGTCCTGGTCTAGTCCTGGTTTAGTTCTGGTTTAGTCCTGGTTTAGACCTGGTTTAGTCTTGGTTTAGTCCTGGTTTAGTTCTGGTTTAGTCCTGGTTTAGTTCTGGTTTAGTCCTGGTTTAGTCCTGGTTTAGTTCTGGTTTAGTCCTGGCTAGGTCCTGGTTTAGTCCTGGTCTAGTCCTGGTTTAGTTCTGGTTTAGTCCTGGTTTAGACCTGGTTTAGTCTTGGTTTAGTCCTGGTTTAGTTCTGGTTTAGTCCTGGTTTAGTCCTGGTTTAGTCCTGGTTTAGTTCTGGTTTAGTCCTGGTTTAGTCCAGGTTTAGTTCTGGTTTAGTCCTGGTCGAGTCCTGGTTTAGTTCTGGTTTAGTCCTGGTTTAGACCTGGTTTAGTCTTGGTTTAGTCCTGGTTTAGTTCTGTTTTAGTCCTGGTTTAGTCCTGGTTTAGTTCTGGTTTAGTCCTGGTTTAGTTCTGTTTTAGTCCTGTTTTAGTCCTGGTTTAGTTCTGGTTTAGTGCCGAAATAGATGCAGAAATAATCTGATAATATGACTCACCCATAAAAACGCGGTCACTCGTATCCATGTATGCACGTGTCACGGTCTTTAATAATCCGGAGCTCCGGAGAAAAGGACATATCCCGAACTTATCCCGTGTCCCGAGACGAGAGTTCCTTCTTACGTAGCATTAACGTAGCAAGTTAAGGATCCTTATTCTCTTGGAAATGCCGCGTAAATATCAGCTGATCGGGGAACAGGCCGATCAGCTGTGAGCGATCGGCCTCACAGCTGATCGCTCAACTCCAGTACTGGTGTGCGAGTGACTTTTTTTTCGCTGAAAACGTGCGGTGCCTGCATTAACTTACCGATTTTCTGGGCACAGAAGCGCTGTGAACAGTGGCTACAGTTTTGAATTGCTTAAAAAAAATTCAGCGTGAGAAATACCATGTGTGGCGTGTGAGCGTGTGAACACGTCGAATTGCGTGTGTCACACTCTCAAAGCGTGAGACTTGACTCTTTTTACTTGTTTTAACAAATCTGCACTCACTCGTCTCCAGTTGGTCCAGAATGCTGCAGCAAGGCTTCTAACAGGAACCAACAAAAGGGCACACATCACTCCGGTTTTATCTGTTTTACATTGGCTACCTGTCAAATTTAGAATTGATTTTAAAATTTTAGTCTTGACTTTTAGAGCTTTTAATGGACAGGCCCCTGAATACATCTCAGAGATGTTGATTCCTTACACCTCTGGCCGCTCCCTCCGGTCTTCTCACCAAAACCTCCTGAAGGTCCCTAAGACCCGGTTTAAAACTTGAGGTGACCTGTCCTTTCAGGCAGTGGCCCCTAGACTGTGGAATGCCCTGCCTCTGTCTCTCCGTGTGGCTGAATCTGTTGATTCCTTTAAAAAGCAGCTAAAGACACTTTTATTCAGGCAAGCTTTTAGTTAATTTTACTACTCTTTGTCTTATTTACCTGTTTTATCATTTTATTATTGTTGTTTTGTATTTTATCTATTTTTATTTGCACTCTGTAAAGCACTTTGTGATTTTATCTGTGAAAGGTGCTGTATAAATAAAGTTTACTTACTTACTTACTTACTTACTTACTTACCTTGAGTAATAGAGCTTCTAACAGACTAGTGCTTTCAGTTAGTTATAAAAGATTACTCAAACGCACACAAATCTCCAAATACAACATTGAGTGGATAAATGAGAAGGGAAACAATTACATTATAAAAGCTCTGAAAAGTCTGCTTCTCTTTAAGATGGATATTAACTTGAAAATGCATATTAAACTCAAATATAGAAATTAGTTGTAGCTAGTTTTTTACTTTTGTTTCTAAAAGAACACCACATGGCTTCATTAGGTCTTAATTGAAGCATAAAATGAAAGCAGAATGAATAATGTAACAGCCAGAGTACGCATGGTGATAACTGATCATAGTAATTGTGGTCCGTGAGCCCAGATGAGAACAATCCCAATTTGAGCCAGTGCCTTTCAGAGCACAGCGTGAATCCTAAATATTTCATGCACTTTTTGTTTTTAAAAGCAATAACGCCGGCAGTCAATAGACATTTCTGTTGTCTGAATAATGCAGTAAATAAAGTAACCCAGTGTGCTGCTTTTATTGGTATTCACAGTATGTTTTAATGGCAGTGGACACATCATATGAGAGCTTTCCACATAAACACATCTCTTTGTTATTTTCATAAAACAACGCATCTTTTTTATTTGTTTTGAATACGGACTGTTTTTTCTGGTTGCTTTTAATAACTGACTTTTTCCCATAGTGCACTATGCTTTGGCGCTTAAACATACTGTCTTTAATCACACCTTATCGAATGCCATGACCACGCCTTTCATTATAGCATAAACAACACCAAAAGAATTTTATTAATCAAAACTGCAGTTGATTTTATTATTTTTTTTAAATGCAATTCACAGTATACTTCTTTGCCCACTTTGTTTGGAAAGTGGAATAAAAGATTTTGCACAGTTCTCACATAAGCTCATTGTAGCAAATCAATATGAATTACACAGAAGGGCTTTGGAATAGTTTGGTTTTAATGAGCTAATTAATTGGGCACAGTTTACAGGAAGCACTTGGCCATTCTCCACACTTGATCTACTCAGCGCCTCTCTTCACTCCAAATGATAAACACTTGAATGTTCACGAGGAGAGCCATGCCCCTCACAAATACTAGGTACATGTATGTGTTCCAGTGGCCTGTATGAAGCCGCTGTTCAGCTTATTGGTCTCCATGTAATTCGATTTGAAGGAAATTAAAAACTGATTGAGATGGGGTTTGATCCAACCTTCAAGGCACGAACTAATACTGGAGCAGAAGACAGCATGGCGCTAAAGGCAGCAGAGTAATTACATCAGAGGAGGTGAGGGGAGGTTTTCTATCTCAGTGAAGTATGGTGATGACGTTAGAGATATGTGCTTACATTGCTGTATACTATCAGCGATGGAATGTAAAGTAAAAGGAGTGACGTGCTGTACTTAAATTTATTCAATTACAGGTGGTTTTATAGCTCAAAAATACCTAGAAAAACAAGCAATCTAACTGTGAGCGGGGCTGACTTTCCGTAGAACTGACCTGTAACTTGGTCTGGTTTGGTCTCCATGAAGACAGAAAGGGCAAGATAACAGAGAATCCGAACCCAGGAGGAAAGGGGTAGCGATTCCTTACCTGGCCAGCGTGTTGGAAAAACTACAGAGGATTTTCAGATAATATGAAATCCCAGTTTATTTCAAACCCACAAACACTTTAAGACAAAAACTCGTCCACCCAAAGGACAAAACAACAAACACAAACAAAGCAATGTGGTCTACTCCATTCAGTGTAGTGAAGACTGCAGTGAGCGCTACATTGGGGAAACCAAACAGCCACTTCACAAGAGGATGTATCAACACAGACGGGCGTGCCAGAGTGGACCGTCATCTGCTGTACATCTTCACCTAGAAGCCACGGGCCATTCTTTTGAGGACAGTGAGGTTCAGATCTTAGCCAAGGAAAAGAATTGGTTTGAGAGGGGAGTTAAAGAGGCTATTTTTGTCAAAAAAGAGAATCCTTCTCTGAACAGAAATGGTGGAGTCAGACATAAATTGTCTCCCATCTATAATTCCATTCTTAAGCCTAGATCAAGCAAACAGGGGAACAATAGGGCTAGCCAGGTCAGGGCCAGAGGTGTAAAAACAGTCGTTGTAGGGATTAATAGGTATGCTAATCTAGACGCCAGAGAAACAAAAGACTGAAACCAATGAGATAGTTTTGGAAAGTAGTTAGCTAGTTAGCTCCTCCCTGCAGCAAGATATAAGCAAGTGTCTTACCAGTATTCTTATTAGAGCTGACGAAGCCTCTCGGATGAGCTGCGAAACGTTTTCGACCAAACAAACTTTGTCCAGTTGACAAATTGAATTTCTTCTTTAATCATGAAGATAGAAAGGTTAAATACCATACTGTGAAACATTCCAGAGTAAGTAATAATGTTTCCATGGAGAAAAGCGGACGGACCCTCCACAAAATGTACACAATACATCTTTAAGTAATTTTTTTTTTTACATTTTTGAACAGGACTTAAAAGTAAAAAATATTTTTATTATTGCATGAGACCTGCTGAAAAGCTTTATTTTTTTTAATCAAGGCCAGAGATTGAGCAAACTAAAATATACAAATATAAACAGCTAGAAAAAAAATGTTTCTGTTGAACAAATCTTTATCAAAATCATTTTAAGCTTTATTAGATTTCAAACACTGTGCAACCCCCTCCGGTCCTCCGGAAAAAAATAGTCACTCGCATAGGAGGTCTGGGCGTCCATGCTTAGTCTGTTGCCCCCACGACCCGGCCCCGGATAAGCAGAAGAAAATGGATGGATGGATGGATGGATGGAACACTGCATATAACGTCTTTTTTTGCCTTTGTGCCATATAATTACATTTTGAAAATGAACGAACTAAAATAAAATACATTTGAATTAAATACTGTACTGAGCCACATCAGAGGGATGCAAGGTTGCCGTCCCCTGCATTAGAGGAAAGCAGGTGATGTTTTCATAACTTATCATAACTTAATCTTATGAATGATTATTACCATCTAATCTAACAGTTTCAGAGTTCCCCTGTGATTTGATCCAAATTAACCTAAAGGAGGCAAAACATCTCCACATCAGTTGTAAGAAAAGAAAAAACTACATCGTCCATCCTGCCGAACTGGAGTGTAATTCCTCATTGTTCGTAATGTACAGATATGAAATATTAGGAGCTTATTGAGTGCGTATGAATTCAAATATCCTGGTTATGATCGAGTTTTTTGAATATTCAGTTATTTGTGTATCCATGTATACACAGTATCCTGGATATGCCAGTATCCTGGTTTCTCATAACCTAGTGTCACTGAGATATTATGATAGTGTAAAGGATATTGAGGCATGTAGACACAGTATTCTGATTTCTCAAACTGAAGTAACAAATAGGATCATAAAAAGCCTCAAACTTCTACCAGGACTTTTTAACTAATAATATTTTATACCTATAAACAAAATAAAGCAGTCTACTGTTTAATACAGCCATCTTTTAACACTAGGCTAACTTCTGTGGCGGTGTACGTTTTTACGTTTTACTTTTTACTGAAGGTGTGAGAGTCCTCCAGTTTTATGTTCGTACTTGAATGTATTTCTTCTTTGTTGTTAGAAATAACAAAAAGCCTTAAAGGGATATGCCACCCCCAGGTCAAATTTGGGCATCTCCCCACAGTCCAGAGACTAAAATAAGTGGTGGAAAGCGTTTTCCTGGTCACCCAGCCATTGTCCGAGTCTGTCAGCACTGACCGCCGCGGTATCTGCAGCTACTCCGCGTTAGACTGGAGTCTAACGGCGCCAGAGAAAGATTTCGGCCAAAAGGAATTAATTTGCTCGATGCGTTTCCCAATTACTTTCTGTGTAGTGCGCATTCATATTGAGTGCAAATAAATGTACAAATCAACACGGAGAGCTTGACTTGGTCATTTTGGGTGGGAACTATTTAGTCTCTGGACTGTGGGGAGATGCCCAAATTTGACCTGGGGGTGGCATATCCCTTTAAGCTACTTTTTAGCTCCCTCATATTTGTGCTACCAGAGCAATCATTCTAAATATCCAGGACACTCTGATGGCACATGTACACAGGAATATGAGTATCCTGGTGTCTCTGAGCGCAGGGAAAGGTCATATTCAGAACATTGTCATTTCCAGGATAAGGCTCATAACTGGGATACTCGTGCACATGTAAAAACACTCACCTTAACAGTGACCCTGTGTCCAGGAGAGTCCTCTCAGAGAAGACCAAAGCCCGATAACTTCCTTCTGATGCCCAAATTCCAGCAGATAAAACTCTGGTGATTCTCACATGTCTTGTTTACCTCCAAATTTCATAATTGTGAACCTTATCTGTCTGCTGCAGCCTGCAGAAGAAAGCAGACAAGAATAGCATATGTTATGCTCACAGCCTGCTAAAGATACTGTGTCCTATAGAGGAGAATAACTTTGGTCAGTGAGAGCCTGTAAGTTGGTTCTTTTCCTCATTCACTCTTTGCTTCAGTGGTTTAATGGTAGAAATTGTTCAGATGTGACACTACCTTTTCCCACCTCATTACAATGAATATGCGTAGAAATGGTTGCTAATGACAGTAGCTCTTAAGCAGCACAAAGCCAAAACAGAGAAGAAGAAAAATGAAAAGCTGTTTGTTGTTGTGCCCTAAATGAACAAATTATGCCGACAAGTGAGTGACTCTTAAAATGCAAATACGAAATTGTCTTATTAAATAAAATAGTTTTTAACCAAATGAACTGTTATGGGTGAACTGAGCAACTTTTCATGTGGAGAGTCTACTACCTATTGGTACTTGTCTCCATGGAGATGTAATTGCTTTGCCTGAAATGTTCCATGGTATGACATTAAACATATCCATCTAGCATTTATTAATTTTGTGTTTCTATTGTTAAAAAATAAAGCAATTCCTTTTGTGAATAGAGGCGACTCTCCACAAATCTGAATCGTAATGTAGCGTAGGGCTGTAACCTGCTTGTCTGGAGAACATTGTAGAAATTGTAGGATTGTAGATTGTAGAAAAAGCACTGACGTTTCCATGGAGATAAGCAGGTGGTGGACCTTCCTTTAGAAATGTTACGCAGTGTACCTTCAACTAAGAGAATACACTTAACATACTTTGGTTATTTTAAAGTTCAAATAACTTAAACATATGCGTATCATCCTCAGACTCATCTACTTCCCCAGCCACAGCTTTGGCCTCTTTGTTTTTGTCTCTCTTTTGCCAAGTCCCATGATGCCCGGCAGCTTGTATGACATGCCAGCTGGGGAATTACAAGGCACCAGCGTCCAGATGGAATTAATTGGTTTTGCTTCACACTGGCCCCTCCCTGCTGATACACATTTGACTTGTCGTGGCATAAACGCGTGTGGAGCTTTGTGTATCACTGGCCAGGGCTGGTTTCCATGTACCTGTGCCAACTAGCCAACCGAGGCCCCTGGCACAGGCGGAGAAGTGAACCAGGTCAGAGAATAATGACACACCTGGACTCAAACAGGCTTGGGCAGAGTTGGACAAAGCATGTGTGGACTTGTTTTGTGCACGTCTCTTCAGTCGTACAAGAGGCAAGCTGGTACAGGAGGTCCAATTCAGCAACTGTGGCATGATAAGAATAAGAAGTATAAGAAATATACGTGAAGAAATATACGTGAAGAAATACTGTATACGTTTTATTATAAGAAATATAGTTTACAGGGCATATGACATTTTTTTATATTACTACTATATAAATGATAGTATTACATCAACCAAGAAGCAATTTGCTAAGAAAAGTTGAAAAATATGTTGAAAATGATAACAAGTAGCCTAGAGGGTTGGAAAACATATTCAGGGCTCTCAAGTCTCACGCATTGAGAGTGACACACGCAATTCGACGTGTTCACACGCTCACACGCCACACATGGCATTTCTCACGCTGAATTTTTAATTTTTTTTTGTGCCCAGAAAATCGGTCTGTGTAGCTTAGTTTATGCAGGCTCCGCGCGTTTTCAGCGAAAAAAACTCCCCCTGCTCCGGGCGCACGGTCCGAGTGCCCCCCTCTCCCCTGAAATCAAAGTATTCTTTTGGACTTAGATATAGGCCGTTTCCCAATTCAGCGACGGCACGCTTGTGAGTGTGCACTCGGTCTGTCGTCAAGACGGCGCACACTCGCTCTGTCCTTAGTGCACTACGTTTCTCACATGGGCGTCTGCGAAATGGAACAGGTCCCGCCTCAGCTCAATGAGCCAGGTGGTCTGCTCCTTGTTCCCTAAAGACTATCTATCTATATACAAAGGCTGTGTCCCACCATAGTGGGGTAGCCTAGACAGGGCATACATTTTTGTTCCTTTCCCTCCTTCCTTCCTTTCCCCAAACCCTCCTTCCGTGACTTTTTTTTTTTTTTTTTCCTAAAGACAAAAATATTATACTATTGCGACTAGTAATACTTGGAATTGGGACATGGCCAATGTTCCCCCTAATTTTTAATGTGTCTGAGCAAACACACACTAACTCCACATCGAAAATGAACCTGGCGAGTCGGTCTTTGTAGTCATATATCCTCCCGCGCTGTGCATGCTGGGGCTTTTAAGTGTGCGAAGCGTGCATGTTTGCACGCTTGGTCCACGCCCCGATTTCCATGGAAACGACGGCACCGTTCAGAGCTCGTCTCGACGGTGCAGGGGGGAAAAAAAACGAATGGAACGGCGCTTGTCGCGCCGGATATGACGCATATCCCGTTCCAAGGACGCTCACAAGTGTGCCGTCGGTGAATTGGGAAACGGCCATAGTCACATAAAAGGGGGATCTTCCCCATGCAGAGGCAGCCATTTTGAATACGAGAGCCGCAGAAGGACATTTGGGCTCCGCCTTTGCCTTCGGCAATGCTCGTGGTTTTGGGTAAACAACACAAGCATGCTGCCGGATCAGACGTCGTAATGGATCTAACACGTCTTTTGGACTAAATTGTTTTACTGGATTTTATTCGCTGGATCCTTACAGACAAATTGAGAGCAAGTCTATGGTGAAATACAGAGTTTGACCTGTGCAAAGAATTCTAAGGTAAGCTAACCTCGTTTTGTGTTTTTCTGTACAAAAGCCCCATGTGCTCGGGGAGTGATTGTTGTGCAGGGAAATGAATTGCATAGTCAAAAAGAGGAGACTGTAAGGTTTCATTTGATGTGTAGAGTGTCATGGTACATGATCGGGAATGTGTGTTTTCATGAGAAAAGAAAAAATAATAATAACCGGGACCGCGTTTTATTTATACAGTAGCGGCGCGTGGCTCATGCGCGGGTACGAGAGCTGTCCGCGTTACGGCGCGCCCGGGTGACCCTCAAGGTCTGCCATAGCTAAAACAGAAAGTGCAATAGCACCATCCACCTATGCGCCACGAATCCTACACACTGGGGCTTTAAACAAGATAAAAGTATTTTATCTTGTTTAAAGAATCTGTATGTGTCAGATTCTGTGTACATTAGAGGAGTTTTGCTTGGTAACAGTTATGGAATTCCCTAGTGGGATATCATGATTTCCAACTAGGAAGTGAAATTTTAAACCTAAAAATGAGAAAACCAGTATGACTGTTTTTGCAAAAATCTATAACTATAACAAGCTTAACTGTGTTTTAGTAAAATTAATAGTCTAATAATGAGTAGACTAATTTGTCATAAGCACATATACATGTAAGTTTGTTGTAAATTTCATATACAGTGGTTGGAGTTGGTTGGCTGTATTGATTGTGCAAATTGGTATTAGTAGTAGTAGTAGTAGTAGTAGTAGTAGTAGTAGTAGTAGTAGTGACAGCACAGAGGATTAAGGGAGTGTGACACCACCCAGAGTGTTTGGCTCAAGTTAAATAAAACTCACGAGGCTAGCAGTTTGGAGCAAATTTGGAGCCGGACTCCATATTAGGAATAAGAGTTTATTGACAGACAAAGTAGCAAAATAAAAACAGGATCATGTAGAGGGGGTTATACGAACATATTAAGACCAAAATGGCAAGGCTCACTGTAGCAATTACAGAGAGATCGGCAATGTTTTTCAATATAAAGTCAGTTGGAGCCAGAGTTAATGGAGCCAGAAGCGCCCCCATGCTCAGTTCCTATTTGGAATGTGACTGCTAGCGGGTTCGCTATGTCCATATGTTTATAACTAACTAAAACAAAAGTATTGGTTTTCATTTCTGTTTTGTTTTTACTTTTTTTTTTTTTTTTACTAATACATAGATACAGCCTTATCGCCTTACCTATTTCCAACTTAACTTAGTAATTTTTTTCTCTTAAATAGAAATCGTCAACTGAAAGTAGCAAAACTTGGAAAGAAAATGAGGTTTTATGTGAATGAGTAGTTCTCTTGAGTCACTGCGCAGTCGTACCCAGCGGTGTGAAAATCTCCGTCACTGTCACTGGTACATAAGTTTTG
The DNA here is from genome assembly GCA_036785185.1 of Paratrypauchen microcephalus. Taxonomy (NCBI): domain Eukaryota; kingdom Metazoa; phylum Chordata; class Actinopteri; order Gobiiformes; family Gobiidae; genus Paratrypauchen; species Paratrypauchen microcephalus. The sequence continues at coordinate 1,321,735 of JAVJIX010000020.1, read as the reverse complement.
GGCTCCATTGGAATAAATCCAACAGCAGCAATGGGTTGGATGTGTGAATCATGGTGCATAAAGTCTCACCTCAGAAACATTCATAACATCGTCGAGCGTGATGGAGAGGTGAAGAGGTAGAAAGGGTATAGGTTTTTCCGAGTTGCCATCTGAAGTAATACCTCTAGAATTTATTAACCATCATAAATGCACCAGTTTTGTGCTAAGAGTGAGGACAGATGAATCACCATGTTGTCAGCTATGGAGGCGTATGATGCTTTAATTTTATTTTCTAAGCCATCCATCTCCAAGTTTCAGCCTTTAAGAAAAAAATTTTGCAAGCCACTACAGTATATGGAGAGCTGCGGAGACTAGTCATTCTTTTATATTAAGTCGCTGTGGTTGTCTTCATTGATTTGATAAGAAATGTCATCTTCGTAGCGTGTAATCTTGATATATGTGTGTTTTTAAGTTCTCGTCAGTGTAATATAACAAAGCAGAGTACTGTACAAAGCAAACTGAAGCACTGGCACTCACATCAGCACCCTACTGTTTTTATTTGTTCATTTTCAGCTAATTACTTTATTCACAGCCTTGCAAAATGTAAGAGACAAAATTAATATTTGATTTGATATATTTAATTAAGAACGCTCACTGATTTTTTGGAAAATGGAGTCCTCAAACTTGTCTTGACTGCCAGTGTAGCTAGTAATTAATGTAGATGAGCAGTCTTAAATAGAGTATTTCTGAAGATTTGCTCTGCTTTATTACATTGACAAGAATTTGTTATGGCAAGATTGAGTTATTCTTGTTCTAGTGAAATTCAGTATTGGGATTAAAACGTGGTCAGTGGGCGTTTATCTGTAAGTGACACCAGAAGTCAGAGGTCATGCATCGATTCCCTTTTAGTAGAAGAATTAAGCTGCTTAAACTAAATTGAGTGCGACTGTAACCATGGAGATAAAGAGTAAGATCAACATCCTTTTTATCTAATAGTCACAACAGTCTGTCATCTTGTACTTAAAAATGTACTATTTAACAATCTGGTAGGAGAGTTGCCTAAAAAGTTCCACAGCATGGCATTAAACATAAAACAAGGTATTTCTAAGCATTAAAAATGTACACAATGTTCTAGGTATGTCTCCGTCTAAATGACTTCTGGTCGAAAATATTCAAAACAATTTCATTCATATGTAAAATATTGTAGGAAATTGTGGAACAGCTTTGTTTGGGGTTGTTCCTCTGAATATTTCAGTGACCCTTCAGCAGTAGCAGATGTAATAGCGTTCATCACGTTCCTTGCAAGACCCTTAATATTGTTTAGCTGGAAGAAGGCAGCCCCACCGTCTTTTAAGCGTTAGGTGGAAGAAGTCTTGTCCCATTTAAAGCTTGAACACTTGAGACATACTGTAAATGGATCAATTCAAAGCTATTATAAAACCTGGCAGTCATTCCTACTCTATTTTGAAACTGAACCAGTAAATAAATAGCTCACTTAGCCCACATTCTAAAGCCCCTTTAAATTTTCCTTTCTATATTTAATTTATTTTTTTTATTTTTTTTATTTTTATTTTTTTTTGCCTGCTGTCCTGTTGTCTCTAAAAATCTATAAAAAGAATTGAATAATAATAAAAATGTACACGTGTAATTGAATAAATGCAGGCTAGTGAAGAGAATAGAGACTGTAGGAACATTCCAGGCTGAACAATAACATCTCAATGGAGACCAGCACCCACTAAGGTTACAGAGTGCGTCATTAATACTGGCTTCTTATCTACAAAACATATACAAAATAATATAGCTGCAAGCAGCAATGTGGGGCAAAGCACCGAATGTGCATGTAGGCCTCAGCATGTTGGCAGCATGCAGGGTCTGACAGGGTCTAACAGAGTCTGACAGGGTCTAACAGGGTCTGACAGGGTCTAACAGAGTCTGACAGGGTCTAACAGGGTCTGACAGGGTCTAACAGAGTCTGACAGGGTCTAACAGGGTCTGACAGGGTCTAACAGAGTCTGACAGGGTCTGACAGGGTCTAACAGAGTCTGACAGGGTCTGACAGGGTCTAACAGGGTCTGACAGGGTCTAACAGAGTCTGACAGGGTCTAACAGAGTCTGACAGGGTCTGACAGGGTCTAACAGGGTTTAACAGGGTCTAACAGGGTTGAACAGGGTCTAACAGCCAGGCTTCCCAGGCTCCCAGGCTTCCTATGAAGGGTTCCCGAGATATGAGCTCACTTTGGCTAGATCAAAGACACATCAAAGACAGATCAAAGGTACATTTCAGAAAATTCCTGAAAATTCCTGAAAATTCCTGCAACTTTGACCTGCTGGTGGCACTAGACGGTTGGGGGTGGGGGCCTGTAAATTGCTGTGGGTAATGAGGCGACTGGCTGGAAGGTGCATGCAAAATTTCACAACTTTTTACCAGACGGTTCTAGGGGTTGCCATAGACTCCCATGGGTAGAAGAATAATGTATAACAATCAGTAGAAACACTATGGTGCCTCGCACCTTCGGTGCTTGGCCCCAAATAAGATGTCATAATAACATTAGTGTTAGTTTTGACCCTATTTTAGCCACATTGTGCATATACTCGTAAAGATTAATCCGCTTATACCATGGTCCCAGCAAATGAAAATAATTAACTTTTAAATCTGCCAACCTTTTGACTGTCCAAGGATGTTTGAAGCATTAATTATTTCTGCTTTAGTTTAAGCTAGTCCTTCCTAAAAGTAGTTTATTTGTATACCCGTTGCTATGGTGATTAACTTTTGTGCAGTTATACAGCAATAATGCATGGACTGACCACAGACCATGGTATAAATATAAATAAACAACAGAGTAGTAATATATTTCTCTCTTTTCCATCTCTTCCCCACCCCCCTCCTGTAATTGTATTTCCAAGCAAAAAAAGACCTCAATGTTTACCGTTCCACTGTATTACGTCATATGTGTTTGTGACTACTGTGATTGTATCTGCATTTTCTATTCTGTTTATGTTCTTGTATCGCTGAGGAGAGAGGCCCCATGTCGGCTGCTTTAAGGTCCATGGACCTGTCCATTTCAATCTCATCTCGTGGTTTACAAATGACAAATAAACGTTTCCATTTCCATTCCATTTCCATTTCCAGCACTATGGACTTAAAATAGTAATGAGTAAAGACAAACGCTTTTATTATGTATTTTCCCTGTTGTTTGAGTTTGGCGTTGTGTATTACACAAATAACTACACAGTTTTATTGCAAAGTTGTGTTGAAGATTACACCCTAACTTTCTTGACTTCTAAAAACCACCATTAAAACAAAATGTGTTTAGTTAATATTAAACACATACTGTATTGAATGTGTGAAAGGCCCTTGGATGCATCAGCCCACAGATCTCTCTCTTATCTGTTATTGGACCAGATTGATCGTCTTTCTCGTGCTGTGTTCTTTTTCTTTTTTTTTTCAGGGTTCGATCGGCAGTGATTTAGATAACAGGAGCATGCTGGGAGCGCGTTATCATGGCCTGACATATTGGAGGGTACAGTGTACACTGATCACAGCTTGACATCACTATTGGCAACTCTGAGCTAACTTGTGAAATTAAATGGTACAGCAGTGGCACTTTCTACTCATTCATCAGATTATTGTTGCAAAACTTCGTCATCATTTTTTTTTTTAAACTGAAAGAAATTGATAAAACATTAACAGTAACATCCATCTAGCCACAAACGTGTTCAGTCAGTAAATCTGGATACATTAGTTAATTAATTGCCTAAATTGTTCATTCTGCTACTGCTTTTCACTAGATTAAAGAAGCAAGTCTCAAAAGTGCTGTTTATTGATACTTTACAGCTGATGTCATTCCCTGGGGATGTGCTAACTTAAGGCACTTTTCTGTTTGAAGTTACTCAAGTTAGACTTATATCTGAGCTCTTTTTGAGCACAATCTGACCATAAAGAATTGACTTAAGTGGAACTAACTAGAGTGAGTTAAACAAACCCCTCTCCGATGACATAACAATCACAATCAAGCTACCATTAGCCAACAATTTTGCAATTAGTTTGTCACCTTTTTGTTGCACTTATCAGGACCAAGAACACTTGTATTAATCACAGGCTCCACGAAATGTGTTGTTTAAATCTATTTTGTAATTTTTCTGAAAAAGAATCTAAGAAAAAAAAAAACAGCCTGTGTTTGCTGCTGTCTGCACTGTGTCCTCATGGTAACCGCTGAACTGTCCATCATAGATATACATATCAAACACCCCCAGCATGATGTCACTGCAAAGTATCAATAGGATAACATCAACCATTCTAATTGATAACTACTGTATATTCAAAACACAACTACTGATCACTGCTATTTTAATCTTTTCAATTTTGGGAGCAGCCTGTTTTTAAGCAGTGTGAGACGGGCGCCCTGCAGGTTTAAGCTTTGGTTGGCTTATTGCTGACTGCATACAATAAAGTTCAAGAGAATAGTAGTGCAGCTCCCATAGGAAACGGGTAACATATCAGAAGTGCCCCAGGGCTGTCAAATAACCCCGTCCACCTTTTCTATATTACTCCATTCAACTTTGAGAGAAGGTCCAGAAAATATGGCTCTTGTTTTTCTAATCTAAACTTCAACATTTATCGTGTCCAGTCCAGCCTGTGAACCCAGTTGTAAACTGTGTAACTTCTCTGATAAGGGACCCGCCACAAACTTGTTTTCATGGAGATATTATTGCTTTGCCTGAAAGGTTTCACAGTTTGGCATTAAACACATCCATGTTGGATTTATTCAATTATTGGTGTTTTACTGCTCAAAAATACTACACAAACATGCATTCCTGCAGTGAGTGACCTCTCCACAGACTTGTAACTTGGCCTGGAGGCATTATGGGCTTATCTCCATGGTATAGCTGAGTTTAATGTCATAGTGTTGGACATTCTAGAGAAAACAATAACATTTCCATAAAGACAAGCAGCTGTTGGACCCTCCAACAGAAAGTTACACAGTGCATCATTAAATTAGACACGCAAAATGCAACCTCATGATCAAAAATATCTTTTGACTCCTCTCCCGTATGTGCGAAGCTTTAAAGGGCCTATATTACGCTGTTTTCTGATTTGTTATAATGTTGGTTCCTCATCAGAAACATACCTGGAGTTGTGTTTTGTTTCATTCACACACAGGCTTAACACAAAAATATAATCCTGGATATTTGTGTTTTCTCAAAACAGAAAGCACTCTGTTCGACCTGGATGATGTTGAGTCATAAGACTAAGAAAGAAAGAAAGAAAGAAAGCTATGCCTTTATTAGTCCCACAGTGGGGAAATTCCAGTTCTGCATTTAACCCATCCTGTTATCAGGAGCAGTGAGCAGCACATTACTGCGCCCGGGGACCATCTCCATGATCTTCTTGCTTCGGCTTGGTCAGGACCAAAGCTGGAGGTACCTATGGTGCATGTTTTGGGTTGGTGGGGGAAACCGGAGTGCCCGGAGGAAACCCACCCAGACACGGGGAGAACATGCAAACTCCACACAGAACACACACAGAAAGTGTCTGGGCGACCCGGGGATCGAACCCGGAACCTTCTTGCTGTGAAGCATGAGTGCTAACCACTCAGCCACCAACTATACGCCTTCATTAGAATCATTTGGATAATTTCAGCCCTGGGATTGCCAATCTTCACTGAACAAAAAGTAACTTGAAAACTACCACTAAATCACAAGGTAGAACAGAGCATTTTGAGGTTTGGAGATGCAGACAGACTAATAACGCAGGATTTCTCAAACATGTGTGAGCGAAACAAAACACAACTCCAAGGTATATTTTTGACGCTGTAACAACATTATAACCTGACTAAAAGCTCACAAGAGTAAATTTTGCGCAATATAGGACCTTTAAATATTACTGCACAAACTATACCTCCTATGCACACATTTTTCTTCCAACACCTTCTGGTAAGACTGGCTTCCCCATTGTCCCTCACACTGTGTTTCTGTCAAGGCTGTGAATTATGATCATGTTAAAAATTGAGGAATGGATGACCAAGTGCAAGTGATAAATGAGGGAGAAAGGTCTCATCTCAAGTGGCATTTCTATTAAGTCACATTGAAAAGGTCACAGATTAGATGTGACAACAAAATGAATTATTCATGAGGCGGTGTATTCTGTTTTTAAAGGTCCCATGGCATGAAATTTTCACTTTCTGAGGTTTTTGAACATTAATGTGAGCTCCCCTACCCTGTTTAGCCCCCCCCATAGTTAAAAGTTGCGAAATGTCTAAACTGAGCATTTGCGATCCTTTTCTGCGTTACAAAAAATCGGAGCTCAAACGGGCGATTTTGAACAAGGCACCTTATTGACGTCAGATCGAAAAAAGAAATGCAAATGCAGTTCCACCCCCATCTGTCTGTACTCAGCATCTCTGTAAATCACGCCCAGAGAGTTTGGACTGAGAATCCGCTAGGCAATGCGAAATACGTTTTTTTATTTGCCTGGAGGCACGTCCGAGTGTTTCTAGGCTCGGAAGTCCTTTATCTGAGCCTCTGGACCTTTGAACAGCAGTGGTTTAATTTTATTTTATGTGGAAATGTGTTTATTTTTCAATGGAACGCTTCAAATCTCTCCCCCCGTGCAAAAACAAGGAAATGGATCAGCTGAGCGCTCAGAGCGAGAGCTGAGCGTTTGGCCACGCCCCCACCCTCTACTTTTGGCCAGCTCTTTTCTCCTCATTTGCATTCAAGCAACAACGCCCATTATAGAGTGTTCTGAGTGAGAAAAATTACTCTTTCTCAGCTTATCTCTGTTTCTCATGCACTGAGTGTTGATTTTGAAGAAGGATTCATTTACAATATTAGGGAACCATTAAGGAGCCATAAGTTGTCTTTTTCATTCAATGCCAGAAAGAGGCTTGTTGCTGCAACATTCCTCCCTGTGCTAGACTACAGGGATCTTTTGTATATGCATGCCCCAGCCCAAGCTCTGCGCTCTCTGGACTCAGTATTTCACGCCTCTTTGCGCTTTATTACAAACTGTGGTGCTCGGACCCATCATTGCGAACTCTACTCTCGTGTTGGATGGCCTGCTTTAGCGACCCGGCGGCTCACACACTGGTATAAACTTATTTATAAGGGACTTGTTGGGCTGCTCCCTCAATACCTCAGTGTGTATCTTCAGCGGAGGCCTGACGGACCCCAGAATTTACGTTCTCAGGATGTTTTCACGTTGCTGGTTCCTACTGTAAGAACAGAGAAAGGAAAACTGTGTTTTCAGTACCGTGCTCCAGCAGACTGGAATTGTTTGCAGAGAGTTTTAAAACTTCAAACACTCGTACCTATGGCTTCTTTTAATACTCTTTTAAAGGACCTGGAAACGCAATCGATGATATGCCAATGTTTTTAAACAGTTTTTCATAATTTTATTTGTGTTGATTTTATATTTATTTGTTGTCTGGTGAGTCGTATTGTGTTTCTAATTGCTTTTAACATTTTATCTGTGTTGACCTTATTTAATTGTCGTCTTGTGAGTTGTACTGTGTGGGCGTCTTGGCCAGGACTCCCTTGAAAAAGAGATCTTTGAATCTCAATGGGACTTTTTTTCCTGGTTAAATAAAGGTAAATAAAAATAATTAAAAATATAAAAGCATCAAGAAGTACCATGTCATGGGATCTTTAAACCTCTTACTTGCATTTTGTCTGTGATCACTTTGAAGTACTCCCTTGAATGCAACCACCACTATTTAAACCCTTAGTCCTATACCTTCTGTCACTTGTTTTTGCGGTCATCAATACCTGCGAACTCTCATTCCCTCTTGTTTAAAGGGCCCATACTATCCTATTTTCTGATCTATGTTATACTGTTGTTGCCTCATCGCAAACAAACCTGGAGTTGTGTTTTGTTTCACACATGTTTAACACACAAACTCTGCATATTTAGGCTGATTTCTTCTCTCAACAGAAAACACTTTGCTCCACTTTGTGATGTCATGTGGGAAAACAAGAAGTGCTTCACTGTGTACAACTTACATACAACTTCACTAGAATTATTTGGATAATTTTAGCTTTTTAACCGCTATTCTCAATGTAATTTATCGACCAAAGCTGAACCATCCACACGTGTTTTAAAGGTGCGTTGTGTACTTTTTGTAGTGGAGGGTCTGTCAAATGTTTTTCTCCATGGAGATGTTATTGCTTTGTCTGGAATGTTTCACAGTATGGTATTTAACCACAGAAACTAAACCAACACCAGTTACAGGTCTGTCAGCATGACTGGTGTGTGAATGTGTGTGTGAATGGGTGAGTGGTTCCTTGTTGTAAAGCGCTTTGGGTGCCTTGAAGGTGGAAAAGCGCTATATAAAGATGTGACCATTTACCATTGTTTGTCTTTGTATTTTTGAGCTATAAAACCATCTTTATCGGAGCGAAAATTAATCCAGATTTTTTTTATTTTTTTCAGAAGCATGGTTGAGCCAGCCCAGAAATGTGGTTACACAGTCGCACTAATTAAATGATTATACAGCTCCTTGGCTCTTATTCCAATAAAGGCTCTCTTTTGATTGAAATAAAATTAATTACACAGTACTATTGAAAGGCCCTGATGAGGACAAGACCTTTTATTTTCACCTTGGACCATAAAAACCATACACTTTGCTGAGCTTTGGTGGTTTTGGTCAGTGACTGTTATTATCTCTCTTTATGTCAGATGGCACTAACATGAGAGAGGACACACTGTTCCATTCGAACTCCAGTTTATGTTGTCAGGCTTATTCTGTTCAATCAAAAGCTTGTTACCTGCTGCTTGGTTGATGGCTAGTAACGTAACAAGGTACTATGGCATCAAAAGCAAATTGTCAACAAAAACATTTCATTATGATTGGTTGAAAATTTGATTAGAACTAGAAAAAGAGGCTATGTTCGGAGGAGGATGTGGTGAAGCAATGTCTGCCTCCTGGGGACAGTCATGAGAAAACTCAGCTGGTTTATATGATGCTGTCAGAGGAACTGTCTGTCAGAAAGTACTAATCAGACAAAATGACGTTTTACAGAAAAATAAAGTTTCTCTTGTGGTAAAATTGTCAGTCATCCAACATAAAACATATCTGCACAAGACTGGCATATTTTATCATGAGCGTGGTGTCTGCATGCAGATATGTGTGATAGCTGTCACACTAGGCAGGCACTTATCAGACTTCGGGGAGGAAAGTAAGATTGTGGTCAAGTTTCAGTCGAAGGAAAATACACTTTTTTTTTTTTCTAAAGGTCATACATTCATCTTGGAGTAGCTGCTCTTTGTTTGTGACAGAACACAGTTTAGGTGGATTTTCCTTTCCTCTGGTAGAGACTAAAAAATGATTCAATATATGTATAAATATTGTACTATTTCAGACATCTTTATTGCATTGGGAGTTTGGTGAGAGCTGTACTAATAGTTCTGTCTTCATGTGAACGGACAGCCTTCTTTAAGGTAATATATAGTGCCATCTAGTGTGGCCCAGCTGAATATCACATTAAAGAAGTAATATCTCGGTTAAGAATGATTGTCATTATTCCATTTATTACATATTATATATACTCATATTTCTGCTTTTAAGTAAAATCTAAATTGCAGGCCTATTTCTACAGAAGCAAGAAAACATAAAAAAACATGTGTATATGACAGATTACAAAGCCCCGGCTCATGGGGAGAAACATGCTGTATACAGTATTCCACTTTCACCTGTTCAATGGAGCAGTATTGCAACTTGGGTTCATGAACTGATGTTTACAATGTGTAGATCACTAATCATGACAGACACAATTTAATGATATACTCTTTGACTTAAGACTCACGGCCTTCAAGAAGAAAAGCAATTTGGTCGATTAAGACTGCTGCTGTGTAAAAACATATGTTTAAAAAAAAGCACATTTTGGAATGTTAGACATGTGGTAATAATGCTACATACATACATCCATAGAACTACTAGTATGTATACATAGTAATACATACTAGTACATAGTTATCTCTACTAAGCCCTGTTCAGTTCACATTGTTCAAACCCGCTGCTGGTGTGCTCACATTATACTTGGTTTCCTCTTTTATGGAGTTGCTTCTGTTTCTCCTCTTCAGTGAACTTTTTCACTTGTTCTTCTTTCATAAACAGTTCCACCAGCAAAATCTTTTCTTTATGTATCTGGAGACTGATGTCTTTAGGGATGTCAGGTATTAACCAGTCCACAATGTCATTCATTATCAACACAACATTCTGGAAAATAAAAAACACATATTTTATTTATATCTTATTTATGTACAAAAGGGTAACTGAGCGTGTAGTTAAATGTACCTGAAAAACAATGACAAAGGCCAGTCGAACTGCCAGCACAGCCCAGAACTCTTTAGTTATATCATATGGCGTACTTGACCACGGTGGTTCTCTGTAGTCCTTATACCTTAAAGAAGCAAATATATTAAGTCTTCTACAGTTATTGAAACTCTTAACTGTATCCACCTACCTACAAATATCCACTGGATGACCAAGGCGCAGAGGATCCATGGGCTCTTTTCCCTCTTGAAAGTGGCTGACATTAAAATAGGACAGAGTATGGTTGACAAAGCCATGCATTGAGCCATCAGGGCTGTACATGTACTGATACACCATCCGAGGTATGAAGTCTGAGGTGAAGGAGATCACAAAAGCCTAGGAATAATATCCAAAACATAGACTTACTGAAGGTACTGAAAACAAACGGCAATGGATCAAATGCAATGACCATTTTAACTTACATTTATGATAACAGCCACTTTTGCCACACCTCGAAGTATGTTGTACCATATACCTGTACCAACAGACATGTTATGTCATATATCAATAAATAAATTCATGTCATCAAATAATAATCCACCCTACCAATATCTTTGGCTCTCGCTGCCACTGGTCTTCTCAACTCAGTCACAAATTTCTTTGCATCAAGTCGTATTTCAATGATATTATTGAGGAGAGCAAATAATGGCGCCAAAGGGAAAGATGCCACAAACAGTGTAACAAAACCAAACTGGATGACTGAAACAGGAATATAAACTTAACTTTAGGATAGGAAGAAAATGTTCACCAATATGTATGCTATTACTTACTCATCTCCATATACTCTGGTGTTAGACCTGCAAATGGCTCCAGGAAGTGGTCTGTTTCATATCTCTGCAGCCTTTTCTGTCGATCCTGTTCTTGATACGACTCTTGCTTCGACTGAATGTAGCGCATCAACTTCTTAAATTTACTGAGGAACATAAAATGTTTATGTGTAATTTTGTGTCCCCATTGTGTGTGTGTGTGTGTGCAGGTGTGCGTGCGTGTGCGTGCGTGTGCGTGTGTGTGTGTGTGTGTGTGTGTTTGCACTCACGGTATTCCGATTTCAAACAGATTGTTCTGAATGAGCTGTTTTCCCAACATGGTGATACTGAGCTGGATGCATAACTCCATCAGACAGCCGCCGTGAGCACACTATGGAGAACCATAGCGGAAATAAGCATTGATTATTTACTACCCATATAAAGCATATTAAAGCATTCATTTTAAGTGTTTGATTTTAGTATTTTGGATATAAGACCCATTTAACTTTTAGTAGGTGGTTAACCAAACAAGTAATTAAAGGTCCTATACAGCTCTGGGGAAGAAAAAAAAAAAAAGAGACCACTGCATTACAGCCATTCCATTCCAGCGTCTGTTGAATTCCAACACAAACACAAAGCTGAGCTACTTCAGTTCTTGCACCAGGAGTGGAATAAAGTCACCCAAGAACAATGTGAAAGACTTGTGGAGAGCGTGCCAAAAGCTGATTAAAGATAAGGGTTATTGCACCAAACATTGATTTCTGAACTCTACTTAAGTGTAAACATTAGTATTATGTTGTTTTAAAATGAATTTGATCATTGTTTAAGGTCTGAAAACATGTATCTTTTTTGTTATTTTGACCATTTGTCATTTTCTGCAAATAAATGCTCTAAAAATAATATTTTAATTGGAATTAGGGAGATATTTTGTCAGTAGTTTTCAAACAAAAATGTTCCTTTTGTCCAAACACATAGTTATAAGTAGTAAAATCAGAAAAGCTGATAATTTTGCAGTGGTCTCTTATTTTTTCCAGAGCTGTATTACAATAAATTGACTGTTGTGAACTTTAAGGCATGTTAGAATGTTATTACCTCCTCAAAAACATACCTGGAGTTTTGTTTCATTCACACATGTTTGAGTAACCCTATTAATAATCTGTCTACATCTCCAAAGCTCAAAATACTCTGTTCTATCTTGCGATGTCATGTAGTGGCAGTTTTCAAGTTAGCAGCCATGTTTTTTGCCCTTTGTTCAGCAGAGATTGGAAATTCCAAGGCTGAAATCATCCAAATAATTCTAGTGGAGGTGTTTGGAGAGGTTTTTTTTATTCACTTACTTTAAAACTTACTTTAAATATCTCTACCAAAATTATTTTAGAAAGTCTTAACAGCATTACCTCTTCCATTCTGTACGATTCAAACACGTATAAGTAGCTTCCCGGTCTCCCAACCAGTCTACAGCAACAATAACAGCATGTAGTTGAATGTTGAATGTTGAACGCACTCTTTCATGTTTGAGTAATAAGATCCAAATACACTCACCTCCCCCTGAAGAACGCAATGTAGATAATGGGAGTGAAAGCATTAAAGAATTTGAGAACGAAGGTTTTAAATATTAGCCGTTCCTCAAAACTCTTGTCGGTCTTTGGCACCTCTGTAAAAAGTAATTACAAAAGAATTATAAAAATGTTGCCTAGATTTATTTCATTTCATCTCAGCAGACACGAGCCACGGATTTGATGGTGATATTAAAACCCTGTCGTCAGTGTGTGTATTCTTAACTGGGAATTGATAAAACATTACTACAAGTTAATTAATGTAATCCGTTCTTTCTAGATTGCGTTTGACATCTAAAGATAGTTCTGCTGGTGCATTACAGAGGGGTAGAATGACAACTTTAAAATGCAGTTCTTTTAGCTCTCTTAAATTACAATCTATCTTAATCTCTGGCAGTGTGAGTCAAGTAGCTGCTTCCCCTTGACCCAAACTTCATTTCTATTCTTAATGTACAAGCCTTGTAAAGCTGACAGCTCACAAAGTTTTAAGGCTCCACAAATATTATGTCACACTTGGAAGGATCAGTGTTTAGGGACTGGCTTCTCTCATTGTAAAATTAGGTCCTGTTTGTAATGGTTCATTCATTGAATCAGCTTCATACAGTAAAAGTCCTCCACAGTAACAGTTAAATAAATTTTAACTTCTCACAGTAGTTTTCTGACAGTATATTTTTACTCCTACTTAGGAAGTATGGGAGTATAGTCTACAAAGATTTATGTTAACTATATTAATTGAATTGATTTGTCTTTCTTGCACAATTTGTTTAGAAATGATTAGTTTGTTCTTGTTTTTGTGTTCTGTCTGTTTGTGCTACATTAGTTGTTTTGTCTTTTCAGTTATATTGCCTACTCAAATTATGAATCAGATGTTAGGCTTACTCTTTTTTACAGTGTGAGTTGTAGATTCCCCATACAGTTTTCCTTTTTCCCTCTTAAATTTACTGGACCGCTACTTCTACTTGAGCATTCTGCTGAATCTTTAAGGTGCACTATGTAACTTCTAAGGCAGCGAGCTGGCTACTTGCTTGTTTCCATGAAGATGGTATTTCTTTGCAATGAATGTTCCACAGTATGGCTTTAAACCAGGAGTGTCAAACATGCGGCCCGGGGGCCAGATCCGGCCCTCCAAAACCTTTAACCTGGCCCTCAGCTGATTTTCTATTAAAATATTATAATTATTTAAATTTTAAAGTATTGGTAATTTTCTGTGCCTGTTTTCTGCGCATCTTAGCATAGCAGCGTCTCCAGCGCCTCTGTGCATGGCCCCTCCCACCGCCACCCAACGCTCTTAAAGGAGAATTAACGTTTTTACAATCTGAGCCTTATTTCGGTAATAAAACAAGTTGTTTTACTCACCCATAGCACTTTGGTGTCATTCTGAGCATTTCCGGAGATGTTTTAGTTTAGCGATATCCGTAATGTGAGTTCTCGGGGCATATGTTTGCGGTCTCCAAATAACACAACTTTAGCACTTTTCAAATCATAGAAGCTCAATGTCTTAGTCTACACTTTCGTTTGAGTCAAAAGTGGCCTCTAATCCGAGATTTATCCATAATTTACAGCTTTGCGTTTCATGTTTCGGTGTTTCGAGCGAAATAAGATGTGACTCACTCCGCACATGCGCACTCATCTACTCAAAACTATGGCTAAATCTCAGATTACAGGCCACTTTTGACTCAAACGAAAGTGTAGACTAAGACATTGAGCTTCTATGATTTGAAAAGTGCTAAAGTTTGTGTTATTTGGAGACCGCAAACATATGCCCTGAGAACTCACATTATGGAGATCGCTAAACTAAAACATCTCTGGAAGTGCTCCATATGACACCAAAGTGCTATGGGTGAGTAAAACAACTTGTTTTATTACCGAAATAAGGCTCAGATTGTAAAAAAACGTTAATTCTCCTTTAAAGGACCATCGTTTTGTTACCTGGCCAGCCAAATGATATCTCTCTGTATTTCCTATACACCGCGATACCATTTGGACACCCTCCATCCACCCTCGCTCCTCCGGTTCCAAACCGACTCCGCGATTCTGATTCGTTCAAAGATGGTGACGTCAGTGCACCCGCCTTTGCCCGCAAAGTCACTCTTAGGCAGCGGAAGTTCCGCCTCAGTTTTGAATCAAGATGGCGCAATCTCTGATTGGTTCACTTAGCTGTCTGTCTACGCGCAACTGCAGCGCATTCTGGACCAAGCGTTACCAGACTCACTCGCTGGTACAGCGATGAGTCATGGATTCTTCCAGGCAAATCGTTTTGACCCTCATCAGCAAAATGTCAAAAATGAGAAAAGTGGACACCAAGTGCAGAATTTTACAAGAAAAATTTACTTATTCCTATTTGTTCACGGAGGTGAATGGGAAACCTGTATGCTTGTGTTGAAATTGCATTTTTCAACAAGTTTCAGGTTGTTCATAATATTATAATATTTTGTAAAAGAAAGTTAATCAAATAAAAAGACTTCTGTAATAGATTTGCGTTTCTCTGCACAAATATTTGGACTTATTGCTATTTTTATTTTATTTTTATTTTTATTTTATTGTTTATTTGATAGGGACAGACACAACAAACATAGATTAACATCTGATGCAGGTACCACAGTGTTTTAGCCAATGGCTAATTCGCAACACCAGTCCCTAGGAGGGCTTTTAAACAGATTTCAGTAAGTAAAAAAGTTAAAATGTATTGATAATGGAGAATAAAAGAGATGGATAATCTAAAACAACAATAAGTTAAAAATAATGATAAGATAATGAAAGATAGGCTAAAACAACAATATCACACTAAACATAGGCACATAAAACACACTTGCACTGTCATTCCCCTCACAAACACACACAAACATACAAGCAGTACACATGATCACACTGCTGCTGGTGAATAAACCAGGACTTAGTCTGTTTCTTAAAAGTGGAGAGTCTGGTTATAGTTTTTATATGAGCAGGTAAAAAGTTCCAAAGGTTTGCTCCTTTCACTGAAAATACAGTCTGTGCAAATGAGGTCTTGCAAAAGGGAACTCTGCAGTCCCCATGTGTGGTGGCTCTTGTGGACCTTGTGGAGAGTCTGTTTACACATCTGCTGAGAGGTTCAGGTGAAAGTCTATTCAAACATTTAAAAAAACAAGCTTTACATAACTAAAATTGCAAAAATTTGTAAAATGTAATAGCTTATATTTGGATAAAATTAGACAGTGATGAAATCTGATTGGCTTTTTGTCTAAAATTTTATAAACACGGTTATAAAGTCGTTCGAGAGGCTTTAGAGTGGTCGGGTTGGTTTGAGACCAAACAGTAGTGCAGTACGACAGCTGAGAAAGAATAATTGAATTTACAAAGACACAGGCGCTTTCAAAAGACAAACAGTCTCTAATAATTTTGAAGCAGTTAATGCTTGCTTTCATTTTTGATGATATATTTTTGACATGCTTTTTAAAATTTAATTGAGCGTCTAGTGTCACACCGAGGTATTTCTCTTGCTCTACCTGTTCTATGAGTTCATTTTTGGGGTATATATGCCATGAGTTTTCTGATCCAGCCCCTTTGGGATCAAAGTAGATTGGATACGGCCCCAGAAGCAAAATGAGTTTGACACCCCCTGCTTAAACTTTTCTGCCCTGCATGTATTCAATTACAGGGGCTGCTCAAAAATAATTTGAAAACAGTAATTCTTACTATTTGCAGGCTTGCTTCTCCATAGATCTGACCAATAATCTGTCTCCATTTTGGTAACCATGTTTATTTTCATATCATCATTACCTTTAGTGTTATTTACCTGACAAACTAAATAACCACCATGTATATTAATATAAGGTGTAAAATGGGCTTACCCAGCACAGTGAGCCAACGGGCTACCGCTCCATAGACCTCGTCCAGGACCAGGATGACCACCAGGTTTATGATGGCGGCCGTGGTCTTCACCGTCACCTGGATGTGGTTTCGGGACATGGGGCTGGAGCTCATGTGGAGAGCAGCTTTGGTAGAGATTCTGTAGATGATCACACCAAACACAATGGCGAAAGTAACGCCAATCTGTGAAAGAGAGACAAAAATATAATAAAAGTTTGTTTTCAAAAGTTATCTAAAATGTTCAAATAAAGCTCTATGGGTATTTTTAGTGTGCAGGTCACCCAAAACAAAATGGCAGCCTGTGCGAGAGATTTAAAGCCAAAAGCTGATACACTTAATAAGTCCTACAGATATATCAGTCTATCTCTAATTATTATTATTTATTTTTTCTTTTCTTTCTTATTTTGTATATGCCCATCAAACGGGGGTTTCAGGGAAAATAGGTGGGAGGTGTAGGTTTAAAAGGGAGAAAAATCGAATAAAACTGTAATGTATGTAATTGCAACTGATGTCAATACTTGATTAAAAAAAGAAATATCAAAGTTACTTCTTACCATTAACAACATCATAACAACGTTGGTCATATAGGCAGGGAAGCGATCTTGGCAGGTGAGCTGTGAAAATCCGAAACAGAAAATTAAAGTATGGCCTTGTTCGTGTCCTAAAGAAAGAATAAATTTACCTTGTGTGGTGTTTTCTCTTCTTTTCTCATTGATTTCTGCATTACCTTGAATTCATATTCGGCTCGAGGATGATCCTGTAACAAGAGTGACAGAAAAAGGACTTTTTAATGTTGTTCAGTGGTTCAGAAGGGGGAAAAAAAGTTAAAATACAAAATTATACACAAGAATGTGCAATCTGTGAAATATGGACAAAGATATTAGTGATTTTAATAGTGATTTAGTGATAGTGATTTACAAAAGCAACTGTGCAAGACTTAGGGATGCACTGATACAGATTCTGGAATAGCATTTGGATATTTTTTTATGAAAAGTAATTTGTATATTAAAGGTACATTGTGTAACTTCTAGTGGAGGGTCTGCCCCCTGCTTTTCTCCATGGAGATGTTATTGTTTGTCTGCTTCACAGTATGTTATTAAACCATTCTATCTTTATGGAGACCAAACCAGACTGAGTTACAGATCAGATCTGTCGAGTGGCAATCCCACTCACAGTCACAGTGCTGCTCTCAAAGTATTTTTGAGCAATAAAGCCACCTGTAATTTAATTAATGTAAGGTAGATCTGTTTAATGTCATACTGTGGACCATTCCGAGTGGAGTAAAGACATTCCATAGCCCTGGTTCATATCTGTTATCCACAAGTCAAACATATTGATATTCGAATTGAAAATGTTGAGTGCATCTCTAATTAAGAAGATATTAAGAAAGTAGATCCAACATGTATATCAAGTTTGATAGGAGCAAAAAGAAAGGAAGATAAAGAAATGAGTAAATATAATAATTTAGAAATTGAATATATATTTTTATTCAAACCTTTAGAGCCTCCTGCAAAATAAATACCAAAACAGAAAACAGAGGAGTCAAAACTAAAATAGTGTAATTGTTTGACATTTCATTGATAATAATTTTTAAAACAAAATGGTTTTTGCTTTGTTATCGTAATACTTGATTTAGCAAAGCTGTAATAAAATAATCACAAACCTCCTCATCCTCAAAGCCAGTTAAATCCCATTCATAATTGAGTCTCATCTGCCTCCTTTTCCAGTGCTCCATGAACATAGCAGCTGTTGAAAATGTACACAGAAATACGTTTTTAGAGGTCCTATATTATACAGAATGGATTCCTATGAGCTTTAATCCATGTTAGAATTTTGTTACCTCATCAAAAACATACCCAGTGTTATATTTGTTGTATTTTGTTTCATTCACATGTTTGAGTAATCCTGCATTATTAGGCAGTCTACATCAGCTGAAATTGCTCTATTCCACCTTGTGATGTCATGAAGCAGTAGTTTTCAAGTTAACAGCTAACTTTTACCTTCATTTCAGTGGAGATTGGCAGGCGTATGGAGTTTAAACACGCGGGGGAGCAGTTACCCCATGATATCACAAGGTGGAACAGAGTGCTTTCAGTTAGAGAGAGAAACTCAGAGTTTGTGTGTTAAACTTGTGTGAATGAAACAAAACACAACTCCAGGTGTAACATAGATCAGAAAATAGCTAAATATGAGCCCTTTAAATGATACACAAACATTCACTACATGGACTCACTGGTTTCTTTGTGCACTCACCCCACAGAGCCATAAACACAGAGAAGAAGACAGTGGCGGGGTTGTCAAATAAGTGGCTGGCCCGAGCTGTGCCGCAGGCTGAGCTCAGTTTCCAATAGCTGCACACGTGGTCACACAGGGGACACATGGTGATGTTATTCTTGGGGTGGCAGACCTCCATACTGATAAACACAAACACACATTTATGTTTTAGTCTTCATGGAAATGTTTGGAAATCTTTGGCACTTCTGTAAAAAGCAGTTACACAATAATTATAGAATGTTTCCCAGATTTATTTCAGTACATCTCAGCAGACAAGACTCACTAATGATGGTGATATTAAAATCACCAGTATCTGCATTAAGTAACAAGTTAATTAAGTCAGTGCATTCTACATTACATCTAAAAATAGTTCTGCTTGAGCAATACAGAGGGATAGAATGACAACTTTAAACTGTAAACACGAACACGGATTTATCTTTTAACCTTCATGAAAATCAAATGATCAGAGTGTCTATTCCACCTTGGTATGTTGTCGTTGACTGTTGCACAGCCATAAAGAAAGACGATAACTCCCACCACAGATGCTGGAATCAACATCTGCGTGTACAGACCTAACCAGGCAAAGTAAAGACCGATCTTCTCTCCAAAATATTTTCTGATGAAAGACAAAGTGCAAAATAGTAAAACAGAGAAAATAATTTTCTTTGCAAAATGACGGTTTAGCTCATGCCTACCGCACTAGTCCAATGGGCTGGTACTTGTAGAATACACTGTAGTTTGCCCACTCCTCATACAAAAGCTAAGGGATACATGTAAAAATAAATTACTTTTCATAAAATGTGTTTCTATCAGTGAGATTTAGATTTGGATCATAGGTGGAAACTGTTTAGTGTTAATGTAGCCTGTGTAATGTACAAAGTACAGCTCTGGAAAAAAATAACAGACGACTGCAAAATGATCCGTTTTTCTGATTTTACTACTTATAAGTATGTGTTTGGGCAAAAGGAACATTTTTGTTTGAGTCTATAAACTACTGACAACATTTCCCCCAAATTCCAAATAAAAATATTATCTTTTAGAGCATTTATTTGCAGGAAATGACATATGGTCAAACTAACAAAAAGGATTCATGTTTTCAGACCTCAAACAATGCAAAGAAACAAGATCAGATTCATTTTAAAACAACATAATACTAATGTTTACACTTAAGAAGAGTTCAGAAATCAATATTTGGTGCAATAACCCTTATTTTTAATCACAGCTTTCATGCGTCTTGGCATGCTCTCCACAAGTCTTTCACATTGTTCTTGGGTGACTTTATTCCACTCCTGGTGCAAGAACTGAAGTAGCTCAGCTTTGTGTTTGTGTTGGAATTCAACAGACGCTGGAATGGAATGGCTGTAATACATGTAGAGATGCTGATTTTAGAAAAAAATGCAGTGGTCTCTTATTTTTTTCCAGAGCTATATGTGGCCCATGTAAAGCTAAACCCATACCATTGTTTTCTACAAAGCCAGCTAACACACAGTATTGTGCATATGAATGAAATGAGATAGCTTCACACCTTTCTGTCGTTTGGCTCTGCAAACTCCTCTGTATCACCCTGTAAATGTGATGATAGAAGAAAATACAATGTACAATATTAAATATATAATATTTATTTTTGCCAGATACTTCTTGCAAATTATTACTTCTTGAACATTATTAATGGATTAGGACAATCCAAAGTGTACTCACATCATGTAGAGGGTAAGCTGCTGTATATACACCTCTACCCAACAGACTTGTTATACCTGTGATGATGAAATGATGAAGAGAAGAGAATCACTGAGGTTCATTTGTCTATATAAAATAAAGGACAATGATTCACTTACCTATACTGTACTTTGCCTTGCTTTTAGTTCTTTTTAGAATTTCATAAACCTGAAAGAGAATCATATAAAATGAGAATAATAATTTGACTTTGGTGATTATAAACATCATGAACTCCATATTTTGTCAACATTTACTTCCTTACTATAAGCCTTGTAATTATTGATTATTTACATTTGTAATACTGTTTATAACATGTGTAACAACTTACAATTGAACTTCTTGTTTTACTGTCAAAGAAGCAGTCTTTGTCTGAAAGATCAAACCTACAACAATAGACACAAAATGGTTTATCAGTACAGAAGTGACTCTAGAATAATGCATGAGCCCCGACTAAACTTACAGATGTGATTTCTCTCTGGAGAAAGTGTGCGACAGGTACTTGATGTTCTTGGGATGGTGCTCCTCCACATGGGGGTGCAGAGGCTCCACCACTTTACTGGCCAAAGACATGAGCTTCTCCACAAAACCATTGGACTGCTTCACTTCATAGCACTGATAGAAAACAACTTTTGTTTAACTCTACTGGTCTCACTTTGCATCTGTATACACAGGCTGGGAGTCTGACCTTTTTGGTAGGCATCTTTAGCTTCATGAACTCTGCCTCTCGACACAGAATATTCCAGGGAGCATGAATCTTTACAAAACCTACTCCTGGGACCTTACCCTGATTGTGATTCATGCAAAATGTATGTGTTATTTGTACAGTTGTATTGAGCATAGTAAAGAGGGTATAGAAAGTTTACACAGAATAAAAAATATGATCAGAGAGGAACTGTACATACAACTCTGGATAAAAATAAGAGACCACTGCATTTTTTTTTAAATCAGCATCTCTACATGTATTACAGCCATTCCATTCCAGCGTCTGTTGAATTCCAACACAAACACAAAGCTGAGCTACTTCAGTTCTTGCACCAGGAATGGGATAAAGTCACCCAAGAACAATGTGAAAGACTTGTGGAGAGCATGCCAAGACACATGAAAGCTTTGATTAAAAATAAGGCTTACTGCACCAAATATTGATTTCTGAACTCTTCTTAAGTGTAAACATTAGTATTATGTTGTTTTAAAATGAATTTGATCTTGTTTCTTTGCATTGTTTGAGATCAGAAAACATGTATTTTCTTTGTTATTTTGACCATTTGTCATTTTCTGCAAATAAATCCTCTAAACGAAAATATTTTTATTTGGAATTTGGGGGAAATGTTGTCAGTAGTTTATAGACTCAAACAAAAATGTTCCTTTTGCCCAAACACATACCTATAAATCAGAAAAACTGATCATTTTGCAGTGGTTTCTTATTTTTTTCCAGAGCTGTATAACTGCTTTTTATGCTTTATATGACCAGGGTAATTGCCAAGAGGCGAAATAAAATAAATTAAACAATATACTCACATTCTCTTCTTTCTCCAGCTCTAGCCCCATATCTCTGAGTTTTGATTCAAAGTCCTCTCTCTGAAGGATCTTGACGTCCTCTCCTTGAGACCCCAGCTCCCATCCAAAACCAGCGATGGAGGTTCTCTGTCCTGCTTTTGACTGTGCAGTGTTTTTGTCTTTTCTCTGGGCACCGTGGAGGACGGCGTTGTCATGGTGCATGTGTGGAACATATCTGCTGATGCGACTGCCACAGGGCTTCTTCAGATTGTAGGTGAGGACATAATCCACTCTCCTCTGACCATCCTTGAAGTACAGACCTTTCTGGTAACACGAGTTTTCATCTGGGGTCACTGATTTAAGGAGCTGCAGTAAAAATAGAAATAGAAAGATGGATATTTATTTATTTTGCACTTATACAGCATATAACAATAAAAAGGGCACACTAGATTAAAAAAACGTAGGCACAGGAAGGGGTAAAAAAATCCCAAAAGGGTTAGTATATTACGCATCCACCTATGAATACATAAACTTTTACATTATAGCTGTGCATTACATAAAAATTACGTTCCCGCACATTAAATCATTAATTGAAACATGGATTAAAATTCATTGAAACATCCAACAACTGAATGATTATCAAACATTCTCATGAAAAATCAAATATTTCCTTTTAATTGACATTTCTGATATGCAGTCACAAGTACATATACATAATAAAATCTGTGTTGTGTTTAACAGTGACAACAGATATGGAAAGGAAGTTGCTACATAAGCAGTTGCAGTCTACAACAATAAATGCTGAAACAACTCATTATAGGATTTTGATATACTAGGATACAATCTAAAATGTAACAAAAATTAATTGGACAGTAATCACCTGGACAACGCCCCATCTCTGAGCTTGTAAACTAAGGGTTTGGTCTGGTTCGTACTTGAACGACAGAGCGCTGGGAACGTCAGGTGCCACAGTGAGGCAGCAGTGGCTCTAGTGCATACTGTTGTTGTGTCCTTGAGCAAGACACTTCACCCACCTTGCCTCCAATGTTCATAATATGCTGATGGATGAGAGTGTTTTTGTGAGCGTGAATGTGGGACAATCGGCGGACAATATAGGCCATATGGTTAAATCTGGCATGTTTACAGCATGTATATGTATTTTCATTTTAACAAATTACCAAATAATAATAACCCCTGTAAATAAATGAAGAATTTTAGGAAAAAAAGAAAAAAGTCTCAGCAGGTGCTACTCTTTTTTTACAGACGCTGGTCTCAAATCTGTCTTCTGAGGGTAAAATATCCACAGCTCTACTTCAACAATCTGAAGTTTTTGTTGTTTTTATTGTATTTAACCTAACTGACTTAGACTTAGACTTAGACTAACTTTATTGATTCATAAGGGAAATTATTTGGATACAGTAGCTCACTCATCACAATATGATATAATAATAAAGAGTAACAAAATTAGATGGTATAGAAAAAAGATAGCAAGAGGCAGGTGTCAAATGAGACATAATTATAAAAATAAGTCAAAATAAAATAGAAAAATAAGTAATAAAATATAACATAATAATACTAATAATCATAATCATCATAATTTTTTCATGGTAACAGACAGATAATGCATCACTCCCATTACTCCCAAGAGTCTAGTCACATAGTCTTAGTCAGAATTAAAAAGAAATGTAGTTACTGTAAGGTTAAAAATAGTTTACTGGTTTACTTGTCACACTTGGATACATTGGATATTCCCATGAACATAGTGGGTGGTCCCTTGCATTAAAAATAAAGGGCAGAGAAGGGCATCCCCAAACTAAAGGGAAATAAGATACAGCTGTCGCCAAGCGATTCCTTTCAACACTATTTTATCATATCAAGATCCGCGTTAGACAATCAAAAACAATGTCTGAGCATTTACATACTGACACTGACAAAGTTAAATTCCTTAAAAGTAGAGTATAAGTGAAATTTCTATATATTTCTATACTTTCCATGATAAGATATTTCCTCAAGAGATGCCCTAGTTAGTTTAGAGCCCAGAATATCTACAGATCAATTACATAAGCTGATCTGATTGCTTTTCACTGTACAAAATCTAAACCCAATATTTTCTGATTATTTTTTACGTATTTCTGAGAAGGTTCCTTGCTTGACCCTTGGTGTTCAGAGTGTCAAATGAAGTTTAATGGTATGTGTTGTGATGCTGACGAACGTAACAAGATACATTCTCGATCCATTCATAACTTTCGTTCAAATTAACCTCTGAAACTGTGAATGAAATAAGTCTGTTGTTGGAAGCCAGAAAAGACAACGTCAACATTTTGGACATTTTACCTGCCATTTCTCTAGCTTTAAAAAGACAACACATATAACTATAACAGTGCAGATCATTTAGTATTAGTATGTAGTACTTGTAGATATAAAATACTAAGAAATATATCTGATTTCTCAAAGACCTACTCACCTCAAACTTGCCATGAAAAACCACATCTCGTAGGAAATTCACCGAGGACTGTTTAGGATCAGTGACTGGCGCAAGGTTGTCCTCTTCTTCCCCTTGTTGAGTCATTTTGCAGGTTTTTCAGGTAGAACGCATTGAAACCCACTATAATCCCAGTCCTTGCTGTCCTATTTCCTCCTTGTCCTATTTCCTCCTCTGTTACATCTGCTAACACTGACAAAATCGGCCTCCCTCGTGTCTCTTGGGGTTGGCGTTGCGTGTGTTTAAGAGTGTCCTGCTGAAGCTCAGGGCAGGGACTAGCTGTTTGTCCCAGTCACTGCACTGAAGGCTCTGATACTTGAGCCCAAGACATCTGTGATCCAAGATCTAAACATAGACAACGATAAAAACTGATGAACAAGTAGTGCCCTCCCACACTTTCCCTGCTCCCCCACTTCCATTGAGACGGCTGTGAGATCAAAGTCCCGTGACCTGTCCCGGGACCCTTCTCTCAACCATTACCACTCATAAATTAGTGCCAGCATTCATTTAGATTAGCACTAAAAAGATAATTTAAAAGCAAGGCACATTTCAGACTAGTTTGAGATTCCTGGTGAAACGATATGTAGGTAAAGCAATAAAGAAGCTATAACAACATGTTTTACTGACGTATGAGTGAGCATGCAGTAAACTTCTGATTTCAGTTGCAGATGTGACATGTTTAAAGTTATATTGGCACAGGTTAAAAAGGGCGTCTGATAATTGAACTTACATGCAAACTCAGTCAACTTGTCACCAGAAACAGCTATAGTAACAAAAAAATTGACCAACAATTTGAGGGAATCATTATGCCAGTGTGCAAAAAATATATTAAAATAAAATAAAATAAAATATAGATAGTAGCTTCCATCAAAAAGGAGCACTATTATGGCCTGCACGATTATGAACTTTATACATGCATGAAGTTAATTAATTGAATAAAGAATAAAAAGTCCAAAGGAAGTTATATTTATGAACTGTAAATCAATTAATCCTGCTTGCTTACACAATTTGCTCTGTAATTCTGAATTTCAAAGAAGAAGAATTTTAACGTTTATTTTACTAGACTCTCTGTGCAGCTTCTCACCCCGGACACATTGGGCCACAGCTTACATAAGAAAGCAGTAACATCCGCAGAGAAGGCTATTTTTAGACATTTTAGGGTCAAAAAATGTGTCTTTTCAATGAAGACGGAAGGAAGTACAAGCCATTAATCTCACATGGGATATCACCATCTTCTGACTTTATGCTCCAAACATCATGTGCTTTTTAAACTTGGCATTGAATCAAAAAAGGCACAAAACATCAGAAATACATAGTGTTAAGTCTAAAGATGTGGAAAAAAATAGGCTAACACAGTGATCCCAACCTTTTTCTTATAGTGACCCCTATTTTACTCACTGAATTTGGTGACACATATAACCTATATCCTATCTAATAAGTTGATGTACTGTAATAGTAGTAGTAGTATGGAGTAGTAGTGGAATGACAGGGTTAGCAGTTCTATTATACAATCCAGGTTCTTGCGTGAAAAGTCCCTCAGTCGTCCAGGTAGAATCCATGATCAAAGGAGAAGTTCAATTTGTCAACTGGACAAAGTTTGTTTGGTTGAAAACGTTTCGCCGCTCATCCGAGAGGCTTCGTCAGCTCTGGTTATTGTACTGGTTAGACCCTGCTTATATCTAGCTGCCGGGAGGCGCGTCCGACAATGACAAAAGCTCTGAAAACGATCCCCCTAATCTGTCTCTTTGTTTTTCAAATTACTCTGACGGCTGTTTCGACCCCCTATTCAACGTCTAACGACCCTCTCCACCCCTCTGCCCTGGCTCTGTTTGACTGGTCTAAGAATCGCATTAAAAATGGGAGACAAGTTATGTCTCACTCCCCCATTTCTGTTTAATGACGGATTCTCTTTTTTGACAAAAATAGCCTCTTTAACTCCCCTTTCAAACCAGTTCTTTTCCCTGGCTAAGATCTGAACCTCACTGTCCTCAAAAGAATGGCCCGTGGCTTCTAGGTGAAGATGTACCGCAGAAGCCGGTCCACTCTGGCACGCCCGTCTGTGTTGGTACATCCTCTTGTGAAGTGGCTGTTTTGTTTCCCCAATGTAGCGCTCACTGCAGTCTTCACTACACTGAATGGAGTAGACCACATTGCTTTGTTTGTGGCTCGGTGTTCTGTCCTTTGGGTGGACCAGTTTTTGTCTTAAAGTGTTTGTGGGTTTGAAATAAACTGGAATTTCATATTGTCTGAAAATCCTCTGTAGTTTTTCCGAAACGCCGGCCAGGTACGGAATCGCTACCCCTTTCCTCCTGGGTTCGGATTCTCTGTTGTCTTGTTTATTGTCCTTGTCTCTCTTGGTTTTGTTGACAGCCCATTTAGGATATCCACAAACAGAGAGGGCTTCCTGCACGTGTTCTTAGCTTTCCTCGGTTTTAGTGCAGAGAGAGAGATGTCTTGCCCAGAGACACAACAACTCACACACAACTTGTACTTGTGGGTTTGAGTATAGACGCTAATAAAACAAAAAAAAAAGAATACACCTCTCTGGTATGATTCATAACTTTGGATCACGGCTTTGTCAAAACAAACCAAAAAGCTCAAAAAGTATATTAACAGGAAATACGCACAAGATGATGTGAGCAGTGTACAAAATACTCAATAATCCATATATCTGCATTATTACGGCTTTTTATACAGAAAAGTTAGAAATTACTGAAGAAATAAATACATAATAATAATATTACAGCAGGTAAATTTAAAAACAGTTGCATAATAATTAGCATTACAATATCACATGAAATAAAAGAAGAATTAAAATGGTAATAAAATAAATTCCAGTTGCTGTTGTCTTTGGAGCTTGTGCGTGTGTCTCATTAGATTTAACCATGAAACAAATAGTTTAAAACCAAATTGCCTCTAGCTTCTGTTGTGTATATTGCTTCCATCATCACCCCAATAAATATATGAATGTAGAGCGTTGTTGAACTAATCCTAACTTAATCCTTCTTCCTGCCCAACTGACCCTATCCCGTCACATCTCTATAAGGAGGCTTGGACAACTGTTGGCTGCAGTGTTTTAAAAAAATATTAACAGCAGCCTTGTTTCTGGTGTTGTGCCCACATTCTGTAAAGAAGCTGTGGTTGTTCCCCTCTTAAAAAAAACCTAGTCTTGACATGTCAGTGGTCTCCAATTATAGACCTATCTCCAAGCTTCCTTTTGTGGCCAAAATTCTGGAGAAATGTGTCCTCCTGCAGCTCCAGTCTTTTCTAGAAGCACATGGCACTTTTGACATCTTCCAATCAGGCTATAAGGCATTACACAGCACAGAGTCTGCACTTTTAAAGGTTTTTAATGACCTGTTTTAGTGACTGATTCTGGTGATTCTACCATTTTTGTGCTTTTAGATTTGGCTGCTGCCTTTGACACAGTGGACCATGCAACTGTTTTAAATCGGTTGGATAACTGTGTTGGTGTCAGGGGGACTGCACTTGAGTGGTTCAGGTCCTTCCTCAGTGGGAGATGCTGCTCAGTCAGACTGGGGGACTCCACCTCGTCCACTGCTCCTCTTAACTGTGGAGTCCCCCAGGGTTCCATTCTCGCGCCTATTCTGTTCGCTTTGTACCTTCTCCCACTGAGTGAAATCTTTAAAAAACACAATATTCAATATCACTTTTATGCAGATGACTGCCAAATTTACCTGCCACTCAAAAAACGTTCTTCCGGTCCCCTGACACCTCTCCTTGTTTGTCTGAGTGACGTCAAGGCTTGGCTGGCCCACAATTTTTTAAGTCTTAATGAGGGTAAAACTGAGGTTGTGGTGTTTAACAAAATTGACCCCCTCTTGGACTTGGGCCCACTTAAACAACAAGTTAAATCTTCTGTTACCAACCTTGGCGTCACTATTGACAATGATTTTAAGCTTGATAAGCACGTGAATGCGGTCGTCAAATCTGGCTTTTATCATTTAAGGCTTTTATCCAAAGTCAAATCCTTTTTATCTTTTAAATCTTTCAAACAAGTCGTGCATGCTTTTATCTCTTCTCGTTTAGACTACTGTAATGCACTTTTCTCTGGCATTAGCCACCATGCACTTTCTCATCTACAGCTAGTCCAAAACTCTGCTGCGCGCCTTTTAACCGGTACCAAAAAACGAGAGCACATAACTTAGATTTTAGCATCTTTGCACTGGCTCCCCGTTCATTTTAGAGTTGATTTTAAAATTTTATTGTTTGTTTTTAAAGCTTTGAATGGACTGGCCCCAGATTACATCTCGGACTTGCCTGGAAGAATCCATGACTCATCGCTGTACCAGCGGCGAGTCTGGTAACGCTTGGTCCAGAATGCGCTGCGGTTGCGCGTAGACAGACAGCTAAGTGAACCAATCAGAGATTGCACCATCTTGATTCAAAACTGAGGAGGAACATCCGCTGCCTAAGAGTGACGTTGCAGGCAAAGGCGGGTGCACTGACGTCACCATCTTTGAACGAATTAGAATCAGAATTTCTTAGAATCGCGAGTCCGTTGTTAACCGGGGGAGCGAGGGTGGAGCGAGGGTGTCCAAATGGTATCTCGCTGTAGCAAATACAGAGAGATATCATTTGGCTGGCCAGGTAAATCTCGGACCTCATCCAGATTTACACCGCCGCCCGCGCTCTGAGGTCCGAGGGCCAGCTCCAACTCGTGGTTCCGAAGACGAGACTTAAAACCAGAGGAGACAGAGCCTTTTCTGTGGCTGGACCAAAGCTGTGGAACGCTCTGCCTCCTCACATCAAAACAGCTCCCACTGTGGAGTGTTTTAAGTCTTGTCTTAAGACCCACTTTTATTCTCTAGCTTTTAATCCTGCATGAGTTGTGTGGTCCTCTGTGTTTTTATTTTATTTATTTATTTATTTATTTATTTATTTATTTAACTTTATTATTTAATTAATTTATTTTATTTTACTTTATTTTGTTTTTACTTACTCCATGGTTCTGATTTGATTTTACTGGTTTTATTGTTTTAGGACTAGTGAATCATATACAGTACCTGATGTTTGTTGTGTCGCTAGTTTTTCTGTCTGTACAGCACTTTGGAAACTGTTTATGTTTATGAAATGTGCTATAGAAATAAAGTGGATTTGGATTTGGATTTGAATCCCACCTCACTGCCTTGAATAGTATGTATTCTCTATCACTGCCAACTTGGCCACTTGACCACGACTAACTCACATACCCACTATATCGTATCCTTTTGGCATTTCTCAGCTACAGTTACAGCTATTACCTCTGTCACCATAATTACTCTGTTAATTTATTGTTCATTAGACTTAGAGTTACACAAACTTTATTAAACCACAAGGGAAATTATTTGGACACAGTTGCTCACAGATCACATAATATTTCATTGTACTAGTGGGGAAGTTTTTGTTATTTTTCTCTTCTATGATAACATTTGAGCTGTGGAACGGTGAATAAATAACTTTATCACTTATTATAGATACAAACTAAGTACTAAATTCACATTCTGCTACTATTGCAGTTTGTGGTATACTGTACATTATTATAGTTATAATAGGGGGTTCAATATTATCGTAGTATTTTCTTCAGTATATATCGTATACTTCAAAATGTATTACTGTGACAGGCCTAGAGCTGATGCTGACATAAGACTACAAGTATAGCATTTAGTATACTCTATATGGGCCTGTCACAATAATTACAATATCAACTTCAATAATACAATATATTTTCAAGCTCAATGTTTATTTTGGGTACTTTTTCTTGGCCATTTTTATGCTTTTTATGTAGAGGGTTGGATAAATAATTGGGTTTAATAATTGGCAGGATTATCCTGCTTTGCGTCAGCGACATAAAGTAGTTTCAATATTACTGTTTGCCGCAGTATTTCTCTGTACCAATATATCGTGCTTCAAAATTGGTCATTATGGCAGGCCTAAGAATATAGTGGGTTATGTAAGTTTTTATGAGCCACAAGTTCAGTCTCATGGCACCAGAGTATACCTACTAATACTGACTATAAACTGTCAATCATTGGACTTTATAGTTAGAACACTCTTTAGGACTATCACACATATTGATCGATGACACAGGCCCACTATAAAACATACAAATCAAACACACAGACTAGAAGGTGTCAAAATATACAAACCAAACACACATAGTAACAGGTGTCAGGGGCATACGGGAAGTAACTGGCCCTAACTGTGATTAATGGCAAATGAGGAATTCTTGTTATTTGAGAAGTATTTCATCCATTTTGAGTCCTGTATTGTTACCAACCAGCGTTTCTAAGCTAAATTTCCACAATTTCCTTTTCAGCTGTTGCTATGCCTCTGGGATGTATGTTGCGCCTTGAAGCTGTAACCTGAGTGCAGCTATGTGTGTGCTTATAATGCCAAGAACGCTCTACTCATTTTACCAGTTAGGCTACTCACATGGTGTAAAAGTCTAATTATGATTCCATTAAAAAAGGAACTCTGACGTAACTAAACTATCTGAAATATTTACCACATCTGCATTTTGATGGGCTAATATTAGGGGCCTGCTGGTCACTCTCTCAAACGATTTTATTCTAATAACAGAATTAGAGTTTTGGAGTTGGGGATGTGTACCTACATGACCCTGAGAAAGAAGCTGAGCAGCAAAGAGGTCACACAAATGATGCAGTAAGTTAGATCTATATCATGTTTAGTTACAGGAAGCACTTCAGTACAGAAATAAGAGGTTTAATTTGAGTTAAATAGAGAAATTGAGTATAGGTATTGTAGAAAACATACAATATCAAAAATTCACTTAATAAAGGGGCTTCGAATTGTCAGGAATAATCTGGAAAATGATGTTAATTTAGTATAGTTTTACATTTAGCTATTGCTTTCTTCACAACTTGGGTGACTTTTTGGGAATTTAAGCTCCGGATCAGTCTCTGCCACCACTGTTACTAGATTCAAAGTTCAAAGTCAGCTTTATTGTCAATTCTGCCATATGTGTTCAACATACAGTGAATCGAAATTTCGTTTCTCTCTGGCCAAGCAGTGCAAAATGACAGTGTACAAAAAACAAAAACTTCTAAGAGAAAAATCTAAAACCTAAAAGTAGTGCAAAGAATAAATTTACAGATGTCCAAAATGTGCAATGGAAGATGCAGCAGTGAAATGTGCAGTAAAGTGCAATTGAATGTGCATTGAAAGTAAAAATAAATGTGCAGCAGTAGTAATTCCAGTACAACAACAGTAGTAAATAGCAGTACAACAGTAGTAATTCCAGTAGTAAATGTGCAGCAGTGCAACAGTATAACAATAAACTGTATCAGCAAAACAGCTCGGAGAAACAGACCCTTTAATAGTGGCCGTGTTTTCACCTTTGCTTTGGTTGATCTTCTAAAATAAACTAATGCACGAATGTAACCTTTATTCTTGGTTAGACATGTGTCATTCACTTAGCTCACACTAGGTGGCAGTCTCAGGCAGCTTCTCAGAATTCCTGGACCTCGCGTCAGGATCAGATTTGGGACATTTGAACATTTGGACATTTTTTTTTTTGTTTTTTTTTTTTTAACATTTCTGTATTTCTGTGGACGTTTGAAGCATATTTCTACATTTATTTATTTTTTCTGTGTTTGTTTATTTATTTATTTACATTGCTTTATTTATTGTTTGCTTAAAAATGTCTTTAGTTCTTAAATTCCTTCATTCGTTCACGTATTATTCATTTTCCTCAAACTTTTCTATTAAATGTAGCAGAGACTGGTCTTGTTTTTTCACCGCATGTCTTTCAAAAAAGGAAGGTACCTCCTTGCTGTGTCTTGCTTTAAAGACAATGTTAAAGATTTCAGCTCAGAGAAAGTATGTGAGCATGTTTGTGTGAAGTGTTTCAAATCAAAAGTGAACTTGAGACGTGGCCGCTGAAGTGAAGTGCAGTGGTCGTGCAGCCCTCTCTAATAGCTGACCAGTCAACAGAAGCAGTAAATTACACTAATGGCTTTCCAATGGTCTTTAATTCTCCATTTAGTGGGAAAAGAAATGTCAGGCCCAATGAAAAGGTTAATGTAAGTCTCACCCGCTAATAAACACAGAACAATGCAATTAAAGGC
The DNA here is from genome assembly GCA_036785185.1 of Paratrypauchen microcephalus. Classification (NCBI taxonomy): domain Eukaryota; kingdom Metazoa; phylum Chordata; class Actinopteri; order Gobiiformes; family Gobiidae; genus Paratrypauchen; species Paratrypauchen microcephalus. Next base: position 1,289,239 of record JAVJIX010000020.1, on the reverse strand, counting down.
CTTCTTTTCTCACTGGACACACGCGCTTGGGTCTGTGCACACCACTCATCCATTTCCAAATTAAATACTCACTTTTGGACTAAATGCATGAAGTTAATGAAGTGATATTTTAGAGGCAGATACAGGGTGATCAGATTACAGAGGAGTAATCATCGAGATTGGTCAGAAAATTGAATATTTTACTTTGCACATTAATAGTGATTAAATGATTAAATAGAAAATTGGATTATTGCAAAATGTCTGCAGGCTAATGAAAACTTGTGATCTGAGCAAGAAAATGCATTTATTTTTTAATTTTGTTCATGCGTCAAAACAGAAAAATGGTTTATACAGTATGCACAAATAAAACTGCCACTGTAAAAGCTCAACACTTAATGAAATTGTAATCAAAGTTATATTTGTTCATTTTCCATTACTTTATCCACCACACACCAAGTAGGAAGATGTAAATGTGAGAGTCAACTGGTCTGGTCTGAGGCAAATATTGGTGCAAACAGGTCTCATTCTTTTCTATTTAAAAGTACACTGTGGTGGAGCATTTCTAGTGGAGGGTCAGACACCTGCTTGTCTCCAAGGAATTGTTATAGCTTTGTCTACAATGTTCCAAAGTATACCGCTCTGGAAAAAAATAAGAGACGACTGCAATTTTTTTCTGAAATCAGCATCTCTACATGTATTACAGCCATTCCATTCCAGCGTCTGTTGAATTCCAACACAAACACAAAGCTGAGCTACTTCAGTTCTTGCACCAGGAGTGGAATCAAGTCACCCAAGAACAATGTGAAAGACTTGTGGAGAGCATGCCAAGACGTATGAAAACTGTGATTAAAAATAAGGGTTATTACACCAAATATTGATTTCTGAACTCATCTTAAGTGTAAACATTAGTATTATGTTTTTTTTTTATTAATTTGATCTTGTTTCTTTGCATTGTTTGAGGTCTGAAAACATGTATCTTTTTTGTTATTTTGACCATTTGTCATTTTCTGCAAATAAATGTTCTAAACAATAATATTTTTATTTGGAATTTAGGGGAAATGTTGTCAGTAGTTTATAGACTCAAATAAAAATGTTCCTTTTGCCCAAACACATACCTATAAGTAGTAAAATCAGAAAAACTGATAATTTTGCAGTGGTCTCTTATTTGACTTATTACGAAGGTTACAAGCAGGTTGCCACTATGCTACATTACAGGTCAGATCTGTTTAGAGTCACTCCTATTCACAGAAGGATTTATTGTATTTTTGAGCAGCAGAAACACCCGTAATGAATAAATGCTAGACGGATTGGTTTAACGTCATACCGTGGAACATTCCAGGGAAAGCAATAACATCGGCAAAAATCTCCATAGATTTTTTTTCTGCTTTTATAATTTCCTCTTTGCATTATTGTATTTGAATACGAGTATGGCTTCAGATATTTTCTATGTTTCAGCACGCCTACATGTGTCTTGGTAGTATGTCATTAACCTAAGCAGTGAAAGAAAACGCTGAAGGTAAGAAAATTGTGAAAATCCTCATCAACAGAAACACACCCATAACACATATGGGGCTATAGATACACTATATTATGCACAATATTAAATCAATGCCCAAACAACATCTGGACACCCACTGAACCAAAGAGGTGAGTGGAGAGAGACTGTTTGAGCATGTACTTTTGCTACGTCATGGACCTCTCAGCATAGGGCATCTGTTCAAGCAGGTTTCAGTTGGTTAAAGTCCTAAAAAAATCATGAGGGGATGGTTAATAAAATGTCACTGAACTGTCATAAGTGAGTAATAATGCACAAATTTACTGGAGGTGTACAGTAAATGAATAAGCAGAAGATACATATAAAAATGTCAGTCTTGTGTTAACATAATAATCCACAATGTGTCTTGAATATGCTTCTCCTGGAGGACAATAGGAAGTCAAGGTCTGGCTCCCACTCACAATATTGTAAAGGCGAACCCAGGCCCCTCCCCTTTCTCAATAATTACTGTCCATTTAGATGATTACCTGTAATTACTTGTTAGCTGTCAGCATTAGACAGACACCCGGCTTGGGAGTCACAAGGTGCGAGACAGGAGCGAAATGGAGGTGGAGGAGTATAGAAATGGAAGTTGCATGGGGCAGAGGTGCGTGGAGTTAAGATGCACGAGGACGCCACACAAAGTAGCACGAGATAAGGTGCAGTGGCGGAGTGGGTGCTGATTGGTTGAAGATTGTCGTGGGAGTTTGAGGAGGTGTGGGAGGAGAGGATGGGGGCACTGTTGACACGAGTTTCTGTCAACGAGGGTCGAGCTGTGGCTGTGTCTTCTTTCAGTCGCTGTCCATCACTCAGTATTAATGTCCTCTTCATTTGCACAGATGAGAGGGACCTATGACAGTGCTATAATTTAAGGTCTGCCGATCTGCACTTTGATGACAGTGATGCTGTTTTTAAAGCATTAATGGGATTCATTGGGGTTTACTCAAATGCAACTTGTGGATAGTATATTCTCTGGTTTATTACTGATATTTTATTTTTTTATTTTTTTGCTGTCTAAAAAAACAGCATAAAAAAGGAGCATTTGAATCATTTAAGTTTCATTCAGAAGTTTCACAACCATTTAAAAACAATAAAATGTAAAAAAGGTATGCAGTGAATGGCAGTTGCGGGTAAAATGGCTTTGTTGTAGGCTGAAGAGGGAAGATAACACACAAAAAAAAGAAAAGACATGAGTAGAAGAAAAGTGCCATCATGATTTTGGCCAATAGATGGAGCTAGAGACCATGTCTCATGACTTCACTTCTTGCGTGAGCAAACCCTTTATTTTCTAACTACTGCGTTTAACTTTTAATTTAGAGTCCTTAAACCTGTCCTACTAGCAGTGAAGTATAGTTCATTATATTGACTCTTCAGGTTTATAGAGAAAACTAACTGGTCTACAAAGCTTACAGAGTTCATGTTCATTATTTAGGCCTATAGACAATTAACTGCATTATGGAAGATTCACTATGCTCTTTGGGTTTCCACAGTAAATGTTTCAACAATCTTGTTTGGATTGGGCTTTTTTTTTTTTTCAATTAATTAAAACGCATTAGCCATATATTCAAGATGCTGAAGTGGTGATTTTATTATACATATATAACAAATAGTTTGGGTTTTGTTTCACCAGCCACTACGGATAAAAGGTAACGCTATGTTTTAGATGCTGTAGCACTGTTTGTGAGTAGAAGCAAAATAAATAAATAAATAACAGTCTATTGGTAACAGTTCTCCCAGTAAAGATGGATCTAATGGCAGTAATTCAAACTGCAATGTCAAATAAACATGGATAGGATCATACTTGGCGCTTGAACAGTTCTTAGTGGCCTATTCATTGGTAACGCCACAAAATGTACAGAGCCACTGATTTCCAACGTGCTTCTAACTGACAGAGTTGGACACTTTAGCAGCTCTCTCTCCGCTGTTGAACTGCGGTCCGGCTCCGAACGCGCGGCTCTTCTCTCCGCCCTCCCACTCGTCCCTCCTCTCTCCTCAGAGATCACTTCTGTCACTCTCTGCACTTGTCTCTTCAGTCAAGGAGAAACTAATTGGAAGAAAGAATAGAAGAGCGGCGCTGCTTTGCAAACCAAACAAACTGTAGTTTTTCACGATGCCACAGAAAGGTAAGGCTCTCATTCGCAGTGAGTGACGCGTGTCTGTGACTTTACCTGGGGACAGAGAGGGACCGATGCGGGATACAATGTTAACACGTGTCTATGGAATGCGTTCAGTCCACGGATGGATGTAAGTAGTTGAACATAATTTAATTTAAAACTGTTATAGTTAAAAAAAAACAAAAAACTTTTATAGTAAAAAAAAAATGCAATTTGGTTCGCGCGTAATGCGTAACCTTTAATTGGATTCCAACTGACTTGAGCCATACTTCCAAGTAATTTGCAATGGTGTATTTTTTATTTAAACTGCATATTCTTTTGTCATTTATTTATTTGTTTAGCCCTGAGTGTCTGTATATTTCTATACTTTAGTTTAGGCCTGTTTTACGCTGTTGTTTATGCGTTACATTGTTGACTAACTCAACTTAAGTGTCGGTTTTACGCGTAGTAGTTTTTTTGGGAGTTATATTATGCCACTAAAACTTTAACTTGTGTTAGTCACATACAACTTTTGTTCGTGCGCAACAGCTTGCAGAAAACATAACACGTCCTTCATTACATTTATATACTCTAGTCCAAAAAGGCCTATAGTCCATACGTGCCCATTTTTGCTTATAGGCCTACTTCTAAATCCCATCGCTTTCACCTTTTTATTACAAGCTGCTCAAAAGTCAAGACTGCAAATAACAGCCAATTTTAACCTTGAAGTTCCCGCTAGAGCAAACAAATGTCTAAACAAATGTAGGCCTGTGTAGATGATTCAGAATATAGTCTATAAAACATAACGCGCATTGTTCAGCACGATTAAAAAGTATCCGTGCTCCTTTTGCAGAGGGAGGCCTAGTCTTGAAACGGCACCTTGACGGAATGCAGTGTGCAATTTCCAGATGAAACGTTTTCTCGTTCATTAAATAAGCCAATTAAGCGCTTGATTTATTCTGGCGCAGTGGACTGATCCAACACGTGAACTTGTGAAGGCTGCTGTGCGCGCGGGTGTGACGGCTCTAGCCCACGTTCCATATGTTTGGCGCACGCACAGAGCGCACCTGAGCCATGGCCCCTGACGCAGCGAGCTGTAGGGCCGAGAATCTGATAATCTGATAAAAGAAGTAAGGCGAATTAACTATCTTTATATTAGACCTACAGATTTAGTGTGATGCGCTCCACATAAGACAGGACATAAGATCAGGCAGCATTTGTTCCACAGTGGGGACATTTCAGAGGTTTTTTTTTTATTTTTGGTTGATTTTTGTTGATTGGATTGGAACGACCGTTTTGTTGAGACAATTCGAGGCATCGACAGTAAAGTACAAACTTTGGCCCTGGTCACACTAGTCCGGGGGGCTTCAATTGTCTCAGAGTGGGTTAAGTGCGCGCGTTGGTGTTTGCAATTGCACAAATAATTGTATGTCTAAGAATAATCCAAATTTTGCTTTCCTTATGAGAACAGCACAGACTTTAAAATATTCTTTTATCTGTTATTATAAACTAATATAATAGGTTTGTAATAGTATAATCCTGAAATTAAAAACAATAATCATTCTTATTCTGTTTTGTCTAGACTACAGAGGCCATACGAGCTGGGAGAGTGGAGTGGCCAGCATGATGCAAAACAGTGAGTAAATGTATTGTAATGTAAAAGTAAATGATAGTTCAAATATGTTTTCCTGTCGTAGCATATTCAAGATCTGTTTGGATTGAATAGGTAATGATTTATATAATATTCTGACATCAGTTAAGTCAGGACGTTTTATTAAAATAGCTGCATAAATGTGTCCAGCTGTCTTAGTGCAGCAAAGCTTTTGATAAACATATTGAGACAGCAGTGTTTGGTCAGTAACTTATGCTGATCTTCTCTTACTGCGGCACAAGAGGTCCGTGCTGCCTACAGTGAAGGTGTGTGTGTCTTTTCTCCTTTGCTCTGCCCTGCACCTCTCCTCAGCCCTGCTCTGCCTCTATCCCATCACTCTTGCACATTTTTGACCAGTTTTCCTAAATACATGTAAAGGCTTTAAAAGAGATTCTGTAATAAAGATAAATAAATAAAAAATCTGCAGACAACACAAACTTTGAATCTGTAGATTTCACCCTGGGGAGCAGTGGGTCAGGAGGTGGTGAGGGTTATTAGAAAAGTTCAACACTCTTCTATCTTAATACAGCTCACTGGTCTGTTGTCTGGCGAGTCAAAAATCTAGGTGCACACTTCATTCAAACATGACAAAATGATAGTGGGGCAGTCAGCGCTGTCTCCAGGGGCCACACGTGTGCCACAGAGTCACTGCCAAAGTGACTCCATATGTCTGTCAATTAATTGTGCTTCAGTCGAGCACAGCCCAGAGTCTCCTGTGGGACCAGCCTCTGATTAACATATTACACTGGCCCTAATAGTCCACAGTGCAAACAGGAAATACAATGTAAAAAACAGGAAATACAATGCAAAACACATGAATGGACATTTTGTTGAATCAAATATTAAATAACAAATTTACCTTATTTGGGCCTCATAATCTGTACTGTACTTATATCTTCAGTTATTTATTTTTCTACCTATGATGAGTTGCCCATCTCACATAATTTATTAATGTTTGATAAATCCTTAATATGCCTTTCCTCAACTGAGCCATTAATGGAAAATACTCAATGGATTTGGATTAAATCCCTGCTTAACCTTCCCCTGCTGAGAACAAACAAGTCAGATCTGCAATATGTTAATCACTCTCTCCACCACAGAATCCCACTAAGGCTTCTGTGTAGCTGTTTCACTGTGGCAACACAATCAGGGAGAAGTTGAAAAAACTTTTTTATCAATATGGTAATGTCAGATGAATTTGCAAAATGAGACAAATAAAAAAATATTAATATATATCTTTGTGGATTCAAACATTTTGCAGAGCGATAAATAATAATAATAATACATAGTACATGTATAGCGATTTTCATGACACTCAAGAAGCTTCACATAGATCCAAACACAGAAAAACACAAATGAAAGAAACAGACCATACAAGATAATGTGAAGATAATGAAATTAAATAAATATACAACACTATTTTGGCAAAATCCAGCTATAGTCCCTACTCTAGGCCTGTCTTTACCCTGTCATGTGCTTGCTGCAGCTCCCTTTCCTGCATGTGGCTTTATTTTCACAGTACACTCTTACATATACTGCAGTATTAAACTGGTCGAGCGTCAGGTGCTGTAATGTCCCTATGCTGTGATTGTGCACGTTTAGGTCACAGTGGGGTGAACCAGCTTGGAGGGGTGTTTGTGAATGGGAGGCCGTTACCTGATTCGACCAGGCAGAAGATTGTGGAGCTGGCTCATAGTGGTGCCAGGCCATGTGACATCTCCCGAATACTGCAGGTGTGTGTGAGCCCCAATACACAAGACTTAAAAGGGAACTAAAGTTATTATACATTTTGCCATTTCATTCAGATATATAAGTTGTTTTATACTGTTGTACTTTTGATTGCACAGCAGAATAAATAATGGGTTTGTATGATACTAATTATATTATGATTTTTTTTACTTGAGATTGTAGTTTTTGAAAATCTCGACATTTATTTAAAATAAATATACAAAATCATACAATAATTTATCATTAACACTTGCCATCTATGTTTAAACAACCCCTTCTGATCCAGGTGTCCAACGGTTGTGTGAGTAAGATTCTGGGCCGATATTACGAGACCGGCTCTATCCGTCCCAGGGCGATCGGGGGCAGTAAACCCCGTGTAGCGACTCCTGAAGTGGTGGGCAGGATCTCACAGTACAAACGAGAGTGTCCGTCTATCTTCGCCTGGGAAATCCGAGACCGGCTACTGGCAGAGGGAATCTGCACGAATGACAACATCCCCAGTGTGAGTCTTTATATGTCCAAAAAATTACTTACAATTAATTATTATTACAGTATTACAAAACATTAAAGAGCATTAAATTTAAAGTAGTCTTTAGAAAACGAGTTGTCAGTTGCAGTATTCCTTCATACGTAAAATGTATTGATATGATACAGTATATTGACTTCCATGTTGTGATGACTGACAGGTATCATCAATAAATCGCGTGCTCAGAAACCTGGCCAGTGACAAGCAGCAGATGGGTCCGACGGGAGCCGAGGGGATGTTCGACAAACTCAAGATGCTCAATGGACAGACGGCCTGGGGAGGGCGCTCTGGCTGGTTCTCCGGGACCACTCTCACCGCTAACGGTTATAAGACTCATATTTACATCATACGTGACAGAGAAATTAATTAACTACCAGTTAAAGTGTATTAGTATTCATGTTAATAGAAGAGTTACTTTTTTTGTTTTTTTTATTGATATACCTGTAGGCAATAACATTGCAGTAATTTTACATCAAAATGTAATTGTCAAACACCAGTTTAAACACTGATAGACTTGACATTTATGAGTATGATTAGGTTGTGCCATAATTAAAATACATATGTAAATTACACAAATTATCAAGAGGTAATTGTTAATTATTCCACATTTACATGAAGGCATCTGATTATGATGTGGTAATAATAATATATGTGTTATTACTTTGTTATAATAAATCATAATAGTTACCCATGTTTTCAAGGTAGTCAAAAAAAAAAGTCATACACTTTTTCATATTGATTGCTTCTTTGGTTTGGGACCTGTTCAGAATAGACCTTCAGTGTGTGTTGTATTAATGCGAGGGCAGAGCCGGCGCCTGCTTTCATCTGTATCTCTTTCTGCCTGACTGCCTGTGACACTGAGCAATGGCTTCATTCTGTTTTGCAGCCTCTGTCTGATGGGAATAATGAATAATTAGGCTTGCACCAGAAAAAACATGCATTCCACTGGGAGCACAAGTCAAGCTGCTTCTGCATCGCCACAGCAGGCACACACACATCTAGATCTCTCCAGAAGCTCAAAACTGAAGCCTTTTCCCCCTTTTTTTAATTATTAAAATTTAAAGGTGCACTGCACAACTGGTGGAGGGTCCGCTACGTGTTTGTCTCCATGGAAATAATATTTCTTTTGTCTTGTAACCAAGTAGGTTACAGCACAACACTACATTACAATTCAGATCAGTGGAGAGTCGCCCCTATTCACAGAAGGAATTTCTGTTATTTTGAGCAATAGGATCATACCTTGGAAAATTCCAGGGAAAGCCATAATTTTTTTAGATCTTAGACTTTAGTTTTAACTTTACATCTCTGTCTTAGATAGTTTTTGTTGTGTTTTGTCTTCATATTGTATCTTGTACACTGTCTTTTTGCACTACCTGGCCAGAGAGAAACGAAATTTCGATTCACTGTATGTTGAACACATATGGCAGAATTGACAATAAAGCTGACTTTGATATTGATCTTTGAATATCTCTATGGAGACAAGCAGGTAGGCGACCCTCCACCTGAAAAGTTACACAGTGCACCTTTAACTGAAATATATTTCAGTTGATATCCAGCTTTAACAGGTCACAAGAGACACTATTAAATAATGTGTAATCTATGGTTGATGTGTGCAGATTGTCTAGAGTCAGAAGGGACAGAGAACACCATAAGTGCAAACAGTGATGACTCAGAAGAGACTCAGATGAGGCTGCAGCTAAAGAGGAAACTCCAGAGGAACAGGACTTCCTTCACACAGGAGCAGATAGATGCACTAGAAAAAGGTAAAATTGACTGTCCTGTTAAATGTTTGAATATGATGAGTATTATTTTATATTATCTGCATCCTGCGTCTGTGTTCAGAGTTTGAAAGGACTCATTACCCAGATGTATTTGCCAGAGAACGTCTAGCCAACAAGATCGATCTGCCAGAAGCAAGAATACAGGTAGGCCAATGTTATTATGAATTAACATTAACATAATTCAGTTTGGACGACTGAGGGACTCTTCACGCATCTTTGTTCAAATGGTTATAAAGTGTTAAATTGTGTTTTTATTTTAATAAAAAAATAATATATAATAATATTACATGGGTCTGATTAATTATTCCCCCACAGGTTTGGTTTTCTAACAGACGAGCAAAATGGAGAAGAGAGGAAAAGCTAAGGAACCAACGTCGGCAAGCGTCAAACACCTCCAATCATATTCCTATCAGCAGCAGCTTTAGCACAAGTGTGTATCACAACTCACATGCAGATATTTGGCCTTAGTCTGAGGTCTTATCAGACTCTCATTATTGTATGTTGTCTGTTACAGTGCCTTTTTCATCAGGATCAATGCTGTCAAGGTCAGAACCAATCTTATCAAATAGCTACAGTTTCAGTATGGCCACCAGTCTGCCTATGCAAGTAAGAGCAACTTCTGACGTCTTTGTGTTAAAGGTTTAACTGTACCGATACTAAAGTATTACTTTTTTTTCCAGCCCTCAAACCAGACTTCTTATTCCTGCATGCTACCGAGTGGCACCACATTAAACAGCCGAAGTTATGAAACCTACAGCGCGGGTCATATGCAGTCTCACATCAACAGCCAGTCAATGTCATCCTCTGCATCATCATCAACAGGTACAGGGCATCTGGTCTATTTTTAATTACATAATGAAACCAGTAACTCCTATTCAGAAAAATACTACAGCCAACTGCCATGATGAAGTCTTATTCAAGACATCTTATCACAGTCAGAGTCTAACATGTGCCGTATTTTTTTAGGCCTGATTTCGCCGGGCATCTCTGTGCCAGTCCAGGTCCCAGGAAGTGAAGGTGACATGTCTCAGTACTGGCCCCGTCTACAATAATGACAGAGAAGCCATCTTCAAAGTCCAAATGCATGTTTCTCGTGTTGACTGTACAGAAGAAACCGATAATGAAGCTTTCATTAAAAAGACACTTGAAGCAGTTTTATTGTAATATTCTGTTTATAAATTTGTTATTTTTTGTAAATATAAACTGACAATAAAGTTGTCTGAACCACATATTGTTTTAATTTGACTAGATTTCCATTGGTGTTTATACATTCCATATGCATTTTTCTATACATTCCTTATTGCATAAGAATAAGAAAGGATTGGCAGTTCTACTCTGCAATATCATAGCTGTTCTATCACTTTTCAGTGCATGGTCATAGTTAGACAGAGAAGGTGTGGAATAAATGTAAACTTCAGCTCTTCAGAACAAAATATCAAAATATCAAAACTTTGAGGTGAGGTATGGAACAGAGTTAACATTCTGAGGGCAACTTTGCTTCTTAATGTCCAAAAAGATGCATCTGATCTGTTCACACCAAATGTGTTATGTTATGTGTTAAGCAGTAACAACAGAAGAACATTGTATAAATAAAAGATCAAACATTATGAGACTTTCTGGGCCAGCTACTACCAGTAAACAGTCTTATTTTTATTACATCACTTTATATGGTCATCCAGCATATCGACTTTACCAATTGGTCCATACACTAAATTTTTCATTATTGCTGCCAATATCCAATACTAGCATTAGATTTGATGAATCCCTATTAAATATTATGTATGTAAATATTATGTAATATGTAAATATTTTCTGTGGTGCTTGCACCAATTAAAGAAGTTTCTAATATAGACAACTCCACTAATTTGACAACACAAAGAGGTGATAACCAAATGGCTATTGAGGGAGAACATCAGGCTGTCACACTAACCCCAGAGTACAGCCTTGTAAAGTCCTTTACTCTCTGTAGTCCCAGCTTTTCTTCAGGACAATGCTGGGGTCAGGCTACTCTGCACATCAAATGTACAGGTCAAACTGATTCAAGAATCAAATGGAGAGGCCAAACAGGGGCACACATCAGACGAGGAGGCTGGACTGGGCCACACACTAGACACATTTAATCTGAGTCTAACACACAGACACACGCAGCCAATCAGCTCTCACCTCTGGCAGCCCGAGTGCTCCCGCTCATCACCGTGCTTCGTTTTCTTGCGTCTTCTCAGGGCCAATCTTCTTAGGCCACAATAGCGTGGTGGATTCCTTTAAGCCACAATGCAGTGGTGCTGCAGCATGGACAATCCTGTCCAGCTACAAAGCACAACATTCTCTGCTGCTCAGCTTAAATTAGCTGTGCTCTGATACATCTCAATACAGCTTCAGCCAGGCTCCAGCAAAATTTAAATATGGCTCAAAACATCTCAATTCAAGCTCACTGGCTCTGAATGCACCTTCAATATGCCGTCCCTACATTTCAGTACGGCTCAGTACTTCTCAATGCAGCTGAAACAGGTCTAAATACAGACTCGGGGCAGGCCCGTAAGCTCATGTGGACTACCTGGACCCCCGGCCTGGTGGGCCCAGGACACAGGAGCTGCAGATGAATGAGTGACAGAATGGAGGGGATTCCAGTGGGGATGCTCAGTCAAGAGTTCAGCTTGACTCATAACAGACATGCTTCAGGCTGATTGAACAAGCTCAATACATGTCAGCACTGGCTAAATTAAGTATATTCATTCACAAATAAAGGAGACTCCCCTGAATCAACATTAAGCCACAAATAAAGAGGGACGGGTAACAGCTGTCTGATGAGACAAGCATCTTCAGCTAAAGCTTTAGAGTGGAAATCTCTGGTTGTTCAAATAATCTTCAGTCTTTTAGGTACAATATAAATAAACAAGAACTGTTGAACAAACACTTAAACAACACTAAAAATTCACTGTCTATCTATGTAGAAATGACAATAACACAGTGATAACTTGTAATTAACATGCCATACCCATACAGTAGGTCATTGGTTCCTCTTGAAGCCCCCTGCGTTGCTTAGGTGTGCAGAATGGACCTCCACAAAGTCGCAGCAAATAAACTGATATTAAGAGTGTTCCTTCACTTCAGTTCTTATGTTTATAAAATTTCAGTGACAGAAAAATTGCATATTTTAGTGATCATCAAAAATACTTTAAGCAGTGAGTGTTCATTCCCCAATTACTTCTCACTTCATTAGTGAGATGGAAACATTATCAACTGAATGATGGGGGATTTGCAAAAGAGGCAGATATGAAGATTAAAATTCTGCAAATCCATAATAATTGTGCAATTTAGGTATTTCTTTTAATTGTGAGATGTTTGGTGAGATGGACGGGTAATGCTAAAATGCATGATTTGACTTAGCTGACACTGACTTTGTAAAAAGATCATTATTATAAAATGAATGGTAGTGGTCAGACAGCTGGTAATCAGGCAAGGGGCTGAGGTATCATGGAACTGGATTTAAGAGTTGTTTGTTCATCTGAGTGACTGAAAAGCTCCGTAAACATGCTTTAAGTGCGCAAACAAACTCTTGTGCACTACATATCTAGTTCTATGAAGATGACTATTTGTCATTGTTAAGAATAAAGTGTAGGAGCCTCTTTAACACCAGCATCACTGGGAGTGGGGGAGGCGCATGGGTCATGGTGGGTCACAGAGTAGGGGGTCGCAATAAGGTACAAGCTTCTGGGGGTGCAAACAGAACTGGGAAAAGAGGTATTTTGATGCCATTGTTGTATAATCACAAGTAGTGTATTTATTATTATATGCTGTTCAATAATCTTAATTTTAATTTTATCTTTGACCATTTCCAAAACTGAATTTGTGCACAGAGTTCACCTGCCAGTCGCTGTAAAATTATCTGTTGATAAATAATAATTAATAATTCATTGGATTTATATAGCGCCTTTCATGCCACTCAAAGCGCTTTACAGTTCATTGTTCATTCACTCCACACTTGGTGGTGGTAAGCTACTTTCTGTAGCCACCGCTGCCCTGGGGCAGACTGACGGAAGCGAGGCTGCCAATCAGCGCCATCGGCCCCTCCGACCACCTCCAACACTCATGCGCACGCCACTTTCATACATTATGTTGTGTGATGTTCACACATTTATTGTATATAGAATTCTATAATAAAAGCACTACAATTGAACAGGTCCCAGGTTACGTACACTGGAAGTGCAGCTGAATTCAGTACAGTCTTATGTTATCAAGTCACAAACATCCAAAGGTCACAACAATTTATTTTCAAGGCCAAGGGGTTAGGTGAAAGATCCAAAAACGCTTTAAAATATAACAAGCTAACCACTTGTTAATGAGATAATAAGGCCTGTAGATCTCTGGGGCAGCTACATGCAATTAGGAAACGCTCTAAGGACCTGACTTCTCTTTTAACAAGGTGGTCACCGGAGGAGAGGTGTCAACAGCCCAGCATCTGATGATAGGCTGCGTCACCAAGAAGTACAATGTAGAACTGAAATAATGGTCTGAAATCAATTCTGCCAGTATACTGTCGTGGAACCCAGTCTAGCATAACAATTTTCCTAAAAATACATGTATTCCAGTTTAAATTTCATTTTTTGCAAATCAAGATTCGGTTTATAATGCACTTTTTAAACTAAGAGAACACTGAGGTTTGAACTGCTAAACTAATAAGCATATCCCACATATTACAGAACACATTTGCATTTTCTTCTTCCTATATTGTTCTGCTATCTATTTCTTCACCAAAAAGAAAATGTGACCTTAAAGGTGCAACTTTTCTGGTGGAGGATCTGCTACCTACTTGTCTCCATGGAGATGTTATTGCTTTGCCTGGAATGTTCCATGGTATGACTTTAAACATCTCCATCTAGCATGTGTACATTGCGGGTGTTTGTATTGCTCAAAAATACAATAATTCTTTCTGTAAATTGCAGCAACTCTCCACAGAGCTGAACTGTAAAGTAGCGTTGTGCTGTAACCATTTTATCTCAGATGGTTTAATCTAGACTGTGGAACATCCTAGACAAAGCAATAACATTTCCATGAAGGCAAGCACTGTGTAACTTCAGGGGTACGCTGCATGCTTGTCTCCATGGAGATGTTGTTGTTTTGCTTCAAATATTCCATTATATAGCATTAACCATTGCATAGACTCAATTACAAGTCTTTTTATTGCTGAAATCTTGAAAAACATACTTCTTTTCTGTGAATGGGAGTGCCATTCCGCAGATCTGATCTGTAACTTGGCCTTGTGGCATCACCTGCTTGTCTTTTTGAAGATGGTAAAGTTTACACTCCAGTTAAAGCACAAAGACAGACCCTCCATTAGAAAAGTTACATACTTAATTAAAAGAGAAAGCGATTTGTACAGCACTGTGATCCAAATAGACAAAAATAACCACTCAGTTTTACTCTAATAATATAATGCACTACAAATAAAAATGTTTGAATCAATAGTTGAATCATAAAGGCTCCATTTTGTGTAATTACTGTTGATGAGGAGGTTTTAAATGCGTGTTGGAGGGACAGGTGGGGCTGGGGCGGGCGTGGAGAAAGGGATCTAAAGCATTCTAATTACAGGTAGTGTGTTGGTGAGAGCGATTTTGTGTCCCAGCATGCCTCTTGTCTGTGCCTTCAATATTCAAGCAACCCCTTATTTGAGCATCAGCTGTCACTCCCCACTATGCAGCCCTCCTTTGACTCCCCCTCTCTCTCCATCAAATCAGGCTGCCCAAAATCACAGTGAAGGTAAAGTCATTAGAACAAGACACAAGTGAGTCATACCTCATCTTAACTGTCAAACTCCCAACTTCTCAGGTGAAGACTTGAAGATGGGCCAGTGTGGGGTGAATAGATGGAGACGGTCTTCTCTCTGCTTCTCTGTCAGCTGTGACCTTTGAAGCCTGAGTGACCACAGAAAGCAGAGTCATTACCAGTCTTTATCCCTTTGTGCGTCTTGTCACATCCCCGCAGAGAGGACAATAGCTCTGTCATTTACAACACTGCGTCTGAAGCTAAGGGTTGGGACCCCCAGTGGGTCACCAGATAATTTTACAGGGTCGCACAATGTGTTTCTTTTTACTATACAAATGAACTGCAATGTGCTTTAGAATGTTGTCATCAGGGATTCTTAAGTTTGATTTTGACAGTAGATCCTTGCACACTATTCTGGAGTTAAAAGTTAAAAATCAACAAATAACTTAAATTACATACAGTATGTAGATGATTTATTTTCATTTTTGTTTTTGAACATTTAATTTACATATAGTCACTCACAACAGGAATATTTTTTGCAATAGGATATTCAAAGTGAGTATTGTATTTTCATTTTGTTTTATTTTATCCGTGTTTTTGAATAATGAAAAAAGAGCCATTGCAATCTTCAGTTTAAAAGAAAATAAGAAATATCTTAATTAGTGTTAAGTCCTCAAAATATAACAGGAAGATGAAGCCCCTTTTTTTAAATTTTGCAATCTGTGTGCCCCTATATTCAATATCGCTCTGGACACTTGTTAATGGTCCTGTACCCTACTCTGAATTGCAGAAGCAGTAGTAGCAGTTCACTTCAGAACTGCAAAGCGCA
Source organism: Paratrypauchen microcephalus (assembly GCA_036785185.1). Classification (NCBI taxonomy): domain Eukaryota; kingdom Metazoa; phylum Chordata; class Actinopteri; order Gobiiformes; family Gobiidae; genus Paratrypauchen; species Paratrypauchen microcephalus. The sequence continues at coordinate 1,273,355 of JAVJIX010000020.1, read as the reverse complement.
GAAGCAGAGACATGTTTGAACATGCAGCAAAACCCCAGAGTTTAGTGAAGGCCCTGATCCAAGCCTCACAGCTCCTCAGAGGAATCTCCATGGTGATTTAAGCCCCACTCCTGACAGCTCACGTTCATTACTGTCGCTGCAACTGTCTTTACAAAAACACAAATGAAAATGTAAATAAAAAAGAATGGCATTATATGTATTATTTTTCTTGGACTACATTTTTAAAATGAACATTTTTGAACAATAATAGTTCACTGATCATTTTATGTCATCTACAGAGGCAACACAAGGAAGAAGCTGAGGTAAAATGGAAAATGGTGGGATTAGCTTGAAATACATAAAAATGTCCAAAATGTTTTTTTTAATGTTGAACACATTGAACTCAAATGTGAAATTGGGTTTTTAATGTTGTCTTCCCATTACTCTGACAAATACATTTTTGAAAAATAAAAACTTTGTTCTCATTCATAAAAAAATATATATATATACTTGTATTATAATACTTAATTATACATGAAAATATATACACAACTTTGGATGAAGCTCCATTTATTATAATAGAAGAAAATGATTGTGTTTATTATTGGCAGTAAAGGTTCATTTAGCAAATGCTTAACTCTTTTCAAAGCATAATGTAAACTTTTTAAATAAAATTACACTGAAATTAGTGTAGAAAAGGTCCTGTCATCTCTGAGGTAGGTTTGTCCATGTGACATAGACAGTTAAAGAGCATGTATCACAGCACACAATCACTCCTCTGCTCTGTCCTCCGGCCGTCTCCTCTTCTTCTTGTGAAGATGAACTCAGAGTTTCCTCCTGAACCTCCTCTTCGTTGATGATAAAAGCCCCTCCACAGCGACAGCAATGTGTGTACAAGCGCTCATCTGAAAACACATAAGAGAACGGCTTTTAAAATATATATCAATTTGTATCTTCTGACATGACCAACTCTTAATTTGAATTCATTGTTTAAAATATTAATTATTACAATTTTGAGTTAAGACAAAGGATTAGGTCTTAAACTTGTAAATGTAAATGTTTTCTGTAATGATCTACTTCTTATTAAGCTATAATATAGTACACAAAACAGTATATGGTAGAGATAACAGTACAGATAACACTGATGACCTATTTGAAATGAGATAATATTAAGAGATAAAAAACGATAAATAAATCATTATAAAACATATATATATAAATATAGAGGAGCACAAATGTATTTATTAGTGATTTAAACTGCACAGACCATTATTCCATATCATGTCCTCCAAGAAAACCGTTGAATCCACAGGCCAGTCCTGCTTTAAGTCCTGAGCTGAAAAGACAAAGACAAAAGACGTTAATTGAAAAGTGCAGTACTTTTGCATGGGTTGCTTATACACATCAGCTATTCTGTAGTTTAGTCTGAGGTAAAAAAAAAAAGATATATATATATATATATATATATATATATATATATATATATATATTCAATGTCAAGAGTCTTTCTTTTTCCTTTTTTATTTTACTACTTTACAATATGTAGGGAGAATACAGCAGTTCAGTGGTACATTGTTAATGCCATTTATGTTATTTACAACCAGCTCAGTGTTTAAAGTGTGTGTAGTTACAAGTACCACAAAGGTACACAACACACATCCATACTTTGGAACAGGTAATGTTCTATTGAATACGTGGGTGCCCTAAGACCCCTATTTTCTCAAATAATGTAAAATAAATGTATGTGTAATGTCCCATAAGTCAGCAGGTATTAATTTACAATTTCCCACCAACCACTCAACGCTCTCCTCTACTGACCCAGAGAAAACTCAACTCCACATGACTACACGGGACAAGTGCGCCCTCTGGTGGACTCTTCGACATGCATCATTCGTTCAATATAATCTGCTACAACTCACTGAAATCAAGGTAAACATAATTCACTCTTTATATTGTATGAAAATCGTACCTCTTCTTAGCAGATCATAATCTCTTCTCTTGTTTTCATCACACAAAATTTTCCAAGCAGCATCAACTTCAATAAACCTCTTCAACCCCACCTCTGCCTCAGATGAACTATGTCCACTGAGACGATCAGGATGACACTGCATGTACAAAAGAGAACAGTGATGAATACACTGCTTAAGAATTCCATGGTTTATATAGAGGACTAAACTACAGGGCAAACGCATTGTACACACAATAAGATTCAATGATACAGTATTTAGATCTCAGAAGAGGGTGTATGTTATTTGAATAATTAAGAGCAGTTTTCTAATTGGAAACTGTACAATTATATTGATTTGATTGAGATTTATGTTACAGCCCTAATGTGTAAACGTAAAAATGTTCAGAACCAGGACAAATACTATACCTTCAGGACCAGCTGTTGATAGCGGTGTCTTAACTCCTCTGTGGACTCTGATGGACTGGCTCCTAACACTGCATAAAGATCCTTCTCAGAAGATGATGCACACATGTCTGCTGCAAAAACAAACCACATCCAGGTGTTAGAAAAACTCTTCATTTCACTGTCAGAAATCTAACACTGAATGCTCTCTGTAAAATAAAGAGAAACATAAACACATTACTATGGTTTAATGAAGATGAAAAGTTAGCATCAGGAAACACTGCACTAAACTACTGTAAAAAAAAAAAAACAGCATAGTCCGAGAAAAGAGACACATTTTATGACTACTGATAAACTGATGCATTATTATCAAATACCAACTAACTCTCCCACCATGCTAACCTAGCTTAGGTCTGGTTATCTGGTAGACTATGTCATCATGGCACGAGTGAAACAGACAAAGGAATATTGGAATTGTGACATTTTCAATAGTGACATTTTGAGTCTTGTGAAAGATCGTGTTAATGTAGAAGTTGTTTTGTACCGTGAGCTCAGGGAGCTCCTCTCCTCCGGAGCACCGGTGTAAACAGCCCGCTCCTCTGCGCCGGTGCGGCGGGTCTATGCGACACCGTGAAGGCGCAGTACTGACCTCTACTGGACTGGGGAAGACCTACAGTCTAAGGCCACATGCTGGTCTGGCACCACTCAGGCTTGATCTGTTAATTGAAATGGGATCTGTAGATGAGGTGACACAGACCCGCTTCCTGTGTCTGTCACCCGTCCTTGTGAAGAAACCACACTGGGATTATAGTGTGTGGGCATTTTAATGATTTCACTTTATTATACCCTATTTTGATTATGGCCTTTAAACTTAAGTGCAGGAGTACTGAACACATGCCTAAACTGGCTGTGCTCCACTCATAGAAATAGACTACCTATTATTTATTAAATAGATTGATGAAAGGCCACAATCAAAATAGGCTCTAATATTTACAGTGCAAATACAGTTAAATATTATTTCTCTCCTCTCTCCTCTCCGGGTGGGTGGAGAGTCCTTGCCTCAAGAGTTCAAGTATCTCAGGGTCTTGTTCACGAGTGAGGGGAGGATGGAGCATGAGATTGACAGGCAGATGCAGTGTCGGCAGTGATGTGGTCGCTGTACCGGACCGTTGGTGAAGAGGGACCTGAGCCGAAAGGCAAAGCTTTCGATTTACCGGTCAATCTACGTTCCTACCCTCACCTAGCCTCACCCTGAGATTTGGGTAATGAACAAAAGGACAAGATCACGGATACAAGTGACCAAAATGAGTTTCCTCTGCAGAGATAGGGTGAGGAGCTCAGTGACATGGGAGGAGCACGGAGTAGAGCCGCTGCTCCTCCACTTCGAGAGGAGCCAGCTGAGGTGGCTTGGACATCTGTTCCAGATGTCCCACTGGGAGGAGGCCCCAGGGAAGACCCAGGACACGCTGGAGGGACTATATCTCTCGGCTGGCCTGGGAACGCCTTGTGGTCCCCCCAGAGGAACTGGAGGTAGTGTTCAGGTTGAAGGAAGGAAGTCTGAGAGTCCCTTCTTAGATTGTTGCCCCCGCGACCCGGCCCTGGATAAGTGGAAGAAAATGAATGGATGGACTACAATTTACTTACCTGATCCTTAACCTAAATGAACCCATATCTTAAAGGAAAAGTAACGTTATTTTACAATCTGAGCCTTCTTTCGGTAATAAAACAAGTCGTTTGACTCACCCATATCACGTTCGTGTCATTTGGAGCTGTTTGAAAAAAGTTATGTTGTAGCGTATCCGTTAGCATTTGTATTCGGGGCATTACTTTGCGGTCTCCAAATAACACAAACTTTAGCACTTTTCAAATCATAGAAGCCCGATGTCTTAATGTAAGATTTTGTTTGAAGCAAAAGTGGCCTGTAATCCGAGATTTATCCATAGTTTTCAGCTTTGCGTTTCATGTTTGGGTCCCGGGAGCTGTCCGCACATGCGCACTGGCGTCCTCATCTACTCGAAACTATGGCTAAATCTCGGATTACAGGCCACTTTTGCTTCAAACGAAATCTTATATTAAGACATCGGGCTTCTATGATTTGAAAAGTGCTAAAGTTTGTGTTATTTGGACACCGCAAAGTAATGCCCCGAGCATATGATACAGCACCATGTTAACGGATACGGGATCATTACTAGAACAGAACGGCTCAACATAAGTTCTGCGATACTGCTCCAATTGACAGAAAAATGCTATGGGTGAGTAAAACTACTTGTTTTATTGCCGAAAGAAGGCTCAGATTGTAAAAAAAAACGTTAATTTGCCTTTAACGTTGAACCATGTAATTGTTCTAAAATATACTCTCCACAAAGTAAAAGCTCGCCATGTGCATTCAGCCCCTACAGTGTGATAAATACCCACCTCACTGATGTGAATTCTGAGTTTTCATCAAACTATAGCTTTTATTTATTTATTTATTTATTTAGTTCTATAACAAATTTGTACTTTTAGTTTGACAGGCATATTTGTCAGTGAGGAAGGACATAAACAGTGAGAATAAAATGTGTATGAAGTGTAAGGTCCTGCACACTCTCATCAGACACATCTTTAGTTAATTACAAAAGATGATTAAAATTAATTAATAAGCTGGGTACCATCACTTCATCTCTGAGAGAAAATCATTGACCCGAGTCAGTTTATGATTCACACTCACACACACATCCGCTAACACACAAACAAGACAAACACAACAGCTGTTCATTAGAGAGGTGTTAGTACAATAACAGCATTCTCCATTAAAAACAATTACATTTAAGTCATTCACTTATGCCTTACAGTAATTTTAAAGAGAGGCTCATGGTGGGCTAAGAAACTTATTCGAAATAAATTATTTCAAACCTAAAATCCAAATCAAGGTTTTAGAATTTTCATATTCATCTTCTCCTAGATAAAGGGCTCATATTATGCTATTTTCTGATCTCTGTTATAACACTGTTAAAAATCTGCAGTGACTTCAACTTACAAAGAATGAGTCAACATTATGCATACAGAATTTTGAGTAAACTGAACTTTTCATCTGAAACTCAGATTATTGAGTTCAAACCAAGGGAAACTATAAGTGTACCAAACACATGAAACCCAGCAACTACAACAGATTTTATTATATTAGTTTGTATATAATTTGAGTTAATGTAATATTAAAATATTTGTTTCTGTAATAATAAAATTGAAGTTTGTATGACTCACAAATCTCATTCATTCATCTTCTTCCGCTTTTCCATTTCCTGGGTCGCGGGGGCAGCAGTCCAAGCAGTGTTCTGCTGCTCAGAACACAATGCACCAGCCCCCATGAATCCTCCTGCAGGTGGTGGGTCCACAGGAGGATGGCTCACATCACAATGTATCTACTGCCATGGGGGCTACCAGTGTCCTGGGGGCAAGGTGGGGTTAAGTGTCTTGCCCAAGGACACAACGGCAGCGCTCATCTGTGGGAGCTGGGATCACATGCGGTCAACCCAAGAGCGGGATCACTAGACATGCGCTCTACCAACTGAGCTACTGCCGCCCCACTTACTGATTGTGTTTTGTATGTATTAAAGCTTATCCTGAAGGACATGCGCGGGCATGTTTCAAAAAAGTTGTATGAACTTCGTCCAGCAAGTTCAGCTGATTAAGAGGAGATTGCTTACATACAGTGGTACCTCACCTTACGAAATTAATTCGTTCCAGAAGTGGTTTCGTAATGTGAATTTTTCGTAAGTTGAGTAGCTATTTCAATGGAAAAGGCCTGATTCGTTCCAAGGTTTTTTTTTTATAGTGTAACTTTTTTTTTATAGTGTAACATTGGTTCTGCGTCCTGATTGGCTAAGAGACTAGACAGGACTAAACGTGGACTAAACCAGGTCTAGAGTCTAGACCTGGTTTTGTTCTGGTCTAGACCAGAACTATACCAGGTCTAGACCAGGTCTAAACCTGGACTGGACCTGGACTAAACCAGAATTGGACCAGGATTAAACTACCACGTGCCGCTCTTTGCTGGTTTCGTGCAGCTGGTTTGTGGCTCGGGCTCCAGAGAACGCGGTCCGGGCGCCGCGGTTCTATCTCGTCCTCGCAGCCCTGGTGCCAGTGGTGCAGACCAGGACTAGGGGTGCTCCCGGTGCGTGCCCCTCGCGCGGCGCCGTGCTCCTCGCCGCGCTGTGCGGCACCTTGCGGCGCTGTGCTCCTCGCCGCGCTCCTTGCCGCGCTCCTCGCCGCGCGGTGCCGTGCTCCTCGCCGCGCGGTGCCGTGCTCCTCGCCGCGTGGTGCCGTGCTCCTCGCCGCGCGGTGTGTTGATGTCTCCGCGCTGCTTCCAGAGTCGTGTCTCCCCCCACGCTTCACTATTTAATACATTTTGTTGAAAATCTTGCGTGTTCGGCGCTAGAGCTAAGAGGCCGAGAAAGGTGCTCTTTGAGCGGGGATAACAGCGGGGCATGCATCTGAGCGCGCATTATTCGAATTTTTGAGATTTCGCGTTTCGTAACTTGAATTTTCTTTCGTATCTAGAGACCAAAATTTAACGTGAGGGCGTTTCGTAACTTGGATTTTTCGTATGTAGGGTCTTTCGTAAGGTGAGGTACCACTGTATTTTATTTCTCTCAACTCTGAAGCTCAAGTTTTACCAACATTTATAAAAAACAGATGTACAAAACACTACTGTAAGTTAAGCCAACTCCCATGTCATATAAGTCTCTTTCTTAATTAGCTATTCAAGCTAAGGCAACTATTTTCCAACTTAGATTTTTTACAGTGAATGTTTCCTCATCACAGACATACCTGGGGTTGTGTTTAGTTTCATTCACTCATGGTTAATACACAAAGCCTGCATATTTAAGTCTTCTCTTAAACAGATAACATGCTGTTTCACCTTTGATGTCATGTGGTAAAACTGGAAGTACTCCCCTGTGTTTTTAAACTCCATACACCTTCACTAGAATCATTTGTATGGTTTAAGCCCTGGAATTTCCTCTACTGAACTAAAGGTAAAAGGAAGTTGTTAAGTTGAACTATATTGCATCACAAGGTGGAACAGAGCATTTTGAGTTTTGTAGATGCAGACAACCTAATAATAGAGGGTTACTCAAACAAATGTGAATGAAAACAAAAACACAGCTCCAGTATGTTTTTGAAGAGGTTCCAGCATTATAAAATGCCTAAAAGCTCATAAGAGTAACATGATAAGAATATAAGAATATAGGAATATAGCTGACCCTTCTCAACTGGCTCAACTGGAGCAGGGGGTAACTTAATCCCTAGCTTTAAAGGACCTTCAGAGGAAACTCATTTTGCTATAGCATGCGTCTGTGATCTTTTCAGCCAATCAGAGTGACCACATAACATCAGGTTCTGACCCTGAACAATGTAGTCAGTCTCATCTGTACTGGTAAAGTAGTGTCTTAAATTGATCTGAAATATTCTCTGAGCATGCCTTTGTGAAAATGCATGCCTGAGGTTTTACAGCTAATTACATTTTGTTCAACTTCAGTAGTCACATAATTTGTTTACATAAACTAAACAACTCAATTAAAGCTGTGATAAAGTAAAGTATATTTGACAGAGTAGCTGGTATCTAAAAATTCCCTCCCAGTTTGAACACGGCGCCAGTGCTTTTTGTGGATCTGCTAATGAATCTTAATGCAGTGTTTGCGCTCCCACACTGTCAGGAGGGCCACTGTGATGTGAATGTTGGAACTGCAGCAGACCCATTCATGCATGCGCCAATGTAATTGTATGTGTCTGTGTACTGATCCATACACTCCTTTAATTGTACGCGTGAAGTAAATCAAGTGAACAGGAAATTCATACCAACTCAACAGGAAGAACTTAAGACAACAATAGAGAGACCGGGATGAACTATAACTAAATTTGGCAGTACTGTCACACCCAAGCTGGTGTGTACTTAATAGAATATCATTTAAATGATCATTACTTTTCTGTTAATCTATCCTGCTATTATCAAAACTGAAACAATTGAAGAAATGCGTTGGGCCAGGTAAATAGTCTTGGACAGTGCCCCGACTATTAAAACAAGAAACTGTCTCTTCTGGATGATGTGAGTGGTGATTTTCTGCTCACTTGCTTCATAATTGTATTGACTGAGGGGACTGGCTTGTCACAAATCTGTCACTGTTTAGAACAGTTGTAAATAAAGTTTGAGTCCAAGTTTGTAACTTGTCTGATGTGAACTGTGGAGATGGTCAGTTTGTATCTGGTTATTGAATCTCTTTTGACCAGTCATCCAAACTTTTGATTCACTAGAGGCATGTAATGTGAGGCGTTTCTACTAGAAAGCAAATTTGTATTGCAATAAAATCGGTAGGAATAACAATGAAAGTCTTAAAGGGCCCATTACTATTTACTGATTTTTGTTATAATGTTGTTTCCTCACCAAAAACTTACCCGGAATTGTGTTATGTTTAATACACAAATCCTGAAACTGAAAACACTCGGTTCCACCTTGTGATGTCATGTGGTAATATAAGAAGAGCTTCATTGTGTTTTTAAACTCCATACACCTTCACTAGAATCATTTGGACTATTTCGGCCCTGAAATTGGCAATCTCTACTGAACAAAAGTAAAAGGTAACTGAAAAGTACCACTACATGTCATAAAGGTGGAACACAGACTAATAAAAAAAGAAGAAAAAAAAAAAAAGAGACCACTGCATTTTTTTCTGAAATCAGCATCTCTACATGTATTACACCCATTCCATTCCAGCGTCTGTTGAATTCCAACACAAACACAAAGCTGAGCTACTTCAGTTCTTGCACCAGGAGTGGAATAAAGTCACCCAAGACACGAACAAGAACAATGTGAAAGACTTGTGGAGAGCATGCCAAGACGCATGAAAGCTGTGATTAAAAATAAGGGTTATTGCACCAAATATTGATTTCTGAACTCTTCTTAAGTGTAAACATTAGTATTATCTTGTTTTAAAATGAATTTGATCTTGTTTCTTTGCATTGTTTGAGGTCTGAAAACATGTATCTTTTTGTTATTTTGACCATTTGTCATTTTCTGCAAATAAATGCTCTAAATGATAATATTTTTATTTGGAATTTGGGGGAAATGTTGTCAGTAGTTTATAGACTCAAACAAAAATGTTCCTTTTGCCCAAACACATACCTATAAGTAGTAAAATCAGAAAAACTGATAATTTAGCAGTGGTCTCTTATTTTTTTCAAGAGCTGTTTGTGAATGAAACAAAACACAACTCCGGGTATGTTTTTGATGAGGCAACAACATTCTAATTCTAACATGGCTTAAACATCACAAAAATCATTTTTTATGTAATATAGAACCTTTAAATGGTCAGTGGTGACTGGAGGGCTACAGGGTAATCTAGAATGTGGTAGACAAAATCACATTCACTATAATTCATTGCAATACTTGTTTTTTTTTTTGTTTGTTTTTTTTTTTATCTCAAATCTATCATTATTTTGGGGAAGTTTTGATTGACGTGCTGTCTCTGGACCCTTTTGGCCTTTTATTAGCAAAGACAAAGCGTCATACTTGTAAAAGGCTCACACAAAGCTGAGGTGAAAATGAGAGCATCTGTTTCCAGTTTACACCCCCCACCCCTCTTCCCGCTCTCTCCCTCCTCACGCTCATGCAGGCCTTAAACACAAAGACTGGACCCTTTTCAAAAACCCGGATAAAAATGAAACCAAAACAGGAATCCCAGTGTGAGTGAACTTTCTTGTGTTTATAAAATACACAAATTAGGCTATTAATATGATCAGATTTTTTTCTTTTTCTGTTATGCCAGTCAATCGCTTCCTGGTATGAACACATCAAGATTAAAGGGCCTATATTACACAAAATGGATTATTGTGAGTTTTAAGACATATTATAATGTTGATACCTCCTCAAAACATTCCTGAAGTTGTGTTTTGTTTCATTCACACATCGAGTTATACTTTATTATTAGTGTATTTACATCTCAAAATGCTCTGTTCCACCTTGCAGTAGACATTGGCAATTCCAGGGCTGAAATGATCCAAATGATTCTAGTGAAGGTGTGTGGAGTTTAAAAACACAACGGAGCACTTCCTGTATTACCATATGACATCACAAGGTGGAATGTTTTCACTAACACTCCCTAAATACTATAATGATACTCCCACAGCACAGCCAATAAAACACAACTCCAGGTATGTTTTTGATGAAGAAACAACATTATAACATTATATTGATCAGAAAATAGTGTAATATAGGGAGGGCCTTTAAGGATAAGGTATGCTTTAGTCCCCTCCATTTGACCCTTGTACATGCGGTTTAAGTTTTAAGCAGCACATTGAACAAAGGTGCTCTGACAGTCTCTCTTCGCTGTCAGAAAATATTCATGGTTATTGAAGCAGACACACAACACCTTAAAATCTTTCACAAGTGTGTGCCACATGTACAGTATCGCAGCCACAGTTTCTTAAAGTGTAAATTTCATTTTGGTGTCTGCGTTCTGGTGAGAATATCATTTACACTTCATTAACTGTGTGGAGACTGGCACAAAATACACATTATAGGACTTCCCAGATAAAGTGTATGACTATGTTTTAAAATAGATCTTGCTAATGACCCATAAAGATGAATTGATAAAGTAAGGACAAGGACAGTACACTAAACATTGTACTGAGAGGAAAAAAAGCAGTTAATAAAATAAATAAAAAATAATTTAAAAAATACAGATCCACAGATGTTAAACACCTTACATGTAATGGCAAAATAGTTAAAGGGTCCATATTACACTTTTTGGTGATCTATGTTATAATGTTGTTTCCTTATGTGTGTAGAATCAAGCACAGAGGGAAGGAAGAAAGAAGAACACCCTCTCTGTTTGTGGATATCCTAAATGTGCTTTCAACAAAACTAAGAGAGACAAGGACAAGAAACAAGACAACAGAGAATCAGAACCCAGGAGAAAGGGTGTAACTATTCCTTAAGACAGAAACTGGTCCACCCAAAGGACAAAACACCGAGCCACAAACAAAGCAATGTGATGTACTCCATTCAGTGTAGTTAAGACTGCAGTGAGCGCTACATTGGAGAAACAAAACAGCCACTTCACAAGAGGATGTACCAACATCGACGGGCGTGCCGGAGTGGACCTTCATCTGCCGTACATCTCTACCTAGAAGCCACGGGCCACTCCTTTGAGGACAGTGAGGTACAGATCTTAGCCAGAGAAAAGAACTGGTTTGAGAGGGGAGTTAAAGAGGCTATTTTTGTCAAAAAAGAGAATCCTTCCTTAAACAGAAATGAAGGTCTCAGACATCATTTGTCTCCCGTATATCCTCAAACCTAAATCAAAACAAAGAAAGCAATCGGGCAGCCAGGTCAGGTCCAGAGGTGTGAAAACACCCATTATGGCCCTGAATGGCTATGCTTACCAGACCCCACACTCCACTCCCACTGCATATTTAAAAGGCCCACCTAACAAACAGAAGTAGTTATCTCCTCCTTTCAGGCAGATATAGGCAGTGACCACCAGCATCTGACCAGAACTGAAGAAGCAGCTTGGATGAGCTGCAAAACGTATTTGTCCAGTTGACAAATTGAATTTCTCCTTTTGCCGTTGTCTCCTTATCACAAAAACATATGGACTTGTGTTTTGTTTCATTCACACATGTTTAACACACAAACCCTGCATATTTACGCTGAGTTCTTCTCCACTCTACTCCATTCTACCTTATGATGTTGTGTGGTAATACAGGAAGTGCTATACTGTGTTTCTAAACAAAGTAAACGGTAGCTGTTAATTCGAAAACTACTACTTGACATAACAAGGTGGTGCAGAGGATTTTGAGTTTTGGAGATAGACAGAGACAGACTAATAATGCAGGATTACTCAAACATGTGTGTGAAACATAACACAACTCCAGGTATGTTTTTAATGAGGAAACAACATTATAACATAGATCAGAAAATAGAGTGGGGCCCTTTACTGAATACTGCGTGACAATAGTTACAAAGTTTATTCTGATTGTACCAAGGATTTGAAGACCAAAAGCACTGAGTAATTGTGCTTGTGACAGCAGAGGTGTGGGTTCCAGTCTGTGTGATGTTGTATCGACCAGCGGCTCAGACAGAGAGCTGACATTATGACCTGACACTGGAGCTAATCGAAAACTAATTCTCTCGCCCAATCATCATCTGGAGCTGTCTTCATCTTCATTCTGTCACATGTCTTCAGCTGTGATCTCTATACAACAGCTATTATTTACCTAAAATTACACACCAGACTCAGGGAACATGTCAAAAGGTATAGCCGCATCATGGCAACATCATAGTATATGAGCTGTAGCAGAGATAATACAAGTCTGTCTTCTTCTGTATGCTTGGTCTTTGGAATGATTTTACATTTTAAATTTTAAAGGTCCTATATTAGGCAAAATTGACTCATGTTGTAATCTTGTAATGTTGTTACCTCATCAAAAACATACCTGGAGTTGTGTGTTTGTGTGTTGGAGTAATCCATTAGGGGCCAAGCACCGTAGGTGCTAGGCACCCTATAGTGTTTGTACTATAGGGTGCCTAGCACCTACGGTGCACGGGGTCATTTACACCTGCACCAGGTTGCACGCAATACACCCTGACAGGTACGGCTGCGACTGTCCAGTTTACGGTGAGGCGCCTGAAGACCTCCTCCATCTGACCGCCCGGTGCCCTGCCGTGCAGCGGTTCTGGACCCGGCTACTGGACCTTCTCGCTCGGAGGCTGGCGTTGAGGCTCCCACCTCCGGCGGCCCATGGACTCGATGACCCTGGACTCTGGTTCTGCCTCTTCGGCCCTGCCCAGCAGCAACCTCGAGGGCCGGATGCTCCCATAGTCAACTGGGATGCCGCCCGCCTTGTCCTGTCTGTGGCCAGATATTCGATCTTCGCGGCACGGAACCGGCGCCTCCACGACGGCCACGCAGCGGAGCACTGGCCGCTCTTCACGGCGCTCCTTCGCGCCCACGTCCGCCGTCTCCACGACGCAAGAGAAACGGAGTTTCGCAACACCTTCATCCCAGACAATACGCTTTTCTCCATCTCCCGAGCCGGCTTCCCTCGGTTGGACTTCTGACCCCTACCCCCCTCCGCTGTCCCCCCTGGTCCCTGGCGCCTGGGCCTTCCCTGGCGCTGTGTCGCCCTTGCTCTCCCCCAGACCCCTTTCTTCACCTGGGGCAAGCCCCTTGGTCTTCTACACTTCCCCTGTTCCTCTCAGCCCAAATGCCCGGTGGTGCTTATCCCCGTACCCACATCCCCCGATGTGTCCTCTGAGCGCTTTGCGAATGTATGTACCTTGTGGTGAATTTCTTGCCTGGAAGAATCCATGACTCATCGCTGTACCAGCGAGTGAGTCTGGTAACGCTTGATCCACAGAATGCGCTGCTGTTGCACGTAGACAGACAGCTAAGTGAACCAATCAGAGATTGCGCCATCTTGATTCAAAACTGAGGCGGAACTTCCGCTGCCTAAGAGTGACTTTGCGGGCAAAGGCGGGTGCACTGACGTCACCATCTTTGAACGAATCAGAATCGCGGAGTCCGTTTGTAACCGGAGGAGCGAGCGTGGATGGAGGGTGTCCAAATGGTATCGCGTTGTATAGGAAATACAGAGAGATATCATTTGGCTGGCCAGGTAAGTGCATTTCCGTACCACGGGGTAAATCTTTCTGAAGAGAGAAAAAAGAAGTGCTTTGTGACTGTTACTGTGGTGGTGAAATCTGTACTATTATGTGCCTGAAATGTGTATTATCGTGTACCTTGTAATATTAAAAGATTAAAAAAAAATAAAAATAAAAAAAAGTGTTTGTTCAAAGCGAGCACACGTACATACTAGACCATACGTACATACCGCCAGAGCGGGCCTAGTTTGGTGTTTTTTTCGTTTCCTTCTTTGAACTTTTTGGATAATTTTGGCTTCTCAGCTCCTTTCGGTTGTTGGCTCACCTCCTCCCAGCGCCCCGGCTGCGGGGGTGGCGGCTTCACCGTGTTCCGCGAGCTCTGCTTCCCCCCGGGCGGGCAGCGCAATGACAACCCCCGCAGGGCCCCGAGGCCCGGCTGAGGACGCGGGTGGTAAGAATGAGGATCGTACCAGGAAAAATTGTGGTGATGCGAGGGAGGATATGGATGTAGAATACCGTAAAGATCTGACGGTCCTTCTGGACCTGGTGGGTGGAGCGGGCCTGTCCCCTATGGCCTTGCTGAAGACCGCGCAGGAGATCTGTGGGTCTGTGCTTGCCTGCCGCATGGTGACCAAGGATAAGTACGAGATAACGGTGGCGTCCCAGGCAGCCAAGGAAAAGCTGCTGGATGGGTTCCGGATCGGCGACACCAGGGTCCATGGGCGAGCCATCGGCAGGAACGAGATGGTGGTCTCCTTCTTGGGCCTGCCGGCGTACGTCCGGGATGAGGAAATCGTGCAGAAGCTCAACTCCTGGGGAGTCTCCGCTGTTTCCGGGATACGGAGGAAAGTGTGGCCAGGGACTGGCATCGCGGACGGCACCAGGTTTGTGAGGGTACGTTTCACTGCCGCTGTCAGATCTCTGCCGTATTCTGTCAGGTTCGACACTGAGGAGGGGCCTGCGTACTTTAGAGTCATACACGACAAGCAGGTGAAGCTGTGCAGAGGATGTCTCCAGCCGGGCCATGTGTTGCGTGAGTGCCCTGGCTTCCTGTGTAGGAAGTGTGGGGGTCAGGGGCATTACACCCGAGAGTGCGCGGGGCCCAGGGCCGAGTGCTCGGGCCGCCGTGACTCTGGCCAAGGGGAGCGGAGCACGGGAGGTGATGGTGGCGGCCCTCCTCCGTCGCCTCGAGTCGGGACAGTCAGCCTGTCCAGGATGCTGCGATTCAGAGTGCACAGGCACTCGTGACGGTGGAGGACAAGGGGCTGCCTCCTTGCGCCTCCTCTTCCCCCTTCTCCGTCGCCTCGAGTCGGGACAGTGAGCCTGTCCAGGATGCTGTGATTCAGAGTGCACAGGCACTCGTGACGGTGGAGGGCAAGGGGCTGCCTCCACGCGCCTCCTCTTCCCCCTCCTCCGTCGCCTCGAGTCGGGACAGTGAGCCTGTCCAGGATGCTGTGATTCAGAGTGCACAGGCACTCGTGACGGCGGGGGGGGGGTGCGAGGGGGGGGGGGGGCGAGTGAACAATTTTTCCCGAGGACGGGGGGGCTTGAATTGCGTGAGAAATGCCATTTGAGCGTATGAACACGTCGAATTGCGTGTTGAGAGCCCTGTTTGTCTAAAGAGCAAACTTAAACTACAAAGCAACTAATGAGAGTTATATAAATGAAGTTATTACCTGATGGTTCTCAGTTTGTTTTATCATCACCGCACTTTGTCAGTGCGCGCTGAGAGGGGCGGGGAGGAGGGAGCGGGGCGGGGGGAAGCGGGACATTTTTAACGGATTCATGTAAGAGTCTGGTTAATGCACCGGGCCCGCGTCTCACCGCATCTCACCGCGGGCAGTTCGGCTCTGGGCCGCGCGTATTCCGCGCGTAAGCCGTCGGGGGGGACACGTTACGCACAGACGGAGACACGGGGACCGGAGTCGGTGCGTCTCAGAGGAGACGTGGCACCGGGACGGGTGTGCTCCGGCCCCGTGTGATGTGGTCTCCGCTCCGGGCCCGTGTGATCAGATCTCCGCTCCGGGCCCGTGTGGTCCGGCCTCCGCGTGCCCCTCTGGGCCCGCTACCACGTGTGCGGGCACGGTGGGAGGGCGGATGGACTTCTGCAGTGGCGATGTTGAAGCGGACCTTGATGATGTTAGACAAAGCGTTAAGAGGCTCCGGAGGTCCTCTGAGTGCACAAAAAAATAAAAAATAAAAAAATAACACAAATCACGTGACTCCGAGGCGCGTCTGATGGGTCCCCTGGACGATCCCAGCTTCATTCGGAAAATGAAGAGGTTATACGACTGTTTCGATACTGAAATTGAAGCCTTGAGAGCCCTGATAGAGTGGTGGGACGGGCGACAGCCCGGATAAAGAGACTGGCCATCTGATGGCAGAGGAAACACAAAAATGTGTTTGCACTGCATCACCTTTGCTCTCCCCCAGGCCCCTTTCTTCATCCCTTTGGTCCTCTACATTCCCCCTGTTTCTCTTGGCCCTTGTGCCCAGTGGTGTTTATTCCCGTACCCGCATCCCCCGATGTGTCTTCTGAGTGCTTTGTGAATGTTATTGTGGTGATGAAATATGTACTATTATGTACCTGAAGTGTGTATTATTGTGTACCTTGTAATATTAAAAGATTAAAAAAAAAAAAAAAATTTTGTTTGCTCTGCGTTGCCTAGCGACGTTGCCCAGCAACCCTTTGATCTTTCCTTTGATGTTCTGGTCTCCTGATTCTTCTTCTTCTTATTTTATATTCTTTCTTCAATGGGAGTTTATGGCAACCCCTAGAACCGTTTGGTAAAAGTTGTGAAATTTGGCATGCATGTGCATGCCAGTCTCCTCATTACCCACAGCAATTTAAAGGTCAAAGTTGCAGGAATTTGTCAATTGCCTAGCAACGCACCTAGCAACCTTTGATCTGTCTTTGATGTGTCTGTTCTGAGAGGGTCTAACCCTGTCAGAACAGACCCTGTCAGACTCTGTTAGACCCTGTCAGACTCTGGTAGACCCTGTCAGACCCTGTTAGACCCTGTCAGACCCTGCATGCGGCCTACATGCTGAGGCCTACATGAACCTTCGGTGCTTGGCCCCACATTGCTGCTTGCAGCTATATTTATTATTAGGGACCGAGCCCGAAGGGGGACGAAGGTCCCTATTGTTGTTGCTTCGTTTCCGTATTATTATTATTATTCTTGTTCATACACGCTGGGGCAATTTTGAGCATGTTCCCATGCTTCAAAACAAACAAACTTCTACAGGTGCACCATCGAGAGCCTGCCAGTACGACCACACAAAGTCTCGTCCCTGGGGGACCTGGGGGTCCCTGGGAGACCCCCACTGGGGGACCCCAGTGGGGGGTCTCCTAGACCGTACCTCAGATGGGCATACATTTTGGTAAGCATAATCTTAAGACGTTGGAGATGTTAAATTGCGAAGGATTTTCAAATAGGCGGTAATATGACGATACGGCGGATCGATAAAGTTAGGTATGGAATTTGAAACACTTCTCCTACACCGTACCTCAGATAGGCTTAAATTTTGGTGAACATAATCTTAAGACGTTGGAGATGTTAAATTGCGAAGGATTTTCAAATAGGCGGTAATATGACGACACGGCGGATCGATAAAGTTAGGTATTTATTGAATGGGAGTGATGAGTTATGAATGGGAGGTATTTGTTGCTAGGCAACGCCCTGATCAAAGGTCTTTGATCTTTGTACCTTTGATCTGATATAGCTGCAAGCAGCAATGTGGGGACAAGCGTCGAAGGTTCATGTAGGCCTCAGCATGTAGGCCACAGGGTCTGGACAGGCCTGACAGAGTCTGACAGGCACGCAGCATCACTAAGTGACCATACTCACCCGGCACAAGGACTCTTCCGTCTGCTACCCTCTGGTAGCTCGATAGCGCCCCCTAGCGCGTTGTCTTTCGAAGGGGCTGGCATACCGTTTAAGATAGGCGCACGAAATTCGGTAGGGACGTGTATCTCAATAAGCCGAACAAATGCCTCACTGCAATGTCATGGCCACGCCCAACAGGAAGTCAGACTACTGAACTCTGGGTAATACTCCAAATAATACTGAACTCTCAATAATACTGCACTACAGTACTTTTCATTAAGCATAATATGTTTCAATTCTGCCATATTTATCACTCAAAACATTGGATCATCAAACCAATTTTAATATCACACAGAAACAACCCAAGGAAAGACAAAATTTTTTTGAATGATGATTCTTTATTAGTATGAACTGCCCGTTTAACCAAACGTTTGCGATAATTGGTGATGAGTCTTTCACACCGCTGTGGAGGGATTTTGGCCCACTCTTCTATGCAGAATTGTTTCAATTCTGCCATATTGGAGGGTTTTCTTGTATGAACTGCCCGTTTAAGGTCACACCACAGCATCTCAATCGGATTTAAATCCGGACTTTGACTTGGCCACTCCAAAACCTTAATTTTGTTTTCTTTGAGCCATTCAGAGGTGGACTTGCTGGTGTGTTTTGGATCATTGTCCTGTTGCATGATCCAAGAGCGCTTGAGTTTGAGGGCACGAACTGATGGCCGGACATTCTCCTTCAGGATCTTCTGGTAAACAGCAGAATTCATTTTTCCGTCAATCACAGCAAGTTGTCCTGGTCCTGAGGCAGCAAAGCAGGCCCAGACCATCACACTGCCACCACCATGCTTTACTGTGGGCACCATGTTCTTTTTATCAAATGCTGTGCCATTTTTACGCCAGATGAAACGGGCTGCAGACCTTCCAAAAAGTTCAATTTTAGACTCATCGGTCCACAAAATGTTTCTCCAAAAGTCTTGAGGGTCATCAAGGTGCTTTTTGGCAAAGGTGAGACGAGCCTTTGTGTTCTTTTGTGAAAGCAGTGGTTTTCTCCTGGGAACTCTTCCATGGATGCCATTTTTGGCCAGTGTTTTTCTAATGGTGGAGTCATGAACACTGACCTTAACTGAGGCCAACGAGGCCTGTAGTTCTTTCGATGTGCGTCTAGGTTCTTTTGTGACTTCCTGAATGAGCCGTCGTCGCACTCTTGGAGTAATCTTAGTTGGTCGACCACTCCTGGGAAGGGTTGCAACTGTTCCCAGTTTCCTCCATTTTTGAATAATGGCTCTGACAGTGGTTCGCTGGAGCCCCAGAGCTTTGGGAATGGCTTTGTAACCTTTTCCTGAATTATAGACTTCTATCACTTTTTTTCTCATTTGTTCTTGAATTTCTTTGGATCGTGGCATGATGTGTTTGTTCTTGAGATGTTGTAGCCAACTTCACTTTGTTTGACAGGAACTATTTAAGTGATTTCTTGATTCAACACAGGTGGTGACAATCAGGTGTGGGTGTGGCATGTAGAACTGAACTAAGTTTTCTCAAAACTGTGGTTAGTCACAGTTAGTTTGTGATTTAACAAGGGGGGGCAATTACTTTTTCACATAGGGCCAGATAGGTTTAGATTTTTTTTGTGCACTAATAAATGGAATCATCATTCAAAAACTGAATTTTGTCTTTCCTTGGGTTGTTTCTGTGTGATATTAAAATTGGTTTGATGATCTGA
This sequence comes from Paratrypauchen microcephalus, assembly GCA_036785185.1. NCBI lineage: Eukaryota > Metazoa > Chordata > Actinopteri > Gobiiformes > Gobiidae > Paratrypauchen > Paratrypauchen microcephalus. Next base: position 1,253,836 of record JAVJIX010000020.1, on the reverse strand, counting down.
CAATGTTTTGAGTGATAAATATGCAAAAAACACAGAAATCAGGAAGGGGGCAAATACTTTTTCACGGCACTGTAGAATGGAATTTGAAACACTTCTCCTACACCGTACCTCAGATGGGCTTAAATTTTGGTGAACATAATCTTAAGACGTTGGAGATGTTAAATTGCGAAGGATTTTCAAATAGGCGGTAATATGACGATACGGCGGATCGATAAAATTAGGTATTTATTGAATGGGAGTGATGAGTTATGAATGGGAGGTATTTGTTGCTAGGCAACGCCCTGATCAAAGGTCTTGAATCTTGAACCTTCGGTGCTTGGCCCCACATTGCTGCTTGCAGCTATATTTATTATTATTATTATTATTATTATTATGATGATTATTATTATTATTATTATTATTATTATCTGTCTACATCTCCAAAGCTCAAAATGCTCTGTTCCACCTTGTGGCAATTCCAGGGTTGAAATTATCTAATGATTCCAGTGAAGGTATATGGAATTTCTATACACAGTGGAGCACGTCCTGTATTATGTAACATCACAAGGTGAAAGTGTTTTCAGTTTGAGAGAACAACTCAGCCCAAATATACAGGGTTTATGTGTTAAACATGTGTAAATGAAACAAATGTACACCCTCGCCACAGACCTGTGACAACATCACCCTGCTCAATGACCTCAACAGCTTCTTTGCACGGTTTGAGGCAGGAAATGACACCCGGCCGCAAAAAACTCCACCACCTCCCCACGACCAGCCCCTGTGTGTGTCTGCAGCCAGTGTGAAGAGAACACTCTCCAGGATCAACACCCGCAAGGCTGCAGGCCCGGACAACATCCGTGGTCGTGTGTTGAAAGACTGTGCAGAGGAGCTCAAGGATGTCTTCACAGACATCTTTAATGCTTCTCTGAGCCAGGCTGTCGTTCCCTCCTGCTTCAAAACCACTACCATCGTTCCCGTGCCAAAGAAGCCCACTCCGGCCACTTTTAATGACTATCGCCCTGTTGCACTGACCCCCATCATAATGAAGTGCTTTGAACGGCTAGTCATGGCACACATTAAATTCACCTTGGACCCATTCCAATTTGCATACCGGGCCAACTGCTCCACTGATGATGCGATCTGCTCAGCTCTTCACCCAACCCTCACCCACCTGGACAATAAAGACTCATATGTGAGAATGCTGTTCATAGATTTCAGTTCAGCATTCAACACCATAATCCCACAGCAGCTCATCACTAAACTAGACCACCTGGGGCTTCAGACCTCACTCTGTAATTGGCTGCTGGACTTCCTCAGTGAGAGGCCACAGGCAGTGCCGGTCGGCAGAAACACCTCAAGCTGCATTAGACTGAGCACAGGAGCTCCCAGGGCTGTGTGCTCAGTCCGATGCTCTTCACTCTGCTGACCCACGACTGCTCACCAGTGTTCAGCACCAATCACATAGTGAAGTTTGCGGACGATACGACTGTGGTGGGTCTCATCTCTAATAACGATGAGACAAACTACAGGAGTAGTCAGAGACAAACTTCTGACCCAGTGGTGCAGCAATAACAATCTCCTTCTGAATGTTGAAAAGACCAAGGAGATTGTTATTGACTTCCGGAGAGGCCCCACCCAGCACCCCCCACTGTCCATCAATGGTGCTGCTGTAGAGAGGGTGAGCAGCACCAAATTCTTGGGGGTGCACATCAGCGAGGACCTCTCCTGCGGACGGCCCGGCCCTGGGTGCGAATGATGTGCAATTTCCAACTTAGACTCTTAGACGAATACCCCACGTGATAGGTGGGGTGTGCAGTCAATCTGTGGCGGGACGTAAAACCTTTCTTGTGCTCTCATAGGTCTGTGAGCTGTCAACAAGGTGGGACCAGGTGCTGGGACTGGGAGTGCTTTGTGACATAATACTGGGAGTGCTGAATCTAGACACTTTGTGACATATTTCATCTTTTTTAATATAAGTATATTGCATAAGTGTTGGTGCTGAACATCAAATGTTTGTTTTATTTTATTTATTATTTTATTATATGCTCTAGTACAATGCATGATTGAGGGAAAATGGCATGTCACCCATGAAACATCAAAAACAACAACAACAAAAACTTAATACAGTTGTGGTGGTGGTGGCTATTTTTAGAAAGGATGTGCTTTTGATGTCTGCTGAGGACTGTATGATTATTTGTGTATGAACAAAATGACACTTTGTGACAACCCCTGTAACATTATCTGTCTTGGTCCTGCTTGGAATCAATAAAAAGTTTTATTAAGCTATTGTTGTTGTTTTAGTTACTTTTAGAAATGGCATGTTTGATACCAGGTGAGGTCCCTATGACGGGAGATGACTTATGGTAGTCTAAATGTTTTAAGATATTAATGAATGTGCCACACAACCACTAAACACTAGGCTACAAAGCTGTGCAAAGAACATTACATCTCATAATTACTGGAATCACACTTGTTCACACATCTGTATAAAAAAATATAAGATTACTAAATGACACAACACGCTGTTATAGTAATTCAAGACACTTTAATGATTAAAGTGCATGATGTAAAGAAAACTAAACAGTATAAGGCATATTTAAGTAATTAAAAGACATCAGTACAAAATGATGTCAGTGCACATGTTGCATTATTGGTCAAACAGGAAGGGAGTAGAAAGGCAACATCTATGGAGCAGGGCATTTAAGTGTAATAAGACTGAATATTATTTACAATAAATACAATAAAATAAATAGACAGTGAGACAACAGACAAAGCAGGTAGTGCAAATAAAAAGTGTAACAGTGCAGTTGCAGGCAATAAATAAAATAAAAAAATAAGTAGGCCTAATACAATAAATAAAGACAATGAATAGACAGTGAGACAACAGACAATAAACTTGCAGTTACACAGTAACAGTAACAATGTAATAGTAATAACAATGGGAAGAATCAATATGATGGAAGTATAAATAGTATAAAACAGTAAAACACTTAAGAATAAATAGTATATACATACTTATAATAAAATACTTAATAACAAATAACAACATGGTGGTAACAGACAGAGTAGAAAATGTTACAAAAAATAACAAGAAATATACAATATGTACATAGTCTGCTCAGACCAGGGCTCTCAACTTTCGAGCGGGGTCGTGCGTGTGACTGCGTAATTTCCGGGGGGAGGGGTTGCGAGTGACTTTTTTTTTTTCTGCGAGGAGCGGGGGGTGGGAGACGAATGGCGCTGAAACCGCGTGGTGCCTGAACCGATTTCTGGGCGCAGAAGCACTGCGCTTGAATTGCATAACTAAATTTCAGCGTGAGAAATACCATGTGTTGCGTGTGAACACGTCAAATTGCGTGTGTCACACTCTCAATGCGTGAGACTTGAGAGCCCTGGCTCAGACAGACTCAGAGGCCTGTTCTTGGAGTTCGTCCACTGCCTTCTTAAAATCTGCGAAGGTGTTAAAAGTTTTTCCAGAAAGTCCCTTTGATGTAGACGATTTGGACACTTCACAGTATGTTTTTTTCTTATAGTTTTTGTGGCCTTGTGTGGGTTGGGCACAGAGTGTGCAAAGTTGCACCTTATCCTGTACAGTTCCAGAAAGCTCTGCTCTCTTTCTTTTGGCATCACTTGGCCGGACACTGCAAGCACTTGGCTGAACAGGAGTGTGGCATGGAGCTGTGGTGTTGGCACGCTGGTGGTAGTGGCGGTGGCGGAGGCAGTTTTGCTGTTGTTCAAGGAGACTGAAATGACATGTTACATATTAAATATTCAATCGGAAACAAAACTGTGCACATGTCGATCATATTTAGTGTGCCATACTTACTATTTGATGTATCACCAGCCATTTAAAACTTTTGCCACTGTATTTGCCAAAGGTTATAATCAGCTGACCCAGTTGGGGTTGCTGTGATCAGCAGCTGGCATTTCCTTTTAGCTGAAGGCAAAAATAAGAAAAAGGTTGCAGTGCTGTGCATTAGGTTATCATGCTGGACAGTAGTAAACACAGGATGGGCACACATCTGTGACTCCAGCTATTACCTTCTTCATAAGCTTGGGGTCTCTCAGCCTGCTGTTGGTCTGTGCTGGCGTAGGTGTCCTGGCCTCCTTGCTTGTCTTCAGGATGCACTGTTGCCTGTCTTTAGGCACACTTGGGTCCAGAATGCACAGAACAGGCATCAAAGGATCCATTCTCTTCTGGGAAGACAAAGACTGTAAGCTCACTTCAATGTTTGGCACAGAAATCCCTCCATGCCCCAGGATTATATTATAACTATACTGCTATATCATAATAACTTATGATAAACACGTGTATTATATATATTATAACATATTATGACTATTATAACTATAATACTATATCATAAGCTGTATTATTACTCCCAGACCAATCCACAGGTCTCCAATACATAACCTTAGACTCCAGTAGGCCAATGGCGAGCGACAACTGTCTATCGTATTTACGTCTGTGAGCTCTCCTATCCCTCTACGTAACAAAACAAAGTAGCTTTTGTGTCACAAAGCGGTCCGTTTTAAATTATCACGCTATCCGAAAATACGCTTCTTACCTTAAACAGTCGAATCAATCGCTCCTCTTGTCCTCTCCTCTCCGTGGTAAACGCTATCTGAGAGGTTTATCATTTCGCAGGTCCCGGCACGGGGGGCCCCGCCCAGCTCGCGTCCGACTGGCCGGAGGCGCAAGAAGCCGGGTAGAACGCTAGACGGTCCCGAGCCGCGATTGGCCGGGAAGGATAGACGGGATAAAAGGGGGGATGCTCTCATTGGACGTCTACGTTGCACTTCCTAGTGTTCGGGTTCTGCGGACAGTGAATACTACATCACTAGCAAAGAGGGCTCAGAAGCGCCTCTATTTCCTCCGCAAACTGAGGAGAGCTGGAGCCCCCCCACCCATCATGACCACCTTCTACCGAGGCACCATTGAGAGCATCCTGACCAGCTGCATCACTGTGTGGTACGGGAGCTACACTGAGCAGAACAGGAAAGCCCTGCAGCGCATAGTGAATGCAGCTGGGAGGATCACTGGTGTCTCTCTCGCCTCCCTCCTAGACATTTTTAACACCCGGCTCACCTGCAGAGCGTCCAACATTGTGGGTGACCCGAGCCACCCTGCACATAGCCTCTTCAGCCTCCTGCCCACGGGGAGAAGGTACCGGAGTCTCCAGGCCCACTCCACCAGACTGTCAAACAGCTTCATCCACCATCCTGTCAGGAGGCTGAACTCTCACCTGTCTCCCACCCCCCACCCCCCATATTGGCATAACCTGTATTCCATAAAAAGACATATCACTCTAGACACTTTAAAAAACTGCTGCTAAGGACTACTGTTGCACTGTTGCACATTTACATTTACTACTGGAATTTTACTACTGTTGTACTGTTGTTTACTACGGTTATTGCACATTACTACTGGAATTTTTACTACTGTTGTTTACTCCTGTTATTGCACTAAAATTACTACTGCACATTTATTTTATCTTAACTTCAATGCACATTCTATTGCACATTACCATTTCACTGCTGTATCTTCCATTGCACATTTTTGATGCACACTGCACACTTTTGGACATCTGTATATAGGTATTTATTTATTATGTTGCAGTGCTTTAAGATTTTAGATCTTAGACTAGTTTAACTTTAGATCTCTGTCTTAAATAGTTTTTGTTGTGTTTTGTCTTTATATTGTATTTTGTACACTGTCTTTTTTGCACTACCTGGCCAGAGAGAAACAAAATTTCGATTCACTGTATGTTGAACACATATGGCAGAATTGACAATAAAGCTGACATTGATCATTGATTGATCAAAACACAGGTATGTTTGTGATAAATAAACAACATTATAACATAGATCAGAAAATAGCATAATATAGGCCCTTTCACTGATATTGTAATATATATTTGCAGAGGATTAAAACAAGCATGTAATAATAATAATAATAATAATAATAATAATGTAATAATAATAATAATAATAATAATTTCTGTGTGGAGTTTGCATGTTCTCCCCGTGTCTGGGTGGGTTTCCTCCGGGCACTCCGGTTTCCCCCACCAACCCAAAACATGCACCATAGGTACTCCAGCTTAGGTCCTGACCAAACCGAAGCAAGATCATGGAGATGGTCCCCGGGCGCCCTAATGTGTGTGCTGCCCACTGCTCCTAATATATGTATATATATATAGGATGGGTTAAAATGCAGAGAAGAATTTCTCCAGTGTGAGATCAATAAAGTTCACTTCTTCTAAAAAAAGAAAAATTATGCATGTTCTTTTTTTTTTTTTTTTTTGATTTCTCTTTTTATCTCTGAAATGTGTTGATTTTCTTCCAAAGTGTATTGAACATAATTACAGTAAAAAACAAAAAACAAAAAAAAAACATGTTGTCAAACTTGGTGAACTCTTAAGTCAATTTGAGGTGACATCTATTTTTGTAAACATCCAATCATAAACTCTGCCTCTGTCGGGTCACAGTTTGACCCCTGTACATGCTCCTGGGGGATTGTGGGTAACGTCTTTGTGCTCGGAGAGCATAGAGTGATTATGATGTCAATAAATGTGTTGATTCAGTGGCAAAGTGGGCTGTCCTTAGAAGGAGAAAAGGTATTGGGAGTCAGTGAAGCGCACAGACAAAAGCCTGTAATCAGATCACTGTCGAGCCAACAATGAACAGTCAAAATGATGAGCAGAAATTACAGGTAAAGACCTCAACAAATAATACGCCTTGAACGGCCATATTTGAATTAATTAGTATTCTACAATGACAGAGCTGGACAAAAGTAATTATTTCAAACAAGGTTGTTTTTTGTTGTGTTTACAGAGGTCACAACTGCAAAATATCTGCCCCATAGTTGATTTTTCAACTGGATGCCCTTCCCCATGTAACCCTCATCATTTATCCATGGTTTGGACTGGCATAAAGAGACACCTTGTGACTAGATACATGGAATCCATCCATAGACGTTTTTCACCTTTTAGTGAAGCCACTAAAAGGTGAAAAACCTGTGTGGAGGACCACAACCTGTGTGGTCCTCCACACAGGTTGTGTTGCCAACCAGTGCTTCACTTTCATTACTTGTGGTTTGGAGTAATTGGTTCAAAAAAATCTATAGACTTTTCATCAGCACGAGAGAGGCCTTATGGCTTTTGATGGATTTCATCAGAAATTGTTTTACTTCAAAAGCTCGAGTCAATCTGGAACTCACGGGTTCAATTCATGTCACTTTGGCGGTCAGCGTAACGATAATGGTAGAAGTTGTGAGCAGTATCAGTCCAGCCCTGTGAAGAAGTAGTTTTGAGCATGAACGTGAGTAATGTATTTTATGTCTGGAGCAGACTGTATATATTCTTTATACAGTCTATGGTTTGGACTGTGAACCTGGTCTGATGAGCAGTAGTGTTGCTGTTTGTATATTCAGCCACAAGCTGGCGCTGTGCTTCATACATACATGAAGCACAGCATCAAGCAGTAAACAGATGAGCCTATACTTTTACCCAGTACAAAACTGCAAATAACAATTTGTATTTCCTGAACAATTGGGAGCACATATTTTTATTAGAGCATTACTCCAAATATAAGCAAAACTATATTTAAAAAAAAAAAGAAACATTTTATATTAAAAACACCACAGTCCAATATTAGACCCTTGCTGTTAAAAATCCTGGCATTGGCGCAGTCAAAATCCTCTCATCACAGTGAAAATATTGAATTTATATATAACATTTATAAACGTACATTTTGGCACTTAATGTCTTTTAAATTCATTAGGCCAGTGTTGTAGCAAGGGTATTGAATTGGCACTGTTTTTCGATGTGCAAATGGATAAATAATATATAATATACAGAATTAAATAGATAGTATTTAAAAGAAAAGTACATAACTCAATAGAAAACCATTTTACAGCACTGGCCCCAAAGCTCTGACAACAAAAACAGACCAGGAAACACTTAGCTTAGATTCAGCAGCTCTACTTTTGTATCGCCTTGTTCATATGTGTTTAAAGTTAAATTTGTTTTTAAAAGGCAGTGCTCGTCATACTTCCAGGTGCAAAGAGTCTTGGTATGCTGTCCTGCGATGTCTCAATGTGCCTGATGGCCATCTTCCCTTCTTCACCTGAACATATAAAAACACTGTTACTCTATTTTAAAAGGTCCTATATTACACAAAATTTACACTTGTGAGCTTTAAGCCATGTTATAATGTCATTACCTCCTCAAAAACACACATGGAGTTGTGTTTTTTTTTTCATTCACACATGGTTGAATAACTGTTCATTATTGGTCTGTCTACATCTACAAAGCTCAGAATGCGCCGTTCCACCTTTTGATGCCATGATGCAGTAGTTTTCAAGTTAAAAGCTACATTTTACCTTCATTTTAGGAGAGACAAGAAATTCTAGGGTGAAAACACAGTTCCTTCCTGACATCACGGTGGAACTCTAAATGCAGGATTTGTATGTTAAAACATGTGTGAATGAAATAAAACCCAACTTTGGGTTTGTTTTAATGAGGAAACAACATTTTAAAAATAGAAAATTGTGTAATCTGGCCCCATTAATAGTCTAATCTCAACACATTTTTTTTTTTTAATCATACTGGTTTACCTAATACGAGTAAACATTGTTTGACAGCATCTCGGACATCATCCTTATCCGTCTGACAAAGATACACCAACTGCTCAATACTTTCTTTGGCCTGGAAAACACAATAAGAAAACTTAATATTGATTATGATTAAATGCAATATTTTGTTATATATTTACCTTTAAACAGGCCAGAGCTTTGCATCCACAGATTCTTGTTGCAACGTTCTTATCCTCTAGCAGCTCCAAACAGTTGACCAGGGCCTAACACCAGTATAATGACAGTATCGATCATTTGTGCTTCCAGCTGTGCGCTGGCAGATCCCCCAACCCAAACATTGACAATCATACTGTTTATTGATTTATTTCATAGCTGTCCAAAAAGTAATTTTACCATAATACACAAAAGCATTGCTGAAAAGTAACTTTTTGTATTTTATTTCATGCAATTTTGCTTTGTTTTTAAAGGTGCATTCCTCAACTTTTCTAGTTGAGATGTTATTGCTTTGTCTAGAATGTCCCACAGTATTGATTAAACCCATCTATCTCCAAGCAGACAACTAGAGGCTACATTATAGGTCAGATCTGTGGAGAGTCACCCCACTGAGCAATAGAAACACTCATAATAAATGCTAGATAGATGTGTTTAATGTCATACCATGGAACATTCCAGGCAAAACAATAACATCTCTATGGTGACAAGCAGGTGATGGACCCTCCACCAGAACAGCTGCGCAATACACCTTTAAATATACAAGTAGAAATATATAAAAATGTTGTTCCTGAATGTACAATGTGTGTGTGTATTTGGTTGCTCCTCCTCTCACCTGTTCTCTGGGTCTGGGTTGACTGGCCAAGCCCCTGAGTACAGAGCTGGCAGAGGCTGATACTTTTCCTCGTGGGTCTTTTAACAGCTTGGCCACCGCATGTACGCCCTGCTTCTTAAGGCTGCATTTGACTGGGTTTCTGAGGACTTTGACAATCACATCTTGATCAAGTGATGCCAAGTTTTGCACCAGCCACACTACAGAAACACAAAACAATGTAATTATGCATATTGAAAAGGTCCTATGTTATGCAAAATTGACTCTTTGTGAACTTTATGCCATGTTAGAATGTTGTTACTTCATCAAAAACATACATGGGATTGTGTTTTGTTTCAATCACACAATGTTTGTATAATCCCTCAGTCATCATTCACACATGTAATCCTGGTTTATTAGTCTGTTGACACCTCCAAATCTCAAAATGCCCCGTTCCACCTTGTGATGTCATGGCAGTAATTTTCTAATGAAATTGTATGGAGTTTTAAAACACAGTGGAACATAGTATTTTCAGTTTGAGAGAACAATTCAGCCTAAATGCAAGATTTGTGTGTTAAATGTGTGAATGAAACAAAACACAACTCCAGGTATGAAAATAGAAAATAGCGTAATATAGGCCCTTTAAGTTAATGGATGCAGATATCATTGTGCCGAAGTGAGTTTGCTACTATACATTTTTTTGTTTGATTATTAGACTATTACTTGACAAATATCTTAGTAATCTGTCTTCCCAAGTCAACGTGTATGTAAGGTGTTCTGTAATGTGATTTTGATAGAAAGTCTACTGTTTTCAACAGTGTATAAACTTTTACTTAACAATAAACAGAAACTCATCATACCCTTCTGAAGTATTTTTTCTTTGAGGTCCAGAATAATAGACATTGTAAACTACTACGTGATGTTCACATTTTAAAGTGACTGTACCTTCCTCTGCCAGCTCAGAAATGTACGTCTCCAGGTCAGTCACATCGTTGGCCTCCAGGTAGTTCCACCACTGAAACAACGTCACCATCACTGATTCTTTTTTGGAGCCTCTTTGGGGCAGTTTCTGATCCAGAACTTGTTCAGCAAGTGACTGAAACACTGGATAAACAGAAAGACAATGATGGTTCATAACTGAGAAAACTTGAAATGAAACAGAAAACACACGCCAAAGTGCTTCTAGAGGTGCAAATGCAAGAAAAAATGCATAGCACACTCAGATGGCAGATATCTAAAGGTTTTGGACAACATTTCAGCAAAAAGCCTTCATCAGATCATTTCTTTTTCTTTCTTTGGACAACAATACCACATACCACATACCACATAAGAAAACTTCATCAAAGCATTGTCTAAATCACTGATAGTGTTGTACCTGTGTCAGCCATGTTGGACATCCTCTCAGGTAGGACAATGGAGTATACAGCAGACAATGCCCTCTGAAAGGCCTCCACAGAGACAATATACAAACAGCCCTGTTGGACACACTGCTGCCACAGCGACACTGCTCCCTGAATAGGCCCCAACTGAGGGATAACTGTGGATTTTAGGATAGGAAAAGATTAATTGGTAAAAATAATAAGTAGGATATTGTCTCATTACAGTCAGCAATTAATACAATGGTAATTCTATGTATAATCCATCTTGGGTTACAAATGGTCTGAAGGCAGTAAATACATTACTTAAACACGATCTCACCTTCGTTTGGCTGTTTGAAGCACTTTGGATTCTTTTTGACAACACGTCTGATCATTTTGAAAACCTGAGCTTCACGCAGGAGTCTGTCTAAGGCATACATCTCCTTGCAACGCAGAGGACCAAATATGCCAAGACACTGCGGAGATCAAATGTACAAAAATCATATTATAAACATCTTACATATAAATATACAATACTAATTAATGAGACAATTTACATCATTTTAAGCAAGTTGTATATGAATGTGCCTGACCATTTTTTTTACAGACAACAAAGCCTTTTGAATATTTGAATCTTTATTTTGCTTAACACTTTACATTTCTTAACAACAGGCCCAACGAGCATACTGTAATGTTTTTTGTACTATGCTTATGAAGTTATGTTGTTGTCTGTCTGTCTGTGTATATGTCAAATGAGCTCTGTGTTTGTGAAAATGAATTTCCCCTCGGATACAATAAAGTCTAAAGTTTTCCCATCGTAATTAATTTCCTTTTTAGAGTTTGTATTTAAGGGTAAACAAATGGTACATCATCCTTTACCAGCAGCTGTGCACTGCAATACTTCAGATGAGCCTCTAGACATTGGTCCAGACTCTTGCAGCCTGTGGTCAGGGGGGCAGAGAGAGAGGAGGGGCTATCCCAGCCTTTCTTCTGCAAAAACCTATAGAAATAACATACAGAATAAAGACAAACTTTATGGATCAAGTTGAGGTTTGCAAATATTTCAGGAATCAAACAATACTTCAGTTTGTTCTATCTGAAAAGAATTTAATTACCTTTCATTATTACTCTTCCTCTCCCCCTCTTCTTCCTCACAGTCAGACATGTTCAGGAAATCAAAGCTGCCCAGAGCAGTTTCCACACTGAGGCTGACCAGACTGGAGGAGCGACTGTATCTGCCGCCCTATACACACACACACGCACACGCACACGCACACGCACACACACGGATAAAAACACACATACAGACACACAGACAAAAACACACATACACACACAGAAAAAACATATATACACACACAGACAAACACACACACACACACACATCATTAATTATCTATTATTATCTTCCGTGTTAGGGCTTTGACAAGGCATAAGAAGGACCCCTACTGTTCACATTTAGTATCATAAAAGAACACCAAAAATATATTCATTCAACATTAAGACATCCTAGGTATATTATCCTGTGTACCCAAAGATTTCCATTTATTTTTTCCCCCACCTCTAGTGTAGTCTGCAGTAACTTCAGCTCTTGTTCCAGCAGTTGTAACTCCGGGAACTGCCCTCTGTAATCATCAAAGGAAGACACCACAGCCCCCAGAGCCTCTCCTAAAGCCAGGGCCATTTCACTGTCCACAGACTCAGCTCCTTCACTGGGCAAAACATCTGCAGCCACTGTCTCTGTTGTGTCCTCCTCCACAGACACCCAATGGGCTCGATAGGTGATATCACTTTCAATGAACATTTCTGAAGGATCATTTGAAGTGGTGGAGGAAGCAGGGAAAGAACATTCACTCAGCTCTGGGCTGACACTTGTTTCATCTGAAGTGTCATTATTTGGTTTGTTTTCAGGCAGTTCAGAAGTAGTATTAGACACCCCCTCTTGGACATCAGTGATATCAGTCCCAGATGTTGTAGATGTTTCTGGAATGGCTTCACAAAAGGGCTTGTCCAACAGCACCACACCATCCGCACTGCCTTCACTAATGAGGCTAAGAGACCTGGAGAAGTTTCGGTTTTTCAGTGACCCATCCAGAGCAGCTATGAGAGCGGGGTCTTCTTCAGCATCTGATTTTGTAGTCACTGTGAGTGTCCTACTGTCCTCTGGCCTGTAGAACAACACAACAATTCAAATGAGTCAAAGCACAACATAAAAACAAGTCCATCTTGAAAATTTGATAACAGATCAAATAAAATGGGTTTATTGTTAAATATAATGTCAGTCAGACAATCTCAACAATCAAAAACATGTATCAGAAAAGAGTTACCTGCTGCCCTCTGCTGGTGATTTGGAGTCTGGGTCCTCACTGATGATGCTGATGTTGTGTGAGGAACTGGAGGTGACAGGTGCAGAATCCTCGGTGCACAGTGACAGGTTCGACTGGAGTGAAGATTTCCGTCTCTTGACTGACTTAAGATCTGGCGTTCTTGAAACTTTTGGAGTAGTGTCTTCTTGTAGTGCCTGAAGAGATATATGTTCAGAGTATAATTTTGATGCTCTCAGAGATAACCAACAGAGATGGGAAGAATACTTTAAAAATGTATTTTAGTTACAGAATACTGAATACCTGCATTAAAATGTATTTTGCAACATATTCCGATACATGGGCCAATCAGAGTATTGTATTCTGAATACTTACAATACTTTTACATTGAGTTGCATTTAAATTATAGAGTAAAGACAAAACATTAAAAACAGCTTCATATTTGTTTCACCAAAGCATTTCCTATCACTCAATTAGAGATTACACATGCAAGAGCAGTACTTTCTATTTTTTTCACTGAGTGCAGTTTGAAGCTTAAAATTACATGATAAAATACTGTATTCCTTTGATTTTAGAAAGATATATTCTGAATACCACCAAATGAGAAAGTACTGGAATACAGTTTTACATAAAATAAAGAAATAATTAGATAGGAAAATTATTATTTTGTTTATTTAATATGATATCTCTGACTGTCATACTTGTTGGCTACCTTGTGGATAGTTTTCATGCTTGCTGGAAGTTGAGGACTGGAGGAGTCATCAGAGGATTCGGAGGAGTTTGACCAGGCTCTTCCATTCTCCATCTCTTCATGACGCCGCAGCATGTTCTAACAGAATAAAAATAAACAGAAAGAGCCAAAATAATGAAAATAGACTGCTATAATTTACTATGAAGGTATTTTTACATTGTGGAGAGATTTTTTAAATGTACTATGGTTGGCCAATACAAAAGTGGGCTCTTAAGTGACCCATCCAGAGCAGGATGTCAAAAAAAAAAAAAAGGTTACTACAATTCAGCATCTGTGACAAGTCATTTTGGTTGTCACAAACTAAAAATGTGTAAAAGGTCACAATATTACACAAAATCGGCTCTTGTGTGCTTTAACCTGTTATAATGTTAACTCATCAACATGTGTTTTGTTTCATTCGTACATATTTGAGTAATTATTAGCTCAAAATGCTCTGCTCCACCTTGTGATGTCATGAAGTGACAAGTTAACAGTTCCTTTTACCTTTTGTTCAGTAGTGATTGGCAATTCCAGGGCTAAAAACATCCAAATAATTCTAGTGAAGGTGTATGAAGTTTAAAAACACAGTGGGGCAATTATATTACTACATCACATCACAAGGTGGAACAGTGTTTTCAGTTTGAGAGAAACACTCATCCTAAATATGCAAGGGTTGTGTGTTAAACATGTGTGAATAAAATAAAACACAAAATTATAACACAGATCAGACAATAGCATAATATGGGCCATTTAAACCTACTTTTGCCTTAGACACTAACTTCTAACAGTATTTCTACTCTTCTATTCTTCTACTAAACTTACGGCCAGGGGCTGTCTCGCTGGTGAGCTGTCACCACAGGAGCAGCTGTGCGTAAGTGAGTCTCTGAAAATGTCCAGCAGTGGCCAGTGCTGCCGAATGGTCAGACTCCGAGGCAGAGACTGAAGCAGAGCAGTGGCCCCGGGTGGAACAAAAGGCAACAGGAATGTCAGAGGAAGCTGCCCTTCACATGTGCTTTAAATAAATATCTCAAAAAAAAAAGGTTTGTTTGGTGTGTGTCTTGTTTAAATGAATGCTGGAAAGACACAAGCCAAAGTGCATATGTTCAAGCAGCTAGTGAAAGTAAATTAAAATGTATTGAAGCGGAGATAGTAATTTATACTAAACTACCATCAAAATACTAATTTCAACAAGTATTAATGCTGAAAAATACATAAACAGGACAAATTGAATAGTTTTAAATTGATTTTGATCTATATTAGGCCTGTCACAATACTTAATTTTGAAGTGTGATACACAGCTCTGGAAAAAGAATTAGAGACCATTGCAATTTTTCTGAAATCAGCACCTCTACATGTATTACAGCCATTCCATTCAAGCGTCTGTTGAATTCCAACACAAACACAAAGCTGAGCTACTTCAGTTCTTGCACCAGGAGTGGAATAAAGTCACCCAAGAACAATGTGAAAGACTTGTGGAGAGCATGCCAAGACGCATGAAAGCTGTGATTAAAAATAAGGGTTATTGCACCAAATATTGATTTCTGAACGCTTCTTAAGTGTAAACATTAGTATTATGTTGTTTTAAAATTAATTTGATCTTGTTTCTTTGCATTGTTTGAGGTCTGAAAACATGGATCTTTTTGTTATTTTGACCATTTGTCATTTTCTGCAAATAAATGCTCTAAACGATAATATTTTTATTTGGAATTTGGGGGAAATGTTTTCAGTAGTTTAAAGACTCAAACAAAAATGTTCTTTTTGCCCAACCACATACCTATAAGTAGTAAAATCAGAAAAACTGATCTTTTTGCAGTGGTCTCTTATTTTTTTCCAGAGCTGTATTGCTGAAGAAAATATAGACAATAAACGATGATATTGAAACTAATTTATGCCTCTGACATAATGACCCTAAAGAAGAATTATCCCCAAAAAATATTCTAACTGTACAATATTGTTAATATTGCAATGAATAAATAGCAGGATTAAACACCGAGTAGTTAAGTTTTTAAGTCAAAGAAGTACAAAGAAAAATTTCCATCTGTCATGTACTGAACGATAAGTCGATATAGTAATTATCATGACAGGCCTAATCTATACTAAAATTACTACAAGACTATAGGGGAATATTAAAGAAACTGCTATTATTTGTGTTGAAAATATCATTGTATTGTCTAACAAAGAGCGTTTTTATAATCATTATGGTTCATTGTGCATCAAGTTTGTCTTTTCCATAGTCTTAAAGTTTGAAATTATATTATCATGACAACACTACACAAAAGACAAGAAAATGTGAATATACAGATTGAATAAAGCAGGTCAGGACTTACATAGAAAGCTTGTTCACGTAAAGAAGGAGTATCAGGAGGGCTCTGGTTGAACATGGTGGAGAATCTTTTTGTGACGGAAGGAGCCTTGTTTACACTACTTGATAATGACACCTGCTCATCTTTATCAAATGGGCTGAAGAAACAAAAAAAAGGTTATGGTTATTTTTTGTATTCTCTTTTGTATTGGACAGTAGTGGTAGCGTAAAGAGGACTTACTTCCAGGTCACTTCTAGGTTTAATTTAATTGTCCCAAGGTCATTAATATCCACAGCGACAGTTTGAGGTAAAGCAGCAAAGAGGTCTTTAGTCTCACAGGAAACACTGCCCACAACTACATGATTGGCCAAACTCTTCAGCTCCGTCACCTGAACACACAATCACAAATATTAAAACATATGACATTTTACACTTTTAAAAGAATATTTGCAAATGTAAAATCTATTCTCTTTTTATTTCTATTGTACATCTATTGTTAGTTGTCTGTTTAAAATATCTGCTGACCTTAACAGAGAGGAATTCATTGACGAGTGGCTGGAATACCATTTCATCACTGTCCCACACCTGCCCAGAATTCACTTCAATTTTGCCCCGTAGTTTCCACCTCTGCCGGCCATACCTCATAAAAATCTGCAAAAAAGTCAACATTAAAACATAGTATAGCTATCTGACACATAACTTATTCTGATTTGGAGAGAGAGCATTTTGCCCATAGACTGTATGTATAAACTAACATATCTAACCCCCTAGGCGCTAAATTCCAAATAGGAAGTGGGCATGGGCTAACTTACAGTTCCATCAACTCTTAAAATGTTCATATTAACCTGCCCTACATGATCCTGGTGTTTTTATTTTGCCTGTAAATTAATTCCTATTCCTAATATGGCTCAAAATGTATCCCTATAACTGCAGCCTCGGTGAGCTTCATTTGACTGGAACTGAATGCTATGGGTGATGTCACTCTCACTTAGTCCACTTCTTTATACAGTCTATGATTTTACCTCGTATTGATCACCAGCGCACAGTCTTGCAAATCCAGCCAGTCCTACAAAAATCATAAACATTTGCCCTTAAATGTGTGAACAACAATAGTTCAAGATGTGATGATAGAATCTAATAATGTAACAGTGTTACAATGCTTTTTGGTGGTACTAATGAAGATTTAATTTTGGATATCAATTTTGCTTCTCACCTTTCATCTTTATATGAAATTCTCCAAGGTGGTTTTCTATGTCACTCTCCAGCACACACATGTTCTGCAGGCATAACATCAAACAGTTTTGAGTATCCTGCATGAGATTTTAACCTGTGTGTTTGTGATGTTCTGGTTACCTCTGTGTACTCTTTATAACCCTTATTGGCCTCTGCTAGACTCTCCCTTGCTTCTTTACTGCTTGGTGAAGCCAAGAATGCCTTCACCATTTTATTAGCACCATCCCGCAGTCTCCGTTGCAAACAGTAGGCTTCATACAACTCTTCAACCTGGACAAAAGATCAAATAGACAATGCCATTGATTTGTTTTTAATTTGTACTTTTGTACATTTTTTATGTGAATATTGTGTTGCTTACTTTACTAAGGTGAAACTCCAAGCGCCGAATTAATCTCTCTGTAACTTTCACTTGCTGTAAAAAAAACAAATGTAGGTTTAAGCATGTACTATATAACTTTTCTGGTGAAGGATCTGCCACCTCCGTATAGATGTTATTGCTTTGTCTCTAATGTCCAAAATATGGCATTAAACTTGTCTACCTCCATGGAGACACCATCAGGCCAACCCTGCAGTAAATACCAAATTCTATGCAAAGCATATCAATGGACTATCCACCAGAAAAACTACCTTTAACTTTAAATTTAAGTAAAACTAAGCCCTAAAGACAGATATTAATTCTAATGAGTCTGAGTAGATCAATTCAATCAATTCAAGCAATTGTAGTAAACAGCTTTTACTACACATCTTACCTTGTCTAGCTCATAGAGAAAGCCCTGTAGAAAAAAACATGAAATAATGTTAACTACTAAAGAATAGGACAGAATACAATTTTCACTGTATGCAACTTTAAACGAATGCATATTAAGTACACATTATTTTGAATCCCTCACACATCAGCTTGTCTTCACCCTTTGGGCCCACTCCAAAATAGAGCTTGAGTTTTAACATTAACCAAAGGGAGGTCCAACAGTGATAAGGATAAACCTTTCACTGGAATGTGACTGTGAGAGTTTACCTACAGCCTGCTTCACACCACACTCTAAAATGTCCCTTTGTGAAGCTTAAACACACATGAAGAGTGTAACCCAGTGCTGTTTTCACAAACTGTCTGCATCTTTTATGAAGTGTGTTTGGTGTTTATATTATCATTTGTATTAAGTGTAAACAGTACCAGTCGGGAATTTCTTTTAGATGTCCTCATCTCTTTGCTGAGGCTATCCAGATCCATCTGATGAACCTGAAGATAGGATCTACAAAAGGAAATGCCATGTCATTTCAAAAGATTAAAGATCCCATGACATGGTACTTCTTGATGCTTTTATATGGCTCCTTAATGGTTCCCTAATACTGTAAATGAATCCTTCTTCAAAATCAACACTCAGTGCATGAGAAAGAGAGATAAGATGAGAAAGAGTCATAAATGTCACTCTGGAACACTCCATTATGGGCGTTGTTGCTTTAATGCAAATGAGGAGGACAGAGATGGCCTATAGTAGGGGGTGGGGGCGTGGCCAAGCTCTC
Organism: Paratrypauchen microcephalus; assembly: GCA_036785185.1. Lineage (NCBI taxonomy): Eukaryota > Metazoa > Chordata > Actinopteri > Gobiiformes > Gobiidae > Paratrypauchen > Paratrypauchen microcephalus. The sequence continues at coordinate 1,234,990 of JAVJIX010000020.1, read as the reverse complement.
CGCTCCGCTCTGTGACCCACTTCCGTGTTTTTGCACGGGGGGAGAGATGAGAAGCCTTCCATTGAAAAATAAACACATTTCCACAGAAAATAAAATTAAACCACTGCTGTTTCAGATATCCACAGGCTCAGATAAAGGACTTCCAAGCCTAGAAACACTCGCAAGTTCCTCCAGGCAAATAAAAAAACGTATTTCGCATTGCATAGCTCCTCCGCAGTCCAAACTCTCTGGGCGTGATTTACAGAGACGCTGAGTACAGACAGACGGGGGTGGAACTGCATTTGCATTTCTTTTTTCGATCTGACGTCAATAAGGTGCCTTGTTCAAAATCGCCCGTTTGAGCTCTGATTTTTTCTAATGCAGAAAAGGATAGCAAATGCTCAGTTTAGACATTTTGCAACTTTTAACCATGGGGGGGGGGGCTAAACAGGGTAGGGGAGCTCACATTAACGTTCAAAAACCTCAGAAAGTGAAAATTTCATGCCATGGGACCTTTAAACATTAAATATTCATTATGTTTTGTTTTTTTTATACCTGTTTTTGATAAGTCATAATGCAGCCCATTATATACATGTAAACTTGTAAACTTTGTTCTGGAACAAAAGATTCTTCATTCTTTCTTTTATGATCGTTATCAAAACTGGAGCTGACTGCAGATTTGCAATTCAAATTCTTACAGAAAGGCAGTTGAGGAAAAATGATTGTCCACAAAACCTGTTTGCTCAGGATACTACAGTTATCTAGTTACTGTTTTGAGAGGTAAGTGAGACTTTGCACTCACTGTAGGCCTTTTTTGAGCGCCTCGTAGACCTCATCCGTGCGTTCCGGCTGAGGGACTCTGGGCGGGGGGTTGGACGACATAGTAAACATCCTACTGGCTTTGCTTGGCTTTCTCCTCAGACCTGGAGTGGTGTACACCGACAAGGGCCTAAAGCAGAATTTGACCTGTTAATCATGCTAAGCAGAAAATACTGTAATAACAGAGTAATAACACTGTGAGAGTACCTAGATTTGTCATATGTATTGACCCCAGTGAAGCTGTGGCTCCTTGAGATGGCCTTGAGGGCTCTAACTGGACGTACGGACAGTGACATGGTGGACAGGGTTCTGGAGGGGCCGCCTGCACACACATACACACACACACACCACACACCCACAGACACACACACCACAAGAATTATCTTTTAAAAACAAAATATCACGAAAACTTCTTTGGCACAGAAAAATGCCCACTCCATTGGAAAAACTAAACTCCATTTCCTCCACACAACTCAAACAATAACATGGACAGTAGCGGATCACATCCACCTTCTGCCAAGTTGTCAGCACATTTCCACAGACTAGTGCAAGCACTGCACAAAGTGAGTTTGGACTAAGGCCCAGGCAAACATTAATTAATACAGTACCCTATCCAACTGCAATCAACAACCTCCAGTCAAAATGTCTTAAGAACCCATTCAGATTTTTAAATAGTGTGACTTAATACAGCATTTGTATTGAAACACAAAGTGAAATGACCAATAGATTATAATTCAGGTGGAGCCAATATGTCTTTATCCGCTGCCTTTTCATCAAGGAAAGTAATAGAAGATGCATGGATGAGTCATGGAGCAATATTTGAGATAAGACCTTCATGCTGCACTTTCGATAATTCAAAGCTTTTGACTCAGAGTAGGGACTATCCAGTTTCCTGTATCCTTTTCCTCTAAACAGCTGGCTGCAGAAACACCAACACCCACTCCACAAGAGAGGAAACAACTCTACAGGAAGTTAGATGCAAACCAGTCTTTGGACGGGAAATTGAACAAAAGAGATAGGCCAGGGGCAGCAGTCATCTGGCACCAAAGGGTCACTTCTGTTTCAGTTCAGCTTCACTGTATTCATAAAAATCTGCACTAAAGACACTTGAAACAATGTGCCAACAATAATTTCCTTATTAGTCATCAAGTAAATATATACTCAACAAAAATATAAACGCAACACTTTTGTTTTTGCTCCCATTTTTCCTGAGATGGACCCAAAGATCCAAAATTCACTCCAGATACACAACACTACCATTTCTCTTAAACATTGTTCACAAATCTGTCCAAATGTGTGACAGCGAGCACCTCTGCCCCGCCGAGACAATCCACCCCACCTCACAGGTGCGCCACATCAAGATGCCGATCCGACATCATGACCAGTGCACAGGTGTGCCCCAGACTGCCCACAATAAAAGGCCACCCCGAAATGTGCATTTTTTTTTGCTTTATTGGGGGTCTGGGGACTCAGGACCACCATTTGCCTCATGCAGTGCAACACATCTTCTTCGCATAGAGTTTATCAGATTGTCAATTGTGGCCTGTGAAATGTTGGTCCACTCCTCTTCAATGGCTGTTATGGACGAAGAACACAGGTGCATTTTATTGATGTCATTTTGAATGCACAGAGATACCGTGATGAGATCCTGAGGCCCATTGTTGTGCCATACATCCATGAACATCACCTCATGTTTCAGCAAGATAATGCACGGCCCCATGTTGCAAGGATCTGTACACAATTCTTGGAAGCTGAAAATGTCCCAGTTCTTGCATGGCCAGCATACTCACCGGACATGTCACCCATTGAGCATGTTTGGGATGTGCTTGACCGGCGTATACGACAGCGTGTACCAGCTCCCACTAATATTCAGAAACTTCGCACAGCCATTGAAGAGGAGTGGACCAACATTCCACAGGCCACAATTGACAATCTGATAAACTCTATGCAAAGAAGATGTGTTGCACTGCATGAGGCAAATGGTGGTCACACCAGATACTGACTGGTTCTGAGTCCCCAGACCCCCAATAAAGCAAAAGAAATGCACATGTCGGGGTGGCCTTTTATTGTGGGCAGTCTGGGGCACACCTGTGCACTGGTCATGATGTCGGATCGGCATCTTGATGTGGCGCACCTGTGAGGTGGGGTGGATTGTCTCGGCGGGGCAGAGGTGCTCGCTGTCACACATTTGGACAGATTTGTGAACAATGTTTGAGAGAAATGGTAGTGTTGTGTATCTGGAGTGAATTTTGGATCTTTGGGTCCATCTCAGGAAAAATGGGAGCAAAAACAAAAGTGTTGCGTTTATATTTTTGTTGAGTATATAATCAAGATAGAAAAATTTTATCCATAGACCGTATAAAGAAATGAGGGCGTGTGACGTCACCCACAGTGTTCAGCTCCAGTCAAACAAAGCTCACAATGCTAGCAGTTATGGAAAAGAATTAGGAGTCAGGTCCATATAAGGAATAGGAATTTATTCACATGCAAAGTGAAATAAAAACACCAAGATCATGTAGAGTGGGTTAATCCGAACACTACAGCAGTAACAGAGAGTGTGACGATTTTTCAATATAAAGTCATTTGGAAGTCAAATTTTATGTCTATTTATATATACAATCTATGTTTGTCTATCTTTTGTTTATTATTGTACAATGAATTTAGGCCAACTCCCCAAGCTGAAGGTAGACATGAGTTCACTGAACACACACTCACGCACACCGAAATAACTTTTCTGGTGGAAGATCCGCTTGTCTCCATGGTGATATTATTGCTTTACCTGGGAAGTTCTACAGTATGGCATTAAACAAGTATATCTTGTATTTATTCAATTACAGGTGTTTTTATTTAATCAAACTACTGCAAAAATATTAATTATTACTGTGAGCAGATCCACTTCTCCACAGATCTGACCTGCAACGGCCTGATGATGTGGCCTGCTTGACAGTTAAATTAAATGCCATACTTGTAGATCATTTCAGGAAAAAAACAAAAAAAACAAAGTCGAAGTGGTGGATCCGCTAACAGAAAAGTTACAAAGGGCACCATTACATTTCCTGGCAGAAAACAACAACAATCTTGCTTTATTTGGTGACTCAAGCACTAACCTTTATAGGAAAATGTAAGTTTCCTGTAGAAAAAAGGCAAAGGCAGACGGCACATCTCTCCATCTGTCCCTGATCAGTGCCGTCCTCTCTGAGCAGAGCAGAGTACAGACTTGCCCCATGACAACATCACTTTACACACAAAGAGAAACACTACAGCTCTACTGTATCTGATCATGTGATCATGTGTCTGTTAACTCACCGACCGTTCTGGAAAATGCTCTCAATCCAAACAACCAAACTAATCCTAGGTGAACCAATGAAAAAAATGTAAATCATGGAGCAGGACATTAATACCTGAATCATAATATTACAACTAAAAACATACAAAAGTGAAACCGCAGCCACATCAGGCCATCTTTAGTTTAAAAATATGAGCTACATGAATGGAGTGGAAGAGGGTTGGCTAAAAGAGGTCAAATTCCCAACAAAGGACAGCTCATGCAAATATGTGAGGCCCCATATTCACAAAACAGTCAGTCAGCGGGCCATGTATCCACATTTGTGAACATATTTGCCATGTACTGCTTTATAAGGCCCAGCATCTTTGAGCCGAGATGAGGTCAACCCTGAAGTTCAATGCTATTTATTGAGTAAAACTGAACATTTGAGTTTTTGGACAGAAGGATGAGGCTGGAGTATCAGGGGAGAGTCTGACCGAGGGATTGAACCCACAATCTCCTTAGTGTGAGGCAGAGTCTTCTTAATCATTCTTTGTCTGTCTTTGGTATTATGTAAAATCCACTGTATGTGTAACGGATGCAAGAAAGTTTCTGTGATGTCATGTTTTTTGTTGGTTTGTTTTCTGAAGATGCCAACAGTAAAACATGAGTCACCCAAGTTCAGACACAAATAAAGGTGGATGGCAGGAAGAATAACTAATGGAGAACCCAAATAAATAAAAAGAAAGGCAACTTAAATGTTCTGAAATCCAAAGTGAATACTCATGTTCTTGGCACATCCATACCTTCTAATGGATTATTGCTTATTTCTGCCAAACTCGAGTTAAACATCAAATCTTTAGTGGTAGAATAGTGCTTCCTGTATGACTATCAGAGCCACATCATGATTACAATAGAAAGTAAAAGACCCTTTCTACTTTAATGTCATGAGTTGCCCAGGAAACAAGAGACACACACCTGCCTTTGACAACCTTCAGTCCAGACAGTGGGACCATACAACACAAAGTTACAGACTTCAACATACCACACTGTAAATCATGCAGCTTAAATTATTCAAATTACTTTAAACTATCATCTTGCCATTAAAAGTTGTTCTATAACTTTTTGATTGGGGGTTGTCACCTGCTTATTTCTATGGATATGCCATTGTAGTGCCTGGAATGTTCCACAGTATGACATTAAACAGCTCTACCTTACATTTATTCAAATACAGGTGATTTTATAGTTCAAAAATACATAGAAAACATGCTTTCTGACTGTGACCAGGTTGCTTCTCCATAGCTCTAACTTGTAACTTGGTCTGCTTTGGTCTCCATGAAGATAGAAAGGTTTGATGCCAAACTGTGAAACATTCCAGGAAAAGCAACAACATCTCCATGGAGAAAAGTATTTGATGGGCCCTCCTCCAGAAAAAATATACAATGCACCTTTAAGTGTGTACTTTAGCAATCCCATTTTAAAGTGACCAGTGTCAGTCACAGATAAGATAGTATTGTGGCAAAAAAAATCTATATCACACTGAAACGTTATAAAATTGACTACATTTTCATGAGGATCAATAGGATCCAGCTTTGTTCAGAGCCGTCTTTAACCGAGACCGTCAGGAGGGAGTGACTTCCTGACAAAATAACACAACCAGGAAAATCTGTGTAACAAAGCTGAATCAAGGGGACAATTGGAAAATGTGTGTATGAAATCAGTCTCCAAAAATCATTAATCCTATGCATACAATGCACAACATTGTCTACTGCAGTGGTACTGAAACTGACAATTCAGTCTACATTTACAATCTTGTTTAGAGCTATTATACTAGTATATAGAGTGTGTAGTTCTTTTTAGTCCTGGTTTAGCCTAGTTTAGACCTAGAATAATATTTTTTTAAACTTGGTTTAGGAAAAGCGTGAGAACTATTGGTCTTTTGAACTATAGCTATGTTATTCACTTTATCATCCGATATGCCTTGGAGACAGTAAGAAAAATACACTTGTTCAACCACCGACTTTTTATGGAAATCCTTGAACAACAAACAAATAATTTAAATGTCAAAAAACAAAAATACTCACATTCATATATTCGTAAACAGAGAAACATGTATCTCCACTAGGCCTGTCACAATAACAATTTTTTAAGCACGTTATATTGCTACAAACATATACAGTGATAAACAATAATGCTGAAATACGGCGATATAAAGCGATAAACGATAATACTGAAACCACTGTGCCACTGACACAGTAACAATAAAGCAGGATAATTCCAGGAAATGGTTTTAAAATAGTCTGCTGAGCTGCAACAAATAAATAGGAGAATTAACCAATAATTAGCGATAGAAGTTACATTTTCAACCTTTTACAGCTCAAATCTTGTATTACATCATATCATATATTGAATGATAAGTCGAAAGAGTAATTTTCGTGACAGGCCTAGTCACCACATCACCCAACACATGTCTTTTAATGGTGGGAGGTTACCAACGTGGAAGACACAGACTCCAATCAGATCAACTGTCCAACCAGGCAGGATTTAAAGCACAATCCAAAACAAGAACTTCACCTCATCAAGAAATGTACAGCATTGCTTTCTTATATCCCCTTCAAACAAATAATAAATAATGCATAACCCCAGTCACTGACATTCCCCCACTATACAGTATGTCTGAGCATTTTCCACATTCTTCTCCTGGGTACTGAAGGTGCGCATTGCTCAACCTCCCAGGCCCACCGCTGTTCTTATCTGCTACAGGCAATACAACAGCAAATACATCCCAACTACTTATAAAACTTAAGTAGGATCAAGAGAGTTTTCTAGTGTAATAATATGGTCAGTTTATAAGATAATATAATTACAACATACCTTTGCTTCCACTGTACATGGCTGTGATGATGGTCTACAGTAATTCACAAAAAAAAATCCTTATCTTCCTCCAGGCTAAATTTTACGTCTTACCTTACCCTACCTATTTTTGACCATTTCTGGATGAAACATGACAGAGTTACATTTAAAGGAATAGGTCTAATCTGGCTTTACACTCATGTCTCCTACAGCAGCAGGTTGGTCTGTGCGGTCCACTAACCCAGTGCAACCACACTAAGATAAGTAACTTACAGTGAGCTGAAGGAAACGGGAAAACCACCCCCCTGATCTTCCATGGGTTTTCCTGCCCCTCCTTCTTCCTGTTACATCAACATATTGTCCAAGGCTAACGTACACAAGCAGAAAAAGTTTTTTTTTTTTTTTAGCAAGGTTCAAGTGGGATATGACCTATAGCTATTTGATATCATATTTTTCATAAATAGCTAATATATTATACTAAAGTTGCGATATTTTTCCTATTCAGTAAAAAATACAGTGTTTAAAATACAAAAATTACAGAATTTGTGGTAAAATATGACTTGCGTGATTACAGTTTTCAGACCCATCAACTGGGGTTCTGTAGAGAAAAATAAAATGTGGAGTTTCCTGGTTTCATATCAACCATGATAAGAACATGCAAGGAGAGGCTTATTAGTTATTCCTTAATCGGAATAATTATTCCTCCGTTAATTCTGGGGAGGAGGTCGACCGATATGGGTTTTTTTTAATGATCAGTGCCATTTGTTTAAAAAAAACAATGTCCAATAAGCTGCACTAATATTTTCAGCTGATATGCAGGGCTGATTATGATTATTTTCCCAAAATGATACAATTTTACTTTACTATAAACTCATCCACAATCCTGTAGTAACTTCTTTGGAATAGAGGATTCAAATTCAAAGGTTTTATGTATATTTGCATTGTGTCCCAAACAAAATATCAGCCTCTCTTGTAGATTGAAGGCTCATAGCCAATACACTAACAAGTGCAAATATCAGCCTGATATATCGGCTAGCTTATATATTGGTCTATCTCTGTTGTTGGGTATCATGATCGAGAGAGATCCCCCTGACTGTGTATTGAAGACAACTGGATCTTTCAGGAAAAGACAAATGCAGTAATTTTGCTTGAATCAGAATTTAAATGAATATGACTAATTAAAATGTTTTCAGTTGCAATTTTATTAAATCCTGTTGCTAAATCCAATTCAAACTCATATATTTTATAATAGCCCCATAAACACAAACTGTTTTCTCAAGTGAATGAGTTTTGCACAAAATGAGTGCACAGTCTTTCTAAGGACATAACCTGGTGTGTGTACGCCCCTGTGAAGTTGGGACTTTCCTGTTAATCTCCAGCTAGCCAGTAAGCAGCTTAACTGTCATTGGAGTGCAGCAGGCTAATGACCGCCAGGCAGTCCGGCCAATATGCTTCAGAGGGACACAGTTCATACTGTCACATTTGACTGTAAGTGGCAGGCCTATAGGGTGAAGCACTGTATTTACTGCATGGACAAGTTACAAGTTTATGTATGCTTACTTCGGTCTTTACTGATGCCACCACTCTCTAAATAGCAACTAAAGCCCTCTTAAGCCATAACTACGATTAGCTCTTAAATCAGATGTGGTTACATAAATAACCCATAACCATACAAATAATATAGAAGTGAAAAAATTAGTGGCTGGGCGCACCCTTAGAGATAGGGTGAGGAGCTCAGTCACACGGGAGGCGCTCGGAGTAGAGCCGCTGCTTCTCCACGTGGAGAGGAGCCAGCTGAGGTGGCTCGGGCATCTGTTTCGGATGCCTCCTGGACGCCTCCCTCGGGAGGTGTTCCGGGCATGTCCCACCGGGAGGAGGCCCCGGGGAAGACCCAGGACCCGCTGGAGGGACTAAGAAGAAGAAGAAGAAGTGACTTTATTGCTCTCACACTGGAGAAATTCTTCTCTGCATTTTAACCCATCCTATATATATATACATATATTAGGAGCAGTGGGCAGCACACACATTAGGGCGCCCGGGGACCATCTCCATGATCTTCTTGCTTCGGTTTGGTCAGGACCTAAGCTGGAGGTACCTATGGTGCATGTTTTGGGTTGATGGGGGAAACCGGAGTGCCCGGAGAAAACCCATCCAGACACGGGGAGAAACATGCAAACTCCACACAGAAAGGCCCAGGCGACCCGGGGATCGAACCCAGACTATGTCTCCCGGCTGGCCTGGGAACGCCTTGGGGTCCCCCCGGAGGAGCTGAAGGAAGTGTCCGGGGTGAAGGAAGTCTGGGAGTCCCTGCTTAGACTGTTGCCCCCGCGACCCGGCCCCGGATAAGCGGAAGAAAATGGATGGATGGATGGATGGATGAAAAAATGAATTAAATGTTTTCCAGATTTTTACCAAAAGCACTTATTCCAAAATACCATTAGAACATAAAATACCCACACTTTGGGATTCTTCTACATTGATATTGTTGCTTGAGTTAACCCAACAGAGACTGAGTAGGCTTCTAGGACTCTGGTTTACTCTGGATACAGTGGGGACAAGGATGAAACAATGCCCATCTTTTCTTTGTGATGGAAAACACATTACACCAAAATGAATTCACATAAGTCAGTTTTCCCTTGAACTTCCATTTTTGTAAATCATGGGTTAGATGTTTGCTGCTTACTAAAAAATATTTGCATAATAATGACCATGCTATTCAAATTTGTCTTTGTTCACTGGTAAACGCAAGTACCCAATATGCATGATAAATAATGTTTTCAATCATAAAAATGCACGGTAGCCTTAATAATCATATAGGCAGCAATGCAAATAGTTTAGGGAACTGAACATTAATTTGTAGCATATACAGCTCTGGAAAAAAAATAAGAGACCACTGCATTTTTTTCTGAAATCAGCATCTCTACATGTATTACAGCCATTCCATTCCAGCGTCTGTTGAATTCCAACACAAACATAAAGCTGAGCTACTTCAGTTCTTGCACCAGGAGTGAAATAAAGTCACCCAAGAACAATGTGAAAATAAGGGTTATTGCACCAAATATTAATTTCTGAACTCTTAAGTGTAAACATCAGGATTATGTTGTTTTAAAATGAATTTTATCTTGTTTCTTTGCACTGTTTGAGGTCTGAAAACATGTATCGTTTTTGTTATTTTGACCATTTGTCATTTTCTGCAAATAAATGCTCTAAACGATAATATTTTTTATTTGGAATTTGGGGGAAATCTTCTCAGTAGTTTATAGAATCACACAAAAAATAGCTTTTTTCTCCTTTTGCCCAAACACATACCTATAAGTAGTAAAATCAGAAAAACTGATCTTTTTTTTCTAGAGCTGTATTTTACAAACTGAACAGAAACTACTAGTCTAGTCCTTCAGGAGATCTGGGGTGAATGCAAAACACGCTGTAGCTTTAAACAAACACTCTGAGACTTTGAGCCTCCTGTGCTGTAAATACACTGTTGTATTTATTTGTTTTCATGACTACATCAATAATACGTGCAGAGAAGCTTCAAGCAAAAGCGACCGTCTGCAGCTGCTCCACGCAAGCGGATTTCACACGCTGATTATAGCAATTGTACGAAACAGACACGCACCATTGTAACCGTGTTCGCGTAAAGTGGCGTAAAAGTAAACTCACATTATTTTCTGCAACGTTGAGTCTTGGATCTAGCCTCCAGAGCAGTCAGCAGGAGAGTAGAGGCTAAAGAGTAAGTAGACTGCCCGTGCACACGAGTAATTCGCAGGTGAACATTTTTCCACTTCACACTTTTGTCTGGAGGCTTCAACTTTCTTTGGACAGTTTAGAGTAATGAAACTACGTCAATATTTAATTAACGTTTTCGCATTTTCCCCATATATGCTAATGTTTAGGCTCATTTCAGTTTACAAGTGTAGGTCATATTTTCTAAACCGGCCTAATTGATAAAGAAATCAATACGCCCAATTATAAATATTAGAGTAAATCACAGAGCGTCAAAGTGCTTTACTGCCATCTAGTGGTGGACATGAACGCCATACCTTTATATGATTTTGGCATAATTTTATATATATATATATATATATATATATATATATATACACACACACACACACACACACACACACACACACACACACACACACACACATATACACACACACACACACACACAGCTCTGGAAAAAAATAAGAGACCACTGCATTTTTTTCTGAAATCAGCATCTCTACATGTATTACAGCCATTCCATTCCAGCGTCTGTTGAATTCCAACACAAACACAAAGCTGAGCTACTTCAGTTCTTGCAACAGGAGTGGAATAAAGTCACCCAAGAACAATGTGAAAGACTTGTGGAGAGCATGCCAAGACGCATGAAAGCTGTGATTAAAAATAAGGGTTATTGCAGCAAATATTGATATCTGAACTCTTCTTAAGTGTAAACATTAGTATTATGTTGTTTTAAAATGAATTTGATCTTGTTTCTTTGCGTTGTTTGGTGTCTGAAAACATGTATCTTTTTTATTTTGATCGTTTGTCATTTTCTGCAAGTAAATGCTCTAAATGATAATATTTGTATTTGGAATTTGGGGGAAATGTTGTAGGTAGTTTAAAGACTCAAACAAAAATGTTCCTTTTGCCCAAACACATACCTATTAGTAGGTAAAATCAGAAAAACTGATCATTTTGCAGTGGTCTCTTATTTTTTTCCAGAGCTGTAAATCGGGTTAATGGTAGTATCACTATCTTGATTATTTGATCACTTTGACAATTTAATCACTGTGTGCAGGATTGGTATTTATTTATTAAACCTTTATTTAACCAGGAAAGTCCCATTGAGATTACTAATCTCTTTCAAGGGAGTCCTGGCCAAGACAGCAGCACAGTTACATTACATTACACACATACATTTCAACACATATAGTTACTTAAGACACTGCTAGTTGGGTTGAATTGTCATCTTTTGGGTAATGGGTGAATGTCTTTCCTGAGTGAATCTATCTACTGAGTGACACACCACATCCCAACTAGTCCAGCTCATAAATCATAAAAAAAAAGGTTGCAGATGTGTAAAATACAGAGCAGGGATGCACACTGCTCTGTAGCAAAAGGAGTAATTCAATTTGTCAACTGGACAAGTTGTGATAGTTTCAGTAATTTCATTGTAGTTAGCTCCTCCCTGCAGCTAGATATAAGCAGCGTCTATCAGCACTCTAGCCAGAACTGAAGAAGTAGCTTGGATGAGCTGCGAAATGTCTTCAACCAAATAAACTTTGTCCAGTTGACAAATTGAATTTCTCCTTTTGCCATGGATTCTACCTGGACGACTGAGGGATTCTTCACACACTGCTCTGTAGCCTGCACATCAAGGCTCATCATGGCTGTATACCACCTTGGTTCAAATGATGAATTTAATGTGTAGCATCAATACATGAGTTGCTTTTATTTTTTAAGTGTTTTCAGTTACAAAAGTGAACATGCTTGTGATTTGATTTGGGACAGTTTTAGAATACCAACTTGTGCAATGTATTTTTCTTCCTTTTTCTTTTCTTCGTTCTTCTAAGCTTTTCAAAATTGTGGGGTATCCCAATCAAGACTTTTGTATTTGATTTAAACCAAAACATACCTAAAGAAGCTGAATATTGAAAATAATATCCCACTTTATCCATCTTCATTTTAAATAAAATAAAAAAGACTTGTTTTTTAGATTCTAATGCTGAATATAAATCTGGAACCTTATTATTTTTGTTTTAAGTTTTGTATCTTGTGTTAGCTGCTTTGCCTTTGGCAGTTAATGATGGAATAGTGTGGCAAAGCGGCTGAAAGTACTCTTAATGTGTATTGTGTTTTATTGTGTTTTGACTGTAGTGGGCTGGGCCGGTTAGACTATGGAGGTGATAAATGGCCTGAGCGCGCTCCAGCGGAGCCCCCTCCTGGCCAATCAGGAGAGTGCAGGAGTTTCGACACCACCCCCCAGCGGCCGCACAGGCGCACTGAGCCTCACTGCCATTTTGTGCACAGAATACTCTCCTAAAGCGGGAGAAGGATTAAAACTAACTGCGGAGAGGCTCGTGTCTCTTCCGGACACCCAAACTTTTTGGTACTGTGGCCACACTTTTATCTGCGGGCGATCGGAACAACATCCAACGACAAGAGGTAAAGTGTCACTACTTTGGTGGAAGCAATGGGGAGTTTGCAGGATCTTTAATCGGCCTCTAGGTGTCATGATGGGGCTCTAGGTCCGGGGAGCCCGCCGAAGAGTGTTTGTCTCCCTCTATCGTTTTCGAAAAAGCGTCCGAAATATGTAGAAATGCACCGAAGTTGAAAAATGTATGCATAAATACAAAAAAATTGGCAGACAGATTGCAGTAAATGAAAGGATAAATGTTACGGATTGCATTGGGAATGTGAGCACAGACTTTAGGCCATGACGTCTTGTCTGTGTCCCTTTGTTTCCCCTTTTTAAACCGCGACATCGCGAAAGCTGCGCGGCTTGTGGCTAATGCTAGCAACAAACGAAACTTTACCCTTAACAGAGTTTAGCTTTGGGGCGCACCAAATATCAAATTGAATATGGTACGTTAAATGTGAAATGCTTACTACCAATACGGGCAAAACACCGTATTAATCAACAGCTATGCTAGTTGGTTGTAATTTCACCTAGACGAAGCTAATGGCTAAAGCTAAACTAGTGCCAAAGGCCTTCCCCACCCTCCATGAGGCTGGGCAAGTGTCCCGTTTGAATATTTTGCTCTAAATTGGGGATCAACAACAAAAATCGGATCGCACGCGATGTCCTCTGGTTTAAAATATCGATTGAAGTGTCCAAGACCAAGTCAATATCGGATATAAAATCGCCGTTTACCATAAAATTGCATTCTCGATGGAGAAGGCCGCTTATTCGCAGTTAGGATGACGAGGCGTTTGTAACAAAATGGACGCGTCGATCATTAGCGTCTAAAACGTGTTTCGATCCTTCCCAAATTCGACGGCGAAAGTCCTCCTTTCCTGTGTATTTCCCAGCATCTCGGTTAGGACTGTGGTTGACCCAGAGGAGAGCTGGAGACATATGCCACTGCAAAGAGCTCCCTCTACGACTGGGCTCATGGAGCTACAATAACACCGCGAACACACGGCCATCAAGCGGCCGCATGTTGAGCAGCATTTATTTTCTGCACGTACAGTGTTTCAGTGGACTGAGGTAGAAGTTTCAGACATAACAGTCTTCTGAACAATGAAATCAGACAGTAGACCAGTGCAGGAAATTAAACATGTACATGTCACTTTTACAAAGTATACATAGTACTTGTACTGGTGGAAAATTGCATTTAAAAGTGAATAAAGTACAATAAGAATAAACTTGTGATTCACAGTATCATCGGGTTTCATATTTTAATTCAATATTTTAAAGTTAGTTTATTGTTTTTGGGAGTTCAAAAGTAGATTAGTGTTTTCATTAGATCACCATACTTCAAACTGTGCTCAAAGTATGAAAAAAGTTGTAACAATTGATTACTTTTGATTGACCCTTTTTACTTTTAAATCCCAAAATATGTGTGTGTTTTGTCCTCTACAGAGGTTGCTCATTTTGTTAGATGTTGACATTGTAATAATTGTCATGTTTCATACAGCCAGCATGGACCAGGGAGCAGGAGGTGATCCTTCGGTTCAGGCAGTCCACAGTCAGGATGCCATTGTGGCAGACCTCCTCCAGCAGGCAGCAGAAGCTGGAGGTGTAGTTGTTGATGGCCAGGGTGGAGTCATTCTGGACCAAGGTTAAAACTGACACATTTTTACATTCATGGATCCATTCATTGTGGACCTAAACATTAATGTTTTTGTGCTCAGGACAAGGAATTGTTGAAACCACAACAGTTGCTGTTGAAGGTGGAGGTAGTGTTCAAATGATGGTTATGGACTCTCTAGATCCGGCACTGCTGCAGATGAAGACTGAGGTATGCTCCTTATGCTTCAGGTGTATTGTGCAGTTCAGGTGATTCTTGAGTTGACAGGACAGGAGCAATAATCTAAGGGGGGGAAAAACTAATTGCAGAAAATGTAACATTCATGGTTTCCTGATCCTATCCTGATTTTCTTCCAGGTAATGGAGGGTGCAGTTGGAGGAGCTCCTGGTGGTGCTGCTCACCAAGCAACGGTTACAACTGTGGACCAAACTCAGATCATCACACTACAGGTAAACACATCTTTTAAATAAATAGACAAATAGACTTAAAACAGCACTGAAATCTGTAACTGTATGAAAAATGTGTCCCTATGTCAAATTTCAGGTTGTGAATGTGGAGGAACAAGCTGCACTAGGTCTTGGGGAGCTCCAGCTGGTACAGGTGCCGGTTTCTGCCACTACAGTGGAGGCACTGCAGCAGGGCACCCTTGTGGATGCCTCTGCCATCCAAAAGGACCCAGTCATTTGCCACACTTTGCCTCTACCTGAAGGCTTTCAGGTATGCAAGACAGTTTACCAAGTTTGTAAAGACCTGAAGCCTTTTTGGGTGTTTGTTTTCTAAAAACAATTACATTTTTATATCAATCACATAATCTTAGTTGTTGCAGCTCTATAAATAAGACACTTTTAAATCCTTATCACTGCATGTATGTAAACAGGTGGTTAAAGTCGGTGCTAATGGTGAAGTGGAGACCGTAGATCAAGAGGAGGAAGAGGGTGAGGGCCAGCCAGATGACGAAGGTGAAGAGAATCAGTTTGAAGAAATGATGGGTGCACCAGTTGAGCCCTCAGCTGAAGACCAAGCCTGGGCTAAGGATCCCGATTACCAGCCCACTACTAGTGTCAAGAAAGTCAAAAAGGTACAATGGTGTAAGCCTATGCATTTGTATGTAAGATAAGTTATCTGTTATTAAACCAAATTTGTGACAGGGTAAGAAAAGCCGCTTGCGATATGCAGAAGGGGACAAAGATATGGACGTCAGTGTTTACGACTTTGAAGAGGAGCAGCAGGAAGGGCTTCTGTCAGAGGTCAATGCAGAGAAGGTTGTAGGCAATATGAAGCCACCCAAACCTACTAAAATCAAGAAGAAAGGTATGTTGTTTAAATACCCAAGTCATTAGATATGTGACTGGAAATTAAATTCCTATTGTTTTGTAGGAGTGAAAAAAACATTTCAGTGTGAGTTGTGCAGTTACACCTGTCCACGTCGCTCCAACTTGGACCGGCACATGAAGAGCCACACGGACGAGAGGCCTCACAAATGCCATCTTTGTGGGAGGGCCTTTCGGACAGTTACTCTGCTGAGAAACCATCTTAACACACACACTGGTCAGTATAGAAATGTGGTACCCTCAGATAAAAAAGTAATACTGTACAAATGACTTACAGCCATGACCTCATAACATGTCGGCATATTTCGATGAGCATTTATATGAGCAGATTCCAGTACAGTAAAGATTGTCTCAAGTTAAAAGGCTTTTATTTGTGTATGGTTGATCTAACTATCTGATGTGGTTGTAAAAGTAACCCTGTGTCTGTGTAGGAACTCGCCCACATAAGTGCACAGATTGCGATATGGCCTTTGTGACCAGTGGAGAATTGGTTCGTCATCGCCGCTATAAACACACACATGAAAAGCCCTTCAAATGCTCCATGTGTGACTATGCAAGTGTGGAGGTATGATCAGAACTAAATTATACTATAAACGTTTGTGTGAAAGCTACAAATATGTATAAATATATAATGCATTTGGAATGTCTGTACAGGTGAGTAAGCTGAAACGCCACATTCGCTCGCACACCGGAGAGCGTCCATTCCAGTGCAGCCTTTGCAGCTATGCCAGCAGAGATACCTATAAACTGAAGAGGCATATGAGAACACACTCGGGTAAATAATAGTTTTATTTTGTTTATTAGCTTATCATAATCACACTTGTATAATATGAACTTGTTGTTCAGGTGAGAAACCATATGAGTGCTACATCTGCCATGCACGCTTTACACAGAGTGGGACTATGAAGATGCACATTCTGCAGAAACACACAGAGAATGTAGCCAAGTTTCACTGTCCCCATTGTGACACTGTTATCGCCCGGAAAAGTGACTTGGGTATGTTACATTCTGCACTCTTCTTCTTAATTCTTGAACAATAATTAGTATAATGATTGATCTACTGTATTACTTACTTACTACTTTTAACTTCAAATTTTGTGCACCCAGGTGTCCATCTTCGGAAGCAGCACTCATTTATTGAAACAGGAAAAAAATGCAGATACTGTGAGGCTGTGTTTCATGAGCGTTATGCTCTGATTCAGCATCAGAAATCTCACAAAAATGAGAAGAGGTTTAAATGTGACATGTGTGACTACTGTTGTCGCCAGGTAACTACTGTTGCATTAACGCTGTGGGAATAGTGTTGTGTGCATGCATTTATGTAATTGTATTTGTGTTGCCAGGAGCGTCATATGGTGATGCACCGTCGTACCCATACAGGAGAAAAACCCTTTGCTTGCAGCCAGTGTGAGAAGACCTTCAGGCAGAAACAGCTGTTGGACATGCACTTCAAACGATATCACGACCCTCACTTTGTCCCCACTGCTTTTGTGTGTCCCAAGTGCAGCAAGACATTTACTCGAAGGGTAATCACTTTTGTTTACATTTCAACTCGAGAAAGGTCTGAAAGCAATGATATACCAAATGTTTTTAGTATGTAGTTGGAAATCAGACATTACAAAGTGGACTTTTATTTTTACAGTCTGGTAGTCGCTGCAGTTACTCCTGTTGAATAATAAAAATATTACTTTTACAGAATACCATGTCTCGTCACTCTGAAAACTGCAATGGTGAAATAGATGAGGGTGAAAATGGAGCTGCTACCCCAAGGAAAGGAAGGAGGGGCAGGAAAAGAAAGATGAGGAGCAGGAAAGATGATGACAGTGGTGAGTTAAGTCTCATATTTTCAGTCAATGACATTTGAGCTTGTGCTGTGTTTTGACACTGATTTTGTTCCACTAAAGAAGAAGAAGACCAAGTGGAACTGGATGAAGATGACGAGGATGAAGAAGACGACCTCCCTGATGAGGAGTCCACTCTGCTCAATGACGAAGACGAGGCTGAGGGATTAGACCTGGACCAGGCCCCAGCCATTGTCCCAGTGCCAGCTCCAGAGGAACCACCAGTGAAGAGGAAACGGGGAAGGCCCCCAAAGAATCCTCCTAAGACCCCCACACAGAGCCACGTTACAACAAAGGGTAAAAGCAGACTGCAGCCGGAACATGCCACATTTAAGGGGCCAACAAGCTTTATGTAGATTGTAGGGTTGTTGCTGTAATAGGAAGAGACTAGTGAAAACTTCAATCCACCTGATAATCTGTTCAGAAATGTTTAGACCCTACATTGTTAGTATGTTACTTAGCCCTTCAAATACAATACTATATAAATCAATATTATAGTATTAATATTAATTCTAGAGCTATTATCTAGTCACCACCTTGTCATGATCCTGTGTCAATTTAACTTGGTATTGTGCATTGGAACAGTCTCTCAGTGAAATGTAGTGATGCCTTACTGTGTCTTACTGTACTGTAAATACTCACTGTGTTTCGCAGCGGCAGCCATTATCCAGGTGGAGGATGAGAGCACCGGAGCAGTGGAGAATATCATAGTGAAGAAGGAGGAGGGCGATGGTTCAGAGGTGACCCCAGATGAACAGGGTGTGGCTCTGACAGTGGAGGCCGTGGGGCTGGACACAGATGCCACAGAGACGGTAGAGCTGAGTTTGAATGAGGCCACGACTGCTGCAAACGGCGACCTGACTCCAGAGATGATCCTCAGCATGATGGACCGGTGAAGACAGCAGTGCAGGCAAAAGACTGAACTTTATGCTTGCTGAAATGTCATATACACTTTGTTGCTTTTTCCTTCTTATCAGACCCAGTTTTTTATCCCAAATGTATATCTGTATGCAGGGGTGGTGAAAAACCTATTATTACAGTTTAAGTTCTTTTCTTTTTTTTGTCAGTTTTTGGACTATAGAAAAATAAAAGCTACTAATAATGTTGCTAAAACTGGCTTAAAACTGGATGTTAAAGCCAAAAGGTGCATGAACAAAAAATATCTAAATATCCTTGTATCACATTTGCAACATAGTTTTAAAATACCCCGCAAGTGTCTTTATAAATGAGAATCAAAAAGCTTATTTTTGTACAAGGCTGCATGTAATGTTTATTTTTCCTTTATGGAAAAGGAATTACCCAAGGAATTAACCAAAACTGTAGTTGCAACTGGTTATGATGGATACAATTTTCAATAGTTTGTCTTTTAAAATATGATGGTTCATGTTGAAAATCATACATCTCACTAAATAATTTGTTTGTAATGTGTTCTAAGATCACAGTTTTGGACTGATGTGTTCCCAAACTCTGTTGAGAAAAATACTGAAAATATTTGCATAATTTGAGCAGATAATTTAGCTCTGTGGATGTTGCAAAAGGAGCCACATCATGGTTCAGTTAATGGGCTCTATTGTTCTAAGAAATCCTGTGTAGTTGTGCTTTGTATCCTTTTATTTTGTGAAAACTTTCACCTTATGAATCCCATCAGCAAATGCTTTGTTCACAATAATGTGGGTTTTTGTTGTTTTGTTTTTTTTATTGCAAACTTTGTTTTAGTCCACTTCTCTTCATTTGAACCTGAGGGCTGTGGTGTGTGCATGTTGGATTCAATTTCAAAATATTTGTTTATACTTAAAATATTTCTGGGCACAGCTATAACTTGCATAGATAATGTGACAAAAATGTAATGATTTGAACATTCCACCTAATTAAACCAATAACCTATAATGTGTACACTATTTTTTTCTGTGTTTTGTACTTTAATTTCACTACATTGGTTTAAGGGTTTATAGATTTGTTTGCTGTCTTACCACACTTTGGTACTTAACATACACCTGTAATTGCTTTGTTTTTGTTTTATGTAAAAAAAAAAAAAGTTCTGTTCAGCAGGGTTTTCTTTGCTACATAAATCTCGTTGTTAAATGATGCTGAACGTAGAAGCAGCGACACATTAAAGCACTGTTTTCATTCTTCCAACATGCCTTTTTCATTTAATAATTGCCTTTGCATTTATGATTTATTATGTAGTCATTTTTGCAGAGCTACATTACTGTAGTAGGAGAATGTCAAGGGCAGCAGTTCTCTTTCAGAGTTCCCAAATTATGACTTAGGTTGGTGCGTGAAGAAAATGTTCCCGTTTACTGCCCTGGTCCTTAGAGGCAAAGGAAGCAGCGAGGGTGGGTGTGGCCTCCTCCTGTTGTCAATAGCAACCCCGCTGTCAGTCAAGGCCATTAGTCCCGCCCCCTCCATCCCCTGGAGGCAGTGGAGGGATGGGGGTGGTGCCTGTGGATGCTGCAGAGAAGATCACCCCCTTTGCTCCATCTCCGAACTAGCTGCAGCCGAGGAGGAGGCTGCTGGCCGCCGAGGTTTACCTGACCGAGAGGCTCCGTTTCCCGGGCGGCTGGAATAGCCTCTCCCCCCTCCCCCAGCTCTGGATCCTCCGCATTTCCCATGGAACCTCTACCCACACAGGGACAGACGCTGAGGCACTACACCGCCCTCAGACCGCGACCACGGCGCACACGCACACAGCTTCCCTCATCCAGGCCCCAGGTAACAGAGCTAACCCACAAACATACGCCAGTCAATACTCACGCTTTAATGTGGAACTCAGGAAGTAGAGCGTGTGAAATCATAAAGAGACCAATGCAGGACAATATGGCCATGTACAATATGCAGGGTAAGCTAAATCAGGATGCTCGGATTCAGATACACGATGAAGATGGGTGAGAGATAGGTGGTGATGCTGTGATGGTGGAGAGATAAATAAGGTCTGAATCTATGTAGTGCAGTAGCCATTTTTTATTTACCATATATATTTGTGCTGTCGTTGTGCAGCTATGTGTGAGCTAGACCGTTGTATATTCATTTTGGGAGGGTGTTCCCCAGGTCGTTCCCAGAACTCGGCAACCCCCACCTTCTGTCCCTCTATTGGGAATACTTTCATGACCTCAATTATTCATGTTTTTTTACCATAAGGATATAGGCTACAGTTAAACAGAAACAAAGAAAATGTCTTAAAGTGGTCCAGGGGCACCTGCTGTATAAAATTTGCACTTAGTGTTAAACCTCAAAATCCAATTTAAACTATTATAGCTGTGCCTTAGCAACCTATCTTTGCTTTGAGTTTTCTAACTTGAAATCACTAGATCTAATGCATTCATACAATAATCAGTGTCTGCCGAAAATTGCACCTTGTTGTACTTTGAACTACATTTCTAGGGCTATTTACATTCTTGTCAGACTGTATAGTAAATGTACCCATTGTCTCTTTGCTTATAAATTTCCTTGTCGTAGATTATTTACCTTATAACAATAGAACATCAGCTCTCTTAAAGGGCCCATATTAGGCTATTTTCTGATCGATGGTATAATGTTGTTTCCTCATCAAAAACATACCTGGAGTTACATGTTTAACACACAAACGAGTTCTTGTCTCAAACAGAAAACTCTGTTCCACCTTGTGATGTCATGTGGTAATACAGGAAGTTCCCCACTGTGTTTTAAACTCCACACATTCACTAGAATAATCTGGATATTTTCAGCCCTGAAATTGGCAATGTCTACAAAACAAAAGGTAAAAGGTAGCTGTTAACATGAAAACCACCACAGGGGACATTACAAGCTTTGGAGATGCAAACAGACTAAAAATAAAGCATTTACTCAAACATGTGTGAATGAATCAAAACACAACTCCAGGTATGTTTTTGAGGAGGTAACAACATTTTAACATAATTTAAAGCTCACAAGAGTCAATTTTACATAATATAGAACCTTGAAATTAAGTTCGTAACAAGCTATCAAACTATGCGTGGTTACTTGGTTGAGTTGGAATCCTGTAATTAAACCTGTTATTTCTGTTGCAGGAGCTAAAGGCAGAGGCAGAAAATGAGGCCAGCGAGGGCATGGGCAGAGTGGATGAGGGAGTTGAGGAGTTTTTTACCAAGAAAATAATTCCTGATTATGCACTGTAAGTAACACTTGCATTCATTTACAATATTATCAGTCTATGTAAGTGTAATGATAAGTGGAATTCAGTTTCATTGAATATTTAAAATAACCTATCCAGCACAATGTTATTTTTAGAGCAATGTAGTGATTGTATTGAGTATTGGGTTAGTCTTTTGAAACATGTTACATTATTTCTTTTTACAACATATTGGAGTATATTTGTTGTAAAAAGAAGACCTAACAACATACCACTAAACAAAAGCATTCCAGAGGAAATGTGTTCCCCATTCATCTGAGAATTTTATGAGTTTAACTTATACATATTAGCTGTGTATATGTTTTTATCTCATCAAAATGATCTGGTGTTTTTGTGATCAGTATTTTGACATTGTTGTGCACGTAAACATTGTGTGTCTAAGCTCTGCTCTGGACTCTCAGTTTCTCCCTACTGTCTCCTGGTTCATGAATTATAGCTACAATTTGAGTCCATTACTTTAAATTATCATATTGAATGTTGCTATTAATGTCACAAGAGGCTCTATTCTTAGTCTGTCCTGTGAGACCTACGCTGCTGGTTTGAAAACTGTAAATAACATTGTCCAGACCACTTTTAGATGCAACTCCATTCCACTCATAAGCACACAGAGATTTCACCTCAGTGTCAATTATGCATTATTTGAGATCACAATCAACTTCATTAGATTATCCCTTAAACACTATGTGTCTATGTGTGCTGTTTGCATGAACTTCATTTGGATTAAGCATGTGTGTGTCACGTAGCAGTAGTTGTGGTACTGAGTGTCTCTTGTTTTTGTTGCTCTTTCTGCTGTCTCCCTGCTGCAGAAAAGGCCGGTGGGAGGAGTCAAACCCTGCCCAAACCACTCCCTCAGAGTCCAGCCCATTACCCCTTTCCCCCTCCTCAGACAGTGTCCCCTCCTGCCCTGAGGGCACCACGGTGTCCTCTGCCCCTGACCTGTCCACTGACACCCAGTCTGTCACACCCACTGATGACACCCCCCACACACTCTCCAGCCCACCCTCTTCTCTCCCCCTGCCCCACACTAACAGTACCAACACATCCACAGCTCCCAAAAATATTAAGAAAAAGTTTGGTGACTTTTTTGCCTTCAAGAGGACCCGAGCTGGCAAGGCTGTCAAAGCTGCTGGGGGGGAGGGAGGTGGGGAGTCAGTGAAGGTCAAAAGGACCTCCATCGCTGACCTGATTCGGCCCCTGCGTGAGGCTAAAGACAGGGAGAGAGAAAGGTACAAGGAGAGAGGGGCCAAATCAGTGGACGATGTTAACGTTTGTAATGATGCCACCATCACAGAAGGAAGTGCTGCCGTGGGGATGCGTCTAGCAGGCGAAGGGATGGATGTGCTGATGCCTGTCAAGACATTGACCATTACAACACCTTCCAATGAGAGCGCCCCCACCCACCCCACGACCCCCGTCCCCTCTGCTTCCACACACATGGATCACACAGACGCAACAGGCAGTCAGCCTGACCACCCCCCTGAGGTCAGACCTGAGGGCACAGAGCAGGAGGACACCAAAACCTCAGTGGAGAGGGCACTAAGGACCAAGCGGTCTCTGCGAGAGGGCAAGAGCCAGAGTCTGATCCTGTTGACTGGGGATGAGGACAGAGCACAGAAAAAGGTCAGTAGACACCAAATACACAGCTATTTATAAAGTGATGGGGCCCACAGAAGCTGCCTTTGTATCCAAGGAAATCTTTATGTATTTTATATGATGTTTTTTGCTCATTTGGTCAATGCAGATTGTAAAATTTTCATATGTCTATGCAGAAAAATTCACAGGAAAGCACCAATAGTTTTGAACAACGGCTTCAGGTGATGCTACACAGAATAAGTGTTGGAAGAAGCCCACCCCCAGACACTAAGATGAACCAGGTACATGTGGCATGAGTCACAGACTAAATAAAATGCTGCATGGATATTTAACATCATGAGTAGCATATCAGTATTTGGAGAGGTAATTTTCACCTCTGATAGCTGCAGAGACCTTGCTATTTGCTTGCATATTATTGTCTAACAGAGCTAATTATGACGTCCACTTTTGTCCTTATTTCCAATCAGTTTTCTGATCATAAGAAGGGTATGTGTAGTATCTGGTATCTGCTGGTATCTGTATCTCTGGCAGTCACAGGAGCATTTCTTTTCTGCATTCATCTGTAGGCCTGTCATGATAAATTCTATATTATCTTTTACTTTGTGCTAGTGGGGAACTTTTGTTATTTTTCTGTTCTGTGATCAGATTTGAGCTGTTGAGAGTCGAATACATATAACTTCTGTGATTCATTATAGATACAAACTAGCTACTAAACTGTTTATTTCTTGCATCTCCTGTTTTTTAACAGTATTGTACATTTAGAATAGATCTTTGGGGCATAGTCTATTAGTTTCAGTATTATTGTATCATCTATATTTTCTTCAGCAATATCTCACACTTCACTCCATTCATCTGTGACACCTAAACTTTAATTACCTTATTTTACTTAATTATAATGGATCATGTAGGTCATATAGTGGCCCAGAATTAGACCTACTGTAACTAAAGGTCTGTGGTACAAAACAGCACTTTCATTATTTCTAACACAGGTGACTTTCAGCTCTTTTCTATTTGCCATTACATTAAACAAGACATTAAGCAATGACTAGTTGAACTTGTTACTATAACAGTTTGTTTCTATTTATAGAATAAAGAAGATGAGCTAAGAAAGGCTAACTCTGAAGGTAACATGTAAATTTTGGCCTAAATTAATAAATAAAATTAATAGTTGTATACAGTATTAGAGGTATTAATTACATTTTATTTTACAATTTTAACACTTTCTTGCCACTATGCAATTTGTACTAATTTGTATTTTAATTAGATAACTGCACATATCATTGTTCTGCAGGTGCAATTTTGGATAAACCTGATAGTCCCTCTTATGTTAAGCCAAGAACTATGTCCACCTCAGCAGGTAATATAAAGAAAGAGTGGATTTAATTTAGTTGCAAAAAAATAAACTACTACCACTGCTCCAAGTTTTATTTTTGTCTAAAAAAGTGTGTAAATGTTTGCAGCTGAGCGAAGAGATCCTAAGAAAGCCCCTGAGCCTGTGAGACCTTTGCTCCATCCCAAACCACCTGTCCCAGAGCGGCCCCTGTTTCCCAAACCTCCTGTGAGTGCGAAGCCCATTCTGCAAGTCCCAGCTGCAGGAGGCAAAGGCAAAATCAGGTCCCTCTCTGAAGATGGCAAAGCTGTGGACACTCCAGCACAGGTAACAGTAATGAATGTATTTGCTTGATGATTGGATTTTAACTTGTGCAAGAAGGACCTTTGTCCTTAGATAGGGTTGTCCATATTATTTACCAAGGAAATTTACTTCTGTTTTTACTTCTGTTCATTGGAGTATACATCCCCCCTCAGCAGATGAAGAGGCAGCCTGTGACAGAATACACACTGTGGTCGCCGGGCTGCAGTCAAAAGAGGCTCTACTACCATGTTTCCTTGGACAGTGTTTTACCCACACTTCACCAGTATGTGGATTGTAAAACTCAGGACAATAGAATACTGGACTTGCTGTATGCCAATTCTAAGGAGGCATACCGTGCCACTGCCCTGCCTCCACTGGGACGATCAGACCACAATCTGGTCCTGTTAATGCCTCAGTATGTACCTGCAGTGAAGAGGCAGTCTGTCACCACTAGGACTGTAAGAAAGTGGAGTCAGGAAGCCAGCGATGCCCTTCAGGACTGCTTTGAGACCACAGACTGGAATGTACTCTGCCTGACAGCATGAGACAGCATGACGGACTGTATAACAGATTACATCAACTTCTGTGAGGATACAGCCGTCCCCACACGCACTGTCCGCTGTTACCCCAACAACAACCCCTGGATCAGATGGCTGAAGGATCTACTTAAGAAGAACAAGCAGGCCTTCAACTCTGGTGACAAGGACGAGGTGAAGAGGGTGCAGCGGCAGCTGAAGGTCCAGCTAAGGCAAAGCCAGGGGGCCTATGGAAGGAAACTGGAGGTTAAACTCCAACAAAATAACTCCAGAGATGTGTGGAGGAGAATGAAGGCTATCACAGGTCTCTACAGAGCAAAGCATCAGAACAGTAGCCCAGACAGATCAAACCTACTCAATTTGCATTTTAATTGTTTCTCATTAACTGGCTCCCCCATCTTTATAACTCACAGATGCCCAATCCACACCTGACCACAGAGCACAGATGAGCATTCATCAGCCCATTACCTCTGCTCCCACACCTATCCCCACCCCCATGGAGGAACCCAGCTCAGTGTCTTTGTCACCTGCGCAGGTAAGAAGACAGGTGGAGAATCTACACCAAAACAAGTCTCCTGGACCAGACTAAGTCAGCCCCGCGTGCTGAGGACATGTGCAGCACAGCACACTGGGATCCTGCATTTTCTCTTCACACTGAGTCAGAAGTTTGAAAGGATACCGGTGCTATGGAAGACCTCTTTAATTGTGCCAGTGCCCAAGAAGCCTGTCCCATCTGGGCTCAATGACTTCAGACCAGTTGCTTTGACATCTCATGTCATGAAGGTGTTTGAGAGATTTGTTCTGGCTCAGCTCAGACCCCTGGTCGCACCATCCCTGGATCCTCTACAATTTGCCTATCAGGCCCACATTAGTGTGGATGATGCTTTAATCTATCTTCTGCAGCAGGCTCACTCTCACCTAGATAGTGTTAAGGGCTCTGTGAGGATATTGTTTTTTGATTTCTCCAGTGCCTTTAACACAATCCAGCCATTTCTGACGAGTGAGAAGCTGCTCAGGATGGGTGTCAGCTCCATTGTCTCCTGGATTACTGACTACCTGTCAGGCAGGCCTCAGTACGTACGACTGGGGACCACCCTGTCTGACACCGTGGTCAGTAATGTAGGAGTTCCCCCAGGGTACAGTCCTGTTCACTCTGTACACCTTTGATTTCCAGTACAGCTCCAGGTCCGGCCATCTGCAGAAGTTCTCTAATGATCCTACAGTGGTAGGGTTTATCAGGGATGGACAGGAGATGGAGTACAGGACACTGATTGCAAATTTTGTGGAGTGGTCCCAGGCAAACCATCTGCTCCTGAACGTGGACAAGACCAAGGAACTGGTGATTGATGACACCAGAAAGATGACACCAGTGGAGCCCATTACCATCCAGGGCCATGAAGTGGAAATAGTGGACTTATAGCTGGACAGGTTGGACTGGAGGGACAACTGTAATGCTGTGTACAAGAAGAGCATGAGCAGATTCTACTTCCTGAGAATGCTCAGGTCTTTCAATGTGTGCAGCAAGTTACTGGAGATCTTCTACCAGACTGTGGTGGCCAGCGCCCTGTACTTCGCTGTGGTCTGGGGGAGCAGCACCAGTAAGGGTGGGACATTGGACGGATTGACAAACTCATCCATAAAGCTGGTCACGTGATCGACTGTGAGCTGGAGACATTTGTCACAGTGAGGGACAGGAGGACACTGCACAAACTGCTCTCCATCATTGACACTCCTGCTCACCCACTGTACCAGACTATAGAGGGACAGAGGAGCTCATTCTCCAACAGGCTTCTACAGCTCCGCTCAAACAGTGAGAGATACAGGACTACATTCATACCATACTCCATACAACTGTACAACAACTCTCCCTTATGTAACGGATAACCTTATGTCCTTTCAATCATCATATCATTGCACTGCCTTTCTTGTCTCTTGTATATAGCTGTGATTTTATATTTTATTACTTATTTTTCTATTTTATTTTGACTTGTACATATACATTTATTTATATAATTATGTCTTATTTGACACCTGTCTCTTGCTATATTTTTGCTACTTATTTAGAATTTATTATTACCATTTATTTTTTACTCTTTGTTATTATATTGTGATTAGTGAGCTACTGTGTCCAAATAATTTCCCTTGTGGATCAATAAAGTTTGTCTAAGTCTAAGTCTGCAGCATTGATATTATTGTGTTATGCTTTTAAATAAATTTTAAATATATCTTTATGTTTGCATTACAGTCATTTTCTTTTCTAGTTTAAACAATATATATTCTTTAGATTGAAAACCAGGAGAGCACCAAGGGGCCACCTCCAGCTACACTTCCCAAGACAGAGCTCTTTTCTCCAGCTCTACGAAAGATTCCCAGTGCAGTGGAGCGCTCTGAAAAAGCACAGTCTATAACTGATGGTATAATAAATAATGTGTTGGATTGTTAAGCCAATGCACTTTTTTTTTGTCATGGTACAGAAGTTAAGAATGATTTGTATTTTTTTTCTTATAGGAAGTCTGGCTCAGCCAAAGCCACATTTAAAGCCGCCTACCCAACGCAGAGCAGTGTCTGTCCATGAGGATACACTGGCTATGACGCAAGGTATCACTGTGGGCTTCACATACCTAGTAGATCATCCCTGAAAATACTCATACTTGTGAATTTGTTATGCCTGTAGTGATTAGTACAAATGTATTCATTTTTATTACCTTTTTTGTCTGTATATGACCATCTCAAACTCTGGACATACAAAAATGCCATTATGTAACATGTATTATTGTGCAACTGATTGTTTTGAGAACTTATTTATTTTTTCCAGAGCTTAAGGCAGTACTTCAAAGGTCACCAATTCGTTTATGTGGCAACAAAGGAGAGCTCCCCACCTGGATTGAAGACAGCACAGCTGCGGAAGAAGCCCAAAGCCCAAGAGATGGTACAACATTTTAATCTTTTTACTTTTTGTTATTTTTAGTATTAATCCTTTGCAAACACTGTAAAAAAGCCTTATCGGGTTTACTATGATAGAAGTATGATAAAAGTGGACTTAAAGTGTGTAGTTTTGCAGTTTTTGTGTTGCCACCTCTCTTGGTGTAATTTGATGGAAGCAGAGGGTGTAAAAAAGAGCACTATGGTATGTGATTCTTGGAAACCTCTTTTCTGCTCTTTCAGGTTTTTAAGGCTGAGTTAGTCAGAGTCATTTTTCTAATGGGCAGTTTTTGCACAGTGATGCTCAACAGGATGTTTGCCGGAAATGTATTTTGTTGCAACCCTATTAATTTATTTATTTTCATTTCAGAGTCAGAAAAGCAGGAATGTGAAAGAGAACAAACCGGTGTTGGAACTAAGCCCAAATCCCAAGAAAAAGAAGACTCAAGTGATGTGTCCTCTGCAACTCAGGGCCAAAAAGAGAAATTCAAACTGCCGCACACACCGATTAGCCCTCCACCACAAGACAAGAGCCCTACCCCTGCACTATCAAAGACTGCTGAAAAACTGTCAATCTTAGCTTCATCTGAAATCTCAAAAGGTGCTCATGTATCACCAACATCGGATGCAAAGAAGAGTCCCAGCATGCCTATAGAAGAAAAAGAAAGACAGGCTGAGGATGTGTCAAAACAGCATACATCAAATTCAGCTTCTGGTCTTTGAGTGCAAGTGAAGAACATAAAGACTCAAGATGCGCTGTGGTACCATGCATGACCACAGGGAGGCGTCACAGGGTCCAACTTACAGTAAGTCCTCCCTGGCCACTGTGTCTTGCTAAAGTGTCCTTAAATCGGCACTAAAATCATGCAGGTTGGAAAGGGATAGATGTTGCAATGTTCTTTCAGAAAGTCTCAGGATTAAATATAAGAATAGTCTGAATGGTGATATGAAATGGGGGGAACTCTTATTCAAATATACAAGCCTGACTTTGGGGCAGCGGTCAGGCCATCAACTGACTTCCACTTTCTTGTTGGTCAATATCAGAGAGTTACAATACCGCTATATTTTAAGACAACTTATTTATATTACTGTATGTGTGCATCACTGACTGCAAAAAGGACTAGAACAATAACGCACTTAGCAAGTTCTGTGTGAATTATTTCTCTGATTTAATCCTGTGCATTTTATGTCTGTGCCATTAGCAGCTAGCAGTGTTTCCCCCTGGCCTTATTTAATACTTGATTTGGCCATATAGATTGGGTGATCATTCATATTTCATATTTACAGAATATAAAAATGCATTAATTATTTAATCCAATCTCTTAATAACAATCATTTTGGTATTCATACAATATAATATCCTATTTATACAGGAAGCTCCCAATACAGTTGAGAATTTTATATCTGCTTGGCGTCTCCCTATTTATGCTTGATTTCAACGTTGGGAATGTGAAAACTACTAGATGCTACAATTTTTTAAGTACTGTATTTCACACCTCAGTTTTATATTTGTTGGCTAGTTTCAAGAATTTCCATATTTTTATTGATGATTATTTTCCAGTGGTTCAATTGAGTGGTTCCTCTTACCTCTGCCTCATTTACATTTTGGTATCTAGAGTGAATGTGCCAAAATACCCAACTCTTCAGTTTCATTAAAGGTCACCGTAAAATACTTCTCTCTTACAGCATGCAGTGATTCACATACATTTGCCTTGTGTTTTAAGCCGGATGCTCTTCATGGTGCAACCCACTTCATACATCCAGGAGTGAAGTAGGCACAAAGGTGGCTGCACAATATCAAATGTAATATTTAGGGTATGGTCAGGACCAAGAGACGAGACTGAGGTTGTGAATTTCAGAGTGTAAGTGTGGCGACGGTTCAGGACAGCACAAACTGTAATAACTGACAACAGAAGAGTTTGTTTTTGCCTTAGCAGACGAGTGAGGAATTATTAGTAATATTTTGGATACTATAAGTGAGACATTTTGCAAACAGTTTTTTTTTTTCCTCATTTGACTTGATTATTTTATTGTATTTTACTTGAATTTATGGTTTCCTTGAGCCTTCAAATGTCAGCATGTTTCTGCAAAATTTCTGTGAAAGCACATTCAAATCCATGCACCTTCAGACGGTAGTAGGGATGTAACAGTATCCAAATTTCTCTGTACGATATTTTCACAATATGCAGCTCTCACAGTATGAAATGTATTGAGATATTTTGTAGAGGCTAACAAAATTTGCTTTAAAAATGCCTTGACACGCCTTTGGTTCTGCCATAAACCAAATATTAAGATTTAAAAGTGCTTAATAAGTTATTTCATCATGTAAATTGGACTGGAATAGAGCAAAGCATTATTGTATATGTAGTTCCCTCTGTTTCTTTTAGCTGTTGCTGCACCATAACTATGAATTTAAGCAAAGAGACTTGAGATTCGATATATTGTGTTGGCCTTTTGACAATATCACGATAATTCAGCTATTGTTACATCCCTAATCGGTAGCACTCCAAATCAAATATAAGAGCAAATCTGAACAATATTTATTTTAACTGGAGGCATAAACTATATGAGGATACAGTATGAATATGTCTTCAGTCTATGACACTCTCAGGTTGTGGTTGTGTGAAATGTATGGGTTTTGTAAGACCTCTGTTGTTGAGCCTTTTTGAGAGCTAACCCTCGGTGTCATCTTGAAGGAGAAAGAGATTTTTTTTTCTACTGTCGTCATGTTTATCCTTGCCTTGCACGCACAAAATCTGTACAGACAGACACTACGTTATGAGCAGAGTTCAAATCTATAACTGTACATGTTTCAAATATTAAATTCTCTTGTCATAGTCCAGTGTTGGTTTGTTTGTATATTTGTTTGTACATTTTTGAAGGAAAGAAGTTTCATACATATATTGTTTATTTATTATTGTAACACATTTACTGTATAAGATTACAATAACAGAAATGATAAAGTTAGTTCATTAATTAAAATATTGATTTCTATTGTCTTGGAAACATAATGCAACTTTCACTGTGTAGTAAAAGAATAATATAAGTTTTTGACATTTTCCATAAGACAAACAAATAACAAACCTGGAACCCTGTAAAACCATTTTTCCTGATTTGCATCCATCTTGATTTTGAGTCTATAGATGCAGTAGACAAGTGCAGCATCTGACAGTACGCAATAATAGTTTACCTTTATAATTAGTACAATTTTAGTGTTTTAAAACAAGAATTGCACAGACAGATAGATAGGGTGAGTGCAACATAAAACCTATATATCCTCGTCAGTTTTTAGACACTTCTATGCCTCATCTTCATCTGAATTGTCTTGATTTTCTGGTTGTAACACAGGGTTGTTAGCCAATCTGCGCAAATCCTCTGCGGTCAGTTCTTTCATATTCCCATCCATATCAAGCTGCATTGGCTGAATTACACTGGACCTAAAAACAATATAATCAAATAAAATGTATAACTTTTCAAATTGTGCATACCATATGGAAAATGTGCCATGACAAACTATATCGATGCATATAATTTATCACCAACCTGGACAGTTTGTCAAACATGTTGACCAGTTTCATCGCTTCATATTCTTTCTGCTCCTCTGTCATTCCCTCCATTGGATCAGGCCTGTCCTCTTCCACCACACCTGTGATTGGGTTTATACTACAAGGAGGATGCAAAAGAGAAATCAGTGGTTTGAAAAATATCCTTGGTCTACAATTCACAATATCTTAATACTAAAATCACCCCACCTTTATATTTTTCCCTTGGACGCTAAAAAAAATCAGCTGTTTTTAGAGAATCAAATGGCTCTTTTTGATAATGACTCTTGTCCACCTTTCCTGCTAGGTCTCAAATTTGAAGACTAGTCCTGTCACGCTACAAAATTTTGAACCATGACATATTGCTACAGCGAAACATTGCAATAACCGTAATATTGAAACTGTCAATGACACGATAATAAAGCAAGGTAATCCCAGGAAAAGCATTTTAAATCTGTACTGTTAAAAGGCATTACCTGTAATAACTAAATAACAGAATAAATCAATAATTAGTTGCTTATTCAACCATCTATAGCTCAAACCTTATTGTACAAAAAATACAAAAAAAAACCCAAACAAAACAAAAATATCCCCAGTAGTGCAAAGAAAATGTATGATAAATATTAAAGCCCAAATATATATAGCTGCATAATTTATTACCCTAATAACAGTTACCATGGAGTGAGAGCCATTGCTGTGTTTTTTTGAGGGTTTTCTTGACTGGTGAAGTGCAATTTATTTACCGCGCCTTGAACTCCTTGTACTCTTCTGTCTCTGAGTCTTCATCTTCAGAGTAAATGCCAGAGTCCCGGCCCCCTCTCAGCAGTCCTCTAGCAGCCAATAGTCCCGCTGCGTTGCCATATCCAGTGTACTTAATGAACCTGGAGACTGGAGGAGCACATTCAACAGACACATAACTTCAGCAAAGGTCACTACTTTCCAGGTTTTAGCACACTCTGACAATGATGTAGGGCTAGGCTAGCTTTAAAGGGCCCATATTATGGTATTTCTATCTGCCATTTTCTGATATTCTAACTGCACCAGGATCATCTTTTGCATCTTACAATGTGTGTGTGTAATAGCAGCTATTGTCAAAAGATATCTTAGATATCTTCTCTTTAATGGTGCAATATTAAAGTGAGTAAAGCAGCTAAAATTAAACCAAACTGAACCTCAAATTACTATTTTGTGTTGATATTCTGAACACAAGAATAATGCTTGGATGAAACCCTTACCACTTTCTTTGCAGAGCACAAAGAGGAACTCAGCTGCACAGTCTTTGACGTCAGTGTCAATGTGAGTCATGAGTCGCACCAGTTTATTCCTCAGAGTGGTGCCCACCTCTGGTTTGTTCATCACATCACGCAGTGGAGGCAGGACCTGGCCCACACAAACCACAATCCTCTTACATGAGCAGTTGAGGCCTTGTTATTAATTGTTCTATTTAGTTCTACTTCTGACCTTAGAACGTAGAAACTTTCTGGTTTCTCTGTGGATGCGGGAACTTTCGGTTAATAAGTTTAGAGAAGGAATAAGTGTTTCTTTCATCTTGTGTCCCTAAAAGAGGAAAGAGAAAAGCATTGCAACATCATCCAATAAAATGAAAAATCAAAACATATGAGTCAAAATGCCCTTGCTTTTATTAATAAACCTACTACAAAGGTTTCTCTCTATTATTGTTGTATACTGTTAAGTAAATTAAGTATTATTGTTGTATACTGTTAACTAAATTATATATTTAGTTGATACGACGCACAAAATAGCAAAAAAAACTTACCCGGTCCACTCTCCTCTCCATAAACTCCAGCAGCATGTGGACAGCATCCATGTTGACTCCCATGTACTCAATGGAATTGGGCTGTACCTTTGGCATCAGCAGTACATCCAGGCAGGGCAATGGCAGGTTACCCAGCAGGTTGATAGTGTGGCTATAGAAAGTGGAGGTTTAGTTAAATAGTATCAGCAATTACTTTTTAATAGTCAAAAGAGGTTCCTTTATTTCTCCAGTATAAAAGAATTTCCACTCAAAGGGCCCATATTATGCAATTTTCTGGTCTATGTTATAATGTTCTTTCCTCATTACAAACATACCTGGAATTGTGTTTTGTTTCATTCACACACAAACTCTGCATATTTTGAAATCTTCTCTAAGTGTCTGAGCTTTGGAGTTGTAGATAGACTAATAATAAAGGATTACTCAAACATGTTTGAATGGAAAAAAAAACTCCATGTATGTTTTTGATGAGGTAATAACATTTTAACATGAAAAACTCACAAGATTCAATTTTTCATAATATAGGACCTTTAAATGTTTTATGTAGTGCAACATGCTCTTGTAATGTATTATATACTACTCCTGTTACTACTACTATTTTGATTTATAACTATGTGTGTATATATTTATGAATCAATTGTACCTGTGGAACTCCTCTGTGAGTTGTTCACTTTCAGTGCGGCTCATTAGACAGTGTCTCAGAATCGCTCCCAAATGTCTATACTCAGCAGCTTCCTCCTTAACACATACAAACCACAATCGTACTGAGTATTTTATAACAACTCACAAAACATTAGTCTAACATCATTACCTCATCCATCTTGCGCTTTGCTGTGTCAAACGTAACATTGAAGAGGATTTTGAGTATTTCCATGGCTAATTCTATCTGCTGCTGAGAGAGAAGCGGCAGGTCCTCTAGTGGAACACCTTCACAGCCCTTCCTGGCGGTCTCCAGTGAATCAAGCCAGGACAGATCCAGAGTAGCGTCCAGTTGGTTCCCCAGCAGGCTAACTCCATGGAGCTCCTTAGCCAGCTGTGCTCGGATATCCACTCTCAGAGCAGTTAGCTGGAAGGTGAGTCGCAGGTCAAAGAAGCGTACCTGGAAAACAAAAGAATAATACAAATGTGTAGATACTGTACAAAATAACTCAAGAAACTCAAGTGAATACTTCATTCAAGAGAGCGTATGGCAGATTCTGATGATTCTCAATTTTGTAATTTGGTAGAATAATACCTGTCGTAAATATAAATTATAGTTTTACACCATCAACAAGGAATTTGTGAAGAAAAGATTAAATATATGTAAAATTGGAGGAAGTTTTATTTTATTTTATTTAGTTTTATTTTAGAAAGTTCCATATTGGACACACTAGGAGTATTTTGTTCAAATGTTTACACAAAGTTAACACAATTTACACATACAAAAAATAAAATAAAATTCTGATACCTTATTATTCAATTATTAAAATAAATAAGGGCATCTTCTTTTTTTTTCTTAATTATTATAATATTAATATTTGTAACAATAGAGGAATGTTGGCCCAGTAACCAGTAAAGGTTGCTAGATAATTGTTATGGAATTCCCTAGCATGATGTGATTTCCAACCAAACTGCCAAATTGGGAAAAGAAAAGTAAAATCTTTAGTCAGAACTTAAATATTACTATAATTTTAGTGATCAAAGGAGAAGTTCAATTTGTAATTTTAGTGAAATGAGTTGTCCAACATGTCATATGCATTTTAATCCAAACATTACCATCAGCAATTATTAACTTGTACTAACTGTACAACTATTCAACCATTTACTCATAGGTCTAGTTACCTTATATGTCCAGGTGGGATCCCGGCACTGTTTTAACCTTTCAGCCACACCTGTGATCAGCTGTAGCTCTGCAGCCACCACCTAACAAAATATAGGCTAGATGTTACCACCGAAATAGACCAAACTTCACATGATTATAGTGTTTCTGACCTGAGCTGTCTCATTGTACAGTACAATGTTACAGATAGTCTTCAATGCCTCCACAATCACCTCCAAGTCAGGATTTTCAGAATGTGGGCAGGTTTCCTCACCTTAAATATTGAAATAGTAAAATAGTAAGTCTTCCTATATATGTTTTTTTGTTTGTTTGTTTGTTTGTTTGTTTGTTTGTTTTAAAGGGTCCATATTACGCTATTTTCTGATCTATTTTTAATGTTGTTTCCTTGTCAAAAACACACCTGGAGTTGGAGTTCTTCTCTGAAACAGGATACTCTGTTCCCCCTTGTGATGTCATGTGGTAATACAGGAATTGCTTCACTGTGTTTTATGCCTTCACTAATCATTCGTTTTCAGCACTGGCATTTCCAATCTCTAATGAACTAAAGGTAAAATAAAAAAAAAGTAGCTGTTAACTTGAAAACTACTGCTTCATAACATCACAGGGTGGAACAAAGCATTTTGAGATTTGGAGAAGTAGACAGACTAATAACAAAGTAACTCAATAAAACAAAACACAACTCCTGGTATGTTTTTGATGAGCTAACAACATTATAACATGGCTACAAGCTCACAAGAGTAAATTTTGTGCAATATGGTCCCTTTGAGTATATTAAATTACCATGTTCTGTTCCCTGCTCTCCGTGGTCTTCAGTGCTGGTACAGCCTACACCAATCCCTGCATACCGGGCCAGTGTGGACATGGCAGAGCAGGTGATAAAAGGACCGAGGCACTTCTTGTCCCGCGACAGGATTCGGATGGTCTCCAGACAGGCCACCTGACATGAAGGCTGCAAGTCCCCATTTAAAAAGCCCAGAACTAACTCACCTAGAAGCTGGAAACATAACACATAACAGCCTTAAACTGTAAATAGGTATTTATTTATTCTGTTGCACTGCTTCAGATCTTAGATCTTAGATTTTAGATTTTTGTCTTAGATAGTTTTTGTTTGATTTTGTTTTGTCTTTTATGTTGTATTTTTTGTACACTGTCTTTTTGCACTACTTGAACTACTTGTACTTGATTTGATTGATTTGATTGCACTATTAGATAGATTTTGTTAGTTTTTGTTTTGTCTTTTATGTTGTATTTTGTACACTGTTGTTTACAAGTAGTCTTGGCCGGAGAAAAACAAAAATTTCAATTCACTGTATGTTGAACACATATGACAATAAAGCTGACTTTGATCTTTGATCATTGATCTTTGACTTAATTAGCACAAACCATACCTCTCTTTCCTGTCCATCTTCATTTTCAAATGTAAAGCAATGGGACATCTGCAGGTAAAACACAAAAAAACAGTATTTGTTTTTTATCTTATCATGAACAGGTAAAGGGTAATGTGAGAAACACCTGCTGAGTTATTGACGCAGGCGTGGGATGCAAGTAGGTGTGTGTTACTGCTTAAACAAACTATACAGGCTATTAATACAGAACTGCATGATGTAGGACTGATTTAGCATCATGAGTTATGGCAACTTAATTAAATGTCAGCTACAAAAGGCATTAAACATTGTAAGATAGAGTCTCTGATATGATAAGTAAGTTATAGCATTTAACTTTCTTATGTTGGATATAACTAACAGCATGCAAATAGTCTCTTTACACAAGCTCTTGGTACCCAGTATTTGAGTGGACCAAAGGATCATCTATTTGTGCACGACAGAATCTAATCCTATTGCGTCTTAAGACAGAAGGACCAAAGACCAACCCTGGGGCTGCTATGCTTATTTATTTTTGTAGATGGATGCAAGGTTCAAAACATAGCCTCATATATAGGACATAGCCTTTTTATGTGCACCTAGGATATTCCACATTGACTTTGATTGCTAAATGTAGTTTAGGCCACTCTTTCCCTCACGATATTAGCCCATCAGTCTCTCCATCTCTATTTGATAACAGCTAATGGCCTTATAGCCTGTATTTCAAGCAGTGTGGCGCTTATGATAGCCTGCTTTGAGCGGTGCCTTGGTGGAAGATGCTTACCTGTGAGTTGAAGCTTTGTAGAGCAGATAGAGCACAATCTTGGTCTCCTGTCTCCAGCTGCTCAATAACGCCTTTTAGGTCCATTGTGATTTCCAAATATTACGCACCTCCTCGCGAGCCAGGCAGTATCTCAGCTATTTTTTTAGCACGCTGACTTGATGCAAAACGACTCTTGGCTTGTTTACCTGTGACATCATGATCTCCCCTCAGCAGCAGCAGCCGGCGAAGAGCGATTATCAAAGGATTAGGAAGACACAAAAACTAGGATGTGTTCAAGAAACACGGGAAACTTTACAACTATCATCTTTGCTCTTGAAACACAGTGATTATCGTTGTGATTAGAGTGGAAATGTATCATGAAGGCATGAAGTATTATGCAAAAAATAAAAGTCTTGAATTACTTTGCCGATGTAGGCCTGTTAACTGGTAGATCTATGGCTAAAAAGATCCTTAAAATGTATGCGTGAAGAGTCCCTCAGTCGTCCAGGTAGAATCCATGATAAAAGGAGAAATTCAGTTTGTCAACTGGACAGTTTGTTTGGTCGAAAACGTTTCGCCGCTCATCCGAGAGGCTTCGTCAGCTCTGGTTCTAGTGCTGGCCAATGTATGGTTTTACAAGAATGAAAAGGCAAGTTTCAGGTTAACTGTAAACAAGACTTGAGCTACACTTCCCACTTTTAGAGAACTATAGCCTACTTTGTAAAATCTTGGATGTAGGCTAGACCAGAATCTATAAAATTGGTAGAATTTCAGGCTGTAGCCTATATTCTTGTTTTATACAACTAATATCATAATCTAACTAACGAATAACTGAAATCATCACTGACTGCAAGATATTCCCATATTATTGTGTAATATGTGGTTTTGGAGATGCAAACAGATTGAAACAAAATAAAGATAAATAGTCTGTTCAAACCTAACAATGAATTAAATTAGGAAGGAGGCTAAGTTTAGCTTGGATAACTGTCAGGTTGTAGGAGCACGTAGTAAAGTGCACTGTGTTCTGTGCTGTGCTGCTGTCAAATGCTGTAGCATCAGTGGCTTCCGCAAATTGGGCGTTTCTTTTTTCAGGGACAGAGGGTGTAAACTGTGATTACACAAGCAACTTAAGTGACCAGTAAAATTCACAAACATCTGCTTTACAAGGATATGAAATAAAGACAAATTCGTAAGGTGATTTCGGTGAAATGGGAACATCTTTAACTGTAAACTCCGCTCTTCCGGGCCACTGAATAATAACATCCTCGGTGTACGGCTTTGAAATAAGACCTTACTTGACCAATCACGATAAAGATCTGTCTTGATTGATAGCACTGTTGACTAATCACAGAGCTGGGAGTGTTTGACGGACAGTCGCTGCAGCTGTGGTGGGGGAAGGGCCGCTTAAGTTGACGGAACCGCCATCTTGAAAAGTGCCCTCTGCCGAGCTACCTTTTTTCGCGCCTGTTAGAATCAGTTTTTAATGCTTTATTTTTTTCTGGGGAAGTTGTACGTTACCCCTAATGCTTGGTGAAGTCTTAGGACAAATGGCAAGATAGGATAGGCCCCGGATACCTGCCTTTTGCCTTTGTATGCCGGTAAGAAGATACACTTGTCAGCATATGGACTTGGTGCTGTAGAAACGATTACCCAGCAGTCTTTAGCCAGATAGCCGGCTAATAGCAGTGTGCTAACGAGAGGCATACAGTTGGCTGGATTGACACTCAGTCATCAGACTCTCGGTATATACTTGAATCTCTACATTTGTTTGTTTATTGCGTTTTTTCGGGGTGAAACTGGAGTAAATCACTTACAATACGAGTAAAACTAAGGTGTTAGCATCGAAGCTTACGGCTACCGGTCAATGTGACGCAACTTGGCGTCAAAGCCAGTTTATTTGCTGTTTTTAGTTGTTTTATTTACTGTCACGTTACACCAGCATAACCATGATGCCAGTTTACACGGTGTCTTTTCTTATCCATCAACAGAGACCGCAGATTGAAGTGGGCCCAGGCTTGTAACATCACAGGGATAGGACACTGATCACATAAACTTTATACAGTAAAGTTATAAAATAACCTAGAAGATTGCGTTAGTAGTTGTGGTATCTGTTTTTGGTCCCGAGCTGGTTTATTTTCTTTACTGGTTTCTCGGTAGTTGGTATCTTACACAACTGTGCGTGGTTACTGTGTTTGATTAGTAGTTGCCGGGTCAATAATTGATTAATTGGGACATTAATAGGATTAGACGCAGTGCTTCTCAAGATCTACTAATGGATAATCTTCAATTGGATTTTTCTATTAATAATTTTTTAATTTTCCTCTTACAAATGACAAGCACCTCAAGTCACTGTTATCATAGAATTGGATTTACCTGTCTGAGAGGGTGAGCTGAGGAGCAAGGTTTTGTTTACAAACATTCTTTGCAGTGTGACATTAGGCTGTATTTTTTTTTTCTATAAGTATGTCAACTTATTGACATGTTAACTCAAAATGCAAATGTATAAATCCCTTTTTAATCTTTAGCTGTTAATCACCCTTTTAAAGACAAATGGAATTGCAGTCCAATAATAATTTTACCTTCTTGCTCTTTCATAGGTGTGCCATTGTGTGGGGTCCCCTCAGTCTGCTTGTCTGTAAATCCAGCAAGTCTGGAATGGGCCAAATCCTACAGAGACTAGAATACATTTGTTTTTAACCTAAGCTCCAGCATCTGGAGTAGAAATCTTACAGGTATGTGGCTGCTAATAACTATTTTAACTATGTGTAGAATCCCTCAGTCATCCAGGTAGAATCCATGGCAAACTTTGTCCAGTTGACAAATTGAATTTCTCCTTTTGCCATATTTTAACTATGTTATTGTTGTCTTTTCTAGTCATCATGTTTTGGAAATTTGACCTCCACACCACGTCCCACATCGATACCCTTTTGGAGAAGGAAGATGTGACGTTGACAGAGATAATGGATGAGGATGATGTGCTGCAGGAGTGTAAAGCCCAGAACCATAAACTGGTGGACTTTTTGTTGCGACCTCAATGTATGGAAGACTTGGTGACTTTCATCACACAAGAGCCAAACACCGATGTTGAAGAGAAAGTTAAATACAAGTATGATGCTGCTTTTTACAGTATTTATTAGCATTAACATATATTGTAACCTTTTAATTCACATTAAATGAGTGGAATTACTTTTTCGTAGAAGGTAAAATGTCTGCAACATTTTTCTCTTTAGATACCCTAATATTTCATGTGAGCTGCTTACATCAGATGTTGGTCAAATTAATGATCGTCTTGGAGAAGATGAAAAACTTCTGATGAAATTGTATGGCTTCCTTCAAAATGAGCCGCCACTGAACCCACTTCTGGCTAGTTTCTTCTCCAAGGTCCTTTCCATTCTTATAGGCCGCAAGCCTGAACAGGTGAGCCTGACATTTAAAGACCTTTTTATATTGCATACAAGACAAGTTTAGTATTAACATTTCTTTGTTCTCTTACAGATAGTAGATTTTTTAAGAAAACGCGAGGATTTTGTTGACCTGATGATCCGGCACATTGGAACATCCGCCATCATGGACTTGCTGCTCAGAATGCTTACCTGCATCGAACCACAGCAGCTACGCCAGGATGTCCTCAGTGTATGTGGCTGTTATCGTGTTAAATATTGGGGATGAAAGATTTGGGGAAAGCATTGCAGTTAGACTTGCAATTTATTGTCTGAATAGGATTCTGCTCAAAGTTCACATTTTAAACGTGTCCGGAAGAATTGCCAAAACTGAAATATGAATTGAAAAACTAATAAGATCAAAACTACTAGTTTATGCATAATAAGAGGGGATATTGTGTTGTGGAGGTAATTATGATGTGCAAAAATTGCTTTTGCTAATTGCATCTGCTTTAACTTGCAATGAATTGTGTAGCCCTATTCAATGTTTTATACATTTCTGCAAATTAGACATACAGTAAGGGGCATTGTTCAGGAGCATTGTCAAGAATGGACGAAAGTACATTAGAACATTGTCCAACTGTTGGGGGGAAAAAACGCTTCCCTATTCAGTCATAGGACAAGTAATGGACTCTAGATTGTACAGTACCAAAAGTTTTGTGTACATAATCATGTAACCAAAGCTAAGTGACCTTTGGAGCTAAATTGGATTATTGCAATAGCGTTAAGCATAGCACCTTAATTGTGTCACATCCACTAGAAGACACAAAAATAATGAATGTTTTACTCCCATCTTGTACACATGTGTTTTTATGTTGTTGTTTTTTTTATTATGTATTCACACAAGTTTATATTTTATCCTGTTTAAACCATGTATTTGTCTTATGTTACCAGTGGCTTAATGAAGAAAAGATAATCCAGAGACTGATAAATGTGGTACAACCATCTCAAGATGAGGATGTGAGTTTCAGTAGAATTCTTTTTAGTGAAATGTTCAAATATTTCATCTTTTTATTAAGGGCTTGTCTTGATTCTTTTAATTCTTGCTTCTATGAACAGAGACACTCCAATGCCTCCCAATCCCTTTGTGAGATCATCAGACTAAGTAGAGACCAGATGTTTCAAGTCCAGGGCTGCACAGAACCTGACCCACTGCTTTCTACAATAGAAAAGTATGTAAAGCACAATGCACAATAGTGTTCCATAGGACAGTGGCATAGTTTAATGTGTTATGCTTTTCTTTTTACAGGCAGGAAACGGTTGAACAGCTGCTGTCCAATATTTTTGACTGTGAAAAAAATGAGTCTGCAATTGTCAGTGTCATTCAGATCCTTCTCACATTGTTTGAGATGAGGAGACCAGCGTATGTTATATTTTCATTTAACCATATTTTCCTTATTTTTTACTTGTGAAGTAATGCTAACTAATGTTCCCAATTGTTATGTAGATTTGAGGGTCATATGGAGTGCCTCCCTGGTATGTCTCACTCTTCATTCTCAGTAAATCAGAGCATCCTGGAGGCAGTGAGACCAAGACTGAAAGACTTTCACCAACTGCTTTTAGAACCTCCAAAGGTAAACGTGTGATAATATGTTCTTTATCCCTCTTCTACTTGTATAACTTGGCTCTTTATTCTTTTCCAACAGAAGAATGTGATGAAGACTACATGGGGAGTGTTGGACCCTCCTGTTGGCAACACCAGGTTAAATGTAGTCAGACTAGTCGCAAGTCTGTTACAGACCAACACACACAGCATTAACACAGAACTAATCAACCTCAACACACTGGGAGTTATTCTAGTGAGTTAAATTCATAGTATTTATGCAATAGTTTTTAAAGTAGTGTTTACATTACATATGCTTGTACAGGATATGTATTTCAAATACATCTGGAACAACTTTCTTCACATTCAAGTGGAGATCTGCACTGCCATGATCCTGGCTATGCCTTCAACCCCCACTGATATTCAGCAGGACAAAGACCAGGATGGGCTGAGGGAAAGCATCCTTATCAAACATGTAAGAAGGAATTTGTGATTGTCTAGTTGACATTATAAAAAATCTCATCTAAGATCTTATTTTTCATTTCAAACTAAATTAAGATCCCTTTTATTATTTTAGCCAGTGCTTTACATTTGACACATTGGCCTAAAGATAAATGTTTTAGGATATGTTAATTATACATTATACTTCACTGAAATTTTGATGGTGGATATTTGGTTTTTCTTTTATATACAGCTATTTCAAAAGTGCCAGTTTATCCAGAGAATTGTAGATGCATGGAACTCCAATGAACAAGAACAGTAAGTCTTCTTTATCTCAAACTCAAAAGCCCTTGTTTTGTTACAAATAATATAGGTATTCAATTAAAAATCCAATGATTTAATGTACTCTATGTATATCTATTCTCTCTTTTTTTTTTTTTTTTTTAAGAGCGGAGGGTGGTCGGCGACGAGGATATATGGGTCACCTCACAAGAATAGCTAATTCTATAGTCCACAACTGTGACAAAGGTCCCAACGGACCTCAGATACAACAGCTTATTTCAGGTAAAGCAGCTGTCATAATCC
This sequence comes from Paratrypauchen microcephalus, assembly GCA_036785185.1. Lineage (NCBI taxonomy): Eukaryota > Metazoa > Chordata > Actinopteri > Gobiiformes > Gobiidae > Paratrypauchen > Paratrypauchen microcephalus. Next base: position 1,191,061 of record JAVJIX010000020.1, on the reverse strand, counting down.
ATAATTGTATGTGCATTTACAGTCTTTCTGCCAAAATGTCTATTTGTCATTTCCTTGTTGGCTGGGCACTGGGTATTGATTAACTGAAGTGTACATGGTATACTATATGGACTGAAAAAGTTTATTTCAGTTATTTGTTATACCACAGAGCTGCCAGCAGAAGACAGGGAAAAATGGGAGGCATTTATTTCAGGACATTTGGCTGACACAAACAAGAGAAACACTGTTGATTTGGTGAGTGTGATCCCTTAGAAAATGTTCATTTCATAGTTGAGTTTGAATTCTAATAGATAATTTGTTAAATGTCCATGATTAGGTGAACACACACCACATCCATTCATCGAGTGATGATGAGGTGGACTTCAAAGACAGCGGTTTTCACCAAGATTCCTCTCTGCAACAAGTATGATTTTAATATATTTACCTTCATATTTAATGACTTTTTCAATAGTAATTGTAATGTAACTAACAACTACATAGTTATTAAATTTGAAGTTTTTAGGCATTTCATTGCATTTCAAGTAATTGCCAGCATTCTGTGTAGCTAAGTCTATATCAATATCATTGGTCCTGGGCTTTGCCAGGCCTTTTCTGATTATCAGATGCAACAAATGACGTCCAATTTTATTGAGCAGTTCGGCTTCAATGACGAAGAGTTTGCTGATCAGGACGATGTTGTGGAGTAAGTATTTTAGCAGAACTAGTTCTGAACAGTCACTAAATCATTATTTCAACATCAAGAGCCTTGTAAATATAGTCATTTGTTACAGATGTGAAATACAGGCATTGTAAAAACAACTGTAATTTCTTTGTTTTTGTTTTCATGTGGTGTAGTTTAAAATGAATTTAACAATTTTTTTTCTGATTAAAAAAAATTTCCTTTTTGATGCCACAGTATTCCCTTCGATAGAATATCAGACATCAACTTTTCACTAAATACAAATGAAAGTGTAAGTACTGTCACCTTTGGACAGATGCATACATTAGATTTAATTGGTAATTTTAAGTCATTGCTGTCTTTCCAGGCAAATATAGCCTTGTTTGAGGCCCGCTGTAAGGAAAAAATCCAGCAGTTTGAAGATGCTGGTTCAGATGAGGAAGATATTTGGGATGAAAAAGATGTGACCTTTGCACCAGAGGCACAGAGACGCCCCAGGTATTTTGAAATTATTTTAATACGAATGATAGAATTGGGATAGCAGACTGACGAGGTGGAAGGGAATCCATTGTTTATATGTCTATTATTTATGACCAGATTAAACTAACAAAATGCAATGCATTTGTGTGCATTTCAGAAGTTCAGGTAGTACAGACAGTGAGGAGAGCACAGACTCAGAAGAGGAGGAGGTCAAGAGAGATCCTTTTGAACCTGCTGCTCCCAGCACTGATGACAGAATGGAAGTGGACACAGGTCTGTTTTATACTAGCAGTTTCATGGTCTTTTTTCCCTCACATTTACTAGTGCCTTTATTCCTACACAATGTAGGGCCAGTATGGACAGCTAACTTTGATGACATACCAATGGACACAGGTACCTCTACTGCCTCAGCTGCCAACCTCAACAGTTCTACATCCTCATCCACAGATGGTCCTGCAGAGGTCTCATGGAGTTCCCCTCCTTCATCCACGTCCAACTCTGAAACAGGCTGGGCCAATTTCTGCAACTTCAATTCAGTCAGGTACCCCAATCTCCTTTAGCAGGTCAAGCCCGCATAGGCACAGGCATGTTGGCTCATTACATGTGTTTTATCATAGTCCCAAAGACCCTCTGAGGTGCAACTCTCCTGTTGCTATGGAGACCAGCTTGGAGACAGATCCACTTGGGGTAAACGCACCTCTGCAACATGAAGGTAAAAATGGCATTGTTAAATATTTTACTCTTCTAGCCATGAACCTGCCATGAAAATAATATTGTGTATCTTGTATATTTGTTTTGTTGTCTCAGACTAAATTCGTCATTCTACAGACCAGTGTTTTTAAAAGTGGGGAGTTTTTAAATTAACTTTCATCCTTGAAATTGTCTAGACTGTGATGGCTGGTTGGACAACAGTGAACAGCCTTCCTCCCTAAAAGACTCGAGTGAATCAAAGTCAGAGGAATCGTTGGAGCAGCGCAGCATCACTGAGACGGTCATCAATGGCTCCATGAAGGAGACGGTCAGCCTCACTGTGGACGCCAAGACAGAGACTGCTGTCTTCAAGAGGTTTGGACTCACACTTCAGCTCTGAAGTGTTTTACCACCACATCTAATGTCAAATGATATTTAAAAATATTAAGATTAAAATGTTCAATTCAAGAAGGGCTTTCTTTCTAATCTAAACATAATACCATACGTGAAAAGTCCCTCAGTCGTCCAGGTAGAATCCATGATCAAAGGAGAAGTTCAATTTGTCAACTGGACGTTTGTTTGGTTGAAAACGTTTCGCCGCTCATCCGAGAGGCTTCTTCAGCTCTGGCCCTCATGCTGGTTCGACCCTGTTTATATCTAGCTGCAAGGGAGGAGCTAGCTTCCCTGAACAAAGCTGACCTATCCCCGCTACTCTCTTGTTCAGGGAAGCTAGCTCCTCCCTTGCAGCTAGATATAAACGGGGTCGAACCAGCATGAGGGCCAGAGCTGAAGAAGCCTCTCGGATGAGCGGCGAAACGTTTTCAACCAAACAAACTTTGTCCAGTTGACAAATTGAACTTCTCCTTTGATCATAATACCATAAATAAATTCACCATATTATTTATAAGATTGGCATGTGATGAAATGTTTGAGAATCCAGGGGGAAAATCAAAATGTATAGTGTGTTCCCGCTGCATGTTTTTGAAGAATAGTCTGAGGTCCTTCAGTTCTGTCAATAGTTCCAATAGGAGTTGCCTGTCCCTCTCTTTACTTGTTGATCTACATTATGTTGTCTGTGTGTCTGAGTAAATAACTGTCCAGAGAAGTGACTGACACTTACAACCTGAGCTTCCCCTCCTTTCTTTCTTGCTGTGCGTTATTGGTGTGGGCTTCTTCAGAGTGTTGAAATCTTATCGGTATGTACAGCCAATCAGAGATCAGCCTGCAGCCGTGATGTAGTCTTGTTGTCACGTCAACCACCACAACAACCACTTTTCTTTCCCAGTTATCTTGTCTTTGATTCTAGCTCCTTACTTAATTTCATATTTCCATTCTGCATGTCTTTCTTCAAAGTACAGTTCTCTTAAGTACTTTCAAACCTTGTATTTTAAGCATATTGGCATATGTATGCTTTTCATGCAATATTTCACCTGTGCGTTCAGAGATGGATGCAATAACCACCTGGTGGTGCGCAAAAACATAAGAAGCACTGATATTTTATAAGGGGAGGATTTGTGGAATTGAATTGATTGGATATAATGTACAAGTAAAACATAATTGTACAAATACACACTGCCCAATGCTGTTTACTGGGGTCCAATTTTGAAGAAGCCAGACTGAGAAACTACTGTCAATATTTAATGACACAGATCAGTGTTTGAAGGCAATTCAATACCATAGTTGAACAGTACTTAACAATGCATTTTATTTATTGTAACTGATCTGTGATTTGATAAAGTGAAAAGATTAATCGTTGGTAGACCTTCAGTCTGTTATAGCAGGCTGTGCATGTGGTGAAGTTTTGCATTGAGGGCTCATTATACATATGTATTGGTGGTTCTCTGAGACAAAGCAAGACAGATGGCTGGTTCAATTGTTTGAATATATGCCTGCCTGCTATTTCTTGGCACTGAAGCAACAGAGTAAATACTGTTGTTTTTTTGTTTTTTTTACAGAAAATTCAGTTGACTTTCTCCATTTGCTGTACATTTTTGTCTTCACTGTATTCTCTCTGCGCCATTCAACACTTCATCCTTTTTTTTGCTGTGTGCCGTGTCAGTCAGTTCAGCATGCGTCACTTTTCCCTCATACTGTGTGTTGTGTGGTTGTACAATACAGTCATTGAATTAATGCATTATTTTTGTATTTGGTTCCAGTGATGAAGAGAAGAGTTCTTCACCAGAGAAATACTCGGTTGGGGACAGCGGCGATCCTGAGAAAGCTGAGCTCAATAGTCCATCTTCTGCCTGCTGTGCAAAAAAAGGGTCAGAGTCCCTACTGTGACTTGTGTTCTATACTTTTGCAGTCCTTTTGGTTATTTCAAAAAAAAAAATATGTAAACCATTATCTGTTTTTGACAGCAGTGAGAAAGTATCTAATGGTCCTCTTGAAGAGATGTCCCCTACTGAAGAGGCCAAGTATGTGATTTCATATTTGCTATTGACTTTAATACACAAATCCGCAAAGCATTAACAGCCTTTTTAATCTGTGTTCTCATCAGGCCAGAGGTGTCTTCCCCTTCCCCAGAGGCAGCTGTAAATGGCCCTGTGTGAGTGACATCGTGCACATGTGTGGCCAGCCTGTGGTGCCCCCGGGCCCCTCCTCCCTGGCCGGTCAGTGGAGGCCTCCGATCAGAGCTGTACCAATCATACACCCCTCCAGGATCAGCAATAGTCCCACGAGCTCACCACCACTGACACACAGACAGTTGTACAGACATGAGATGGACTCAAGACACTTGTGACACACTCAAAATGAATACAGAAGATTTTTCTGCATTTGTTTTACAAACTGTTGTTCTTAAGGGGTTATGTGCAACTGATATCTTGCCACTCAAAATTAAATAGTCATGTTGCAATAGCTAAAGAAATGATTGTATGAATAAAATATTTTACAAAAAGACAAATGTATACTAGAAACATGGGGATTTAACACCGGAGAAGGTGTAATACAACTAAACTGGTTTTACTTGTGAATCAATTTGTGAAACACGATATATTTCAGTTTCACCCTCCAATGCTCTGTTTTATTTTTGCTGTTAATGTTTTATGTAAATATTTTTTCTTGTGGTCTTCAGCAATGAGACTGATTTAAAAAGTCAATTTTTGTATTTATTTTGCGATAGTTCCTTAAGGGATATACTAACATACTATGTCCCCTTTTGAGCTTTCATACTATCTTTTGTTCTTCTCATGACACTTCTCTCAACTCTGCTTGAGCAAGAAGCTGCTAATGTGTGGGTTGCACCTGTGCAAGTGTCTCCAGGAAGTTTTCTACCACTTTTGATACCAGATGTCTTTTTGTTCCAAATTTCATTTTGGGTGCACTTTGGATGTTTCCAGGCATTAATGTCACACATCTGTATGTGCATCTTATAAAAAACTCAATTTGACTGGGCCTGGAAAAACAACCTGCTACCAGCTTACCACTTGTAACCTAATGACTTGTACGTATTAGAGAAGAGCAGCAGGTACCACGTGACTGTGGGGGTTGCTAAAGGCGTTGTTGAGCATTTATTAATAAAAGTGCGCAGACGTTGGAAATATGTTGCAGCGTTGACTACAAAAATTATTTTTATTTTTAGATTTAGGAGAAAATTATGAAAAATCGAATTTCAGTGGATTTTTTTTTACAATCCTATAAAAGTCAGTAGGCTGCCTAGGTGGTGGTCCGAGGTCAAGACGTTCTAAGATATGCAATAAATGTCAGGGTGAATTTGTTGCTAGGGCAGGCTTAGAAAATAATTTATATAACTCGTGTTTTATTTGAAACTACTGGATTTATTTGCAGCCATTAAATTAATATAAGGTTATTAGTGGATAGGGGTGTCCAAACCTTTTTCACAGAGGGACACATTTTAAGTGGAAGGCCACAGCTTGATGTTCAAGGTGTTTAGGTACATATCAAAATCAACGTAATGTTGAGGTTATACTTCTAGAAAGGCTTGAATTAGCATTTAAAATTTGGACATCCCTGGAATAGATTCGCCTGCGCCTCTATAAGGAAAGGAAAAGAAAACAAATTTGCATTTATCTTGACATAAGTCAATGCTGGTGATGGTTAGTGCTTCATGAAAAGTGGAGGTGTGACCATGTAAGCGTTATGGATCTATTATAAACGTTTCTCAAAATGAATGGGGGCCAGGAACTACAATTCCCATGACCTTGGTTGGCCAAGAATGAGTCGCGTACAAATGACGTCAGAAGTGGTTAGGTAAAGGATTATCCTGATGCCGTCCACTTTGCAGCAGAAGTTTCCTGGGAAATGTATTTTTCCTTCTGATTATTACACTCTGTTGTGAAGCATGGTTGACCGATATAATGAAGTTGGCTTCGTCCAACAAATACTTGGTCTAAATTTGGTACCAAGGAAAAATGGTACACTTGGAAACGACACATCTTTGAGTGACTTCTCGGGTGAGCTAGCGCTATGCTAATGTTTGTAGCATTTTAAGCGTCTCGTCTTTTACGTTTTTGCGATCGACTTTGTATTATGTAATATTTATTTAGACTGTCATGTAAATCCTACGTATTTTGTTGGTGTAACATTAACGTCGTTAACTTTGTATGATTAAGTTAAATGAACGATGAACCTCTTAGCCCAAACACCTAGTATGCTAACATACTAACACCTCGCACGTAGTTAACTATAGTTAACTAACTATACTATAGTTAACTGTTATAGTTAACTATAGTTAACTAACTGTAGCTAACTGTAGTAATATTACTGTTTATCATCTGTAGAGATGTGGTACGGGGTGTTTCTGTGGGCAGCTGTCTCGTCTCTGATTTTCCACCTGCCTGCTGCTCTTCTGTCACTGGCCACTCTGCGCCAGCACAGAATCGCCCGCTTCATGCCCATCGCCATCATCCTCATGGGCATCCTGGGACCAGTCTTTGGAGGTGTTCTTACAAGTAAATTATTTGATTTTACCCCTGTTTGTTTTGTAACCAAAAACATATGTCAATTATTAAGAGAACTACATATTTTCTCTTTTTCCATTATGTAGGTGCAGCAATCGCTGGTGTGTACAAGGCAGCTGGGAAGAGGATGATCTCTCTTGAAGCTCTGGTGTTCGGTGTGGGCCAGTCATTTTGTGTTCTCATAATCTCTTTCCTCAGGGTTTTAGCTACACTTTAGCAGGGCCCCCCAAACAGCCTCACTGTGACTGCAAGTAGAAAGTTCCATGTTTGGAGCTGGACCAACTGACATAATTTCCTTGAAATGAACATTGGATTTTGGATTAAAATGAAACCCTGTTTTCAAGAGTGTCTGTCTACAGTATTCCAGACCTGTATGTTGCTGGCTGAGATACTGATCTATATTCATTTATTGCATTGTAGTGCCCAAGCTGGAGACATAAAAATATATTTTTTCCACATTTTCCATCAACGCTGTAAGATGACACAATGACTGTATGTAAAAAGTAAAATATTTCCAAAATGTTAAACATTTAAAGCTTGTAACCGTTGCAGACAGGCATCTGCGCTAACTATAATCTGAGGAGGCAAGAACATTATGCTCGTTAAGTACAGGCAAACATGGACATAAATTATGTTTATGTCCTTTCATTTACTGTGGCGGTAGAAATTGTCTGAGGTTTTAGATTTTTTTGAGCAAAAACAGCCCTGATAGTGTTCATATGTTTATATTATGCTGTGAATGTACTGTAAAATATCCAGATAATTTTGAATATAACTTTTGAGGCTTGAGTTATTTTTAAACTAATTTTTGTTGAAGGTTCATCCTTGATTAGAGCCTGTTCTTGTCATTTGACAATATCTGTACTTTAGGCGCTTTGTGTTAAATTTTTTGTATGAAAAGCGCTTTATAAATAATGTTTGATTGATTGATACTTTAATTATATATAAATTGTGTGATGATGATGATTATTATTTATTTGCGTTGTATGAAACAAATGATTTAACTGTATGTTGATGATGCAACTTATTTTTCCCCTGATATTATAAATGTGTACTTTGCAAATTTGCATAAATTATTTTTACATGCTCAGATTTGACTTTCTTTGACTCACATTACATAATCGTTTTAAAACAAAATTAAGCTGTTGGAAAACTATCCTATCATTTTGAGCTTCAGAACAGGAAAAGGCACTGGTGACTAGAAGAAAAGTTGGGTCCCAGAAGAAAGCCATTTTAAGTTGCAGGAAGAGCACTGTCCTCGGTACATCCATTTTTTCAGACCATTCATTGAGACTTTTTTAAAGACAGAGGTCTAGAAAATGAAATGAATCAATCACACATTTACTTTGGTATGTTCCTGCATTTATTGTCAGTTGATTTTAACATGTATAATATAAAAGGCCCCGAATAGTCTCATGGTACTGCTCTTCTTGGTCCGTCTACTACTTCTTTTTGTAGTTCTCCAGATTAGCCAGTATCCAGCCACTCGGGCCCAGGATTACCGCAAACATGCATGTAAGGGCAAACGCCTGCTCCTACAATAAATACACACATGAGTTATTAGGAGTTGTATTTAGATAACTTAATAAACATTTCTCTAAAAACTGTTATGAGATTTTACCAACTTTTGTAATTATACAAAACTGGAGTTCAGTCACAGAAACAAATGAGTGTAACAATACAGGGCAAGCTACTTTTGATACTAGTTAAGGTACATTCCTTTTATATTCTTGGAAAAAAAACTATTGTCAAACTGGTTACATCAATAAGCCAGCCTAAATAAATCCACATTTATTACTTAGCCTATTATTATTATTATTCTTTCTTTCCAAAAAAGGAGTGGGAAAATGAAAACTTTAATCCCACCCACCCCTTCCAATTAGCCTAATTATTTCGACCTAAGGTGTCCTTGTGCATATGTATACATACAGTATTTATTTACAGATTCATATCACTGATTTATTTAATTGTTATGTTGGTCATTTACACACTTGAGCAAACTACATTAGATTGTAACTAATAAGACACAAGGTCCTTCCATGATAAGCCTGACAGTTTGAGTGGAGAGTTAAAAATAGAAAGCGTTTCTGACAGCTTGCCCTTGTCCATTTGTTTGATTACACTATTTTTTTTATCCAAGCAGAAAAAGCAAAAACAAACAAAAAACAAAAATAATATAAAGTTACCTAGAAACAATTTACGCTGTCTGCTCCAGAGGGTACAGTGCCCTCTGATTGGTGGACTATATATAACCCATAACTTGGAAACTTTTTTTTTTTTCCTGGTAATTTAGTTAAATATATTAAAATTTTCATATTCTTGATCTGTTATCAATCCGCACATTACCTCTAATCTAACTAAATACGTTCAGTCTATTTTTGTTGCGGTAAGGATTAGGCCCCTGCGCCACAGACTTTGAAATTGTTCCAAATCCAAGGTCATCCTTTATATTTATATCAAATGACAGTCCAAATACCCAACATGACCCTAAGCCAGTATCACCATGCCACTTATCATCTTTGTGTAGTTTGTTGGTGTATTATTTTATACGCAACAGAATAAACAGGAGTACGTGGTTGCATTAGGCGCAATAATGGCGAGACAGCTTTGCGCAGGTCATAAAGTGTTGAAATTAAGAGTTCAAATATTGACTCAAGGCTACGTGCGTCCTGGCTGCGCAGTGATGGTAGTGCGGAGTCATTGTTGTTCTGCGGGGGGTGCTGATGTAAAAGAAAACTTACCCCTGCGGAGATGTTGTGCAGCGCGGGTTTGGAAGACACACGGGCCAAGGGGACCACCTGCGTCCTCACAGCGTGCCTCAGCAGCCTGGAGACGGTGGGCAAAGGCATGGCTGTGAGAAAAGAGGGTCTTCTTGGTGGGAATTTATGAGACTGGTAAAAAAGCAGAGTAATTGCCACCGGTGCTGGTAGTGGTCCAAACAAACGTCCCAATGCGGAACAGTGGAGAAATGCGCGCACGAGTTCACTTTCGGTGCGTCGGAGCGCGCTGTGCGTCTGTGCGTCTGAGATAGAGATGGTGCACCTGTTACACCGGGCTTCCGCACTCAAATGACCTCAAGTCAACTTTTACCCCTCTATTTAGGCCACAGCGAATAGATATGTTAATAATTCATGCCAGAGTTAAAATACAATCATTTGACAGCAGGTCTAAAATGAAAAAATGTACCTTTTAGCTCATATGCCCTAGTTTGTTGTTGTTTTGTTATTGTATTTTTGTGCGTGTTTTATATGTTACCCCAAGAGCCAAAGAACAAAAGTCTCAAAAGTATTCTTCTGATATATAAAAAAAAAAACATATGAATCTATATAAGGGTGTGGTGAACTCACTGAGTCACCAACGGCAGAATTAGGAGGAAGGAAGTTAAACCGACATAAAGGCTGACGCGTAAGAGCAGCTTTTACTGTTAAATGAGCCTGTAGTTCTTAAATCCCACCAGCAGATGGTGGTGTTCTGTCAGTCTTTGCATCAGCGGTAGCAAAATCGTCCAACAGAAGATAGAAGAAGAGGAAGCACATCAACTCCAGGAAGTCAAAGTTCAGGCTTTTATCTTTTCACGAAAAACTCCATTTCTTTCCACAAAGAACCAGAAAATAATCAAAGAACAACTGGTAAGTCAACGAAAAATCGCAGATACAAGTGTAAGACATGAAACGTACTGGTAGTTTTGGATTCATGGGGAGTAAACTAATTACTGACCCAAATGCTAAATATTAACCTTAAGGCCTGCAGCTTGTTCTACTTATTTTTATTAGAGTAGTTTATATTGACCCTTTGGTTTCAGCTATGTGTGATTTGGTGTCTCTGGGATTCAAAATGGGTTCTTCTTATAACACACGTGTGTATTTATTGCAATGCACCCGTTTTTAAGAATAAAGTCCAGCATATCTAAAGATGCTGTTGCAAACTTGTGTTTACTTCCAGTTCGCATGAGCCTTGTGTGTTCGCCTGGCCTGTGTTAGGTGTGTAGTGGAAGATCTGTGCTTGCTTTGACGTGGCCAAACCTCAAGTTAGACAATAACAACACAAACCAGTTAGTTTCAGGAGCTACTGACATTATTTAGCTTTTGAAAGGAATAGCCTTATTTTGAGTGGAACATGAATAAGAATTTAGCTGTGTGTAGATAAACTGAAAATGAGTGTTTGCTTTACACTAATTGTAAAGTGCCTACACTAGTTAGACAGTTGGCCAAAGCTCCTCTAATGTACACATAAATTATTATCTGACAAATAAAAATCTAAGAAAATGTCTTGAATTTGTAGAAATCATGTTTAAAGATGTGTTTCTTGTGTATAAATTAGGGTGAATCCTCTAAAATAAAACTCTGTTTCCTGTAACATTCAACATATTATTCAACTTTTCTTTTTAATTGATGTAAAACTATCATTCATATTTACAAAAAGTATATTTGCACAAAATTAAATAAAAATCAGAGAATCTAAGCATTACAAACTCTTTTTAAGTATTTATTGTGATTGTATCTTCTGCTTCTCCCCTAGTTTATCCTGGGACAGTGTCTTCATGTGAGGGGACCCTCTGCCCATCATGTCCCTGATGGGTCCCATTGTGAGCTTCTATATCCTGGGTTGCCTGCTCACTGTATTCTCTTCTGCCTCTTTGCAGCTCAATAATACTACCCTAGTCTGTAAAGAATGTAAGTTGCAGCTGTATTTCATTCAACAATGTTACAGTTTCCATAAAACCATAAGAAATTGAATAAATGTAAAGGTAGAGCTGTTTAATGTTACACTGTGGAACATTCCAGGCAGAGCAATGACATCTCCATAAAAACAAGCAGGTCATAGACCTCCAACCAAACGGTTACATGGTGCACATTTAACATAAAATGGCAAATGTCGCTGGAAAAAAATAGATGTTTTCTATGGTATGGAAATTAATTTGAAATACCCTGCATGGTGTGGAATGTGTGTGGGATGTTTATATAATTTTGTCCCCCCTAAAAAAACATTTTAATTGTTTATTTATGTGCAAAACATAAGGATCCAGTAGATAAAATATATTCATTTGTGGGTGTTTTTGTTTTACTCTGTGCTTTTCTCTTCATTTTCAAGAAATAGTGTTCCAGTTTTGCACTCAACCCAAGGCAACAAGGTGCTCAATAATATATTGAGCACTATTAGAGTCCGGCAGGAAATACAAAGCTAATAAAATTGATTGGAGTTTTTACTTGAAGTGAAGAAAGAATTACTCAAACAAGTGTATTTTTGTGCTTACAGGTAGCAGTAACAGCACAGGTCACAATTCATCAGAGACAGTTCAGAGAAATGTGACTGACACCACTCTGCCTGTGAACTCCACCAGTGTTACCCAGCAGCTTCTTAACAAGGGCCTCTTTAACAGAAGCCGAAATAGACTGTTAAATCACACTCTAAATGTTGGCAACCAGAACGTCACCCAAAAAGTCAATGCCTCCTCCTCGTCCTCTACCACCCAAAAGCTCTTATCGCAACCTTCTGCACCACCAGCTAAAGACAACGATTCTACGCCAGGACCAGAAGTCACAGATGCCCCACTTTCACACAACAATAACACGAGACTGAATAAAACTGCTGATGTGCCTTCCAATACTTCAGCAGTAAAGGCTGAAAATATGACTGAGACAAATGCTCCAACTAGTAGTACTATGCTACAGACGTCAACTCCAAAAACAAGTCCAACTCATTTCTCCATAACAAAGATGACTCCTCATTCACCAAAAACCACCGCACCTGCTACAAACAATGTAACTACAACGCCATTTTCAAAAACAACAACCACCAAGGAACCAGCTACTATTACTTCCTCTGCTACTACTACAACTACAACTACAACTGCTACTGCTACTGCTCCTGCTGCTGCTGCTAAATCAACTCATTTTGTTTCTATTAGCTCTACCCCAACTGTCCAGTATCTGAGCACAGTGGGGAAGGTGGCAGGCCGTGATTTAACCAGCCAATTGGTAGATACGGCCTCATTGTTGGCCATCCTGCTTTTTGGTTTACTCTTCCTTTTTGTGGTAGTGGCTGTGTTTTTGACCCAAGCCTATGAAAGCTATAAGCGGAAGGACTACACTCAAGTGGACTATTTGATTAATGGTATGTACACAGACTCTGGGGTGTGACTATAGAAACTCAGACCAACAAAACTGACAGTGGGGCTTTAAAAGTCCCTTTGTCAAGTCAGTATGAAGCCAGATGGGTTCAACTAACTGCTTATTTTGACCAGATAACATGTGAGTGTAGCCCTGTGGAAGCTATGACCAGAGGCACAACTGACACAACCATTCTTATTCTCAAAAAGTCTTTATTCTGAGATAAGTGTTGTTTCACAGGGGGCGGGTTTTGTCCTATTGGGTTGTAAGACAAGATGCAGACAATTTGTCAAATACTAAACTTTTGCTTTTTATGCCCATTCTATTAATTCCCCAGAGAAATTAAATCTTGACTACCAAAATCAGCTCTTTCAGTGATTTACTTGCCTGACCAGCCAGCCCCTTCTGCATTCTTTTTGAATCCAGAAGGATCTAGAATTGGACCACAGTGTGTGAGTGTGAAAAAGCTCATTCCAAACAATCCAACCACAGCTGATAATTTGTAGCATATGTCTCTCAAATGTGAAAAACTTCTCCACTTAAAAATTCTCATTCAGAACAAAATGTATAACTTCTTATACTGGAGATAAGTACTTATCTCTAATTTGGTACTTCATTGGTTGTTTCTCAGTCCTTTATGTTGTTTTTTTCCCCTAGTTTTTTGCCCTGTTAACCTCGCCCCCTGAAATCAGAGTGACATGATACGGCTCCAGAACGATTAGTCTTTGTAAAGTTTTGTCAAATGTGTGGTTCTAGCTGGTCGGGGAAGTGATTTACTATTATTACCCCTGGTAACATCAAGAAAATATTAATTCCTAATGGGTAATTATGTCTATTTATTTCTGGTTATTCCACATGGCACAGCCATAATAACAGCACATTTGAGCAATATAATTTACCTCATTGCAGTGTCTATGGCATTGCTGTATTGCAATAATATGATTATTTTTTCACTCAAGGGATGGTACAGAGTTTTTTTTACAGTGCTCTTTAAGAGCCAAACCCCCATGCCTTTATGTCATTCTACAACCCATATCCCCTCTTGTAAGTTGCATCTTTGTGGGAATGCTGGAGAGTTTGTAATGTTGACCAGTCTGAAGGATTCTCCATAAGACAAAATTCAAACCGAGACGCCACAGTCTTAAAGGCAGTGCGCAGCAGTATGCTAAAGTTTACAGTGGCCTCAAAAGCCACTCTGAACACATTTTCCTTGAAATTTGATTTTTGTGCAATGTATATATTTCAATATGGGTTATACCAGTTTGTTCAGTAAATTGTAGCAAAAAAGAGCCGAACGTGCTTTTCGTAATTGAATGGACCTTTTGTGTTACACCAATGTTGTGTTATAAAAGTAACCTGCAATATCTGAGTCTTAATAAATCTAGTGAAATACCACACCAGAACAAACAAACAGCATTGCCTAAGGTGTTGTTTTATTGCACCTCCAATAAAGATGGGATTGGTTTTCCCACATAGACTGATCTGACGGCATTCAGACTGAGTTGTATGATTGCATTTCTAAAGAATGACTTATTAAAACAAGACCAAAAGTTGTCTTTGTGTTCCAACTGCAAGTATTGTGTATTAACTGTTTTTGTTTCCAGTGTTTACTTTTGTTAGGAAATTTTGTCTTAAAATGCCAAAAATGTAAAAGCACATGATTGTAAAGCCAAGGGAATTGTAAAGCCATTTTGGTTGCTCTTCAGTTGTCAAATGTGAAGGTGGTTGCATGTATTTAATTTACAATGGAACTTGATGCCTTGTGCCAACTCTACATTGTACCAGTGCACTTTGATTTTTAACTTGGATACAATAAAGGAACAGAATAATTCCTTTGTGAATTTTTTATATATCAACATTATTAATGTTATTGTCATGAATAATAATATTGCGTTCGAGTCTTATGCATTATTAAACCATGGTCAGCGAGACTTCACTTGCTTGAGGATTGAGCATTATTTTTGTATAACCACACAGGTAGTCTCGGCAACAGCTAATCATTCTTCTATATCACTACGCTATGAGCATCACCGTAGCAACAGGCAAACAAATGAACTACTGTTAGGAGGGGCTAGCTTCAACTTAAACAGAAATAACTTTGAACATCCATGGACAGCAAAAACGTTGTCAAATTTAAAAGAACTATTTTCAGTTTGTGGGACCACAGTACAAGTGGATAAAAACAGTGCATTAAAACAATACCACATTGATAGTTAGGCATGGTGATCTGTCTTGCCCAAGGACACAACAGCAGCTCTGGTAGAATCAAGTCATTGTGTAAAATACATCAAAATAGAATACAATACAATATAATTAAATATATGTTCGTAAAGGGCCCATATTACTCTTCTTTTCTGACCTATTATAATGTTGTCTCTTCATCATCACAAACATGCCCGGAGTTGTATTTTGTGCTTCTCCCAAACAGAAAAGAAAACAGAAAACATTCATCTCAGAGAGAAAAGATGGTCTGCGACAGATTTAGCTACAAGCTACTTTCTATCACGCAGCATCATTAAGGACCATACTCATCCAGCACAAGGACTTTTCCATCGGTTACTCTCTGGTAGACGATATAGGAGCCTGCCAGCATGCACAAAAAGACTCAAGGACAGCTATTACCCCGAAACTGTCAAACTACTGAACTCTGGATAATACTCTAAATAATACTGAACTCTCAATAATACTGCACGAAACTACTTTTCATTATGCATAATATGTTTACTGCTGCTGCTCTATATGAATGTATCATGTACGTCACTACCTGACTGTAAACTACTGTTACCTGTGCAATAACCTGTACAATAACTGACGTGCAATACTTATACTATGTGCAATACGGAATCCACATACAACACTTATACTACACTATATTATGTGCAATCTGTGAAATACTCTACTTACACCTTATTTAATCCTACCTGTACCTTGTATTTTATTACATTTTATTACATTTTTTAAATTTTATTGTTTACTTCTTCCCCTGCACTTTTTGCAACACTTTTTACCATGCACTATTATTGCATGTTATTAGTACTTCTTGACTATCTTAGCGAGGCAACGGTTCCTCTGATCCTAAGCATTTCATTGCATTGTTGACCTTGTGTTGATCCTGCATATGAGAAATAAACAATCTTGAATCTTGAATCTACAGTCCTTGCCTTGGAACTGCCAATCTCTACTGAACTAAAGCTAAAAGGTGGTTCTCGAAAACTACCACTACACGACGTCACAAGGTGGAACACAGCATTTTTAGCTTTGAAGATAAAGGCAGAATAGTAAAAGATTTGTCAAACGTGCGAAAGAAACAAAACACAGCTCCAGGTACGTTTTTGATGAAATAACAATATTCTAGCATGGCTTGAAAGATCACAAGCGTCAGTTTTATATAATATAGGACCTTTAATGAGAGGAGCTCATTATGACCCACACAAGCACTTGAATATTATATCCAGAATATAAATTTTTGGTGTAATCAGGACTTAAATTATGAAAGTGATTAGACTTTTTCCCCCGTCATCAAACAGCCTGTTTCATTTTTCTGAGCTCTGTCACTGAAGTCTTCCACATGATACCTTGAGATGTTTTTAAGTTCAGAATTCAAAGATAAGTTAAACATGTAGTATATTTACATCAAAGCCCCAAGAGAAGCTCCTTGGATTAGACATGAAACGTATTTGTTCAGGTGAGTTAATTTAAAACAGCTATAGCACAATAACTCAACATCTTGATGAATTATATAAGAAAGTCATACCGAGGATCTGAAGTCCTGCATATGTGTTTTACGGCAGCAGGGTGAACAGATGTGTCTAAAGTTAAGTTTCTTTTGTCTGCTGCTGTTTTCACTTACTATAGAAAAATGAAGGTGTATTAAAAAGAAGCCCTCAATCTCACATCATTTTACAATAAAGTTTAACTGGTTCCCTTTGGGTGGGCCAGTTAATGTTCGCGCCTCATTTTTCCCCATGCAGCTGTTTACAACAACAAATATGTTAGCAGTAACTTTGAATTCAGTAAACTGTTGCACCTGTTTTCCATTTAAACTCCCTTTGTTCCAGCTAAATTGATGGATTTCAAGAAAAAATGCAAAAAAAAAAGTGTTTTGGCATCTGTTTTGAGGAGAGTTTACGTTCCCACAACAAAATGCTGACTCATTGGCATAGACAGGGCTCATCCCACACTTACACGATAAAATATGGAGGTCTAATTCAAGAATAATGCAAAATATGTATTTATTGTCCTTTTGGAAGTATTTGGTCCATAGAGGAGCTATAGTTCTCACACCATGTTTATTAAAGGGCCTTTCTTTTCTCTCAAACAGAAAACATTTTGTTCCACCTTATGATGTCATGTGGTAATACAGGAAGTGCCCCACTGTGTTTTCAAACTCCATACACATTCACTAGAATCATTTGGATAAAATCAGCCCTGGAATAACCAGTCTCTACTGAGCAAAAGGTAAAAGGTAGCTGCTAACTGCAAAACTACTGGTTCAAGACAACACAAGGTGGAAGGGAGCATTGTGAGATTTGTATTTGAATATAGACTAATAAGAATGAGAACTTCGCACTTCAGTTTCTTCAAACGGGTGCTTTAGAGGAGAGGGAGCAGCCTGATGAAGGCCTACTGCCGAAACATTGCATGTCTTAATAAATCTTACATTTTGCAAGTAAGATGCAGTGTGGGATTATTTTCTTCTCGTAAAATAGACTAATAATGCAGGGTTACTCAAATATGTATGTACGAATGAAACAAAAAACAGCTTCAACATTCTAACATGGCTAAAAGCTCACAAGGGTCAGTTTTGTGCAATATATGACCTTTAGACCTTAGATAAAATATTCATTCAGCCTTCAAGAAGAATGATGAAAAGAGATATTCTTTTATTAGCTCAGCAACCACATCTATTAACTGTTTAAGCCCTCCCCAACAGCAGATTTACAGACATCTTAAGAAATTCTTAAGACTTCTTAGGAAATTCTCAAAAAATGACCCTTACATCTCCCAGTTAATGTTATACTTCTTCAGTGCTTAGGTCAAAAGATAGACTATAGTTTCAACAAATTTATTTCAAATTTATTTCAACAAAATAAATGTGTAAATTAATTGTCAGGTATAGGCTACTTTGCACTAGTGAGGTCAAGTACTTATCTGTACTTTCATATGTCAATACTCCCGGCTCGAATAATATCATTTTGAAATAATTATACTACCTCCATATAGACCTAGTTTCTATTAGGTGCCAAAACACATTTGGATCAGTTCTGTTTTATTTTATTTTTGTTTAAAGGAAGTAAATGCTGTCTTTAGTCTCTGCTCTGGTATCAGTTGATATCGGGTATCGGAAACTATAGTATTGGAATTGGTATGAGTGTGCAGTGCATCTCTAGTTTCTGTGTCGACCTTTGAAACATTTCTGATCTGAGACTTTATGTTTATTGTGCAGAGCAACCTGAACAGATGTGTCTACAACAGAGATATCTTTCTTCTTCTTTTTCCAGCACCTGTTTTCAATTACCACACAGAAATAGAAAAAGGTATTTTACATCAGTCCTATTGGTCTTAAAGTATTTATGAGCAGCAAGCAGACCAATGCGGAGAATATTTTTAATGTTTGTATAGGCCTGAGTGTGAATCAAAGCGCGCCGCTAGGGATGCAGGTGATGGGTGGAGGAAAATATGTTTCATTACAACATTCCTGTGTCTAGCTACAATGGAGTCAACACACAGAGTAGTTTGAGCTTACTCCTGTACACTTTCTATATACTTTGAATCAGTAAAGACACTAAACTTCTCTGCATGTAGCGTAGTACTGGTTTTGGAACAGTGAGTCTTTACACATTTGTATCACATCTTTAGGCCTATTAATCAATTAAAATGTTAGAATATCAGTTTTGTGCAATATATGATCTTTAATTAGACCTTAGATAAAATATTCATTCAGGCTTCAAGAAGAATGATGAATAAAGATATTCTTTTATCAGCTCAGTAACCACATCTGTTAACTGTTCAGGCCCTCCCCAATAGCAGATCTATAGACTTCTCGAAAAATTCTTAAGACTTCTTAAGAATTTCTCAAAGAATGACCCCTACTGTGTTTTTTTTCAATATAAGCCATTCCAATTAATGCTAAGGAGTTTTATACTTCTTCAGTGCTTACTTTAAGGTCAAAAGAGCCTATAGTTTCCTCTAACAAAATAAATGTGTAAATTAATTGTCAGGTATAGGCTACTTTGCACTAGCGAGGTCACCAAGTCTTAGACATAGACAAACTTTATTGATAAACAAGGGAAATTGTTTTGGGTACAGTAGCTCACACATCAAATATAATATATAACAGAGGGGAACAAAAAAAAATAGATGGAATAGCAGCCAAAGAGCAATAGACCAGTGTCAAATGAGACATAATTATACAAATAAAATAAAATAAATTATATGTCAATACTCCTGGCTTGAATAATATCATTTTGAAATAATTATACTACCTCCATATAAACAAACCTAGTTTCTATTAGGTTCCAAAACACATTTGGATCATTCATTCATTCATCTTCTTCCGCTTTTCCATTTTCTGGGTCGCGGGAGCAGCAGTACAAGCAAATTTGCTGCCCAGAACACAATGCACCAGTCCCCATGAATCCTCCCGCGGGTGGTGGGTCCACAGGAGGATGAGTTGGATCAGTTGGATCAGTTTGGATCAGTTCTGTCTTATTTTATTTTTGTATAATGTTTGAATGTTAGGGTTGGCAATGTATCCATGGGTAAAAGGTTAGGAACCACTGGTCTCTTCATCCACAATATTTGACATATTGCCGTATCCATTACTGAGACAAAACTCAATTGACACTAAATTATGATTATGATTAAGTTTGTTATAGACTGAGGAAAAACAGAGCACCAAGAGAAACCAACAAAAACAATAAAAACACAAACTGCACATGGGCCTCCCCTAAGTCTGGCAGTTGAACCCGGGACTATGTCTGTGATTTGAGAGAGCTAAATCACAGAGAGTCATCCTACAAATGTAAAATAAAAACAAAAATATTGAAATATATATAGTTCGGTAGAAAAGGATAATATTTCTACAGAAGTAATAAAACAAATGCTTGCTCATCTCATCACATTCCAGTACATATGCTTTGAGTTAACACATCTTTTGAAGCAGGAGCCAGTTGGCACTTCAGATTAAATGTGTCCAGAAGAAAGAAAAGGAATATTGGGATGGTTTAGATAAGCTGGAAAAAAAAAATGAAATAAAATGAATTATTATAATTATATAGACTATTATCTCCATGAAGTATTGTTATGTATGTATGTGTGTAGGCCTAGGTAGTATACATCTCTGGAAAAAATAAGAGACCATTGCATTTTTTTCTGAAATCAGCATCTCTACATGTATTACAGCCATTCCATTCCAGCGTCTGTTGAATTCCAACACAAACACAAAGCTGAGCTACTTCAGTTCTTGCACCAGAAGTGGAATAAAGTCACCCAAGAACAATGTGAAAGACTTGTGGAGAGCATGCCAAGACGCATGAAAGCTGTGATTAAAAATAAGGGTTATTGCACCAAATATTGATTTCTGAACTTCTTAAGTGTAAACATTAGTATTATGTTGTTTTAAAATGAATATGATCTTGTTTCTTTGCATTGTTTGAGGTCTGAAACATGTATTTATTTATTTATTTAATTTTTTTTGTTATTTTGACCATTTGTCATTTTCTGCAAATAAACGATTATATTTTATTTGGAATTTGGGGGAAATGTTGTCAGTAGTTTATAGACTCAAACAAAACGTTCCTTTGGCCCAAACACATACCTATAGTAGTAAAATCAGAAAAACTGATAATTTTGCAGCGGTCTCTTATTTTTTTCCAGAGCTGTATATTAAACTACTTAAAGAACAGCCAGCCTACCTCATTATAGTCCTTTAGTTTATGATATAAGCATTTTAATGTTAGTTTTCTACCACATTCTTGCAGTGTCCCTCAATATAATATGTGGACCCCATAGTGGCCCCATTTTTTCCACTGTTCCCGTTTTCATCCTCTAGGTGGTGTCCTGTGTTCTTTTCAATCAGTAGCCCGTCCAGCGCAGCGACAAAACACTTTTTAGCCACTTTGGGAAGCTCGTCCTACCCCCTTCTGCTACACCTGCCCCCCCCTCCACACACACACACACACACACACACACACACACACACACACACACACGCACACACACGCACACACACACAGCGGCGGGCAACACGTCCCAGAGGAGTCCCAAACAAATCACTGCTCCCTCTCTCCGGTCCCGCCAGCCCTGCACCCTGCACCCGCACTGACGTCACAGGCTCTCGAGTCCCTTCTTCTCTCCGTGCGCGATCTCGCCACAGTCCAAAGTATAAAAGAAGCACGAGTGAATGCCCGTGAGAGCCTCCGAAAAGGAAAAAGCGCACACATTAAAGAAAGGAGACACTCATGCGCACGTATTTGGCACGGACGACTCACTACTACATGTTTACGCGGACGAGGGCTCGTTCGGGAGAGACTCAACGTCTGATCATGGAGTTGTGGATTTAAAGGAGATTGAAATGGGCGGCTTGCTGCTGTTTTTTACACTGCACTGTTGGCTTCTGTCGGTGGCGGTGGACGGTACGTAGGCTTCTTTTTTAAATTCTCGCCGTGGTTCTTTTGGACACTGCGGCGCCGTGTTTGTTAAGAGCCCCGTAGTTACGCTTCAGGTGCTACTCCACTTCAGGAGAAAGTCTGTCGACACTGGGCCAAAGTGTGAGCTAGTGGCAAGTTTAGGATTTCACATTAACTTTCCAAGACGCGCAGCTTTATTCCACTCTTTACGCACGCTTCTGTACAGTGGCCGTTTGGTTTTACGCGACGGCGAATCTGGTTTATCCGTCGTTATTGGTGACTGGTGTAAGGTAGGGAAAGTTTGTAAGCAGTGTGGCAGTAGTTAAGGGCCTCACCAACTCCAGCCATTCCTGCTCGGTGTCGGGTGTCTGTCTTTATAGTAAATAAGACTACCGGATGTTTCTAAGAAAACACAAAGCCTGTACAGAGATTTGAGATTTCTGCTTTCACGTCCCCTGTATTACCTCGTGTAACTTTAATTCGTTGTTTTGCTGCTGATTAAGATATGCAATCCATACTTTGTAACTCATCAGGCGGAGCTTGTATCTTATAGTGCACCCAGAGGAGATATAGAGCCATGAAAACTACCTCTGCATTTGTCCAGACCATACTGCTTGCACAAAATGAATCACACTTTAGATTTGCAGATTTCTGTGCTGTTCCTCTCCTAAAA
Source organism: Paratrypauchen microcephalus (assembly GCA_036785185.1). Taxonomy (NCBI): domain Eukaryota; kingdom Metazoa; phylum Chordata; class Actinopteri; order Gobiiformes; family Gobiidae; genus Paratrypauchen; species Paratrypauchen microcephalus. Next base: position 1,168,898 of record JAVJIX010000020.1, on the reverse strand, counting down.
CTATTATTAGTTACTGTTATTAAAGTATTAACTAATCAGTATTGGCTACCACAATGTTTACATAAGAATGGCTTGACTAATTATGCCTTTTATGATTATAATGCCATGGTTGTTTTTTTCTTTTCTACTCTTACACATAAGTTATTAGCATGCATCATTATGTTATTACTTTACCATATTATTAACCAAACACTGCCAGCCCTTTGGAATGTGTTGCGAATCTCAAATAGTTGACATTGGTACATTTCCAGGGCAAGTAATAATGAGTCAATACTTAGAAACTTTCAATTTCAGCATGAGGTCAGCTATTGAAGCACAAGTACTCTATTATTCAATATGCTTGTTATGTTTTCATTATTCGCTCACGTTCATTTGTTTGGCAGGAAAATTCACTCATTCTAGCCCAAATTCTTTTTATTATGGTTCATTTTGCAGTTCACCCAGTTAATATAACACAGTTGTCACCACAAATATATCTGCGGTTGATTTTAACATAATAAAATGTTCCACAAAAGTATCCAAGTTCCTATTATTACACTTATCAATATAATACCGCTTAAATTACAGCTTCACCAACAGGGCAGATTTACGGAGATTGTTGTAGAAATGTCAAAAATCTGTCTACATTAATAATACATAGTTTTAAGCACAACTAAAAACAGTTTCCCCTCTCAAATCATATCTGCACTGATGACACTGTGATGAAAATAGAGATAGACTGATATTTGGAGTTTTTAGTTAAATCTGCTGCCTAAAAAATACACACAAAGCTTTACTTTAATACAAAAAGACAGCTACTCAAAATGTGACTACGCAGCTCTCTTATAGGTTTGTGGTAAAAGGGCTTGGGGGGAGTTTTTAGTTAATTTACATCACATCATTTAGGGAAAATCATCATAATTAGTCCAAAAATACCGCTAGAGCTTATCAGCCATTCGTTGTTCTGTATTGTAAACAATTGCTATCAGTCAAGAAAAAAGTACATACCTCTCTTTTTTCTGTATAATACTGTTTTTATGACATTGCTTTGCATCAGGAAACAATTTATTGGACTTGGCAGATGTTGCAGGTACGGGTGCCCCTTTAGGGAGTAAAGTTTTCTACAGTAAGTTGCTGCTGCAGAACTTTGGATTTCTTTATTCATTATTTAGATGTTATGAGGTTATAGGCTTCTCACTCTTATGTAAAAAATGTCAGATTTATCTTCAGTAAGACAGGACCGCTGTTCAGTACACGGTCTTGCATACAGATTAGAAGCAGAATTTGACGTAAAAATTTGCACTGAAAACATGATGCAAACCTAATAGTACCTCAGTGTTGCTGTGATCAACTGTCTTTACATATACTTGGCCTATCATGATGATAAATATAGCAAAAAAAGTATTGCAATAAACAATATTGAAAATACTATACTATTAACACAAAGCAAAATACTGTAATGCCAGTAAGCCCATTTTAAATAGACAGTATGATTAATGCCTGAGTTACAACACATGTTAGAATTATTTGCCATCGCAGTTATTCTAACATTTATGTGTTATTACATCAACATGGCCAAAATGTCCCCACTATTGCAAAGAAAAAGTAGTCACCCACAAATATTGAGCCCCAAAATATATTGTTTCAGCTCTTTATATATTGAACAATAAGCTGATATAGTAATTATGTCCAGGACACTGCCTTGTATACAGATAGAAATTGGCACTGAAACCCTGAAGTGAATACAAACCTAATAGTACCTCAGTGTTTCTGTGATCAACTGAATTAACATATACATTAAAAATCTCCACTTTACAGCCAAACCTCTGCTGCTGTTTGCAAACCGGCGAGACATCCGATTGGTGGACGCCGAGGGGGTGCGCGGGGAGTCGGCCATCGTTGTGAGTGACCTGGAGGATGCAGCAGCTGTGGACTTCCTGTACGACCAAGGCCTCATATTCTGGACTGATGTCAGCGAAGAGGCCATCAAACAGACTCACTGGAACCAGTCGTCTAATTGTAAGATGCTCTTTAATGCTCTTGACTATTGCTCGTGGACTAAGGGAGGGTGACGTGGGCTCCAGCCAAATGAGGCTCATAAGGCTAGCCGAGTTCTATGTTCAGAATAGCATCAGATTGGAATTGATTTATGCGCAGAATAGGGAAATAAAATGCAAACATTTTAAGACCAAAATTCGAGGTTCACTACCAGCAGTTACAGAGACAGAGTTTGGGGTTTATGACTTGAATTCATATATTTGATAGTATTGTAATATGTACAATACGAATACAGTATGATTTTTAGATAACTGCTAACTTGTATTTTCATCTATTGTAGCTCTAAAAGAAGCGCTGGGAACAGGGCAGAGTGTGGTGGTGGCAGGGTTGGACAGCCCTGATGGACTGGCCTGTGATTGGTTGGGACGAAAGCTTTATTGGACAGATTCAGAGACCAATCGAATTGAAGTTGCAAATCTAAATGGCACTTCCAGGAAAGTGCTGTTTTGGATGGACTTAGACCAGCCCAGGGCCATCGCACTCAACCCCTCAGAAGGGTATGTTTAAACACACGCAGTTTCATTGCTCTTCGGCCTTGGCATTAGTCACTACTTACTTAACTCTAACCCAAACTCTAACCAAAACAGATCATAACTTGACTTTAAATCATATTGTTAATTTAATAAAGGATATATTGTGTTTTGTACACTGTCTTTTTTGCACTGCTTGGCCAGGGAGAAACGAAATTTTGATGCACTCTATGGCACACACATGGCAAATTGACAATGAAGTTGAATTTGACTTTTGACTTGAGCCATGGTGACTTGATTTTGTCCCCATAAAGGAAGCAGGTCCCCATGGATCAAGTGTGTATACATATATCAATCCATCAATCACAAATCACAGTACTGGTATCAAGATTCAAGATTGTTTATTTATCATATGCAGGATCAACACAAGGTCAACAATGCAATTAAATGCTTAGGATCAGAGGAACCGTTGACTTGCTAAGATAGTCAGTACTAATAGCATGCAATAATAGTACATGGTGTTGCAAAAGTGCAGGAGAAGAAGTAAACAATATAATAAAAATATGTAATAAAAAAATGAAATGAAATTACAGTGACAAATTATTAGCCAATTCTTGTTTATGTTCTGCAACCAAGTAATCTGTCTTGTGGAACAATGAAGTTGGCCTGCACTATGTAACTTTTCTGTCACTTGCTTGTCTCCATGGAAATGTTATTGCTTTGTCTAAAATGTTGCAAATGTTGCACAGTATATCATTAAACATCTATTCAGCATTTATTTAATTATTTTTATTTATTATTATTATTTTTTTTAAAACCAAAACAATACCTTGAAAACCTACATTCTTGTGCATACTGGGGTTGCCTCTACCTGCAACATGGCCTGGGAAAGGCCCCATAGAGATACATAGGTTTATTGTCATACTGTAGTAGAACATTCCACTTCAAAGCAATAACATCTCCATGGAGACAAACAGGTAGTGGACCCTCTACCAGTAAAGTTCCGGAGTGCATCTTTAAAGTAATGTTTTTCTCTATAGGTACATGTATTGGACAGACTGGGGAGAGGAGCCGAGGATAGAGCGTGCAGGCATGGATGGCACCAATAGGTAATGTGCTTTCTTATTAATCTTATTAAATCAGTACTTTTGCAATATGATATTTGTCATTTCCAACTTCTGTTTTGTGTTGACAGAAAAGTGATTGTAAGTGCAGATATCTACTGGCCCAATGGTTTAACGATTGACCTGGTGGAGCACAAGTTGTACTGGGCGGATGCCAAACTCAGCTTTATTCACAGAGCTAACTTGGATGGCACTGCACGGTACTGAGTACTTTTTATAACTATCCTATTCAGTGGTGGATGGTAACGCAGTACAAAAGTAAAAGTACAATACTTAAGTACATTTTCCAGTGGATACTTTTTACTTCACTACACTTGAAAGTTTGTATCAGTACTTTCTACTCCTCAACTTTTTAGATCTGGATTGAAAAGTAAAAGTACTTCTTTATGGTTTGAGACCTGCTGAAATGGCTGAAAAGTATTTTTAGCACATTTAATTTGAGTTAACACCCCGACTTCGAGCAAACCAAATACCGGTACACAAAAACAGCTAGAAAATGAAGAAATAATTTGAATCACTTAAAGCTAAATTCTTGATCAAAATCACCACATTTCATTCTTTCATTCTTCAAGAAATCTCTGCAAAGTATTTTAATTTTTATTCTTAAAGTACATTTTTAAACAGGTACTTAAGTAGATTTTTAGATGTGATATTTTTACTTGAGTTATCATTTCCCCTTGTATCTGTACTTTTACTTTACAAAATTCATCCACTACTGATCCTAGTACATGTCTTTCTTTGATAAATAATTTACCTTATTTTACAGTGAAACAGTTGTGGAGGGCACCCTGACCCACCCTTTTGCCCTCACTCTGTCCGAGGGGACCCTGTACTGGACAGATTGGCAGACCCGCTCCATTCACGCCTGCAATAAACACAGCGGAGACAAAACCAGGGAGATCCTCAGTGGCATCTACTCCCCGATGGACATCCAAGTGCTGGAAGCCTACAGGCAACCCCACAGTATGATTCCTTTTATGTCGCACACTTCTTAACATCTGCTCCAAGCTCATTATTAATACCTCTCTTGTGTGTTGAAATTCCACAGTTCAGACCCCCTGCAGTGACAGTAATGGGGGCTGTAGTCATCTGTGCCTGCTCTCCCCTGTCCCTCCTTTCTACAGTTGTGCGTGTCCAACTGGAATCCGACTCAACCCAGATAACAAGACATGCAAACCAGGTTGGTGTCAAAAACATACTGTACAGCTCTGGAAAAAAATAAAAGACCACTGCAAAATTATCAGTTTTTCTGATTTTACTACTTATAGGTATGTGTTTGGGCAAAAGGAACATTTTTGTTTGAGTCTATAAACTACTGACAACATTTCCCCCAAATTCCAAATAAAAATATTATCGTTTAGAGCATTTATTTGCAGAAAATGACAAATGGTCAAAATAACAAAAAAGATACATGTTTTCAGACCTCAAACAATGCAAAGAAACAAGATCAAATTCATTTTAAAACAACATAATACTAATGTTTACACTTAAGAAGAGTTCAGAAATCAATATTTGGTGCAATAACCCTTATTTTTAATCACAGCTTTCATGCGTCTTGGCATGCTCTCCACAAGTCTTTCACATTGTTCTTGGGTGACTTTATTCCACTCCTGGTGCAAGAAGTGAAGTAGCTCAGCTTTGTGTTTGTGTTAGAATTCAACAGACGCTGGAATGGAATGGCTGTAATACATGTAGAGATGCTGATTTCAGAAAAAAAGCAGTGGTCTCTTATTTTTTTCCAGAGCTGTAGTTGTTTATAAAATTGAATAGTAATTTATTTAATCCAGCTGTTGTAGTCACTGAACGCTAAATAATTACATAAAGGAGACAGGCTTGTCACAATAACAAATTTTGAAGTATGATATTTAAATAGAGAAATGTAAATAGAGATGCTGATTTCAGAAAAAAGCGCAGTGGTCTCTTATTTTTTTCCAGAGCTGTATGTTAATTCTTCACATATAGTTTTATTGATGTATTTGATAGGAACAGTGCATATTAATGACCATATGTAGTACGTTGCATTGGTTGAATGTGTTATATAAATTGAAGAATAGAAATATTGATCAAGATTTGTATGTGGTTTGTTGCCATGTGAGACAGATATGAGTTTAATTGTCTTGCAGAAAATGTTATATTTCAACTTTCTATCATAAAAAAGTGAAGAATGGTTGAATAGTTTGGGAGAGGTATCAAAATGTCTGGAGTTTTTGTCTGGAGTTGTATTTTGTTTCATTCACACATGTTTGAGTAATCCTGCATCATTAGTCTGTCTACATCTCCAAAACTCAAAATGCTCTGTTCCAGTTCGTGATGTTATCAAGTGGTAGTTTTCAAGTTAACAGCTACATTTTTACCCCTTGCTCTGCAGAGATTGGCAAAGATCCCAAGGTGGAACAGAGTGTTTCAGTTTCAGAGGAGATCTCAAACTAAATATCCAGGATTTGTGTGAATGTTAAACATGTGTGAATGAGACAAAACACAAGTGTGGGTATGTTTGTGATGAGGAAACAGATCTGAAAATAGAGTACTATGGGCCATTTAAATATGAACTACTAAACTAATAAAAGAATGTATCTGAGCAGACTTTTCTGGCTCTTTTAGTGAACTACCTTAAACATACATAGCTTTGTCAGAATGTTCACAGCCTTATATTTTTAACCACCTTATTTACCCATTTGTGAGAAGGTCTGTTCCATTACATCTTGTTTTCGCCCTACCCACGGTATGTGCAACAGGTAGATTTCCCTAATAAATCTCCATGAAGCTTGGGAGGACAGGTTGTAAAAGGATAAATGCTCCTCTGTGAGACACCGACGGAGCAGGAGCCACGCTGATTCCCACGTTGTTTAAACAATAGCCCCTTATTGTGGTAACATCCACAAACATCACGCTGTGTTTGACTGCCGCTGTATGTTTTGTGAACTTATTAAATCTGAACGAATTATGCCGACCAATCACCACTGTTGACAATAAAACACAACAATACCCCATTGTGTCCGCCCACAGACCTATGTGTGTGTTCTTGCAGGGCAGTTTACCCACAGCTGTTTGGCCAGGACATTTAGCCTCAACACAACATTAGTTTTTACTTTTTAATAGGCTTTATTTTTGCGCCAGGATTAGGAATTCAACTGAAATGGGTAAATTTAGGAAAGGGCCAGGGAACGCATTGTGCCTCCACAGAAAGCTGGAGATGGTGAGTTTGTGTGTCTTTGTCCGTGCTTCTAATTTGTTTTGCTTGGCTGGTTACATTGACATCGTTTGTTATTCCGCTGGCAGCAGTGTGAGTCTGTCTGCTTGTCAGGAGTCTTGAAGTGTCCCGGAATGAAGTCAAGCAAAGAAAAGAGCAAAATCACTCAAATCTCTCCTGCCCCTTCTTCTGCTTTTTATCCTTTAATTGATTTTGTGGATCATTTTGGGAATAGAAAAGTGATTGTTAGGCAGTTTAAGATGAGAAGAGGCCGTGTTGCTTTAACCTCATCCAGCAACTGATATGCTACTTCTGTGCTCTTCTTCTTAGCTTCGTTAGCCCTATACAGTTCAGGATGTTTATTCACAAAAATAAATCTGTCCAAATATTGTAATAACTTTATTTAAACACAACTAGTTTAATTTAATTCAGTTTATTGTCTCTGTCAAAACTCTCTTGGGTTTAAGTCTGAAACTAACCTGAATTTTTTCCAGTAAATTGCCTGATTAGTAAGCACTTTAAATTAATTAATTAGCATACATTTTCATATGTGGTAGTAGTACAGTATATCTGTTTGGGTTGAGGTCATCCAGTGATTCAGTTAAAAAGTGGAGTGTTTAAAGTCTCATCTCAAGACGCACTTTTATTCTCTGGCCTTTAACGTCACGTGAGTTGTGAGGTCCTCTGTGTGTTTTATTTATTTTTGTTTATTTTACTTATTTAGTGCAATTTTACAGTTTATCGTAAGTGTATTTGGATTTGAAAAAGCATGATAGCAAAATATCAAATACTGTTGATAATAACACTACCATTACTAACAACTACTGGGAAGTTTGTGCAAGAATGTCAGATAGTAACATACATTATAATCCCAGTGAACCGTTTATACTGTTATACAGTATCCTAACCTAACCTGCAATAAATAATTAACAGAATGAAGCAAAAAGTAGCCATAAAAGTTACTTAATCCACCTCCTACAGCTCAAATCTTATTGCAGTACAACTAAAATAAGAAGCATCTCCCCACTATTGCGAAGAACTTATACACATGATAAATATTTGACCCAAAATATATTGTTCCAGCTTTTATAAGTTGATATAGTAATTATACATATATGGATTTTGAATACGTGCTTGTGTTTTCTGGTTTCAAATTGAACACATACTCAAAACCTCTTTATTTAACATACCCAATATTCCTGATGTTTTGATTTCTATATCCAGGACAATATTTGAGTATGTTTTTACTCCCACCATTTTCTGTTGATCCTGGAAATCTGGCACACGGCTAATACCCCCCACCAAATACATCATAACCGCAACATTCCAGTTTTCTAGAAAAGCAAGACACTTAAATACATTAACTGCAGTATTTTTGATCAAATGAGTGAAAATCTACTAAGTTATCACAATAATTACAATGTCAACTTATCGTTCAATATATGAAAGCTGGAAACATATATTTTGGGGGCTCAATATTGGATTGGATTATTTTCTTTGCAATAATGGAGAGATTTTGGCATGTTTTTAATGTAATATGATAAGATTTGAGCTGTAGGAGGTTGAATAAATAACTTCAATGGCTCATTATTGGTTCATTTTGCTATTTATTTGTTGCTTTTTAATGATTTAAAAAGCCTGAGCTGTATTTAAAAATTGGAATTATCCTGCTTTGTGTCAGTGGCATAAAGTAGTTTCAGTGTTATCTTTTTGTAATCTTTTATCTCAGTATAACAATATATCATGCTTCAAAATGTGTTATCATGACAGGCCTAGTGGTGATGTATGTATTTAACAGCTAATAATGTATTAATATGTCTTTAATAATGTGTTTAGGAGCGGAGCAAGTTTTGTTTTTGGCTCGACGGACTGACCTAAGAAGAATCTCTTTGGACCTCCCAGACTTCACTGACATTGTACTTCAGGTATTAGACTCATGCTGTCTCAAAGTTTCTAAATCATCTTTTATTGCATTTATTTGTAATTTTAGTATTAATTTGATTGCATTCATTTTTTTAATTGCTTTTATGTGTTCATGTTGTAACAGCTTGACGACATACGGCACGCTATAGCCATAGACTACGACCCGGTGGAGGGATATGTGTACTGGACAGATGATGAGGTTCGTGCCATCAGAAGATCTCGCATGGATGGAAGTAACGCCACAACGCTGGTTACCACGGAGATCAAACACCCTGACGGCATCGCTGTGGACTGGGTTGCCCGAAATCTGTACTGGACAGACACTGGCACTGACCGCATAGAGGTACAATCAAGCGAAACAGCTGGATCTGATTTTTTATTGTTATTAAAAGTTGCATTGTGTAACTTTTCTGGTGGAGGGCCCGTCCAATTCTTTTCTCCATGGAGATGTTATTGCTTTGTCTAGAATGAAACCTTTCTATCTTCACGGAGACCAAACCAGACTAAGTTACAGGTCAGCTCTATGGAGAGGCGACCCTGCTTACAGTCAGAGTGCCTGTTTTTATATGTATTTTTTAGCTATAAAACCACCTGTAATTTAGTAAATATGAGATAGAGCTGTTTAATATCATACTGTGAAACAAGCAGGTGACAAATCCCCAGCCAAAAAGTTACATAGTGCACCTTTTAAAGCATCCTAATTCATCACAGCAATGAGTTTATAAGAGCTTTTCACACCTTTCAGGAACCAGAGCAGAGTTTTACCCTGACCCTGAAGCTGACAGTAAAGATGATAATGTTTTGCTTTATGTGTTTTAGGTAACAAGACTGAATGGAACCTCTCGTAAAATCTTAATTTCTGACAATTTATACGAACCGAGAGCCATTATTCTGGACCCGGTGAACGGGTAAGTACTGTATTTGCAAGTTGAATTGTTTATTTTGGTGACATTTTTAAACATTAGAGTTGTTGTAATCATGATTCTGTCTGTTTCTTTCAGCCTTATGTTCTGGACGGACTGGGGGGAGAACCCAAAAATTGAGCGTGCCAACCTGGATGGCACAGAGCGGGTACTTCTGGTCAACACGTCTCTGGGGTGGCCAAACGGATTGGCTTTAGATTACTCCACTAGAAATCTCTACTGGGGAGATGCCAAAACTGACAAGATTGAGGTATGTGCAGTACACTGAAAAGGTGCACTGTGTAACTTTTCTGGATAGGGTTTGCAACTTCTGTCTCCATTTTAATGCTTTGGTTTAAATTATCCACAGTATGGCATTAAACAAATACTATCTTGTTATTATTCAACTACAGGGGTTATTTATTGCTTAAAAAATATCTTTAAAAACATATTTTTTCTCTGTGAGTGGGATCGCCTCTCCACTTGTAATTTGGCTTGCAAGTCTCCATGGAGATTTAAGTTTATGGTCATACTGTGGAACATTCTAGGCAGATCTCCATGGAGAGAAGCAGGTGATGGACCCTCCACCAGAAAAGTTACACTGTGCACCTTTAACACATGTTGTGTTTTGGCTTTAATAACATAATCCAACAAAACCTGATCAGCAGCAGGGGGCATTAACCTCCTGACCTTTACTCCAGTTCACTGCTGCATGCTCTCAGTGATTAAGATGCTAGACCTGTGCCAGGATGTGTCAATGGGAAGATTCAGGAAAGTCAGGCTAGCAGAAAACCACCGATTTGAATCTATGGCTGGTGGCTATGCAAGCAATTGATAGACACTGTATTTTTTTTATTTTTTATTTTATCTTGCTACATAGCGTGAATAGGCCTATTGTTTATACTGTACATTCGTGACTAGCTCAAGGGCCAACACAGCTGCAGATTTTTGTGATATTTTTTTTATTCACTGCAATCTTGGAAATGTTTGTGTATCTGCTAGACATGCACTCCCCAAATATGTGATTATGTACAAAACTTGCACAACAATGAACCTTATCAAGCTTTGTTTTTCACGTCTGTCTATACAAAGTCTTTTCCCCCTTAAGTGATGTATAGATGAAAACCATCAGGAAAAGCATAGTTCTGGCCTGTCTGACTGTCTGCACACTGAACTATTTCCTTTCTATAAATACTGTAGAGTTGTTGCTGTGTGTCTCGGGAAAATGAAAGCTGACCACTGAGAGTTTAACACAAAAGGCCTAAGGTTTGGATAAATGCAGACTCTGTTGCAATAATGCACATTGCCATTAATCCTGGTACAGCCAGGCATGTGTTATGTTGTGTGTTTTTGTGTCGAAGGTGGAATTTCCCCTGCTTAAGGCCCTCCACCTTGTTTCAATAAGCCGTCCTTATGCCTGCGTTGTGTTCCTACAAGAATCACTCTTTACAACACATTTCACACCAAAGCCTTTGAGACTGAATTTAAAAAGCAATATGTATTTTGGATTGTGGCCTATCTGTGGTAGGGGTCTTAAACTGCAGTTCGGCACATAGCAATACAGTGCATTTAAGGACAGATTTGCATGTTTTTGTTATAATGTGATAAGAATTTTAAGTGTGCAGCAATCTTTAAAACAGAAATACCTATGTCTTGTTATACACCCATTCACAATATTGCTTCCTCATCACAAACAAACCCAGTGTTAAGTTTTGTTTCATTCACACATGTTTAACACACAAGCTCTGCATTTTAGTTCTTCTCTCAAATGAAAAACTCTTTATTCATCCTTGTGATGCCATGTGGTAATACAGGAAATGCTCCTCTGTGTTTTAAATTCCATATGTCTTCACTAACTCCTCTGAACTAAAGGTAAAAGAAGCTGATAACTTGAAAACTACCAGTACATGAATCACAAGGTGGAACAGAGCATTTTGAACTTTTGAGATGTAAACAGACTAATAATGCAGTATTACTCAAACATGAGTGAATGAAACAAAATACAACTCCGATATGTTTTTGATGGAGTAACAACATTATAACATGACTTAAAACTCATAAGACTCAATTGTATGTAATACAGGACTTTTAAAGACAGATTTGCATGTTTTTGTTGTAAACAATGTGATTTCATTTTTAAGGGTGCAGGAATCTTTAGAACGGAAATGCCTACGTCTGTTCTACACCCAGTCAATAAAACAACTTAGGCACTTATTGATAACCAACTCTTCCCTTTGAAACTATATCTGACATCCCCAGTTTTCGGCACTTCAAAGACATTGTTTCCCAAATGATCAAAGTTGTTCTGTTTAATTTATTACTGTGGTAATACATCTTATCTCTATGCTGTCCACATTACAGACACAGTGACATTATTTACTGGTCTCTGCACAGAGCTGCATTAGTCTTGGCACTTATCAGTTGTCTTCAAATGACGATAAGATACCACTATAAAAAGATAAAAAGTAAAAGTATATTTAGGGCGAGGCAATATGAAAAAAGATAAAATTACTTTCAGCATGGATTTTATGAACTCTGCTCCAAACCACATGCTTTTTTTAGGCCTAGGTCACAATAACAACTTTTAAAGCAAAATATATTGCTGCAGAGAAAAACAGCGATAAATGATGATATTGTTGTGTCAAGTAGTTTTACTTTTTGCCACTGACACAAAGCATGATAATCCCAGTAAACCAATTTTTAAATAGGCAGTATCAGTAAAAAGCCTGAGCTGCAACAAATAAATAGCTAAATGAACCAATAATAGTGTCAATAGCCATATAATAGCCATAGAAGACACTATTTCAACCCTCTATAGCTCAAATCTTATGGTATTACAACTAAAATAACAAAAAATCTCCCCATTATTACAAAGAATTTATATACACAATAAATATTGACCTAAAAATATATTGTTCCAGCTTTCATATATTGAACGATAAGTTGATATTGTAATTATCATGCAAGCCTATGTAGACCTCTCCATTAAAATCATCCAAGCAAATCATAGTCAACTGGACATGACTGAATCTCGATCTTAATTAAAATTGTATTGTATTGCATGCGGCTTTCATCCGGCTCTGAAAACCAAATGTAGCTGTAGAACTTTTATGTTGAGCCAGTAGGAAAAACACCTGTTCCTGAGAGGCGTAATGGAGTTTGACATCAGTATTAGCAGATGTACAGAGCGCGCCGTCTCTGGTCCACATATGTGCAAGTTATAATGAGAACATTGTGGTCACATTGAAGCTCTTCTGAGGTCAGAAACAGTTTGTGGTGGGCAGCTGTGTGTGTTTATCACTTTTGGTCATGAAACAAATAAGGTACAAATGAAAAGAACATGTAAACATTTTGAAATCTGTTTTTCATTAGATTTTGTCTTTGAACAAAGATATATAGACATGAAAACTCAATCCTGGAGCTGAGGAATGAATAAAAGCCACATATTGCGCTGTGGGGTGGATAATAAGAAGGATTTTTAAAAACTGTAGTTAGTAGTTGTCAACGCTGCTCTCAAGGCCATTATCAGTCAATTATTTAATTAAAGAAGTTAATGCTACAATCCCAGTATCGGGAAGGGCACCTGAAGTAAAACCCATCTCCTGTTTGCAATGGTGACTTGTATGGTGAAATATATAAAAACTTAAAGGAAAAGTAACGTTTTTTTTTACAATCTGAGCCTTCTTTCGGCAATAAAACAAGTAGTTTTACTCACCCATAGCAGTTTGGTGTCAATTGGAGTGGTATCGCAGAAGTTATGTTGGAGCCGTTCTGTTCTAGTCTGGTTAACACCTGACCATATCACAAGTGAGATATGGGTCTGGAAACTCGCTTCGAAAAATCCCGTAGCGGAGGTGTGGTTAGCGATTGCCAACGGCCGTTTATTGGGCGTTATGAATGTCTATCATTGAGCGTATACGTAAGTCCATAGCCAATCATGTCAGTTGTCAGTTCAAACTACAAGCTTCCGTTTGTCATGTAGTACGCGTCACCGTCTTGCCACACCTCCCCCGCTCTCTGATTGGGGCCCTAAATCTGGGACTCTCGCTTGGACGAGTTTCCAGGCCGCCTTCCAGTTCGAAACGAACGGAAGCGGCCTGGGAATTCCCAGGCTAGTTCTGTTCTACTAATTATCCCGTATCCGTTAACATGGTGCTCGTATCATATGCTCGGGGCATTACTTTGCGCTCTCCAAATAACACAAACTTTAGCACTTTTCAAATCACAGAAGATCGCTGTGTCAGGGTAGACTTTTCAGGGGATTCCAAAACGGCCTGAAACCCGATATCCAGCTATAGTTTCATTTGATGACGTCATCAGAGAGAACAGTGCGCGTGAACTCAGCTGTTTTGTAACACCGCTCTGAACTTTACTTTTCTGTTGCGATATCGGGTTTCAGGCCGTTTTGGAATCTACTAAAATTCTACCCTGACACAGCAATCTTCTGTGATTTGAAAAGTGCTAAAGTTTGTGTTATTTGGACACTGCAAATCAGTGCCCCGAGCACTCACGTTAACAAATACGGGATCACTAGTAGAACAGAACGGCTCAACATAAGTTCTGCGATACTGCTCCAATTGACACCAAACTGCTATGGGTGAGTAAAACTACTTGGTTTATTGCCGAAAGAAGGCTCAGATTGTAAAAAAAAATGTTAATTTTCCTTTAAAATCTATTGTGCTTTTTTATGGGGCTATATAACAATAACTTTATAGTTTTCCATTAAGATGAAAGAAATTTTAAAGGTCCCATGGCATGAAATTTTCACTTTCTGAGGTTAATGTGAGCTCCCCTACCCTGTTTAGCCCCCCCCCCCATGGCTAAAAGTTGCGAAATGTGTAAACTGAGCATTTACGATCCTTCCGCGTTTGGAAAAAAAAAGACAGCCCAAACGGGCGATTTTGAACAAGGGAACTTTCTGACGTCACACTCGCGGAAAGGTTTCCACCCACCGTCTGGATGTCTACCCACTGTCTCTGGAAATCACACCCAGAGAATTTGGACCGCAAACGAGCTACGCAATGTGAGATGCGTTTTTTTATTTGCCTGGAAACACATGAGAGTTCCTTTATCCGAGCCTCCGAACCTCTGAAACAGCAGTGGTTTAATTTTATTTTCTGTGGAAATGTTTTTTTTTTAATGGAAAGCGTCTCATGTCTTCCTCCGCTCTTAAAACAGGGAAGTGGGTGACAGCGCACCGCTAATCCAGGATACAGCGGAGTATTTGGCCACAATCCACCCGCTGCACTGGCCTGTCTCTGTCCTCCTCATTTGCATTCAAGCAACAACGCCCAGAGTAAAGCGTTTCAGAGACATATTTAGCCTCATGAAGACAGTCAGAGTCATATCTCATGCACTGAGGCCTGATTTTGAATAAGGATTCATTTACAGTATTAGGGAACCATTAAGGCGCCATATAAAAGCATCAAGAAGTACCATGTCATGGGATCTTTAAGAAATTTTCACTTTTGTTTTGTTATGAGTAAATAATTGTGAATAATCTTTAAATTGTGATGTTTATTAACATGATGTTTATTAACCGTAACACTAAAAAAACTTTACATCGTGACACCCCTCATCGATATATACCCGTACATATATACTAATACTGATCTGTTTGCAAGTAGGAATTACCAGCGTGGAGAATAGTGGAGAAAAGTCCCATTTGCAGGTTGGATCACACCATTAGAATAGCTATATTTTTATTTGTACTTTTTCAAATTGATATAACTGCAGAAATAGGCCTACTACTTGTAAGCATACTCACTTGATCAGATAAGATCCCTAGTTCGAAAGCAGGAATTACCAGTGTTCCAGGGCATTTTTTCCAAGCCGGAGGGAGAAGAGTCCCAGTTGCAGATTGGAACACGCCGTTAAAGTATCTGTATTTTTATTTGTACAGTTTCAGTAGTGATATTACTGCCAAAATAGGGCTAGTACATGTAAGCATACTCACTTGATCAGATAAGATTTTGTTTTGGTTTGCAGCGCCCTGATCTGCAGATTGTGCCACTCCACCACACAAAGCCCTAACACCAAAATCCCAAATTAACACTTAAAAGCCAGGCGGTGAGCATCCAACACATTTTCCCATTTTTCCCAATTCTTTAGCTTTGGCTATACAGCTCTTTTGTTTTGACCGAGAGCTGCTTTGTGGACACAGGCAAACGCTTCAGTGATGGCCCGTCCACTGCCTGCATGTCTGATGAGCCCTTTGTTAGTTTAAGGCCGCTCTCTTTCTTTTCCTGCCCTTTTTTCTGCGCTCCATCAAGAAAAGAGATGTTCTCACACCCAGAAGATGAAAAAGATGAGGCGTTAAAAAAAGCGCTAGTCCCAGCCCATAATTCTCCCTGAAAAGCCGCCACAGAGAAAGACTGAGCAGGCAAGGAGCAGAGGTCCTACAAAGGGAGCCTCTCGGACAGCTTTTCACCGCGATGACCATGTCTAATTGTGTCACTGTGATAAATAGTTTTTTTGTGTTGGGGTCAGGAATGTCTTTGGATCAGAGGCCCATTGAAACTTGAATGGGTTTGTTTATCTTTTTGCGTACTCTTCACACCCCCTTTTAAGTTGAGGTAAAGGGGAAGAAATGGCTCCTCACAGCTGTAACAATTGTAAAATCTGATTTAGTTACAGTTTCAGCGTGTAATCCATCTGTTTCGACTAAGGCTATGCACTATCAGAAAATAATGCAACGAATTGATAAGCTTAATAAAAATATGGGAAATTTTCATGCACCATCTTAAGACATTATTGCCAAATACTATGATTCTATCAAGTAAAAGTGGTTGTTCTTGCATTTTTGTAAACTGTTGACTTGTTGCTATCATCAGTTATTCTGCATTCTTCTGTTTGATTTCTCACATCAAAAATAGAAATTTATCTTAAAGGTCCTTTTTACACAAAAGTCACTGTTTGAGCTTTAAGCCATGTTATAATCTGTTACCTCATCAAAAACTTCTGTTTTGTTTCATTTATTTGAGTAACCCTTTTTTATTAGTCTGTATACATTTCCAAAGCTCAAAATGCTCTGTTTAGTTTAGTTAAGTTAACAGCTAGGAAACAACATTATAACATAGATCAGATAATAAAGTAATATGGGACTTTTAAATTAGTTAAATGTAATGTAATGTAATAAAAGGAAAACTAATGTGTTTTCTTTGTGTTGTTTTATATTTCAGGTGATTAATGTGGATGGCAGTAACAGGCAGGTGCTCCTTGAGGACAAGCTGCCTCACATCTTTGGCTTCACGCTGCTTGGGGACTATATTTACTGGACAGACTGGCAAAGACGCAGTATTGAGCGAGTCCACAAGACCACCGCTGTACGTGAAATCATCATCGATCAACTCCCGGATTTAATGGGGCTCAAAGCAACTAAAGTCACAGAGACAAATGGTAATGATGATGTTTACAAAATATAAACACATATTCAGACATTGGAATATAATATAAATTTGTGCTGTTTCTGCACAGGTACAAATGGCTGTGCTGTGGATAATGGTGGGTGCAGTCACCTCTGTTTCTGGAGGAAGCAGGCGGTGAGCTGCGCCTGTCCCATGGGCATGGAGCTACTCTCCGACATGCACTCATGTGTGGTGCCCGAGGCCTTCCTCTTCTTCACTAACAGGTATCTGTGAACATGCAGATACATTAGATTAGTAGTTTATTGTCTTCCATTTGTAAGTTATATTTAAATTTAATTTGAAAAGCTGAATATTCCTATAACACGTTCAGTTTGAAAAATGGTTTCCAGGAATATTTTCTTCAATGGCATTTAACCTTTCTTTTACAGAGATAACATACGGAGCATCTCTTTGGGCACTAACAGCAATGATGTGGCCATTCCACTGACCGGGGTCAAAGAGGTGTCTGCCCTGGACTTTGACGTGGCTGAAAAGAGGTTGTACTGGACAGACATACAGGCCAAGGTCAGTCCATAGTAAAATGTTAATTACTTTTAAGTTTGTAACATGTGATCATTTTTATACTGAACAAGTTAAAAAATATTTTCTCAATTTCAGACAATCAGCAGAGCCTACATGAATGGCAGCACTATTGAGCACGTCATTGAGTTTGGACTTGATTATCCAGAGGGCATGGCTGTGGACTGGATGGGGCGTAATATTTACTGGGCTGATACTGGTACCAATCGTATTGAAGTGGCCCGTCTCGATGGGCATTATCATCAGGTCCTGATCTGCAATAACATCGACACCCCGCGCTATCTGGATAACCCACGATCACTGGCTCTGGACCCAGCCCAAGGGTAAGACTCTGTGCCCACACTGAGGAGATTATAGTAGTAACATTCTCTGGGATTTGTAATCAAATAGTCTAAGTCTTAGCTTGACACGTTTAGTATCAGTCTAGAAATAAACAAAGCTGAATGTAACATAATGGCAATGTTTATGCAAATCTAGGATTTACTTGTCGTCATTTATAAAAGGTCATTCTCAAAATAGTTTGAATGAAGTCAGTCAGAGTTCCACTCAATCCCTTAATTTTCACTTTGTCCAGGTGTGTTGCTCTTAAAGCTGCTGCTAATAGGGTTAGCATTATTTGTGATTTCATCCACCCACACAGTACCCTGTGTATAGCTTACCATTGACCTGTGCGAACATGTTAGACACTCTTTGTGCATGGAGCAACACACTGACGTCATTTTACAATTGCAGACATTCATTGCCTAATAAACATAATAAAGTTAGGTCATGTTTTGTTCTGTGTGAATTAACTTTTTGTCTCCTCAGCTACATGTACTGGACGGAGTGGGGAGGCAGGCCTCGGATTGCCAACGCCTACATGGATGGCAGCACCATAGTGACCCTAGTGGACAAAGTGGGCCGTGCCAATGGGCTCACTATTGACTATGTGGACCACCGCCTGTACTGGACTGACATGGACACATACATGATCGAAAGCACCAACATGCAAGGTAATGTTTTTTTTATGTTATAACGTGATATTCACGTCCATATCCAAACCAAATATATTCCTACTATTATGTGCGCACAGGTCTGCAGAGAGAGATCATAATAGACGACCTCCCTCATCCTTTTGGATTAACTCAGTACCGAGACTTCATTTACTGGACAGACTTTAATTTAAGGAGGATTGAGCGCGCCGATAAGCGCAGTGGACAGAACCGCACTGTAGTGCTACAGGTTAGAGCACTTCAAATGTAAAAGGTTATTTTTCACTTGAGTATATAAGTAAAATGATGTCTTTTTAGGGCCAGCTGGAGTTGATGTTGGATATCTTGGTGTTCCACTCGTCTCGTCAGGATGGAACAAACGAATGCTCCCACAACAACGGCAACTGTGCCCACCTCTGCCTGGCCACACCAGCAGGTGCTCAGTGCCGCTGTGCCTCTCACTACACACTCAACCCTGATGGACACAACTGTAGCTGTGAGTACAACACCAACTGTGTTAGATGAATTTACAGAAGCAGAAGTGAAACTAAATAAAATGAGGATGCACAAAAAGTGCATTACAGTAAAAGTCTCTGTCTTTTCCTCTGCAGCTCCCTCTAGTTTCCTGCTTTTCACTCAGAAGGCCAGTATCAGCCGGATGGTTTTGGGAGAGCAGAGTCCAGACATTGTCCTTCCCATCCACGTCCTGAGGAATGTTCGAGCTGTGAACTATGACCCCTATGAGCATCTTATCTATTGGCTGGATGGACGACAGAACATAAGGAGGGCCAAAGATGATGGCACCATGGTAGGTCACACAAATAGTTCAGTTATTATTAAAACTGCAAATTGAAATGACAATTGTGTTGTTTTTTAGGCTACCATGATTGGGAGCAGCAGTACTTTATCAGTGGAGAATCAGCTGCATGACTTGAGCCTGGATCCATACAGTCGCCACATCTACTGGACCTGTGAGACCACCAACACCATTAATGTCCAGAGAATGGATGGACACAATGTTGGAGTGGTCCTCAAAGACGAGACAGACAAACCCAGAGCGATTGTGGTCAATGCTGAAAAGGGGTATAACTATATTACTATCACCAATTGTCTTTATTTATACCAAACTCAATACATTAAAGGGCCCATATTACTCTATTTTCTGATATATATTAAAAGGTTGTTTCCTCATCACAAACATCCCTGGAGTTGCATATTTAGGCTGTGTTCTTCTTTCAAACAGAAAACATTCCATGATGTCATGTGCTAATACACAAAATTCACTGTGTTTTTAAATTCCATACACCTTCACTAGAATAATTTGGATCTTTTCAGCTCTGGAATTGCCAATTATTACCGAACTAAAGGTAAAAGGTAGCTGTGATAAAAAAAGAAATTCAATTTGTCAACTGGACAAAGTTTGTTTGGTCGAAAATGTTTCGCCACTCATCCGAGAGGCTTCGTCAGCTCTGGTTAGAGTGCTGGTAAGACACTTGCTTATATCTCGCTGCAGGGAGGAGCTAACTAGCTAACTACTTTCCGAAACTATCCCGCCTGTTGGTTTCTGTCTTTTGTTTCTCTGGTGTCTAGATTAGCATGCCTATTCATCCCTACACGACTGTTTTTCACACCTCTGGCCCTGACCTGGCTAGCCTTATTGTATCTTTTGTTTGTTAGATCTAGGTTTAAGAATGGAATTATAGATGGGAGACAAATAATGTCTGACTCCACCATTTCTGTTTAGAGAATCCTTCTCTTCTTAACTTTGTCCAGTTGACAAATTGAATTTCTTCTTTTATCATGGATTCTACCTGGACGACTGAGGGACTCTTCACGTAAAAGGTAGCTGTTAACTTGGAAACTACTGCTTCATGACATCACATGGTGGGACGGAACATTTTGAGTTTTAGAGTTATAGACAGATTAATAATGCAGGATTACACAAACATGTGAATAAAACAAAACACAATTCCAGATATGTTTTTGATGAGATAACAGCATTACAACATGGCTTAAACTTCACAAGTCTATTTTGCTTAATATAGGCCCTTTAAATTGACCACTTCATAACTGTTATTTTTTGTGTCTTTTAGATACATGTATTTTACCACAGTCCAGGAGCGCTCGGCCAAGATTGAAGGAGCCAGTTTGGATGGGACAGAGAGAGAGTCTTTGTTCACCACTGGACTCATCAGACCTGTAGCTCTAGCTCTGGATCACAAACTTGGAAAGCTGTTTTGGGCTGACGCAGATCTCAAACGCATTGAAAGTAGTGACCTGACAGGTGCAATGATGTTACACATTTTTTACCATTTTTGTTATATATTTTAAGCAGCTGTTAAAACCGACTGTACACCAATCAGCTTATGATTACAAAATCTGACGTTCATTGTTTTAATCTGTTATTTGGCCACCACAGTTTGCTTCTTTTATCAACTTTGCATGAAATCTTCCCTTGTTTTCTAATGTGTTACAACAGCTGCAAGTAGTTATAGTTATTGTTTTTCTTTTTACAGGTGCAAATCGTATCGTTCTGCAAGACTCTAACATCCTCCAGCCGATGGACCTCACAATCCTGGGAGACCACCTGTACTGGATTGACCGGCAGCAGCAGATGATAGAGAGAGTAGACAAACTAACGGGAGATAGTCGCACTCGGATACAGGGGAGAATCTCTTACCTGACGTCCATTTACGCTGTTGAAGATACAGATCCACCAGACTTTGGTATGGCTCCACCTACTGTTAGCAATCAGTTACTTAGTTAAAGTTAATGATTACCAACAGCTCTTGTCTTAGTAGTTATAGCTCTGGTAAAAAAAAAAAAGAGACCACTGCAAAATTATCAGTTTTTCTGATTTTACTACTTACTATACTACTTACTTTACTACTAGGAACATTTTGGTTTGAGTCTATAAACTACTGACAACATTTCCCCCAAATCCAAATCCAAATATTATCGTTTAGAGCATTTATTTGCAGAAAATGACAAATGGTCAAAATAACAAAAAAGACATGTTTTCAGACCTCAAACAATGCAAAGAAACAAGATCAGATTCATTTTAAAACAACATAATACTAATGTTTACACTTAAGAAGAGTTCAGAAATCAATATTTGGTGCAATAACCCTTATTTTTAATCACAGCTTTCATGCGTCTTGGCATGCTCTCCACAAGTCTTTCACATTGTTCTTGGGTGACTTTATTCCACTCCTGGTGCAAGAACTGAAGTAGCTCAGCTTTGTGTTTGTGTTGGAATTCAACAGACGCTGGAATGGAATGGCTGTAATACATGTAGAGATGCTGATTTCAGAAAAAAATGCAGTGGTCTCTTATTTTTTTCCAGAGCTGTAGTTGTTTATAAAATTGAATAGTAATTTATTTAATCCAGCTGTTGTAGTCACTGGACGCTAAATAATTACACAAAGGAGACAGGCTTGTCACAATAACAAATTTTGAAGTATGATATTTAAATATAGATGATAAATGATAAATATAGATGATAAACAATAACATTCAATGTAGTCTTATAGCCAAAAAATAACCAAAAATGTCCCACTAATGCAAAGAAAATATACCCACGATAAATACTGAACCACAAAAGATATTGTTCCAGCTTTCATATATTGAACGATAAGTTGATGTTGTAATTATCGTGACAAGCCCAAAAAGAGAATGATGCTGCCACTGCTCTGTGGCTATTTTCTATATTGACATTACTGCACTGTTATGTTTTTTTTTCTTAAGTTTTTCTTTATTGTGGACAGCATCCCATCCTTGTTTCCAAAGCAACGGAGGCTGTTCTCACATCTGCATTGCCAAAGGAGATGGCACACCTCGCTGCTCTTGTCCCATGCACCTGGTTTTACTTCAGGACCTGCTCAACTGTGGAGGTAGAGCTACAAAAAATTATTGTGATTTTTCTCACGGGTATCTAGATTGTGCTTAGATTTGAGATATATGTTTAAAAAGTAGAAGTCTGCTCAGTATGTAAACATAAATATGTTTATAGAGGTCTAAACTACAGGTTCAAGATTTAAAAAAAAAAAGACAGGAGACGGATGACCCTTGTAGATGACATTTTATTATCTAAATAATTGTTTCTGTTCTGATCTGATAATTACAAAACAAAAAATTCAAAATTCAAAGCTTTTTATTGTCATATGCACAGTAAAGAAACACGTAAAATAAAGAAACGATGTGATGTGTGAAAATGTAGCAAAAATAACAAGCGACTGGTGTCAAAAAAGGCATAAGTTTTGTATATGTGCAAGATATTATGAATTCCCTAAGTGGAGTTACTGAGACATACTGTTTTAAACCCCTGCATGGTTCTCCTGATAACGCTCTTCACTGTCCCTCCTCAGACCCGCCTACCTGCTCCACAGAACAGTTCACCTGCTCCACTGGAGAGATTGACTGTATCCCTATGGCGTGGCGCTGTGATGGTTATCCCGAGTGTGACGACAGCAGCGATGAGGAGAACTGTCCCGTGTGTTCCGCTTTCCAGTTTCAATGTGACAAAGGAGGATGCATCGATGCCCAGAAACGCTGTAACGGAGAGCCAGAATGTGCCGACCACTCTGACGAGCAAGACTGTGAACGTAGGTTTTCTCTGACCTTATCTATAATGAAGGTGCTCCAGTCAAATGAAGCTCACGAGGCTAGCAGTTACAGGAGTGAATTTGGAGCAGCTTTCCATATTAGGAATAGGGATTTATTTACAAACAAAATAAAAACATCAGGATCATTTAGTACGTGTTAATATGAACCTTTTAAAACCAAAATGACTAGGCTCACTGCAGTTACAGAGAAAAGGGTGACAATTTTTCAATGTCAAATGGAGATAAAGTCAATGGAGCCGGATGGTCATTTCCTATTTGGAACACAGCAGCTAGCGGGTTAGCTATGTTCATTTATATATACAGTCTAAATCTCTAACATACTATTATGCTTTGTCCACTCAATAACTGTTTCTTGTTCATTAATTGTAGAGTAACTTCATGTATGCTCAGCTAACACTGAAAAAAACAAGAAACACTACACCTTATGGGGAATAAATACTAAATCATGGTAAAACCCATTTACAAATACAACCTCCCTCCTCTTTCTGTTGCAGTTATCTGTGCTCCAAACCAGTTTCGCTGCGGTGACAACCAGTGTATCACTAAAAAGCAGCAGTGTGACAACTACTCCGACTGTGCAGACGGATCAGATGAACTTGAATGTGGTAATGACATTGACTCCTAAAATACAAGTGAAGCTTAAAGGTGCGCTATATAATTTTTCTGCTGGATGGTTTGCCACCTGCTTGTCTCCATGGAAGTGTTATAGCTTTGCATAGAATGTTCCTCAGTATTCGGACCTGTTTCCGGTGCATGTTGGACTCCGCCAGGGCTGCCCTTTGTCACCGGTTCTGTTCATTATATTTATGGACAGAATTTCTAGGCGCAGTCAGGGGCCGGAGGGGATCCGGTTTGGGAACCACAGGATCTCATCTCTGCTGTTTGCGGATGATGTTGTCCTGATGGCTTCATCAAACCGGGACCTCCAATGTGCACTGGGGCGGTTCGCAGCCGAGTGTGAAGCGGCTGGGATGAAGATCAGCTCCTCCAAATCCGAGGCCATGGTTCTCGACCGGAAAAAGGTGGTTTGCCCTCTCTGGGTGGGTGGAGAGTCCTTGCCTCAAGTGGAGGAGTTCAAGTATCTCGGGGTCTTGTTCACGAGTGAGGGGAGGATGGAGCGTGAGATTGACAGGCGGATTGGTGCAGCGTCGGCAGTGATGCGGTCGTTGTACCGGACCGTTGTGGTGAAGAGGGAGCTGAGCCAAAAGGCGAAGCTCTCAATTTACCGGTCAATCTACGTTCCTACCCTCACCTATGGTCATGAGCTTTGGGTAATGACCGAAAGGACGAGATCGCGGATACAAGCGGCCGAAATGAGTTTCCTCCGCAGAGTGGCTGGGCGCACCCTTAGAGATAGGGTGAGGAGCTTGGTCACACGGGAGGAGCTCGGAGTAGAGCCGCTGCTTCTCCACGTGGAGAGGAGCCAGCTGAGGTGGCTCGGGCATCTGTTCCGGATGCCTCCTGGACGCCTCCCTCGGGAGGTGTTCCGGGCATGTCCCACCGGGAGGAGGCCCCGGGGAAGACCCAGGACACGCTGGAGGGACTATGTGTCCCGGCTGGCCTGGGAACGCCTTGGGGTCCCCCCGGAGGAGCTGGAGGAAGTGTCCGGGGTGAAGGAAGTCTGGAGGTCCCTGCTTAGACTGTTGCCCCCGCGACCCGGCCCCGGATAAGCGGAAGAAAATGGATGGATGGATGGAGGGTTCCTCAGTATGGCATTGCACTTCTCTATCTCCGTGGTTAACAAGCAGGAGGCGCCATATGGCCAAGTTGCAGGTCAGATCTGTGTCTGTATGTTTTTCAAGGTATTCTTTAGCAATAAAGGCGCCTGTAATTGAATAAATAGATAAAAGCTTGATATGTTTAAGGTCATACTGTGGAACATTCCAGGCAAAGCAATAACATTACCTCTGAGACAAGCAGTTAGCAGAAAAGTTACATAGTGCACCTTTTAACCTAACTATCTTTTGCTTATTTGTCTGTGCATACGATTTGTTCTTTGTTGTTTTGTAGACTTCAACTCACCTTCCTCCAGTGGCATCCCGAGCACAGGCTCCAGCACCATTGGCCTGGTCATAGCCATCATTCTGTTGGTCTTTATGATCAGTGGGGCGTATTTCGTGTGTCAGCGCGTGGTTTGTCGACGATACAAAGGCCCGAGCAGCAGCTTCCCTCACGAGTACATCAGCGGGACCCCTCATGTACCACTCAACTTCATTGCTCCCACCAATGCCCAGCATGGAACTTTTCAAGGTAATAGTCAAAACTCCCCACATTAAAGGTAATATATTATGCATAACTGACTCCTGTGAGCTTTAGGCCATGTTAGAAAATTGTTACATCCTCAAAAACATACCCAGAGTTGATTGTGAAAGTGTATGGATTTTAAAAACACTGGAGCACGTTCTGTATTACTACATGACATCACAAGGTGGTACAGAGTGTTTTCTGTTTGAAAGGGTTTGTGTGTTAAACACGTGAATAAAACAAAACACAACTCCAGGCATTTTGTAATGAGAAAACAACATTATAACACAAATCAATAAATAGCGTTATTTGGGCCCTTTAAATAGTTGTATCTGACTATACTTTGTGTTGTACAATTCATTCTGGCAACAAATTTGATTGACTATGGATCTAGTCTCATTTTATTCATGATAATCACTAAACATAAGATCTTTAAACTCGAACTGTAATACTAAGAATACTGTATATTTATTTACTACAACATAATTTTCATGCAATATAAAACTGAATTCAAGACTTGTGAATGGGATGTGTAGAATTTTAACTAGCTGATACAGCAAACAACTAGTCTGGTTAACACCTGACCATATCACAAGTGAGATATGGGTCTGGAAACTCGCTTCGAAAAATCCCGTAGCGGAGGTGTGGTTAGCGATTGCCAACGGCCGTTTATTGGGCGTTATGAATGTCTATCATTGAGCGTATACGTAAGTCCATAGCCAATCATGTCAGTTGTCAGTTCAAACTACAAGCTTCCGTTTGTCATGTAGTACGCGTCACCGTCTTGCCACACCTCCCCCGCTCTCTGATTGGGGCCCTAAATCTGGGACTCTCGCTTGGACGAGTTTCCAGGCCGCCTTCCAGTTCGAAACGAACGGAAGCGGCCTGGGAATTCCCAGGCTAGCAAACAACTGAAACATAAAAATGTTTTATTGCTGTTGTATGTAAGTATGGGACGTCTGTGTGCAGGTATCGCCTGTGGAAAGTCCATGATGAGCTCAGTGAGTCTGATGGGCAGCAGCAGCAGTGGAGCTCCTCTCTATGATAGGAACCATGTGACCGGGGCCTCCTCCTCCAGCTCATCCTCCACCAAAGGAGCCTTCTACCCCCAGGTCCTCCATGTACACACACACGCACACACACACACACCTGCACCTTCAGGTGGTGTCTACACTTGTCCTGTCAGCTGTCCTCAGGTGCCCTAACTCTGTCCTCTTTGTATTTGTAGATCCTAAACCCTCCTCCGTCACCTGCCACAGACCGCTCCCTCTACAACACAGAGGTCTTCTACTCCTCCAACAGCCCATCTACCACTAGGTCATACCGGTAAGATCAATAAGCAAGAAAATATTTCTCTTATTTTTAACATGCCTGTATATATCTGAGGAAAGGATAAATAATAGTGTATATTCTTAGTTGATCAAAGGAGAAGTTCAATTTGATTTGATTTAACTATATTCTTAGTTAAGAAGATTGTAGTTAAAAGATGGATAGTGTCATGACTTGTGCACATGTGTGATGGTCAGGTTGTTTAGGAATAAAAATCTATTTTTAATTTATTTAAGGTGGACCAGAATTATCAAAAATGTTTGGAATTCAAAATTGTATTAAAATTCAATTCAAATTCAACATATTTCCCTGAGAATTTCACGGTTCTTCTTGCATACTGCTACATAGCAGTAACTACATAGCACTGCGTAACTTTTCTAGTTGAGGGTCTGCAGCTGCTTGTCTCCATGGAAACGTTATTGCTTTGTCTAGAATGTTCCACAGTATAGATTAAGCCTGTCTATCATGAGGAAGACACACAGGGTTTTTTTTTTTGTTTTTTTTGAGCAATAGAAGCACCTGTAATAAATAAAATCTAGATGGATATGTTTAATGTCATACCATGGAACATTCCAGGTAAAGCAATAAAATAAAGCAATAAAAAATAAAATGGAGACAAGTATTTAGCAGACCATCCATCAGAAAAGTTGCGCAGTGCATCTTGAATTCATAAACTGTACCATAAACTAGAGTCACTAATCGTCCCACCACACTCACCATCCTCATATGCTGAATAAATGTAATAGTATTGAAAATATACTGTTAAATATGAAATGATGTTGCCCCTCAGACCATACCACCCGGTGCGAGGAGCTGCCCCCCCCACCACCCCCTGCAGCACCGACGTCTGCGACAGCGACTACAACCCCCACCCCCCCGTGGGCTTGGGCTCCTCCACGGGGCGCTGGAAGGTGACGGGGTACGGTAACCACGGCAAACACAACAAGTACTACATGGACCTGAACTCAGACTCAGACCCCTACCCTCCTCCCCCCACGCCCCGCTCCCAGTACATGTCTGCGGAGGACAGCTGCCCGCCTTCGCCGTCCACAGAGAGGTCCTATTTTCACCTGTGCCCCCCTCCGCCATCGCCCTGCACCGACTCCTCGTGACCCCACATCATCACAAACTCACGTAAACCTCTGCTCTGTACCTGTTTGAAGCTCCTCACTCGTCATTCCAGTCCACATTATTGTCCCAAATCACTCACCAACAAGAAACTGGTGCTAACTCACATGTCCAAAGGAAATTATTTACTCTGGGTTGATATTGATTGAACTTCAAAATACGGGTGAGTGATTTGGGAAACAGTTAAACCAATCATCACATTTTGAGCAGCTCCTTCTGGATATCATTCCAACTGAGCCTTGTTCCCATAGAAACAGCACCCACCGTTGCATTTGTGTCGAAGCAGTGTGAGCCACAAGATGAGTAAAAATATAAAGGACTTCTTCATGTTAAAGAAAGCAGTGGATGAGTGTGTGGATCATTGAAAATTTGAATCCAAGAATGACTGAGTGAATGTTGTGATTACGAATGAAACTCAAGACTTATGGCCAAGTAAATCCTTTTTTTGGTATCCTCGCAATTTGAGCTTTTCTATGTCTGAAACCACCATGCCAAATGTGTATAGTTTGTGTATATATGTGTAAAGAAGTCATATGTCGAATGTTGTGAGAAGTGAATCTTTGTGAATCCGACCCTGTCCCATTCACCAAAAGTATGTTTGCTGCTATTGTGAATATTAGTGAAGAATTAATGTGTATACAGAAAGCCCCAAAGTACCACTTACAAGAGTAGATTGTGAAGCCATTGAATAACAAACTGTCTTTTGTTTGTATATTTATGTGTAGATCTATATGTGTTTGTCATAAATCACTCTGACCTCTAGAAATATGCTTAGTAATGCAACCCTCTACACAACCAATCTTCATCTTTTCTCAAAATGAATCGATACTATGGCTGACAACGAGAACTCTCAACACTCAAACCTAAAATGTTCCTTCGTTATTGTGATAATTTCTCAAAACTTCTAGGATGAGTCTTTTTAAGCAGTTATTATGTAGGTCGCTGAACTCAAAAGATCAGTGTAAAACTATTAACCAGCGAGCACTGCCAAGAGCACTTAAACAAAGAGGAGTTAGCTACCTCAGCTGATACTTTACGTCAATTTGTACTCTTCATTTTCCCCAAACCTAGAGACTCAAATGTGCAATCAATATTTTTGTTGTATATGTGTACAAATATGACACGAAAGTTGTCTGTAACTTTAAGTCAATTAGTCAAAAAAGTTAATTGTATTTATCATCCTTGCAGTCAGATTGAGGGGCAGGAGGTTACTGGTTAAACTTTACTTTTGCATTTACACAGTTCACTTTTACAGTTTGACATATTTCTGTATCCCCAAATTACTACATTTGCAGTTATTATGGAAAAAGAACTGATATATAGTAAAATACCCTGAAAAGCAGGTGAGATATATTTTCACTATAGTAAAAATGTGTATTTGTATTTACTGCACTGCTGCAAATCTCCTATGCTGGTTTATCTGTCTCCAGTTAGATTTGGATTGACTTCCAAAGCCATAACAGACAGTTGTGTCTTTGAGTCCACCCCTTCAGTCTGTGACAGTCCAGCACAGAGCAAAGGCCAAACCACTGTCCAACACCTAGTAAACTTTGTAATGTCAGCAAGATGCTTTTTGTAATTACTTGTGATATTTTTGTATCAAACATTTATATATTAAAGGATTTATTTTAAAGAGAGTCCTGTGTGCCATTTTCTGGTAAAGTGTTGCTCCTACAAGAACAATGCCAACATGGATTGATTTGATTGAAAAGGAAATAATTCATAATAGTTAATACTTGTAATGCCTACATCTACACTGTACATTTGCTTATATGATACAACAAAGGAGGAATCTTCACATGAAAGCTGAACATATGCTAGCTATATAGAGTATCACGCAATGTATTTCTGTGTGACATTATTTCATTTATGTTTATTTAAAATAGTACATCCATTTTTGCTTTTGTAAATGGAACTTGGAAACTCCAGACAGATCTATCAAATCATTGTGGAACATTTTTTGTGTATACAGCATACATGCATGGATGGTTGTGCACATGAACACATCAGATTACATTGTAGGCGCAACTGGTTATGTTTATTGAGTAATTTTAAGTTATCATTTAAACCTAAAAAAAAAATCACATCACTGTCAGAGAATCTATCAACTGCAGCTTTAATTACATTAACAGATACAGTATATTACACTCCATCATTCAATACATGCCTCTCTTACAAACCAATTTTTTATTTATTCTACAAAAACATTGGTTGACATTGGAGTTGTATAGATTTTAGACATAATTCAGAAGTATAGCCTGCGGCCTTTCTTTTGAGTGTGAGTTTAGGGCAAACCCATATGATGACCTACAAAATACAGTCATACATATCGTAGATTTACAATTTTTAACAATGAAGATTCTATGATGAGAACTAAGATCATATTTATGTATGTATGTATGGTGCTATAATAATAATACCAATATATTGGTATTATATAAGTGTTTTTTTTTTTTTTAATCTCATCATATTAAAACAATTAATTTAGTCTGTATATGTTTTAGGGCAATTGGGAAGAAATGTTGGATTTGATATTGATATAAAAGAAATAAGATGTGGAAAAACATGATCAGCAATAACTTTGCTGCACCATATGTAAAATTAGGATAGACACTATTGTCTCTTTGCTTTTTCTTCTCACGTTAACCCTGTTTATTCACCCAAGCTTGGGAAGGGTGCAGTTTATGATATCATTACATTCTTACTTACAGTATAAAGATTAATAATAACAAAGGTTTCCATTTAGCTATTCAAAATTGCTGTTTTATGGTTATTTTATTGTTAAAACTGTGCAACTTTTTTAAGTTTAATCACATTTTCTTGTTTCATTCCCACCCTTTTAGTGCTGCATTGAGGCATAATGACATAATGACATTTTACATATGAACTGGACTTTATATATTTTTATCCTTATTCAGCTTTCATCTTTCTTTACTGGCTAAATATTATGTAACTTAAGTATTTACACAGATTATTTTACAACAATCGGCCCAGCCCGCTGAAGATAGAATAGTCTATAAAAACAAAAGATGTGGAAGGTCCAGAAGAGTCCTGACTCAGTTTTAAGTTCTTCTTACATGACCAAGAGCTGTCCCAGAACCATCCTAAACTGCTGTGTGCACCCTGCCAACTCCTTCACCCTTTCTGTCATCTCTCTTGTGTTCCCTGGTGACGGATACTGCAGTGCTGCTGTTTTAGTGCTGATCACAATGTCTTTCAGTTTTTCACAAAGCGTGTTGCTGCTTTGAGCCACCCTTGCCCTTACATCGGGGGCCTTAGCTTGGCGTGAAAGAGTGTCCCCAATGAAAACTAGCTTGTGTGCACTCAGGATCACAAACTTGCTGTGTGCTACGAATATTTTGGGGGGCTGGTTGGAATTAACGGCAGTGAAGAAGGCATCGATGGCGTTGGTGACAGTGGTGATGTTCTGCTCGCACTGCTCCTGGTAGAAGAGCAGCAGCTGGCGGTCGCTGTGGCACAGTTTGGAGGGTGGTCCCGAGGAGCCGTTGTGGGGCTGGGCCATGGGGTGGTGTGGAGACGGGACCCATCCTGTCATGTCGTTGTTGATTGGTCGACTGACCTCCTGCTCCAGACGCTCAAACTGTTTGATCTAAAAGAAAAAACTACTATAACTATGTATTTAAACAATAGCAATGATATTTATTATTATAGCCTGCCTTACCTGGGTCTGTTCCAGTTGTGCATTGTGTCTGGTGATGTTGCCCTTCTCCAATAATTGTCTTTGGTTCTTTTCAAACTCCTCTTTTCCCTAAGAAATACAGATGTTTTAAAATTATTGATCTTTGACGTCCTCTGGTGGTCATACATTAAAACATAAACTTAATTTAAAGTGAAAACGTTCTACTAGGCACATTTTACAAACAGAACAAACAGAACAAGCGAGACAATCTATGATTTATCTAAATTAAGTAACCCAAAATAATACAAATTACAAAGCTGGGTAGATACACTCTGATGACTTCAGTAGCTAACAAACATATACCTGTAGATGCACGTAGTCGTAGTCCTCCATCCAGCCCTCTTCAGTGCTCTCGTACGGCCGCTCCACTGGCCCCTCTTCTTCTGTGGATGTAAACTTGGGCGGAGAGGGAAGAGGTCGAGACTGAATGTGTACTTTCTCCCCTCCATGATACGTGCCACTGCCTGATCCTGTCATGTTCCCACTAACGTCCCCTGGGATTGGAGGAAGAGGCAGCTGCTGTTGCTGCCTGTTGGTCCGTTTGAAGAGCAGTGTGGCGTTTCCATGGAGAAAAGAGGCAAGCTGTTTTGTATCGTCTGGGATACCCCGAGCAGTGATGACCAGACGGTCCAGGTCATCTCCGCCTGCAGGTGACACTGCGAGGGCGGCAGGCGACCAGCCGATGGCGTCTAAGCTCTGGCTTTGTTGAATTAAACTATGGAACACCTCCTCCATTTTGCCCACCTGTCGCCCCAGTTTAGTTTGCAGCAGGCGGTCTGTGGCCTGAGCTGCGTTGGCCACAGCGCCTCGGGCAAACTCCAGGAAGTCCCTGACTGAGGCCCTGACGCGGTCCGCCGCCTGATGGATGGCGGGCAGGTTCCCCTCCAGCTGCTCCGAACTCCTCCAGTTCCCAGTGATAAAAGACATCATGAGAGACACATTGGACTCCACAGCCATCTGCAGACGGGACAGGCGCTCCATGGCCTGGTCCAGGTCCAACATGAGGGGTTTCCCGGGGAGAGGGGCAGGGGCCGAGGTGTCCCGAACAGGCACCATGTCTAAAGATGATGCCGAGTGGTTACTGCGTGTGCTGCCAGTGCTCGAGGCTGACAGGCGTTTGAAAGACATGCTGAAGTCATCTGTGGTTTGAGGGTCACGCACAACCTGCAAAAGACAAATTATGACGTTTATAATGACTTAATATAATTAACTATTCTTTACTATTCAGTACTTCTGATTCACAATCTCCTGGCTACATACCTGTGGTGGTACATCATACACATACTGCTCCCCTCTCTCTGCGGGCCTCTCTGGGTTTCTTTCTCGGGGGAAGTCATACACGTCCTGACCGGGGTAGCCCGTCCTGAGGCTGGTGGGGATGTCATAGATATCCTGACTGGGCTGGACTCTGTTGAAATGCTTCTCCGTCAGGATGGGGGGTGGGACATCATACACATCCTCCGGTATGGGGGGCTCATCATCGTCATCGTTCATGTTGTTGTGGAGGTACTGGGAGGTCGGGACTGGCACAGGCCCTTTGAGTTTGGCAAAATGAGGCGGGACATCATAGGTCTCCTCTCTGATTGGTTGACTGTCAGGCACATCTTTGCTCACAGATGGAGGGAAGTCATAGACCTAGTGAGATAAACAAGTCTGTTGGTCATCTTTTACACTAAAACTCAAATAGCAAATGGTTAAATTGACATCAAAACCATGATTAGGTTGGATTAAGAAATTATAAGGATTTGGCTTAATATAATGAATATTTTAATCAATAAATTATGTTTCAGTGAAAAAACATTGACGTTATATGTTAAAATGTCCACAATTCATACCTGCTGTTGTGCAAGCTTGTCTTTGCTGGGAGGAGTGTCATACACATCTTGAACACTAGATGGCCCCTTTACCACCATTGGAGGAGTGTCATACACCTATCACAAAAAGAAAAGACAATGCTATACTATATTTATTTGTAGATTTGACTTCACAGATAAATTAGATTGTGAAACCTGAACAACAATATTTTAAAGGGCCCATGTTATGATTTTCTGATCTCTGTTATGTTGTTTCTATCAAAAACAAACCTGGAGTTTTGTGTTTTTTAATTCACACATGTTTAGCACATAGACACTACATATTTAGGGTTCTTCCCTCAAATTGAAAACACCCCGTTCCACCTTGTGATGTCATGTGGTAATACAGTGTAATACAGTCGTAATAAGTGCTTTATTGTGTTTTTAAACTCCATACACGCTGGAATTATCTGGATAATTTCAGCTGTGGAATTGCTTAACTCTACTGAACTAAAAAGTAGCTGTTATCATGAAGGCTACCACTACATGACATCACAAGGTGGAACAAAGTATTTTGAGCTTTGGAGATAGACTAATAATAAAAGATTACTCAAACATGTGTGAATGAAACAAAACACAGCTTCAGGTATGTTATTGGGGATGTAACAACATTGACTAAAAGCTCACAAGAGTCAATTTTGTGCAACACAGGCCCTTTAATATGTATAAATACTCTTATCTTACTTGGGTATTAAAGTGTTGCCGAGCGGGGGGCACGTCGTATATGTCCTGCTGGGTGACTGTCTGATGCCTGGGTGGGACGTCGTACTCGTCCTGGTCTCCTTTCACTGTGTCATAGACGTAAACCTGCCCCACGCGCGTCGGGACCACCACCTGCACACAAAAAAGACAACAGCACCATTAGGGCTTGTGCACTATTTTTTTTTTTTTTTTACCAATCTTCAAAAGTCTCACAAAATATAAAAATATATGTTTTACTCCCTGAGATTACAGCATGGTTATTTATAGAGTAACTTTTAGATTAAAACCACTTGCTCAAATTGCAGTGTGTTCATACATATTCAAAACTGAACCACAGAGTCATTATGCAAATAATTCAATCAAGGCATTTACGATTTGCATTTCAGTAGATTCTTACTGAATTAATGTTTAGTATGCATTATACAGACAAGACAGACTAAACTACAACATGAAGAAATGTCCATTAATTATTGAATATAATACAGCTTCATTTTCAATGCACAAATACCATCACAGCTGCTACCACAACAGCTACTTCAACTACTCTCTTCTCTTTTAATGTTCATTTTATGATGAACTTCTACCGCTCCTCCATCGAGACCACACTTACGTACGGCATCACGGTATGGTTCACGCTCTGCACGGAGGCAGAACGGAAGAGGTTACAGGGGGTGGTGAAGACGGCCCAAAGGATTATCGGCTGCCCCCTCCCCTCCCTGAAGGACATCTATACCTCCCGATGCCTCAGCAGGGCGGAGCGGATCATTAAGGACGATTCCCACCCAGCACACCATCTTTTTGAACTGTTACCATCAGGCAGGCGCTACAGGTCCATCAGGAGCCGGACCAACAGACTGAGAGACAGTTTCTTCCCCCAAGCCATCATCAGACTGAACTCACGCATGCACTAACCCCCTCCCCCTACCCCCCAACTGCACCACAACATACTACCTCACCACATCACAACATACTACCTCACTACATTGTTAATTCTGTGAATTATCTGTATGCCAAGTGCTGCTGCTGCTGTTTGCTGCTACTGTTTGTTTTATCCTGTCTTTACTGAAGTGCGTTGTTTGTTTGCTGGTCAAACATTTTATTTTTTCTATTTATTTTTATCTGTTTTATCTACACCTGCGGAGAGCTTTCCCAATTTCGTTGTGTTTTTACCTAACATAATGACAATAAAGACTATTCTATTCTATTCTATTCTATTCTATTATTTATGTTTTGATTTGTTTGTATTGTGATTGTATTGTGTTTGATTACTTTGTGTACGAATTGTGCTATACAAATAAACTTGCCTTGCCTAATAATAAAGATTGCAGAGTATACAATAATGCCTTACATAATTAACTTTCTATTTACAACCAAATACAGCAAGAAAATGAAAAAATAAAGGTTAGATGGGAACGGATACCCAAAATAGACCTGTCACAAAAACACATCTCAAAGCATGATATATTGCTACAGAGAAATATGGCAATTAACTATAATATTGAAACTATCGTACTTTATGCCACTGACACCCCCAAAAATATGCCCCCCCAAAAAAACAATTTAAATAGACAGTATCATTAAAAGACATGAGCTGAACTAAATAACAGAATAAACCAATAATTATCAATTAATCATCTGCAGCTCAAATATCATCATATAACAACTAAAATAACAAAAATCTAATCATTTTTGCAAAGAAATTGTGCACATGATAAATACTAAGCCTCAAAATATATTGTTCCAGCTCTCATATACTGTACTGAACGATATCGATATAGTAATTATGGTGACAGGCCTATCTACCACTAACTATACAGATTATGGAGTTTACAAAAATGCATACAGCAAGGAAGTTAAAACATGGGTTAAATGGAAATGCCCAAAAGTTTTTTCAAAACCAAAAATTGTCTCAGACATTTGCCCCCTGACTCCAGACTGTTGAATCTACATGAGCCCAAGAATATATGTTCCAGTTTTCATATATTGAACGATAAGTCATTACAGTATTTATCATGACAGGCCTGCCCCAAAACAGCTATCAAAACATTTTATACCAAAACGTCTGTTCAAAACCAAAAACTGCCAGACTTTTGCCCCCTGACTCCAGACTGTTGAATATACATTAACCCCACAATATAGTTTTCACAGATTGAACGATGAATCTATATAGTAATTAGTGTAACAGGCCTGCCTCAAAACAATTACCGAAACACTACTGCAGATCTTTGCCCCCTGACTCCAGACTGTTGAATCTACATGAGCCCCGGAGCTCATAGTCGCCCGCAGCAGGAAGAGCGCCCAAGCAGCAGGCTGTTTGATTTGCTGTGGGAATCTGGTGGCTCCATTGTGCTCCTGTTTAAACTGTGCATTATGAGATGTGAGTCTAGAGTGGCTCCCAGTCTGGGAAATGACAACATCTGCGCCCCACCCCTCCTACTGACAGTCTACCTTCGGTGTCCCCTTTACGCATTGATTTTTGAACATTTACAAATGAAACCAAAGACGAACATGCCCTACCCTGCACTCACCGATGGATCAGTTTCCCTCAACAAATCAGCAACAATACATACAGATCATAACTCGATAGTAGCGTGTTACTGTACGATAATGACTATATTGACTTATTGTTCAATATATGAAAGCTGGAACAGTGCTGTATATTTTGGGCTCAGTATTTATCGTGCGTACAGTTTCTTTGTAATGATGGAGAGATCTTTTGCCATTTTTATGTAATAATGTAAGATTTGAGGTGTAAAGGGTAGAATGAAGAACTTCAATGGGTAATTATTGGTTCATTGTGCTATTCATTTGTTGCAGCTCATGTCTTTTCATGATACTGTATACATTTAAAATTGATTTACTGGGTTTATTTTGCTTTGTGTCAGTGGCATAAAGTAGTTTCAATATTATCGTTTATCACTATATTTCTGTGGAGCAATATACCCTGCTTCATCATCTGACAGGCTTAATTACTGTATAAATAAAGTAATCTTGTTTGCAAATGTTATAGGGTTGTGGGTGAATAAACTGTATTACTGTTTAAGTGAATAATGTTGTATATTTATATCTAAGCATAGTTTATTATCTAGTGGTATTCAAACTACTATAATGAGGATTAAATGTAGGTATTTTGCACATCGGTGTTTTCTTTCTATTTTCTATATTGATGCAAACAAGGAGGTAGTCGAGGATAATCATGATTCTGAGCACCTCTGTCACTCCTGTCATTACCACTATAAATGGATATTACTCTCAAAGCTGCAGGAGCCTATAATTTATATGTCAATACACAAGAAGAAGTGTCGTTTTGAAAATATGTGAATTAACTGAAGAATGAAAATGCCACATCAGGTTTGTTGTTGAGAATATTCTAAGATTAGCACAGATCAGTGTTTCCCACATGTTTATATACTGTATGAGTGTGGCGGTACAAGCGATACATATTTGAATAATTATATATAATAATTATATACAGTATATGGAAAATAATGAGACTTTTTGACCCTGCTGATAAAAACATGACTAAATTCAGATACAATATAGTTACTTCTATATGTTTTAAGACAATACAAGTACTGAGTATAAATATTTTTACCAAATTTTTGTTCAGATTGTTTTGAGACTTTGGTAGTCTCCTCTTTAATTGGGATCACTGATACAGTATACAGCTTTGGAAAAAAATAAGCGATAACTGCATTTTTTTCTGAACTCAGCATCTCTACATAGCCATTCCATTACAGCGTCTGTTGAATTCCAACACAAACACAAAGCTGAGCTACTTCAGTTCTTGCACCAGGAGTGGAATAAAGTCACCCAAGAACAATGTGAAAGACTTGTGGAGAGCATGCCAAGACGCATGAAAGCTGTGATTAAAAATAAGGGTTATTGCACCAAATATTGATTTATGAACTCTTCTTAAGTGTAAACATTAGTATTATGTTATTGTTGGGGCAAAGCACCGAAGGTGCTAGGCACCATAGTGTTTCTACTGATTCTTATTATACATTATGTTACTCATCATGGGAGTCTATGGCAACCTCTAGAACCGTCTGGTAAAAAGTTGTGAAATTTTGCATGCAGAAATTTGTCAATTGCCTAGCAACGCACCTAGCAACCTTTGATATGTCTTTGATGTGTCTGTTCTGACAGGGTTAGACCCTGACCCTGTCAGACTCTGTTAGATCCTGTCAGACCTTGTTAGACCCTGTCAAACGGTGCTTGGCCCCCACATTGCTGCTTGCAGCTATATTTTAAAATTAATTTGATCTTGATTATTTGTATTGATTGAGGTCTGAAAACATAGTATCTTTCTTGTTATTTTGACCATTTGTCATTTTCTGCAAATAAATGCTCTAAACTATAATATTTTGATTTGGAATGTTGTCAGTAGTTTATAGACTCAAACAAAAATGTTCCTTTTGCCCAAACACATATAAGTAGTACATTTTTTTACAATGGGGTGCCCTGTAGCAGTGGGAAAGCGTCTTGTTCATGGACACATCAACACCATGCACTTGGCCGAGGTTGGAAGGGGTTAGGGTTAGTTGCCCCAGTTTCCTATATTTCAGTTCACACATAAACACGTCTTGGTTCATCATCAGAAAGCTTTCAACTGTAATGAGTGGACCGGTCTAAGTGCCAGATGAGTCCAGCTTAGACCATGCTCTGATTGATACTGCTCTATTGATCTACTGTGTGTCTCCAGGGAATAGACACATCCCAGCGTGGCGCATTTAATACCTTAAGCACATCAGAGGAGTGGGCATAATACTGATGATGCCACTGCCACTGCATTATTTAATCTTTCTAGTTCTTCCACTTAGCATCAGACAACTGTGACCCAGGCTAAACAACAAATCACCAAGGACGCAAGTATTATCTAGTTGGACTAATTACAGATATGCTAAAGGTTATGAGTCCTATGCTAATTCTTCTTAGTTGTTTCACTGATGGACTCCCGGAGAGGATCGAAAAGGAAACCAATCCCCAAAGACCCCTATAATATAAATGACCATCTGTACAGTTTACATTTACAAGCTAATACTGGGGCAGATTTAAATATAACTGGCTGGATTAGTGAAACAATGTTGGCATTTAGTAAGATATTAGTGTTGTAATGTCTAATTAGCTGTCAACTGCTAAATAGACATTATAAAAGTCATTTAGAAAAATTCTAAATGATTTAGCTTTGGTCATTGTCATATTCCAAATTTAAAGGGTCCATATTACACTATTTTGTATCTATGTTATAATGTTGTTACCTCATCACAAACATACCTGGAGTTGTTTGTTTCAGTCACACATGAAAACACTCTGCTCGACCTTGTGATGTCATGTGGTAATACAGGAAGTGCTCCACTGTGTTTTTAAAATCTATCACAAGGATCATTTGGATGATTTCAGATCTCGAAACGCCAATCTCTACTAAACAAAAGGTAAAACGCAGCTGTTAACTTGAAAACTACTGCAGCATTTTGAGCTGTACAGATGTAGACAGATTAATATTAAAGAGTTACTTAAACATATGTGAACGAAACAAAACAACTCCAGGTATGTTTTTGATGAGACAACAACATTCTAGCATGGCTTTAAGCTCACAAAAGCCCTTCAAACAGTATACTCTACCATGAAAGTTATTCCACTCCTCTCCAACCCAATTTTAGGTCCGGATTCATAGCAATAATAATTAATATATCAAATTAAAATGTCACGCAATCAGCTGCCATTTAAATTACAACAAATGAGGTGAGATGTGGAGGGATATGCAAAATTGATGTTCACCTTAACGCATCCTAAGTGACATTGATTCCTTCTCAAACTCCTCAAATAACAAAATCAATATCAATTACTAGATGCATTTATTTAAACACATCACTAACAAATGATTGACAGCATCTGTGTTGCGTACAAGAGTTTAATCCTTGTGGTAAACCAGAAGTAGATTTTAAATGTGCTACTGTTTCATTGTTGGTCTTGATCACATGTTAACAATAGCAGTTATCTTATTACCCGCTCACTTGCTTTTAAAACAACAATTTTATCTGACACGCCCACTGAAATATGGTGATATGGGATAAGGCTGTTATTTTCAAAGAGGAAACATTTCTACATGTTTATCATAGGGGCAAGTACACATAACTCCTAGCAAGTATTTGGTTCAAAGTTGAGGTTTCCTGTTTTATTTTAAATATAATTATTGGACATTTCTTTTTCATTCTATAGCTATATAGCCATTTGTTAAACATATGGTAATAGTGCAAAATACAGTATTACAACACAAAATTTAGATTAATTGTCCGACTCTACAAATACACTGCTTTAAATTATCCATGATGAAAGCAAATGTACTTTAAACCTGTTGTTAAAAACACATTTAACATAATTTAAATATCAAAGACAAGTTAATGCCCCTATTCAGACCATATCTACAAGTCTTTTATAGACGAAAGAAGTGGCCTGAGGATGGCAGTGTACTTTCAGATTCACTGACCTAAATAAACTACTCCAGAAAACTGTGTTGTGTTCTCAGAATAACTGCACTGCTCCCGAGGTACCAGTAAACTACTGCCACACATTGAAAAGATTCCGTTTCCTTTGCTTAATATAATATGCACACAAAGCTATAGCTCTAGACCCGGGCTTGGGAGATACTTCTTTGTGACTTGTGAATGATTACTTCATGCACTATTCAACAAATAACCTCTGCTTTTAGCCCCGCCCCCTCCTTCCCATTTTCCGCCTCTTTTTATTCAAGGAAACTGCGAGCACACACACATCAGCCTGATTACAACATGTCGTCAAATACATAGCTTCAAAATGCCCACCCAAACCACAGCAACTCCAAAATAGCCCCAACATAGGCAGCTGCAGCTCACAGGATGTCTTTATGATACAGATGTGAACTTCAAACATGGAGCGGTGAAAATAGGGCCATAATTACAGGAGATTTGGTGGTTTGTCTAAACTGGTAGTGGCTAACGGCCCATAGCTTTCTCAGGGTGCATAGGAACAGTGGGAATGCCAAAGCTAGACAGAGAGGGGACTGCTGAGGTCTCTTAACAGATTAAACAGTCCACCCCCCACTGAACGCCACATGGCTACTGTGTTTACTCTGTACAGGACTGTCTGGCAACTCTGGCAACATGCTAATTACAATAAAACAAATGCTAATTGAATAAGGGGTAATTAGCACACACGCAGGCTGAAATGGTGGTCCAAGACAGTGGGGCTGGTGAAGTGCAAGAGCAAAGTAAAAGCAAATAAGTAGGCCTGTTTACTGGTATGGGACAGGAAAATATTGAAATTTGGTAACAAAAAATAATTGTGATTAACGATTATATCACGATAATGCTTTAAAATGGATATGAATGCTTTTAATCATTTTGATATTATGAATAGGTTCTGTTATAGTAATGTACTTTGCTATAACTGAAAACAACAATGATTTGCAAGAAAATATCATGGAGCTTTTTCTGGTGTTATAACAGTGGTTTTCACAATTATATCAAATGTCCCTGATTATTGTCTACCCTTTATATCACGATAAACGATATTATTGTGCATTCCTACTGTTTAACTGTTTGTCCTGCCTGACACAATAACAATAATGAAAGGTATTTCCAGTAAACCATTTTTTAAATCGAAAGTATCATTCAAAACGCCTGAACTGCAACAAATAAATAGCAGAAAGAATGAACCAATAATTAGTCATAGAAGTTATTATACAACCCGCTACAGCTCAAATCTTCCAAAGAAAATGTACACACGATAAATATTGGTCCCCAAATATATTATTTCAGCTTTCATGTATTGAACAGTAAGATGATACTTTAATTATCATGACACGCTTTGGCAGTATTGCTCTGAAACATACTTCATACTTCATCATGAGAATGTATGAAAAGTGTGATCAATCTGATATAATATTGTATTACTTAGCATTAGTGATGGTGTAAGTTAGAGCTTTACTTGGAATGTCTGTGTTTGCAGTGTTGAGCAGTGCAGTGTGCCAGACAGCTGTGTTAAATTCATTAGTCTCCAGATAATCTCCGAGCATGTGCCTCCATGAGCCCTCCACACACCCACCGCTCAGCATCTTCTCACATACAAATATGACAAGGTTTAACGACCCACTTCTGCTGCTCAAATGCTTTATTTATAGCACTGTTCTCAAAGGACACTTGAGTTCGTTTGAGCTAAAAACATACCTGAAATACTAAGATGTAACTCTTCAAATGTTTGTCAAGAAAAGGGAGTTATTTCTGTCTTGTGCTGTCACATTAAAATAAGAATCGGATGTAAATAGTAGAAATTGGGAACTGCTTTACCGCTAGAGATCTATACAAAAGTCCAGTAAGTATGGGAAATACAC
The DNA here is from genome assembly GCA_036785185.1 of Paratrypauchen microcephalus. Taxonomy (NCBI): domain Eukaryota; kingdom Metazoa; phylum Chordata; class Actinopteri; order Gobiiformes; family Gobiidae; genus Paratrypauchen; species Paratrypauchen microcephalus. The sequence continues at coordinate 1,126,383 of JAVJIX010000020.1, read as the reverse complement.
ACTGGAGGAACTACAGGAAAATGTGATCTTATTGATAGACATTTATGTTTTAGAAAATATTAGTAATAGGAATTCTAGACCATTTAATGATATAAAATGGAACATACTATTACATACAAGTAATTTATTTTAGTTTAGCTCCAACTTATGGCATGTGCATGGTTTCACGCTTATTATGCTATTGTCTGATCTATGTTATAATGTTGTTTAATCATCAGAAACATACCTGGTGTCGTATTTTGTTTCATTCACACATGTTTAACACAGGCCCTCAAATCTCTACTGAAATAAAGGTAAATGGTAATGTTAACTTGGAAACCACTACATGACATCACTTAGATTTAGACTTAGACAAACTTTATTGATCCACAAGGGAAATTGTTTTGGGTACGGTAGCTCACTCATTAAATATAATATATAATATATAACAGAGGGTAAAAAAAAAATAGATGGAATTAGCAACCAAAGAGCAATAAACCAGTGTGAGATGAGACATAATTATACAAATAAAAATAGTGATAATAAGTGTATATGTACAAATCAGATTTAAACAGAAAGAAGTAATGAAATATAAAGTACAATAACAAATAACATGTGAATCAAACAAAACACAACTCTGGCTATATTTTTGAGGAAACAAAATCATAACGTGGCTAAAAGCTCAATTTGTGTAATATAGGACCTTTAACAACACAATACTGCCCGATACCACCCAGCACGCCAAACTAATCAGTTAACTCCATATGCTAATAAATGACAGCTCTGCATGCGTCGCCTCGACTCTCTCTTCATACTGGCCTATTACCGCAGTATAGCTTTACCAATCCTCCATCAATAGTGCTTATTACAGTGGCATTAGCAGCAGCACACAGACGCTCAGCTGCTGTTGGGCTCGTGTCCCACTGTCACACCCTCCTCACTCTTTGATGTCTCACATGACAGCTGTGTAAAGCCAGCAGACTCCTGACGCACAAAGGAGCCTGCTGCTATTTCTGAATCTGTAAAATTCATTGTGGTATGGGCCTTTGGTAATAGACTGACAGCTGGTATGGGCATCATCAATTGAAATAATTACTGAACCATTGTAACTTTTTAATGACTCCCAAACTATTGTTCTTCTAATTACGTTTTTTTTTTTACCCATGCCTTCTGTTGGTATGCACTAAAACATCTGCCGTAATTTAGCTCATCCTTTGCCTCCCTGTCGCTCGTACCAACCAACGTCTCCCCTTTCAATACCCCCATAAATCTCCTCTTTGGTGCTGTTCTTTAAAGGTCCATTGTGTAACTTTTCTGGTGGAGGGCCCATTAAATGCTTTTCTTCATGGAGATGTTATTGCTTTGTCTGGAATGTTTCACAACCTTTTTATCATCATGGAGACCAAACCAGACCAAGTCACAGGTCAGATCTGTGGAGAGGCAACCTGTTTTTCACAGCCTGTATTCAAAGTATTTTTAACTGAGTTGTACTTTGGACTGGCACGAAACAGACACAAAGGGAGGAAGGAAATAAAGATTCTGATTCTTTACAATGAGACATTGTTGTGCAAAGATAAAAATGGTTTTGACAATGAAAACAAATATATATCTGTTTAAACCTTTGTACTTTTATAACAAGTATAAGTGAAAGCCTGTATTATTAAAGGTTTGTTATTACATTTTTCTGATCATGAGTCTGTCGCCTGCTCGTCTCCCTGTTATTATTGCTTTGCCTACAATATTCCACAGTAGAGCATTACACCTTTCTATTTTGCATTTTTTTTTCAATTACTTGTGTTTTTATTGCTCACAACCTCTCCAGAGATCTGATTTCTAATTTGGTCTGGAGGCGTTGCTGCTCTAGATAGATAGGTTTAAAGCCATACTTTAAACCCAATATGAGTCAGGGTTAAGCAATAACATCTCCGAGAAGATAAGCAGGTGGCCGATTCTTCAGAAAAGTTACATACTGCACCTTTAAAAATAGAATATATTGTGACTGATGCATCGCCTAAATCGACAAACATAATGTGAACTGATTCTGATGTGTAGCAACAGCCTTTGAGCAAGAACGCCTTATCTTGTAATGTCTAACTAGCTCAAAGAGGGCTAAGCTGCCTGTTTGCTAAGCTTGGTAAATGTGATGGAAAATGAATGGGTAAATACAAAGCATAAAGCCTCTATGACACACACTGGATATAGCTGGAGAACAAACAGGCCAAGCCTAAAAAAGACATAAGACCTGAACTCACTATGACCTCAGCCAAGGGTACCAGCCTGTGTGCAGAGTTAGTGGATTTACTGTTTTCAAATCTTTCTTTTTCTTTCAGACTAACAGAGCACGATTTGCAGTAAAGAGAGAAAAGTAGAAGAAGTGAAGGCGCCCAGATAAGCCTCGGCAGCAGTAATGGCCTGGCACCGGGGCTCAAGGACAAAACGTGATAAACCTGTTGATGTCCATGGACTACACACTCAGACAGATATTGACCAGGAAGAGTGGGAATGGGACCAGCTAAATATGGCTATCCTTTACCACTGTACACCCCAAAACAAATCCATAACAGTTTTGCATTGAATTTATGCTTATGAATATGTTTAGTTATTGGTAATACAGGCCAATTTACAATAATCTAAAGGTGCACTGTGTCACTTTTCTGGTTAGGGGTCTGCCACCTGCTTGTCTCCATGGAAATGTTGTTTCTTTGCCTGGAATGTTCCACAGTAGAGCATTAAACATATCTCTCTTGCATTTGTTCAATTACAGGCGTTTCATAGCTCAAAAAATATAAAGTCTTACCATGTGTATCGGTAGGCTTGCTGACCATTAACCTGTCCCCACTGTGATTACCAAGTTTGTTTCCATATTCCAAGGCAAAACAGTAAATCCCTCCACCAAAAAAGTTACACAGTGCAACTTTAAACTTACGACAGTGCAGTATCTGGTTTACAGGTTTTGTTGAAAACCTGTGCACTCTTAATAAAAGTTTACTTATACTAAAAATAGATGTTGTTAAAAGCACTGTTATTAAAGTACTGCTTGACCTTCAATGGCTGTTATTTCTAAATGTTAAAACATGTTTTAAGTCATTTAACATCTACTTTAAAGGGTACAGCCTAATTGCATCTGGTAGTTTTATTTCAGATTGTGGTGGTAACTAGAGGCAAAGAGACATAAATAAGCATTCAAATGTTGTTCTCTAGCTATGCAATGCCACAACGCTGACCTTACAAAGCCAGAAATAAGTCTTATTAAGTCTGTAAATCCACTTAAGATCTTATTTCCACACTATACAATCTCTGTAATTGTGAATAAATTGCTTATCTGTTTTTGTAACACATTTTTCTAGTGGAGAAAAAATATTTTTTTCATCCCAAGATAGTCTGGCAAGATTCTACAGACCACTGTCAATCACTGAGATGCTCAAAACCATTTAAAACAGATGGCGCTGGACTCAATTTGAGCATAAAATCTGGCGTGTGTGTTTTTCAATGAATGGGTTAAGATTAGTTTGGCTGGTAAATAAGTGAGTATTCAAATAAAAAACTACTGCAATTAAGTCAAAAAGAATAGTTAGAATTATTTAATATTATTTAGTAAACAAAACTTTACTAAATCGCCTTCCTCATTCCTTACTAGAGATGTAACAATAACAGAAATACCGTGATATTGTATCTTCAAAAGTCAATAACTTTGTACCATCACAATATATCGAATCGCAGGTCTCTTTGCTTAAATTCATTGTTATGGTGCAGCAATAGCTTAAAACATAAGGAACTACATAATCCATGATCTTTTGCTCTGTTTTAGTCCAGCCTACATAAAGAAATAACTGTTATTAAGCATGTTTAAATTTTTGTATTATAACAGTAACAAAGGCTTTTCAAGGCATTTTTTAAATGAAAAACTAGCATATTCACAATTCTGGTTAGTCTCCACAAAATGTCGCAGTTGAGATTTGAATATCGTTAAATCCCTGTTCCTTACCTTTCCAAGTGGTTTGCCGCTGTCCCAGGTCCTCTTCTCCAGAGATGGGGGCACCTGGTACACATCCTGCCCCACTGACGCCACCCCAGCTGGGCCAGCCCCTTGTAGGGTGGGAGGTACCTGGTAGATATCTTGAGAAGGTGCCTGGTACTGCCTCTGGGTCAGGGGTGGAGCTTTACTTGGGGGTTGTGGAGCTGAACCAACTGGGCCTGAAGGGATCTGGTACACACTGCCTTTTGAGTCGTGAGACGGGGGCATCATGTAGATCGAGTCAGAGTTGGTTGTAGCAGGGTGCATGGAGGTGTACTGTGGAGTTGGAATGGGCTTGTTTGGAAAGCCTGGTGAAGCTGTGCCCGTAACAGAGCCTGAGGGTGTGGGTTTGGCGTAGGTGTTATGAGGGGTCAGTAGGGGGCGCTGTGACGGGGAGGTGACAGTGGTTGGGTCAGGGGTGGAGGGAGATCCCTGCTGTTTGTCGTACATGCCGACCAGGATCTTCAGGCGGTTGCCCGGGACGATACCCTGACGACCGTGGAGCGAGCACAGCCACCACCCATCCAGCCCCTGAGTGTCCCGCTCCAAAACCGTCATGATATCCCCCTTACGAAAGGACAGCTCGTCTGGAGACTCAGCCACATTGTCGTACAGCGCCTTAGCCAGCACATTCTGTGAAAAAAAGAAATTAAAAGTAAGTTAAATGAACTCTACAATCTAACATATTTGTAACATGCTTGAAAGAACTTGTAAGTAACATCACAACTCAATCACACAATTCCTCTTGGCAACTAGCGTGTGTAGACCTTTTTTAGTCCTGGTTTAGCCCTAGTTTAGACCTAGAATAGTTGTTTTTTAGTCCTGGTTTAGCCCTAGTTTAGACCTAGAATACTTCTATTTTAGTCCTGGTTTAGCCCTAGTTTAGACCTAGAATAGTTCTATTTTAGTCCTGGTTTATCCCTAGTTTAGACCTAGAATAGTTCTATTTTAGTCCTGGTTTATCCCTAGTTTAGACCTAGAATAGTTCTTTTTTAGTCCTGGTTTAGTCCTAGCTTAGATCTAGAATAGTTCTTTTTTAGTCCTGGTTTAGTCCTAGCTTAGATCTAGAATAGTTCTTTTTTAGACCTGGTTGAGATCTGTTGGTACTTGGTGGAAAAAGTTTGAGAGCCATATATAGACAACAAGAAAAGCGAAAAGCGGTTTGATGTTTAGTATTTTGAGGCCCCATTGTTTTGTTTCTTTGATATTTCTGTGGCCTCTACCTAAGCTGTCAGTAATAAATTTCTGTAGTCTGGTTCAATAATGCTTTTCTTAAAGCTGCACTATGTAACTTTTCAGGTAGAGGCTCTGCTTGTCTTCATGTAGATTTTATAGCTAGAATGCATGTTCCTCTTTTTATTAGCAATGAAATATCTGAATAAATGCAAGATATATTAGATAAATGCCATACTGTGGGACATTCCCGCCAAAGCAATTACCACCATCAGAACAGCGAGAAATTGCACCTTTAATTTCACGAAATAGCAAAAATATGTGAATCCATAAAATCACATCTTTTTACATGGACATCTTTCATAGTTAAGACGCTGGCTATTTGCGTAACCCAGCAACCCTTCTGGATGGAACGGTCTGGAATAGTCTGGAACAGTCTGGAACACCACACTAACCCAATTACAGTCCGATCCACCACATCTTTCTGTGTGGTTCTCTCAGTTTCTGTGTGAGCGCTCACACAGGTGCACACTGTACTGGCCTGGAGCCAGCTCTCCTGATGAACCCCCTGCTCCACTTAATGAGGACGTGTTACTGGTTTAAGAGTCAGCAGAGAACGGCCACATTCATATTTACAGCAATTAGACATACTAAATTATGAAGAGCATTTGGAGACCAACCACCTTCAGGAATGATGTGTTTTTTGTCTAAAATAGATTTGCTGTGTTACAAACTGTTTATGGCAGAGACAGATTTGAGGTTTCGTAGTCATATTTCAGAAGACCATAACAATTTACAACATTTCTTTTCAGCCAAATCCGGATCATAAAGTCTTCAATTTTGGCCAGTAAAATCTTGTATCCACTTAAGTTATTTTGAGATACCATTCAGTTAAATTCAACAATTTTCTAAACTCATATCTCTTTTCTGACAAAGTTCTTCTCATCTATTGCAACGTGTAAGTTCCTGAGATGGACAGTGGTGGAAGAAGTATTCAGTTTTGTTACTTAATTAAAAGTACAGATACTGGAGCAAAATAAATACCTAAAAGTAAAAGTATCACATGAAAAAATCAACTTAAGTAAAAGTATTATAACATGCTTAAAGAGTACAAAGTAAAATAATTTTACACAGATTGATTGAGATCTTATAAAGCTTCAAATATAGTCATTTTTATTAGTTCAACAGAAACAACTGAATCAATCTGATTTTTTTCTGTCTGCTCAAATATCATAAAAAAATACTTTTACTTTTCAGTCCTGTTCAACATTGTAGTGGAAATACCTGCTCTCAAATGTAGTAAAGTAAAAGTAAATTGTATCTACTTTAAAAAGCACTCATGAAAAGTACAGATACCTAAAATGTACACTTGAGTACTGAACTTTTCTACTTTTACTTCATCACTTTACACTACTGAAGGTAGGTAAAAATAATAGAATGTCTAGGGAGAAATGTGTAGCTGTAGCATAACCTGAATCCAGCTAACTTTATGAATGAGTTTCCTTCTGTATTATGAAGTGTGTCCAAGTAATAAGACAATAAGAAAATGCACTAGAGTGAGTGGTCAGTTTGCTCAGAGCTCTCCTGGGCACGATCAGACCAGCACAGCCCAGTCAAGATCCAGTCAATCATTAAAGCAGTCACAGGTAAGGCTGTTCAAATACTTTCTTTTTACCATACACAGTAAACAGGAGAGATCAAAAGTGTGTGTAGAACTAGAACATCAGAATACAGTGAAGAATATGTTTTGCTGTTTTGTGTTTGTAGTCACAAGTGAAAGATTTTTTGTAATTTCCTCATTGCAAACATAAAGTACCTGGAGATGTGTTTTCTTTCATTCATTCATTCATTGTCATTTTTCCTGTACTATAACAAGAGTTACAGTTGAGTTGTAGAGGGTTGAATACATAACTTCTATGACTCTGATTATAGATAAGTACACAAGTATTTAATTCATTTATTTATTACAGTTGTTGTTTTTTAACCATATTATACATTTGGAATATTTTTTGAAGATAATTCTACTTTATGTTTAGTGGCATGAATTAGTTTCAGCGATATATCATACTTCAAAATATGTAAGCACAGGATTTTACAACATTGCAGATTCTAGTGAAAACACTGATTTGAAAAGGAAGCTAACACTACTAAAAAGCTGTATTTCTGTGTCTATATTTTGTTTTGTGGTCTCAGTGGTACTTCTCATGGAGTCCACAGTATATTCACTTGAGTGCTTATGTCTCTGAGCTCCTGTGATGTCCACATTCCAGGGCAGCAGGAAGTGTGTTGGGGCTGAATCATGCTGCCTTGTCATTGGACAGTGAGTCAGTGACCTGTGCTGACATTCTACTTGTTCCCATCACTCCACAGCGGTCACCATGGCCCCAAAAAACTACACTGAAGGAGTCACTCTGCTCCATATCTGTAGCCAGGAATGGGAAGAATGTATTTAGTTACAGAATACTGAATACCTGTATCAGAATGTATTTTGTAATGTATTCTGGTACATGGTTTAAGCAGACTACTGTGTTCTGAATACTGTACTGCTGCACTAAAATTATAGTGTAAAAATTTTACATATAGGATTAAAATGGCTTTATATTTGTTTCACTGTTTATTTATCGCTGATCAGAGAAGGAAAAATCACACTAGCATGCACCACAAGAGCAGTTTTCTATTTTTCTCACTGATTCTGTGTAGTCTGAAGCCTAAATTATGTGATCAAGTACCGCCATGTATTCCTCAATTTTAGTAAAGTAACTATATTCTGAATACCAACAAATGGAATAACTACAAGAATACAGTTACTCAATACAGTTAGAATATGTATTCTTGGTATATTAATTAATTTTAGGGGTGGCACGGTTCATGAAAAACCGACGAACCGTTCGGTTCGCTTGTCACGGTTCGGTACCTGTGCGCACCTGATGGTTCCAGGCATGCGCGATGTATACTTGCCTCTGGCAAGTGCGGTAAATAAAGTTAGATAGAAATGGCAAGTGAGAGTGGAGATAGCGGCAAGGACATAGAAGATGCACCAGTGTCATTTAAGTCCGGTGTCTGGGGAAAAGCGGAAAGTCAGGGACACCCCCCTCCCACGCCGCCGCCGAAATGCGCTCTAATCAGAGGCATTGAGGAGGGAGCTTATGCGCGCTATCAGGGAAGCTAACAGGAGGAAAGAGAGCGGTAAGTGAGGCACGGACAGATAGGGTGTTTTAGAAAGTTTAACCTGCCCTGTGATACACGTTACATGTGCGAAAGAGCTACGCTCGCTCGCTGACATGCGGTATCCACAGCTCCAAACGGAGCGCGGCCCGCACACCGGTAGAAGTTTAATACGAGACACGTACTTTTGTTTCTGTTTCTTAAATATCTAGTGAAAGGGTTTTTTCAAGAGCAGGTGACATAGTTACTGCCACCAGATCGGAGAGATGGTTGCAATAGTGGGCTTAAAGTCATGTCAAATTCAGATTGTGTGATTATTACATTGTATTAAGATTTTATATTACATTAGATTATTATATAATCTTATAACCTTTTTAATGTTATATCCTGTTATTGTGGATTATTAAGATAAATGGATATAAGGTGTATTTCGAAAGAAACCAATAAGAACCGTACAGACCGAAAATCGTGACCCTTAAACCGTGATACGAACCAAACCGTGAATTTTGTGAACCGTGCCACTCCTAATTCATTTACTTCCCAACACTGCCCGTACAATGTTGTTTTCTCCATGTATGTGTGTGTGTGTGTGTGTGTGTGTGTGTGACATTGAATACAAAACTGAGGGTACGGTGGTGGCACGGTGGCTGAGTGGGTAGCACTCACGCTTCACAGCAAGAAAGTTCCGGGTTCGATCCGCGGGTCGCCCAGGCCTTTCTGTGTGTGTTCTGTGTGGAGTTTGCGTGCATGGTCTGGGTTCGATCCCCGGGTCGCCTGGGCCTTTCTGTGTGGAGTTTGCATGTTCTCCCCGTGTCTGGGTGGGTTTTCTCCAGGCACTCCGGTTTCCCCCACCAACCCAAAACATGCACCATAGGTACCTCCAGCTTAGGTCCTGACCAAACCGAAGCAAGAAGATCATGGAGATGGTCCCCGGGCGCAGAAGTGTGCTGCCCACTGCTCCTAATATATATATAGGATGGGTTAAATGCAGAGAAGAATTTCTCCAGTGTGAGATCAATAAAGTCACTTCTTCTTCTTCTTCTTCTTCTTCTAAAACTATCAATCATCTGTTGTAATGTGCTAATCTAATTTCCATCAATGACACTTCACTTTTGGAGGGCATTTTGGACAGCGCTGGTATGACAGGAATTTGGACCAGAGAGTGACCTAATGCCCCAGCAGGTAAACTACAACCATCTTTAAATGTGCATCTCAAAAACAATTCATTAAGAACAGTTAAAAGACTTGACATGTACGGTTACACAAGCATTATACTGTAGTTTTAATTTAAAGGTCCTATATTATGCAAAACTGACTTCTGGTAGCTGTTAGTTATGTTATAATAAATACTGTTACCTCCTCAAAAACATAGCTGGAGTTGTGTTTTTTTCATTCACAAACGTTTGAGTAATGTTTTATTATTAGTCTGTGTCTGTCTATATGTCCAAAGCTCAAAATGCTCTGTTCCACCTTGTGATGCCATGCTGTGGTGGTTTTCAAGTTAACAGCTACCTTTTACCTTTCCCAAATGATTCTAGTGAAGGTGTATGAAGTTTGAAAACACAGTGGAGCACTTCCTGTATTACCACCCTACTTCACAAGGTGGAACAAAATGTTTCCTGTTTGAGAAAAGAACTCGGCCTAAATAATCAGGTTAAGCAGTAAGCAGTAAATAAGCAGTTTGTGTGTTAAACGTGGACATGAAACAAAACGCAACTCCAGGTATGTTTGTGATGAAGAAACAACATTGAACATAGATTAGAAAATAGTGTAATACGGGCCCTTTAAATTAAACACATGCTATATGTTCTGTGTGTAAAATGCAAAAACTAGGGGTAGGAATGCTGAAATATTGCTTTGTGTTATTGATTTGAAACAATGTACAATAAGGCTTTTTTACTCAATTCACACATGAGATAAGTTTGTAAAGAATGTCCTTTTCCTAGCAGAGCAGTAATTAAAGGCTTGTCTTTAGTGAGTTGTAGTGGTTCTCAAATTGTCCAACCCTTTTATTAGGAAAGGTAGCACACGTGGACAGAGGCCAGTGATCACAAAGCTGCAGTGTTCAGAGCATGTCTCCTCTTGCTCGGCTCGTTCGAGGCTGTTCACTAAATTCCTCATAAAAGTCTGTGCATGTGTATGTTGTAGATGTTCATATTATTTTTGCATATTTGTGTAGCTTTCTGTAGTTTCTGTTTAGTTCAAGATCCCACTAATAAGTATACAATTCACAACAGAACACCTACCAACAGTACAAATTTATATTTAAAGGTGCTCTGTTTAACCTTTCTGAGAGAGGCGTAAAATCTGCATGTCTCCATGGAAATATTTCTTTACTTGGAATGTTCTACAGTATACCATTTAACAAATGTATCTTGCATTTATTCAATTACAGGTGTTTTCATTGCTAAAAAAAAATGTTCTTACTGAGAGCAGGGTCACCTCTCCACAGATACGACCTGTAACTTGGCCTTTTGGCATCACTTGTTTGTATCCAAGGAGATAGATAGTTTTTTAAAAGCTATTCTCAGGAAATCAATAATAGCTCAGTGGAGACCCGATCCATACCACTAAATCCACATATTATATTTACAACTATCTATACTATTCTACTATATCACTACTTTGACTTTAAATATTTTCTGATACCCGATATTAACCGATACCAGTGTAGGGACGGAAAATGGCAGTTATTTCTATAAAACACAGTTAACTTATTAAACAAGAGATCCAATTGTGTTATGTGACTGCTATTTATCCTTCACATCACTACTGAACAGCTTTGTATCAATAAAAATTCAACATTATGAGGCACTCTAGCCTGTTAATAGTCTTTTTTACATCCAATAAAAGGCCCAACAAAGATATCGTTGAACCAATATTATGGATACCTGATCCTGCAATTTTTTCAGTATTGGCACTGATACTCAATACGAGTATCTGTATTGGTTCATCCCTACTCCCCATCCCTCACTTAATCACAACAGCCTATAAGGGACGCTGTGATGTCAACCAGCAATATACTGTATGTGTACTGGCACAGCCAAGCAGACACATAATTGTTCTCAGTCAGACAACTTTTACAGGGGTCCAGACCAAGTTACTGGAGCAGTGAAGTGAAAAGACTGATGACATTGTGGGTAGCAGACATCAGGACACTGGCTCTGTGCTGTTTCTATGGAGAGGCCGACCTGTGTCCATCCAACCAGACTACAGCGACCCACAGCAGGGGGCGCAGACAGTGGAGGAGAGACGCTGTTTCAAGGGTCATATATCTGTTAACGTCAAGCCTTAAGTGGTGGGATTATTAAGTCTATCTATTACAATAGGGCTTTAATATACACAGTCATCCTTTGGAGGTAGTGAGGTACTAATACTGTATATATAAATGTAGCATTATTGATCGTCCACTATAGGAGATTATGATACATGGTAGAAATTACAGAAATGACCATGAACAGCCACTATAGGTAGATAGTAGACAGCAGTGGTACAGCGATAGCAATAGTAGGGTTGGCTGAAAAAATAAAAATTAACGTGTGTGATAATTTAACAATGGACCCATATATATACCCGTGTATATTAAACAGTTCACGTAGGATATGGAGAAATAAACAAATGTGTTAAACTAAACAAATTAATGTGAGTTTAAATGGGACAAAGGCCCACATTGTCAGAGTTTTTCATTATATTGTTCCCTCAGATTTCTTTTAGTCAACAATATTAATTTGATCAAGTCATACAGAACTGAACCACATGCTTTTAAAGGATTGTGTCTAGATTAAAAAGCCCCATTCTGATCAATGGCAATTTTAAACAATTGGATCTCATATCATTATAAATTCAACACAACAGAGTTTAGCTTTAGCAAACTTCAAGAAAGAACTTTTAAAATTCTGAGGTTTGTTTTGAGGGATAAAGTAAGTAAATAGGAAATTAAGAATAGGAATTAGGAAATTGTCCCCTACAAAATGTACTTCCATTGGCGAGAGTGGTCCACTGGGGAGGAAGTAATGAGAACAGCTGGTGGAGCGTGCTTTGTAAATGTGTGTTCGCTCTTTAATGCTCTTTGTCCTGTGCCTCCTGCGTGACCCCTGGGACAAACAACCCCTCCCTCCCCCTAAACGTGAGCCCTGGTTCTCAAGGTGCAGCCCCTCCACCGGCCCCACACCACCGTACACACTGCAGCCACTACACAAATGTTCCAGCATATTTGTGGTACTTTTTCCAACCAGTATCCCTCTCTGTCTGCCTGGCTACCAAAGGAAAAAACAGCAGACAGTTAGCCAATGTGATCTTATGGAGACTCAACCGGAGAAAAGGATGACCAAAGCCTGACAATATGGAAGATATAAAGTACTATTGGACAAGAAATCAGAATTAGAGTAGCAAGATTAATTCAATTTGGATGGTCGCAATTAGCAAATCTCAAAGGATAGTCATACATGTAATATAAGTTCCCCACAAACAACAAAATAGCTGTTTCCATGGGATTTACTGAAGACATCTAACCCTGTTGTTTAGACCTCTTCCCACATGTTTTGAAATGCATGAAGCTTGTAAAGGTTTACCAGTTCATGTTTCAGCCTCCTCTTTACATTAATGCACCCAGAAGACACGTTTAAAATGTGCACTATAAAGGTTTGAGAACATAAACATAAAACATAAATCTAATCACATGTGAAAATTGCATGCATATTTTTATCAGTAATTCAGCCCTATGTTTAGAATAGCCTGTGACAGTGCTCTTGTGAAAGCAGCGTGCCCATCTCCATGTCCCTGTCATTGATTGTCTCCTCAGTCCAGTAGTGACGAAGGCAGTAGCCGGCCCCGGTGGCCCCCTGCGGACCCCTCTGTGGATACATTAGGCCATATGAGGTCAGTGCTCACATCCCTCTGAGCTCTGGGCTAAGAGGAGCTGGATAAGTCTGGCCCACTTTCACAAAAGTAGCAAGTATTTTGCCAAAGCTGCTTTGTTTCTTATCTAACATGTGCATAACAGTAATGGAATAATACTTCAAACAAGACCTATTTCCAGACAATGGAAATAAACATTAGTTTATGAATGTCTTGAGGAAAATACAAGGAAGTAATATTATGTAGAAGGTTAGATCAAAGATCAAAGTCAAAGATCAAAGTCAGCTTTATTGTCAATTCTGCCATATGTGTTCAACATACAGTGAATTGAAATTTCATTTCTCTCTGGCCAGGTAGTGCAAAAAGACAGTGTACAAGATACAATATGAAGACAAAACACAACAAAAACTATCTAAGACAGAGATCTAAAGTTAAACTAAAGTCTAAGATCTAAAGTCTTAAAGGTACAGTGTGTAGGATTCGTGGCGCATAGGTGGTGTAGGTACCATGCACTTCCTCGTTTGGCTACGGCAGACCTCAAGGGTCACCCGGGCGAGCCGTAACGCGGACAGCTCGCGTACCAGCACGTACCCGGCGCTGTGTGAGCTCTCGCCGACAACTACGGTATAAATAAAACGTGGTCCCGTTCACTGTTTTTTTTTTTTTCGTTTCGCATGAAAACACACATTCCCGATCGTCTACCATGACAATCTACACATCAAATGAAACCTTACAGTCTCCTCTTTTTGACTATGCAATTCATTTCCCGGCACAACAATCACTCCCCGAGCACATGGGGCTTTTATACGGAAAAGCACAAAGCAAGGTTTGTTACTTAGCTTACCTTTGAAGGCTCTGCACAGGTCAAACTCTGTATTTCACCATAAGCTTGGTCTCAATCTGTCCATAAGGATCCAGCGAATAAATCCAGTAAAACAATTTAGTCCAAAACACGTGTTAGATCCATTACAACGTGTGATCCGGGGCATGCTTGTCGTTGTTTATAGGGTGACCATTCGTCCGGATTTCGTCCGGACAGTCCGGTTTTAGAGCTGTCTGTCCGGCCGTCTGTCACATGTCCTCCTTTTTTACATTTTGTCCTCCTTTCGGACCCTCGTCGCCCACGTTGCATAAATCGCCATAAATCCCCACCCATTATTTACACTTGCTAGTAGCAAGTATTCTTATAATTTTTTTTTACATATCCTAGATGAGCTCTATGGTTATGCAGTGGCACAGAGTGAGACTTCACACAGAAACATCAACGTGTGCGGCATGACACACTATTGGTTAAATACACGGAAGCAGCTCGAAGCGCAAAGCGCGAGTACAGAGAGGAGATAAGAGCGCTATAATGAGCGCTATAAGAACGCTATAATGTTTGGCGAGTATGTCTGCGGTCTGGAAATACTATAAAGTTGATGACAACAACATTGACATAGCAAACGGTGGGATATGTAAACTTGGGATTGCAAGGGGTGGAAAGGAAAGGGCGACATTTAACACAACAAACCGATACGGCACCTCAAAAACAAACACCTGACACAATACAGCGAGTTACAGGCAACCCAGCCAAAGACGAGTCAGCTCACGCTGCAGGGGAGTTCGAAAAGGAGAGAAAAATGCCCCTTGACAGTGCGAAGGCCCAGGAGAACACAGCCAGGAGCACAAATGATCGCAATGAGTGACTTACCATTCGCTTTTGTAGAGAACCCTGGATTTCTTATGCTTATGGAGCACGTTGGACCTCGTTAATAATAATAATAATAATAATAATAATAATAATAATAATAATAATAATAATAATAATAATAATAATAATAATAATAATAATATTAGGGAAATAATTAGGGAAAACAAAACAAAACAAAAAAACAAGGTGTCCTCCTTTTTGGACACAAGTGTCCTCCTTTCCTGTTTCATGCCGGTGGTCACCCTAGTTGTTTACCCAAAACTACGAGCCTTGCCGAAGGCGGAGCCCAAATGTCCTTCTGCGGCTCTCGTAATCAAAATGACTGCCTCTGTATGGGGAAGATCCCCCTTTTATGTGACTATATCTAAGTCCAAAAGAATACTTTGATTTCATGATGGAAGTGAAAAGGCTCGGAAAACAATGTATTTTTGAATGGGTATCTTCAATTTCGGTAATTAACGGGTAAAAATCTTACACACTGTCCCTTTAAAGGTCCCATGGCATGAAATTTTCACTTTCTGAGGTTTTTGAACGTTAATGTGAGCTCCCCTACCCTGTTTAGGCCCCCCCCCCCATGGCTAAAAGTTGCGAAATGTCTAAACTGAGCATTTGCGATCCTTTTCTGCGTTACACAAACCCAGTGTTGAAACGGGCGAGTTCGGACAAGGCACCTTTTTGACGTCAGATCGGCAAATGCAGCTCCAGCCCCTCCCTCTGTCTCCGCTCAGCGTCCCTGTATATCCCGCCCATAGAGTTTGGACTGTGAATGCGCTACAATGCGAAATGCGTTTTTTATTGTCCGAGTGTTTCTCGGCTCGCAAGTCCCTTACCCGACCCTCTGGACCTCTGAAATACCAGTGGTTTAATTTTATTTTCTGTGTAAATATGCTTTTTTTCATTGCAAAGTCTCCCATCTGTCTTCCTGTGTTAAACACGGAAGCGAGCAGACAGCGGTGCAGAGCTGCGCTTCCAGCGGGGGAAACCCGCCCCCCCCGCTCCTTAGCCAATCTCTCTGTCCTTCTCATTTGCATTGAAGCAGCAACACCCAGAATAAAGCATTTTAGACACATATCTAGCCTCATGAAGACTGTCAGAGTCATATCTCATGCAGTGAGTGTTGATTTTGAAGAAGGATTCATTTACAGTATTAGGGAACCATTAAGGAGCCATATAAAAGCATCAAGAAGTACCATGTCATGGGACCTTTAAAGCAGTGCAACATAATAAATAAATACCTATATACAGGTTATGTTCTGGTGACACCTTTTCATTGTTCTAAAAAAATTTAGTATAGCTGGATAAAATGCACACAACATACGCCAGTGGCAATGGTAATGTTTAAAAAATAAGACTTGTTCCAGCTCCCAACACAACAATTTACAATCAAGCCATTACCATCAACATGCCAAGCTGCCAGTGGGACTGCTGCTCATTTTGGTCACTCTCTTGGCTTGGCTTGGATACAGGCACAAAACATTGAGGGAAGACATTCCACTGAACCTGGGCTCTGGTGGGACAGGCCCAGGCCTGCACCCCCTTCCCGAAACACACAGACCTACATATGACATTCCATAGGTTCTCCTCTCTCTGGGCTCCGGCTCACATTCCAATGGTGTCACATAGTGCTCTGTGCTGTGGCCACAGACAGCAGCAGACAGCCCTGAGCTGCACACCAAAAGCCTTTTCCTTCCTGCTTACCATCTTTTTAATGCGTTTGATTTTGTCTTATTTTCCCCTGTCCCTCCCCCAACTTGCCTCTCCCGCCCCCTCCCCCTCGGCCCTGTCCTGGCACGTCACTCTGCTCCATTGCAACAGTAGTGAGTGCACTTCACATTACTCAGCCTGGGATCCCCACCCTGTAAATTAGGACCATAGACTCCTGTCCCGCAGCAGTATGCAGTATATATGTAATAACAATACGGCCAGGGGGCCCAAGTAATAATCAGTGAGCAAGTCAAAGATACTTCAAAGTACTAATCATTGGTCAACCTTAGAAGAAACAAAGGCGCAATGTGACCATTACAATAAATCAAAATAGTCAATCTGTATCTCAAATTTTGGATTAAGTTAAATTATTTACAGTCTTTTCTGGTCTCCTCTTATTGGTCAACCCTGAGATTATTTGACACTGTGGCAGGGTGTACCCTATTACACACCCTGAGCAGCTGGGAAAGCCCCTCCTGTCTTGACCATAACTTTTAGACTAAATAATGTATATGACTCATTATGAAAGAACAGAAAGTATTAAAGTATATAAGTATATACGTGTATTACAGCATCAACTGGGTTTCATTGACTTTTAACACCCAATTTATAATGATTATGTTTGAGCAGCCAATCTTTGCTCTTTTGTAGCTGGTTCAAAATGTCTGCCCTGGGGTTATGAACAATAGCAGAGACAGACTGCACAGCCTTGGGCTCTGGTACATGGAGGGGGTGTTGCCTAACCTGTTGACACACAGCGCTGTTAGAAATGAGTCAGTTCTGCCCACAGAGGAGCTCATAAACAAGAGCTATATACCTGAGACCAGTGAGGGGTTTAAAATAGAAACTGATACTATTCCAGGTTTAACAAGACACCACTGTGAAGTAACCAATACGTTATTTAAAATCACTGACGATGAGCATTACACTTTTGAAGGATCACTTATAATATTCAAGATTTATACCAGTCTTTCTCAAAATGTCTCACAAATAAACCACAGCGGAAAAAAAAACAGAACTAAAACAAGTCTAAACTAAGGCTAAACTAATTCTTAAAAGGTGCATTGTGTAACTTTTCTGGTGGAGCGTCTGTCAAATGCTTTTCTCCATGGAGACATTATTGTTTTGTCTGGAATATTTCGCAGTATGGTATTAAACCTTACTATTATCATGGAGATCAAATCAGACCAAGTTACAGGTCCAGATCTTTGGAGAGGCAACCCCGCTCACAGTCAGAACGCCTGTTTTTTGTGTATTTTTGAGCTATAAACCACCCGTCATTTATTAAATTAAGGTAGAGCTGTTTAATGTCATACTGTGGAATATTCCAGGCAGAGCAATGACATAAAAACAAGCAGGTGACGGACTCCCAACCAAAAAATTACATAGTGCACCTTTAAGTATAACCAAAATTTGTATGTAGAGTGTATGTATTTTAGTTTAGTTTAGGTCCCAGTGGTTTATTAGAAGCAGTTTTGGTATCTTCTCATCTGACCACACTATATCACACATAATAATTCCGTATGAAAGTCTATTACTATACACACACACCCTAATAAATCAATGGAGACCAAAACCAACCTCTTGGCAGGAGTAAAACTTGGCACTTGGTAAAACAATAAAAGTTGTTCATTAACTGTATAAAGACTCACAAAGTTCACCCAGGTCTTTCACTTTAAGTATTCTTTCATTCGCCTCGTCTATTGTCTTTTATCTAACATAACATACATCACAGAAATCAGTGAACTCAGACTATACACGGAAAGTCATAGCCCACATCATTTTCTAAGTAGCACCTCTCAACAAGTTTGAATGATTTTAACATCAAGGCGCAGTGGAGTCAACTGTTCCAACCTGAGTGAATACTGTAGTAACTCTGTAAGTGCTACTGTGTACTTGTTCCTTTTGTTCTATAATTTTGATCATGTGACACAAACACCCTGATGATGAGTATGTATGTGCATGTTGAGTTTAAGGTCTTTGCTTGTTCGTCTCACAGTGAGAAATGGGCCAAGATTACAGAGCTGCTCCAAACATGCCTTATATATGATGACACCCCTCACACACCATGCTGTGATGATTCGTAAACATAGCAAGTTAACGTATCATGTAATTGATGCATGAATCCCTCCATCTTGACAGAAGTGTGACAGACCTGGTAAAACAAACTTTATAGTTGTTTTTCCTGCCTATTGTTATATTTTGTTAAACACAGAGGTGGGTGATATAGTGAAAGATTGATTGAAAAATTTTGTTTTGGGGATATACACAATTTATATAATCAATAAAGAATTATACATCTTTAAGTAAAACAAACTTGCAGTGTAATATTTGAAATAATCGTGTAAAGTGGTATTTCTACAATTTAGTTTTACATCTCCCATTTGTTGTTTCCAGTAATGAAAGTATTGATCAGTTGTAAGCATTCAATACTTTAAAGTGTTTTTACTAAATTTCTACTCTTGTACTCTTTTTAAATATGTGCAGACTCCATTTTGTCCAAACCCTAAGCCAGTTTGTAACATAAGTTTGAAAAGTTTGAAACTGATGCCATTAGGCTAATGTGAACTAGAAAATCCACTCCCATTTCTTTGTCTACAAGATATGTTTAAAACCCAAAGCCAGAATTAATCAAAACCTGGACTACTGGGCATATTTTCTGTAGCACCTGCGTTTCATTGGAAAATTGTGGTCCAATGAAAATACTATTCAATTTTCATGCATTATGTTATATAATATTAGTTTATTATTTTAAGTATTTAAAACACATCCTTTCCATTAGCTTCTGAAGCTAAAACCACAGACCAAACAACGATTGTATGCTCCTCAAATTCTGCCCTCTACCAAATATGGTCATTTCTGGTTCCATAATTGTAACATGTTATAAAAATCCCTCTCTCCTCAATGCACAGAGTGACGTCAGGTTGCTCTTTACTGTGAATGACGCTTACGCAGTGTTTGCCTCTCAGCTGTAGTGTCCACCCTGTAGAGACCTCGTACCTGCCCCAGACCTTCTCCTCTGAGCCACTGCTCCAATGGGGTCGTCCCACCACAGCTAATAAAAACTTCATTTCTCCCCTCTTTCCTCTGAGTCAGCAGAAACCACAGTACAGCCCCCCTCCGTTCGCTTTTTTCACCCCTGTACCCCCTCCTCTGCGCGCTGTGTAGTGATCGGTTCACACTGGAATGTCTTAAATAGCCTGCGTCTAATATCTATAAGAGTTTAAAATCCTCAAGTGGGTAGTACACATTCTTTAACGATGCCTATGTACTGGCCGGGGGAAGCTTTATTTGGTGAAACAATTTGTCTCATTTCAAAAATACAAAAAATAGTCATGCAATATTTTGTTTATGAAGTTAAGATTAACTTTAAGATTAAGACCACATGATAATGCGTGATTCTGCTTATACAGTTAAAGTTAAGATAACAAAAGGCCACAGGATTTCAAGATTTAAAGTGAAAATCTCACAATAACAATCAGAAAGATATTGGTATAAAGTAAGTAAGTAGAAAGTTAGAATGGATGGCAGAAATTACATAAGAGTTCAAGACAGCATTAAAAACTAGTATAAACGTATAAGTATAAAAACCTTATTATTGGACTAGATTACAATTCTAAGTAAACTCCCTGTCTAAAACACCAAATATGCTAATTAAACTGGGGCTAAAAGACAAATATGATACACACTGACAGTCCAATTTATACTAATGTTGTATGACGTAGACTTATCACATAAAAAGTGAAAGAGGATGCATGCCACCAATGAAAAAATCACAGCTTGAATACCCATTGCATTTCAGTAGATTTTAAAATTTTTGTTTATAATTCAGATCATTTTAATCATATATATATAGCTAGTTGAAAATATTATACTAAGACTTATATGATACGTGGTATAATAACTGAATCTTGCATTTTGCTATCAAGGTATGTGTATTCCCAAACCTTAGAGCCCTTAACCACTTACTAATTCCCCAATCAAAGCAATGTCATTGTAAGGAATCAACTCTTTACCCAAACACACTCCCTACTGAGAGCAACAAAAGGCAGGAATCCACACAAAAACGTTGAACTTTCCTGGTGGTCAAACCTCTTTCTCTCCCAAAACATCCAGCCCTTTTATCAACCCATCCCAAGCCAGGACAGACAGAGGAATAAAGCATGGAAAACAGAGGGAAGTAGTGATTTTTCTCACCAGATAGTTCATTTTGTCCTGTGGAAGTCAGCTCTGGGCAGGGCCTTTTAGCTCAAGCCCTGTCCAGACAATTCCCCCACTATGTCCGATCTGGGAAAATAACTCCAAAATAGATCCTTAAAAGTGGTCTTGCTTTGTCTCCTGTCCCTGTCTCCTTCAAATACAGAGACTGGTGTTGGAGGGACACATTCTACCGTGGCTCTGTGATCTAACTCTCCAAGTATGAGTCTGTTGCTTGGCCCATTTACTTCTGCACTGCTCCCCCCCTGCTCTCTCGCTCTGACTGCTGTGATCCAAGGAGGGAGAGAGGGGAGGAGACTGTAATCTGACACGTCACTTCCTGCTCGGGTCCTGACATTCCCCCAGTAGTCTGTGATCATTGGCCTAAAGCAAAAGTTTCTCATGCAAATGCTCTCCTCTCCTCCCCCCGGCTCCTATACTTCCACAGTAGTTCTCATCTACACTGGGTTACTCTGTCCTCCTCTGCCCCCTGCTTGAGCCATGCTGCTCTCACACGAAAAAATGGAAATGGGACACAATGGTTTGATTTTGACAAAGGAAGCAGTGTGGACTTGTGGTAGAGATTAGAAGAGAAAAAAATCTACACTTAAAGATACTCAATTGTATAAAAACTTATCTCTAATGATAACTTTTCAACATAATGCTGAATTTAAAAAAGATAAAAGTTATGAGTATACACTGCCTGACAAAAGTATTAGGACGATTGTGTATTTCTGAACTCTGTACGAAACTTCTGGTTGCAACAAGATAATGACCCAAAGCACTCATCCAAACTGTGTAAGGGTCATTTGGAGACGTGTGAACAGCGTCATCAACTGCAGGTTATGACAGTCTCCTGACCTGTCACCCATCGAAAAAGTGTGGGATTATTTGGATATTAAAGTGCGCTCCGGGAATCCAACTAACGTTAAACACCTGTGGAAATGTCTTCAGGATGAGTGGAAAACTATAGAGGATGGATATCTTTAAAAACTGTTGGACAGAATGCCTCGAATTTGTAAAGCTGCGATTAAGGCCAAAAGTGGTTATTTTGATGAAAAAGCTATTTAACTTGATATTGTTACATTTTTGCAATAATATGCGTTTACACATGATGAAATTTGCTTTAATATATCAATAAATTCATTTGTTGTCATTACCAATACGTGTTGTTATCATTATGAAAGTTCAGAAATACACAATCGTCCTAATACTTTTGTCAGGCAGTGTACCTGTTTCAAAACGCATTGACCCGTCCCCATGTAACCACTAAAGGACATTTATAATACAGTAATCCCTTGTTTATCGCGGGGGTTAGGTTCCAGAAATAACCCGCAATACATGAAATCCGCGAAGTAGGACAACTTTATATTTTACAATTATTACACATGTTTTAACGCTGTAAATGCCTCACCACACACATTATACACTTTTCTCAGACTGGTATTAACATTTTCTCACATTTCTCTCTAGTTTAAACACTCAAACTTTCGTAGATTTTCAACAAAATGTAATAATAGTGACGCGTGGGTGGGGTGCGCGCGGACACGTCCGCGCGGACACGTGCACATGGATATGCGTTGTTTTGGAACAACATATCCATGCCATGTGCGAAAGTTGAGTGGAAAGCGACCTGGATATCATTTTGAGCAAGACTCAAGCCACCGCTAACAGTGCAGAACTGGCTGACACGGTTCACTGCTCCGAAGCACCAGCCCTCACCACCCGACCGGGTACGAGCACTTCAGCGAGGGGCTAGGTCTAAAGCCCCGATCAGCTCTACTCCAGTAGCTTTGTCAAATAAATTCAATATCCTGGACCATGAGGATTTTCCCCCACTAACCTGCGCTCACAAGGGTTGGTTGCATTTCACCCCGGCTCCAAAATCAGACCGCCCCGGAGTTCGGGGCATGGCTATCAATGCGTCGCCAATACGGGGTCGGGTCCGTCCGCTAGGCGTGAGGGGGGAAGACCCACTGTCCCCTCTTTGCGCGCGAGTGTCCTCCCCCGCTGCGGCTCCCCCGGCCGCGCGGCGTCCGGGCCAGGCCCGTCCGTGTTGATTCTTGGCTCTTCCATGGTCCAGCTCGTGCAAGTAAACAAAGGCCACACCTCCTGTCACCCAGGCACTCTCGTGAAGGACATCATAGACTCTGTCCCTACCACCCTGTGTGACCATCCCAGGTTTAGACCTGGTCTAGTCCTGGTTTAGTCCAGGTTTAGACCTGGTTTAGTCCTGGTTTAGTCCACGTTTAGTCCTGGTCTAGTCCTGGTCTAGTTCCGATCTAGTCCCGGTCTCAGACTCATGTCTCCACTGATACGTTATTAAAAAATAAAAAATCTGCGAAACAGCGAGGCCGCGGAAAGTGAACCGCGATAGAGCGAGGGACCACTGTATTTACCAGACCCTCCAGGAATTCGCGATGTTGCGATTTGCAACTTCAACGCAACTTCAGCCAATCCCCGCGAATTCAGGGCGGTGTCGCAATTTTGACCAATCACCGCAACTTTCCCGCAATTTTTACTAATTTTGACCAATCATCGGCGACGTATTGAACGCCGACCAACTTCCTTCTGTGTAGGAGACATAACTGAGATGAGGTGCACGGTGCGTTTGTGTGTGTATGTGCGCGGCAGAGGCGGTGGTTCACGTGAGTGTGGGTGTGTGCACGTACGGAAGTATGTGCGTGTAAAAGCGCGCGCTCACCTGTCACACAGAGGAGAGAGTCCGGGTTGGGGTGTAGCCGTATTTTTTGTTGAACGCAAACCATTCATTCATCTTTCACGTTAATCTGTTCATCCTGCTGGTTTTCATGAGTTCCATTTCATCCTGCTGCGCTGTCATAGCTGTGTGCGCTCTTTTTGTAATAAATGCACAAAACGCATATCTGGATCTCAGCGTATCTGTCACCATAGCCTCCTCTTTGCGCCTCACAAATCTGCGAGCCATAGGACCCAACCTCATATTCTCGGCGGCTAAAAGGTTTGAGTTTGGAAGCCGCAACATTCTGCTTTACTTCCGTGTGACAAAACGAAACTGCGGCCGTGTCCCAGTTCCCAGAGTGCACAGCTCGGAGCGCGGCCTGAAGGGGGCTCAGACTGCAGTCAAGGAGGTGCACACTTGCTCAGCCCCGACTGCAGTCCGCGGACCGCTTAACGACTGCGGTCTTCGGACCGCGTGTTAACTGCACATGGGACAAAAAAGAAGTGGGACAGCAGTCGTCGCGCCGGTGTACTGTCGAAATGTGTGACGCACATACCCTTCGGGCCACGCTCCGAGCCGCGCGCTCTGGGAATTGAGACACGGCTTCTAATGGCAAAGAAACATGTCTGCGGCGCCATTTGCCCACAAAAATAACAGCAAAAGACCGCGCGAAACAGTTCCCCTCCTAGTAGTAATTTATTTTCGATGTTGGTAAGGTTGTTTTAGGACCATATCGGTGATCTCTGTGTCTTTGTATTATTCTTTGTCAGGAATAACTCAGTATTCAAAATATTATTCAATTTTAATTACAAAAAGTGAAAATCGCAACTATTTATCGCAACTTTTACTTCTTCCCGCAAAACTTTAATAAATAGCAATAAAACAAATTTTTAAACAAATGTAGTGGTTTTTATTTGAAAGTTGATATCAAAACACGGCACTGACCCCGATTTTGCGACATCAAAGTCTGATAACGAGCCGAGAGAGCGCACTCGCGGCGCAGCTCGGGGGGTGCGGTGTCCGCAGCACCAGAAGAGCACACAAGCTCGCGCGGCCCCGCACACATGTACAAGTTTAATACGAGACATGTACTTTTGTTTCTGAATACAGGACGATTACATTTTTCAACGGACGGTTGGCAACCCTAAACACAATTATACATATATAATACACACCCAAAATTTCAACGTATTTGGAAAAAAAAAAAAAAAACAACAACCACGCGGCTAAAAAAGAAAGCGGAGATCCGCTAAAAAGCGGAACTCTTTCATCCCTGCTTAAAAGCATCGCAACTTTCATCGCAACTTTTTGGAAAAGCTCCCGCAAATTCAGGCATTTTAGCCCGCAACAATCACAAAAAATGCCCGCGAAATCCTGGGGGGTCTGATTTACAACAGAGTGCCTTGGACCTTTGTTGACCACTTTTTTTTCACAACTAACAGTAGCTCAGACAGCAAAAACTATAAATGCAAGGAACTGGTGGTGTCAAATAAGGCATAATTCTAAAATGTGTATGTACAACAATACACAACAATAGCCCAATTTCTTCCTCCAAGGTCCAAACTGTGCTCCAAACTACGCTTTTACTGAAAAACGACTGGCTGTGGACCTCTCACTTAAAAAGTAAATGAAGATTAGGCAATTTCAATATCCACAACAAAATGTCTTCATGGAGTAATTGTAAATGTCTGAAGAATATATTTTGTATTATCTTGTTTAAAAGCTATTCCTGTTATAAGGGTTCAGTTTATAGCACTTTTATTGCGCTCTAGTGACTATAATTAGCTGAATGTACTTTTAATGTTAGCTGTAATTGCCCATTAAAAGGTTTTGAGAGTACTAATCCAGGGTCTATGAGGAGCAGTATTGTTTCAGCTGTTAATTGAGTAGCTTTAACATTATTTCTTTCTTCCTTATTTCTTCCTACAGTAAAATAATGAACTTAAAGAGTGAAATTACTTCATTAGAAAAAAATAATGTAGATGTTTGCACAAAATGAACCAAATAATACACAAAAAAGATGATAACACACAGGTGCATTGTGTAACTTTTCTGGTGGAGGGTTTATCGCTTTTCTTCATGGACGTCTAATTTTGTTGGAAAGTTCCACAGTATGGCATTAAACCTTTATCTTCATGGAGACCAAACCAGACCAAGTTATAGGTCAGATCTGTGGAGAGGCAACCCTCTCACAGTTAGAATGCCTGTTTTTCTTGGTATTTCTGAGCTGCAAGACCACCTGTAATTTAATAAATGTAAGGTAGAGCTGTTTAATGTCACACTGTGAAACATTCCAGGCAGAGTAATGACATCTCCACAGAAACAAGCAGAAGACAGACCCCCAACCAAAAAATTACATTACAATTTTTTGTTTTTTTTTTGTTTTTTGTTTTTAGCTTTTGGGGAAGTAAATACAATCATAACCCCCCAAAAACCCACTATGTTCTAACAGTGTAAAAGGGGTTAGCTGTGAATAATGCTACAAAAATGGCTGGACAGACTGAGACAGAGCTGTGTCATACAAAAAAAGCTTAACCTGGCAATAAGGCAAGTATCCACAGACACCTGTCAATCAAAGTCCCTGCCTGTCAGGTGCTGTGTTTGATGGAGTGTAAACAGATGCAGAGGAATGCTAAAGCGCAGTGTCATTTTGTGTACAAACATTTCCCTCTGAATAAAGTCGGCATGGATTCTCTTTTGGGATGCTCGTGAATGCCATACTTCCTGTCAGATTTGGATCACTTGCGTCATACAGACATACCAAGGATGGAACACGGGGTACATTGTGTGTTTCTGACCAGTTCAATGTCAATTCAAGAAGGGACCACCACTGTCTACCCTGCCTGCCCAACTCTGACATGTAGGTCAGTGAGCTTCTGAATATGGAAAATAGTCAACGCAGGCTTTGTTTGTGTCTACACTTGGCATTTAGTTGGACAACAGGCTCCTGCATAATACAAGTTCGTAATACCAACCTCCAGCACAATCTGACATCAGTAAATATGGGACACTTAAAGGTCCTTTATTATGCTAAACTGACTCCTGTGAGCATTGTCATGTTATGTTGTTACCCTGACAAAATCATACATGTTTCAGCATTTATTATTAGCCTATCTATGTCTCCAAAGCTCAAAATGCTCTGTTCCACCTTGTGATGTCATCTTGTCTTTCATGTTAACAACCTCTTTTTACCTTTTGTTCTAGGGCTGAAATCATCCAAATGATTCCAGTTAATGTGTATGGAGTTTAAAAACACTTTAGAGCACTTCCTGTATTGCCACATGACATCAAGGTGGAATAGTTTGTTTGAGAGAAAAACAAAACCTAAATATGCAGGATGTGTTTGTTACATGTTTGTGAATGAAACAAAATACAACTCCAGGTATGACTGGTTTGAGCTAAAATATAGTGGTTATGGTTCAATAATAAATCATAGTCTACAATAACTATATCCACATTATAGTTTCTTGCAAATATAAGATATTTTATTTTACAGTTTGATTAGGTTTTACTGACTTGAAAGGGAAATATTTTCTCATATTTAAATCTTAAATAAGTAACAGTAATATGCAAACATGTAAAAAATGTCAATGGGAACCGGTCTTCACAAATACCCCTCCAGGCAACGGCCAGTCAACATGTCTTTTCTGGTTTTGTACAACACAGAAGGGATGTGTCACAGCAGAGGCTTATGTATGATGTCAAACCATCCCGGGGTCAAAGGTCATGCATGAGAATGATGTGACCGTTCGATCAGACCCTTCTCCACAGAAGAACCCCTCGTCCACTGAATGGCTCTTTGTACTGCAAACTTCTGTTTATCTGCTGTTAAAATTATTTACATAATTTATATAGCACATATATTGTAATTCATATTTTTATAGTTTGAAAATATACATTTAATATTGTTTTGACTAAGTTGACTGTTACATTTTGTAATTATATTCTTATACTATAAGACCATTCACTCTGTCCTGAATAAGTCAAAACGAGACATTCTTATTCTTAATATGCTTTTGCAAATGAAAGGTTTGGATATTTGATCTAAACACTTTAATGGTGTCTATGAATTTTGCAAAGCTAACAGCTCCAAAGCGCTGTGTCCCTCCACACTGAACATGGCAGAGTGAATCATGCCAAAGGCACTGCTTTGTTCTTCTGGGCTCCACAATCAGCTCTTTGACAGAGACGTGATGTGACAGCTCACACTCACACTGCATGATGCGTGTTCACCTCCATGTCGACTGTGTAGTGCATCCAACTGCTCTGGGCCCATGAACAACACACTCATGTGGGATTTTAATTATGGATTAACTGTCAAGTTAATATGAATATGTGTTCAGTTATAATAGCAAAAGAGGGTCTATAAAACTGTTTCCTCAAACTACTTTAGGAACTTTAGTTCACGTTGGTTGCCATCTGTTCCTGTAGGTTCATTCAGTGAAAGATCAGAATTTGCTAAGATTATCATAATTAGCTGTTTGCCTGGTGCTTAAGCCAAGTCGACCCAGAAGTTGTGGATAGAAACATGCATATTAACACTGCAGAAGAACTCAAACACTCACTGACACAGCACTCATGTAGTTTCTGCAGAAGTGTGTTGACACTGCAAACAGCATCTATAGCCTCCATGTTACCATGCGGTGCCATACAGGGAGCTGTGTGTTTACTTTTCTGTTCCTCCTGACAGATGCCTGGGTGACATTTGCTGTAGAGGGTTGGCAAAGGGTATCCTAAACAAAACAGTACTGCTCGGTGGAAGGAGGGCGCAAATGGCATGCTAACCAACATCAGTGTCATCATTCCATGTACCTACCTCCGCCTGTTGCGCCCCCTGCAGGCAGTCAAACATTCTACAGAAAACCTAAAGAAATATAAACACACCAGATATGAGACTCAAAGCTACATTTATTAATATTATACATTTTACACATTTATTTGTGCAACTATAATCCATCGCTATCCCTGGAAGGTGGCAAAGTAAAGGTTACCTTCCAATCAGAGAGTATCATCTGCAATCTGGTTTCCATCCCTCATCCACATTCACTTATAAAGGGGGTTGCTATGGCAACTGAGCCTGAAGGACCAGCAAATGTGTCTGGACTGATCTAGATCTGCTGATAACACACACACACACACACACAGCCATCTTAGATAAATCCAGCGACTGAACACCTGCAAGTCCTAGACAGATCCAGAGATCCCCCTTTACTCTAGAAACAGACCTGCTTAACTTTATATATCAAGGAATATAAAAAGACCAAATGGATAACATCTTTGGATTTGAAGTCTGCATTACAAATTCATTTTGATAATGAATATTCATTTAGCTACTAATTGCTGTCGTAATCTTGTATTATGCAGCCAACCAAATGTCCCAGCAAGATAACATTCTTGCCTGGTGAAGAGGATCTGAAGTGTGGCCAGCTCAGCACAAACACAGCCCATCTATCATCAGTGTTCAAAACAAAGGCATTTGGACATGCAGAGATGCCAGTCCTCCAGAGGCTACTGTCTTTTAATAGGCCATCACAAGTGGAGTAGGCTAATGAGCATTGGGTCTTATTATAGCACACTTCTATGTAACAGAGCTCAGAGTCAAACACACAGGTCAAGTCTCAGACAGCCATCACAGGGGCCTGCCTATCACCACATCACATATCAGCAGAAAGCACTCGCCAGTGTTTCTAATATACAGTCCACACACACCCAGACACACATAAGACTGTCTTCACTTATTTGATTTAAAACTCGGGATTCTTTTTTCCTATTGAAGACCAGTTGAAAGAAGAAATGCATTTGACTTATCACTGCAATTTCAAACATACACTGACAATTTCAGAAAATATTTAATACTCTTTGTACACATTTTAAGGATTACGTTTGCAATAGAAATTTCAATCAAAATTCAGCTCACACACCCTGGAGCATTGACATTTTTATTTGAGAGAAGACTGAAATATTAACTACAAGCCAATAGAACCAAACATAAGACTGTACATATTTATAGATATGTAAATTACAGGGTTAGTGGAATTAACCTTTTGTATGGTTTTGTGTTACCTAAATAATTGCAGCATATGGGATTTTAAGTATGACCATTCTAGTAGCTAATTTAATCAACTCTAATTGATTTTGCAGCTCTAAATGTCTATTCAAAAGATAACTTCTGAATCACTGGATTTTGCACAAATATGCCTTGCTGGCCTCTCAAGTTACAGCCTGTTGTTTGCAGTTTGCGGTCTTGCGTGTTGTATGTATAACATCATGCATATTCTGCGTTACGCCTGTGGGCCATAGTTCACATTACAAGACGTATGAATGTTGGAGATGCTGTAAGGTTAGCGATCCAAAGTAAACACAACCGGAAAGGTCACAGCAACAAAGGAGGTAGGTTAGTTGCTTTGCTATAAGGAAAATAACAGAACACGTAGAATTTGGTGAAATTTTAAGTAAAATATTAGGTTAAAGGTTTAAAATGTTTGTAGAATCCCTCAGTCATCCAGGTAGAATCCATGACAAAAGAAGACTGACTTAAGAAGCAGTATTCGACCAAATGGGTTCGTCACTAGTTTCTTTCCAGGAATGTTCCACAGTGTAGCATTACACCTATTTTTCTCTATGGAGACAGCAGAGCAAAGTTACATGTCAGAACTGTGGCGAGACGAGCCCACCCCAAGTAAGACGTTTTTAAGTCATTAAGGACATATGTTATTGAGTAAATGCAATACGGATACGTTTAACGCCATAAGGGGGCATTCCAGACAAAGCAACATCTCCATGGAGACAAGCAGATGGCATAGTGCACCTTTAATTTCATACTGTGTGTGGAACATTCTTGACCAAGCAGTAAAATCTCCAATAGGACAGGCAGGAGACGAACCATGATCTTCACTCTTATACATGCTGCTTACTATTCTATCTAATATAGTTTATGAAACAGAAAAAGAAACAGTAAAATAAATAAAAAGTTAATTTAATTTTATATACGAGTAAATATCTGGTTAAAATCCTGGTCTATTTATGCAAAACAGGGCCAGTGCTGCCATCCAGATCTCTACTCTTTAAGTGCTTCATAAACTGGGAAGTGCATTTTCTGAGGCATAAACAACTTAAATTACCCCATAATCTACAAACTACTTTATTGGTTTAACATGGGACTAAATGTTTTATCAAGTATGAATCTTACATGGCCCAGCTCTTAGCCTCCACCCGCAGATAGTAAGACACATCACATAAATGAGGTTACACGAGTGAAGGATGAGGAGTAGTAGAACTCTAGTGCAATACGATCTCCAATATTCCTGACCCATTTTGCCGATTTTCTCATGCACGTGCTGGACTGATGTACTTTGGCCCGGTGCCTGCTCCCTCTCTGTGCGGTCGGAGAAAGTACCAGTCTCCAGTGTGCCACCATCAGTGCTCATTCAATCCCCGGCGGGTCCTTGGACAGATCCCAAGAGCTTGACAAGTTTATTTGCAGTAGTAGCTTACGTGCCCACCTCTGTTTGACCTGGAGCCCCCTGAATGCCCTCAGATGGAACAATATTTTCAGTATCAAAATTTATAGTGGGGGCTTTTTCTTTGTTCTAGAAAATAACTTTTTCAAAGACCTGATGTATAAAGGCTTGAATACATTATTTCTATTACTCACCATGTCGATGCACTAACTGCTAAATTACTGCAGGTGATGTTTTTAACATTGTTGCTCACTTAGAGAATTTTTTGATATATTTTTTAATATCTATGTCTATATTTTAATAAACTATATAACGTACTTCACAATTTGGTCTAGTGTCACGATACTAACATTTCAAACTTAATTTTGATAGTAAAGAAAGTATAGAAATTGATTATCTTTAGACAAAAGAATATAATTTTCAACAAAAAATAGCAGCTCCTTTAATATTATCATGTGGTCTAATTCCATTTTTGACACACAATAACAATAAAGCTTTTAAGGTCAATTTCTGTCCTACCTCTGTGATTTTCAGCATCGATAAATATTTCAAATGAGTATTAATAGTTTTTATATTAGTTGTAGTATCCATTACAATCTCGGTATACATTTTTTAACAACCCTAGGCATAACATGTCAAATGTGATACTACACCAATCACAGTTAAGCAGGATAATCCCCATTAACCATTTTTAAATACACAGCATCATTAGAGGCTTGAGCTGTAACAAATTAATAGCTGAATGAACCTATAATTAGCCACAGAAGTGATTTATTCAACCTTTCACAGCTCATTGTACACATGATAAATATTGAGTCCCAAAATATATTGTTCCAGCTTTCATAAATTTGCACAATAAGTTGATATAGTAATTATCGTGATACAAATCCAATCTAAAATAGCTCAAAAGCACACACCCTTGTGGCCTATTGAGATTGAGTTAAAGACAGTGATTCAGGGAAAGCACAGATTATTATTGTCAAATTATGGTGAAAGCTGCTGAGGCTTTAGTGGCAACTGTGTGGAAGTGCTTTATTTTTACAGGCATGTTATTATGAATATGGATACTGTAATATATGGTAATGGTGTCGTTACAGCCTGAGTACAAAACTGATTTACATTTGGAGCACATTTACGACAACATAAAATGATTTTGCATAAAGCAGGGACATTACAGGGGGCACGTAATACATAACTACATTCAAAAAGGTTTGTAAATCCTAAAGTAGAATTTACTGACCTGAAAATTGCAACAGAAAAAGCTTTTGTCCAACTTTCAGAGTATACTCTAAGGAAAGACCAATAGCTCTTAAACCTGTTTTTTGGAGGGGCAGGAGGAAGTTCAGGAGTAACAAAGCTCTCATTTAAAACACAAAAAATCATATACTATTTACTGGCTGTAGTTTGGGCTTTTTTTTTTTAATTGCAGTCCCTATGACATAAATCCTTCAATAATAGATCAATGGCATGGTTTAACGTTAAGATATAGGTAAATAGGTTAAAGGTTCTTCACAGTAGGGTATTAAACCTTTCTATCTTCACTGAGACCAAACCAGATCAAGTTACAGGTCAGATCTGTGAATAGGCAACCCCGCTCACAGTCAGAATATTTCTCTAGGTATGTTTGAGGTATAAAACTACCTTTAATTGAATAAATGTAAGGGGCTGTGTAATGTCAGACTGTGGAGCATTCCAGGCAGAGCAGTGGCATATCCACAGAAAAAAGCAGGTGATGGACCCCCAACCAAAAAGTTACATAGTGTACCTTTAAGGTTAAGCAAGTAGTAATTTTGGTTAAGGTATGCTTCAGTCTGCAGGAAATTAATGTAAGGCATGGAAGCATGGGAATCACACTCCTCAGCCTCCCCAGTAAGGTCTATTCCAGGCGTACTGGAGAGGAGAATTCGACCGATGGATGGATGGATGGCATGGAAGCATAGAAACCCAACGTGTGTGTGTGTGTGTGTGTGAGCGTGCGTGTGTTTGTGAGTTATTCGTTATTATACACAAATAACTCATACTCATAACTCATAATTTCATCCATGGCCAATTAATAATAACCTTAAAGGTTTTTTGCTGTCAGACAAACAACCCACAATTCTAGCCTCTTTTGCCGATACAATTGCAATGTTTGCTATTACCATTTTTCACTCCACTGTGCTATTTGGATTGCAGACTAGTGAAGCATTTGTTGGCAGATATCGCTCTACTCCAGCCAGCACACAGTCACACAGATGCAGACTGGCTCATATTGTGCTGCTGCGGTTCACAATAGCACTAGCTCACTGCACAGAGACCTTAATGACTCCACCATCTGAGGCTGATGTGTGGAGTATTACAGGGCCGTCAGCAGAAAGCCCGCGGTAAGAGCTATCTCAGCACAAACTCCACATGTATCCTCATCATCAGGTCTGCACCGCCCCGCTCTCTCGCCGACTGCAGTGTTTCCCGGTCTGGCTTTTTAAAGTGCGTATGACAGATTTTTATGACTCTCTAATTTTGACTTAATCTGGTGGAATTATACTATTGTAAATGTAAATTATAGTTTTACACCAATTAAGAAGCAATTTCTGAAGAAAAGTTGAAAAAAGGAAGTAGAGAGTTCTTAACACTCTGCATCACTCTAGGGAGAATTCTCTCCAAACCTTTTTTTTTTCTGATACTTTAAACACAACATAAAGACATTTTCTTGTATTTGTTTTCAGTGATATGTTGAACATCGGTCACTGGTTTAGTTCATTGTGCAGTAAGAAGAAAATGGATGGATCTTATCTTGTATATCTTTTATTTGTCAGATAATAATTTCTGTGTTAACTTAGAGGAGTTTTGTTTGGTAACAGTTATGAAATTCCCTAGTGTGATGTCACAATTTCCAATCAGGAAGTAAAATTTTTAAAAAAAGGGCAAATTGGGAAAACAAGCGTGAATGTTTTTGCAAAACTCTTAAATATTTTAGTACAAATGTAACCTTCACTATACTTGTATGCATACACTGGGTCCAGTAGGTGTATCCAACTTAGTATTTTTGGCATGTTGTTTTGGATGTGAGCTGGAATTTAGGCTTAGGAATAAAGGAGTGATGGTGGTTGGTAGTGACTAGTACCGAGTAGGCCTGTCATGATAATAATTACCACTACTATATTGGCTTATCACTTAGTATATGAAAGGGGAACATGTATGTATATATACTGTATATATAAATATAAATATATATATATATATATATATATATATATATATATATATATATATATATATATATATATATAGAGAGAGAGAGAGAGAGAGAGAGAGAGAGAGAGAGAGAGAGAGAGAGAGAGAGAGAGAGAGAGAGAGAGAGAGAGAGAGAGAGAAGAGAGAGAGAGAGAGAGAGAGACGTAGACGTTTATATACGGTACCTCACCTTACGAAATTAATTCGTTCCAGAAGTGGTTTCGTAATGTGAAAAATTCGTAAGTTGAGTAGCTATTTCAATGGAAAAAGCCTGATTCGTTCCAAGGCCCCGATCCAAGTTTTTTTTTTTATAGTGTAACTTTTTTTTATAGTGTAACATTGTGTTCTGCGTGTTTCTTACATTTGTCTCTCGTTTAAACACTCAAACTTTCATAGATTTTCAACAAAATGTATTAACAGTGAAGTGTGGAAGGGGGAGGGGGGAGAAAACCTAAACACAGCTCAAAGCTGTCTGTCTCTTCCGGGGCCGTGCCACAGTGTGCGAGTAGTTTGGTGCGTTTAAGCAAAGTTTATCCGTGTGTTTGGTGTGTCATCTCTTATTTTTGATCAACAATGTGGTTACTCAACCTGGACTACTTGTTGCTGTTGCGCTCTCTCGCGTACTCTTTGAGTCATGAGACAAATGAACCGAGTGCGCTCCGGGGAGGAGCCCTCCCGCGGATTACCTTTAACCCGGAGTTTTTACTTCAACTCCGGTTCTACACGAATGTCGTGCCTCCTCCAGACATTCCACCGGTTACTTGTATTCACGGAATCCTGGCTCAACGAATCGGACCAAGATGAGGATTTGTCTCCGAGCGGCTTTGGGACTCCGCTCAGACTGGACCGCGACAGGGAAGTAACCAGCAAGACTCGGTGGTGGAATGTGCTGCTACATCAATGAAAGGTACTGTAAAACTGTTGTTGTGCGGATCTGTACTCCAGACATTGAACTTTTATCAGTATTCTCTTCGGCCCTTTTACCTGCCACGTGAGTTCCAGCAGCTGTTTTTACTATTGTGTACGTGCACCCCCGGGCTGCCGCTGCTGCCGCTGCACAGCTGATTGGTGACGTCACGCACCTGCTCGACACAATCTGCCCCGACGCCCCAAAGTTTATTCTGGGGGACTTCAATCCCACGAACGCATGCTAGAGCAGGTCTAGACCTGGTCTAGACCTGGTCTAGACCTGACACACGTGTCTTCTCCCCTTCCCCCCACACTTCACTATTAATAATTTTGTTGAAAATCTATGAAAGTTTGAGTGTTTAAACGAGAGGAAAATGTGAGAAAAGTTTAAATTCAGTCTGAGAAAAGCGTATAATGTGTGTGGCTGAGTGCACATTATTAGAATTTTTGAGATTTCGCGTTTCGTAACTTGAATTTTCTTTCGTATCTAGAGACAAAAATTTACCGTGAAGGTGTTTCGTAACTTGAAATTTTCGTTTGTTGGGTCATTCATAAGGTGAGGTACCACTGTATATATATATATATAGACGTCTCTCTCTATATATATATATAGAGAGAGAGACGTAGAGACGTGAATAAATATATATGTGTGTTGTAACTCATGCCTTTAAATGATACTGTCTATTTAAAAATGGTTTACCGGGATTATTCTGCTTTATTGCTTTTGCGTTAATGTTATAAAGTAGTTTTAATATCATTTATCATTATATTTCTCTGTAGCAATATATCATGCTTCAAAATTGTTGTTATCGTTTAAATACTAAGGTTATAGTACAGGCATCATAGGGAAATTTGTCCTTTGCATTTAACCCATCCTTCAATGCCGTTGGTGCAACCTGTCAGAAACAACGGGTACTACAGTGCTGTACAGTTGCACTAGGCTTGGTCAGGACTATCTTAGCTGGAAGATTTCACCTACTGTGAATCTTTGAGGTTGATGGGAAGCTGGGGTGCCTGGAGGAAACCCACCAACAGAGACGAGGAAAAACATGCAAACTCCGCACAGAAACACCTTGGAGTCAGACCCTACCACATACTAAACATTACATGCTGGGTCATTCCAGAATTGGAGGACATTTTGGCTTTAAAATTCTTGAAAAATAAACCTTCACTTTTCTGATTTTCTGCTACATATTCATCAATAATAGGTAATAAACTATCAAATGCTTGATTAGCTCAGCTTACGGTCAATGGTACAATTTTTATTACATGATTTATTTGGTTTATTTATTTACTCTAATCACAGTAACAGGGTTGCAAATCCGCACTAATGTTAGCTTTATCTCAGGAGTAGAAGCTGTTTAGCTGTTACTGCTAATCACGAGGAAAAATGTATTTATGCAAATAAGTAAAGGAAACAAAAAGAGTAATTGTTTTATTCTGATCATATGCATAACAGGGTTGCATGAGGTAGAGTGAGACATTCAATCAAAGCCAACTATGTTATAAAAATATGAAAAATAGAAGAGAAGACAAACCTTTGCTCTACCCATTCTTTTGGAAAACTGTTTGATGATGTCAAGTCCAGGGTATCATGTGTTTCTGCTTTCTTCTTCTACCAGGCTAAAAATGTTATGGTAACAGGGTTGTGTGCATGTTGTGGGACACATGTTCCATGAATAATAATTATTATTTGAAATATTATCTATTAAAACAAATGTTCCCACAGTTACAAGAGATGGCAAAGAAACAAATAATACAAAAATAAAAAAAATAATTTTAACTGTTTTATTTGAGATTCAATTTGGTCATTAGAGGGGTGGGACAAGAGGAAAATGTCATTTTGTGGGGTACTCCAGATTTATTTGGTATTTTAAAAACAATTTTCAAGCATTCTTTTCTCTTAGTTTTTTAGATTTGGTCTCAGGACAAGTAAATTCACTCAGAAACTGTATGTTTTAGTATTTTGTATACGGATTATTTAATATTTGATGGGTGGGACGTAAAATGTCCTCCAATTCTGGAATGACCGTGCTACATTTTACACACATAATTTAGTTTTCTTAAAGTGCCTTGGCAGGTATAATAACTGGACAAACACAATTACGCGGCTTTAATTGACTTTAATTTCAAGAGCCAATACAATGCTTACTACTGCAAAATGCATCCGTCTGACATTCAAAGGAAGAAATGTACTGGAGCTGCTCATGCACAATATTAAATACATGTGCGATGTAGTTGAACAATAAAATATACAAAATTAGGGGATTTTAGCATGGCTGGAAATAGATGTGGATAACATTTTTTGCCATTTAGAGGAAGTGCCATGTGATATGACACCTCTTTTACCAACTCCTAATAACAACCTCATTTATCAATATGTAGTAAACAGGCTGAAAGTCTATCATCACATTGACATTATTACACTGCCTTTCCCCAAAGTGATCGCTCCCAGATTGCGTTTTTTGACATATATGAAGGGTATTGTCCACATGTTTCACACCTGGTCATCTCCGTCAGACTTAGAGGTGACGACGGCTTGGGTGGCAGTATCACTCGCAATAACACATCACACACAATATGGAAGCTGCGCATTTAATCTGTCCAGCTGCCATTCTGTCAATTGGCTGTGAACTGAGAGGCCAAGCAATTTACTCCCCACAAAGGCTTTTCGGAGCACTTTGCACTGTGTATGTGTGAGAGACTTGGAGACAGGGGGATTAGATGCTATATGTGTAGGATAAAAGCTCCTGCCTGAATGATGAGAAGAGAGGAAAGGAAGAGATGGAATAGGTGAGCTGTCTGACTTCTTAAGTGGCATTACTTCTAGCTCCCAGGTTCTGTAAAGGCAGTTCAAAAGACCCACAATGTGTTTCTGTGCTGGCCAGAACACATGCATTACTGCTGTCACAAAGCTTTTTACCAAGGCATTCACTGCAGCCTGGTTTACCTGAAACAAAATACAGGTCAAAAAGATAGGGCAGCTTTTTACCAATAGTTTATGATACCAGTGGGGTAAAAACAGGATAAATCATAAAGGACTGATCATAAAAAGCATGTACTGTTGTTCATGAAATCAAAGCGGTACATGATCATGTCACTGGCACAGTCCCTTTTGTTTGTGGGCATATTATTTCTTAACTTGACTAACCAGACTCTGTGAGGTAAAGACAGCCTCCGGCGCCCTTTCACCACCTTCACCTTCTCCGTGTGCACCTCTCAGTGCATCCTGCTGCTTCCAGCACACATTCAATCAGCCCCAACAAGATCCATCATGAGCAGGGCACAGGTCAAACTGTGGCTCAGCCCTGTCCCTCCGCCAGAGTGACTGGAGCAAACACGGAGGCCAGCTTTTATCTAAAGATCATCCTCAAAGACTGTGCAGGACACACTTGCCCATAACATTCTTCTTACTATGACACAAATTGCTACTAGCCAAACTGTAGGTCACATTTAATTAACATTCTGATGATTACCTAGGCATACGCAATTCAACAAATGAACCACTGGTATAAAATACTATAGAATATTAGGCCTACAGTACATGTCTTTGTAAAATATAGGCCTAACAGCCATTGAAATAACCAAGAGAATTAATAATACATTAATATACATTAATTATGTTTTTGCACAGGTGAAATAGGCTCATCTAAGATAATCAACACCTTTATTGATGCACCTCCAATCCAATTAATCTTTTCGAGAGCCGAAAAGTAGACCCACAGCACAGGCCTGTGATGAAACACATCCTCAGGAATGTACTGTAGAGCAACACAACAAGCTCCATCCAGCCCTCTGCACTCCGCCACCTGAGGCATTAAGTACGGGCGCAAACAGCTGTCTCCGTGCGCTGACAGGCCGGGTCCGACCAGAATAGCATGGCACCTCAGCCTTAGTATGTGGCCACTCGACTAAAGAGCAGGCTGGCATGTGGCATAGCCTACTGTAAGTCCAGTGATACGACAAAAGGCAGCGGCTCACTGGCAACACCCATGACGCGCTACCCACAGCTGCTGCTTGTCTAAACCAAATCCTCTCAAGTGCGCACGGTAACAAGACGGAGTTGTGAAAGTTGGCATCCTGTGCCAAGTGTGTGGGTCTGGACTGGGTGTGTAGCAGACAGACGGAGGATCTGTATTACGCACAGGCTTCTCCTTACTGTATGCGTAAAGAGTTAACCTGCACAATACGTCTAAAGGGCCCTTGAGCAGGCACACTATTTGTTTAGCCTCAGGGTGGGAATACTCACGGGGACAGACATTTTGCAGCTCCTTCCCGCGGCTCCTGCCAAACCAGCGCTGATTTTCCCTTGACAGATACAGTCGCGTATTCGTTATCGACTCCCCACTGCTCGGTGCTCCCGTTGTCAGTCCACTGTCCTCCACGCCATGCTTACGATGTAAAAGAGTAGGCAGACATGCGGTAGTGAGGGAGCTTTCCTCCGGCTCTGCAGTGTGTGGAAAGGCCGGTGGCTCGTTCCTCCCGCCTCTGCCTCGTCTGCTCCTCCGCTCCGTCGCTCCTCCTTTTGATTTCGTCAGAAAATTGTTCTTCGACTTTTTATCAAATCCCTAATAAATGCATTTAAATAGGGATTGGATTTGCCCCTAAACCCCGTC
This sequence comes from Paratrypauchen microcephalus, assembly GCA_036785185.1. NCBI lineage: Eukaryota > Metazoa > Chordata > Actinopteri > Gobiiformes > Gobiidae > Paratrypauchen > Paratrypauchen microcephalus. The sequence continues at coordinate 1,086,701 of JAVJIX010000020.1, read as the reverse complement.
GCTGTCTCGTCTGTTATTGCCCCACTGTCTGAGTAAAGATCTTTCCAACAGGAGCCCGTTTGGTACTGGACCTGACGCCGTCCTCCTCTGGCATCAGCCCGCCCTTAAAGGGACCCTCTCGGCATTCCTAATGCTGACCATAGACCGTGTGTTGACAGCACACAGTTCAATCAGTGCCACTTTTAAAGGTGCAATACACCGCAAAGAACCAATCTTCACATAAGAATGCACGCTTTGTAATGAGTCTGAGAGGTTCTGGAACAGAGCGAGATGCAAATCCTGTGATCACGTCAATCAGGGCTATATATAATGTTTGATTGATTGATTGATATAATGAAACCCCAAAAAAATCAAATGCAAAAAAATGAACCTAAACTAAACCACCCTTGTTTAGAGACAGTCATACAGAGATAATAAAGTCTGAATAATCATGAAGCCAATTACTAAGATAAGCACTGATTTAAATCATAAAAACACAAATAAATAGTTAATCTGTTTCTCCACTAATAACCTTAGGTTTAGTTCTGTTTTGACTAAAAACTTCTGTAAAGTCTATGTGACATATTATTGAGCTACTAATGAATATTTTTTCTTTTTTTTCTATTCTGAAGGAGATCCCTTAAAGTATGAAGTACAACACCATAATGTAAAACATATAATAATGACTTTTCAATGCTGCACTGGCTTCAAATGCTGCAACAAAACATGCATGTCATGATCAAACTGTTTTAATCCAACTGTATCACATGACTAGCTGATAATCAAACAATAGCAAGAAACAACATATTTAACATTTATGCTGAGGGCAAACTGGGTTGTCCGCCTGTGTCCAGATATCATAATGAAGAGTACTGTGAATTTGACAAAGAAATAGGCTGACTCATACTTCGACAATGTCAACCAAATAAACACAAATCTGGTGTACTTTGCCCTCAGTACAGCGTAGTGCTTTTGCAGAAATCTGTGACAAAAATGTTCGAATCCTGCACACAGCAGCTGAGTGCCTCATAGGGGACAGCAGAAATCCAGAAGTTACAAAATGAGAGAAATCGTCCCCTCCTCTGCTCTGCCGATGTCCATCTGTGTCATTGCTTCATGTTGCTGAGACGAACTGTTTTTTCTATCTCAAACTGTCGGTGGTCAACACGCTCCAAGAAGTTCTTCCGCTCCACATATCTACATGAGACACAAGCACGGGCCCAGTATTAGAGAGATTTTAGTCATTATTTCATTTATAACTACAGAGCGCATCACGAAAGCTGGGCTTTATATTCACTTGATTACTACAAGGGTATATAACATGTATGGAAAAATGAAAAGGATCAAAACTTCTGTGGCATCCATAGTCCCCAATTTTAACAGCAGATGTTGATGTGCCCTTTTCTTTCATCTTATACCATTTACACCATCAGGACCCAGTGAAAACTGATTTTTCTCTGTTTATGTCTATGGCAGTATTGTAACCACCATGAAATTGAATTATTTGACATTTGCCCTTAGTCTTGAGATGGTGAATTGAAACACACTTTCAAATAGTTAAATAAAACAATATGGTCTCTTATGGTAGTTTTCTTCACCTCAACTATTATATCTTAAAGTCAGAGGAAACCGCATGTTATAAGTGATGGACTATGAGCATGTATAAATTGCATGTGGAGCACTGAATGACAATGAAGCCAACAGGCTGGTGTTATTTCCCCTGGGCAACCCCTTTCCCATCTGTTCATGCCTTTTTCACAACAGTCCTTATATTCACAGAGCTGAATGTGAATTATGCATTTTTCCTCCCTGAATATTTAGGGGTCATCAGTTTCAGACAGTAGTACTGGTATTAAATGTTTCACTGGTTGGTGTCTTACCCCTCCCGGCCTCTGTTGTGGATGGCTAGCTCTTCACTGATGCCTTCCTCCGATTTGAACGCATCCCAATCCATCTTAGACTTCTCTAGCGTACTCATCTTCTGCTTCTTCCCTCCAATACGACCAAGAATTCCAGATAACCCTGCTGGCCTCTTTGCTCCACTGAAAAAACACATACATAACCATTAGAGGAAAAGGTTATTCCACTCCAGTTTTACCTATAAGATGTCATTGTAATAAACATTTTTAATATGTAAATGATTTCTGTTCAGGAGTGTAGTGCCATGGCATTTATTGTATTGATTATGAATTATAGGCTATATTCAGTGTTATAAAAAAACACATTTGTTTATGCACTGAAACAATATAAGCACTTCCCTTTATTAAAACAGTTCTGACAGTCCCACAATGACTAAAAGTGAGGCACATTTTGTAGAAGTGATTCCCACAAAGGTCTTAAATCCCTGATGCTCCGATGGCATTTATGTAAAAATGTGTTTTATTTTTAGACTCTTGTATTTGTGTCTGCTGACCTGTGTCACTCTATAACCCTGGGCCTTCCTCTGTGCCACATTCAATACATAACAAACTCCCACAACACAAGAATACATTTTGAAGGGTAAATTGCTAGTATTTCATAGGTCTATTATGCTCCTTCTTTACTACAGTTTAGAGATGGGAAAGATTAGCACTGATAAAAGTGCACAGCATTATCTCGTGCGCGGACAACTCCCTTTCAGCCTCTCACTCTGTCCATTGTGATAAATAGGAAATGGCTTGTGGACATACTGTGCTTCCTGTCTGAGGGAAGATGGCTTCCTTTATCCTGTTCAGGGATTTTGAGGCCAGATATGCACATTCCTTAACTATTTGCTATTACAAGAATAGAACATACATAGAGCGAAAACCACACTTCCTCCACAATGTTGGGATTCCTGGCATGTTTACGCCATATTGTCATCTTATTTGCAGAAGAGTGACATATTAAAGGAATTGTAGGTTGAGTAAACAAGGCAAGGAAAATTAAATATAATAATTCAAATGAATTAATAATTCAAATTTGAAACTTTGATTTTTTTTTATGTGTGTACCTGGATGCAGTGGCAGAAGATGGACTTGGTGAAGAGCTCTCTTCCTCTTTTTCTTTCTTCTCCTGTGTAGAGTTCTGACTTTTTAAGAAACTCTTGGCTTCTCGGGAGTCTGCTGCCACCTCTTTGTTCACCCTGTAAAACACACACAAGATATCTTATAGTCTTACACTTGAATAAACACATTCACAAATATTATTATTGGTAAAAACAACCATGCAATAATTAGCAATAATTATAAGAATCCTTTCTTTATCAACGTACCACAGCAATTCATTTGGAAATGACTTTGGCAATAGTAAGAACCAATCTCATCTGTGCCAGGGACAAGGACAAAATTATTCATTGTAAATCTTAAGGAAGTCTTACTGGTAGCCTTAATTATAACAGAAAATTTGATTGCTATAAGAAACCACTGGTGTGGTGGTCACATAGACTGAGGCTTTGAGAAATAACAGTTGTATCCTTTGGGAAAAGAGCTCTTTACTGGTGGCATCTATCATAGCACTACTCAGAGTCTGTCCCTGTTATCCGTGCTAATTATATTCAGCCATAATTACTGCATGGATGATGAGATGGTGAGTGTGTTTTAAAAGGGCAAGTGTGGTTTTAAAGATGCATATCTCCCAGACCAAGAATATTACAGTCCATTTAAAATTAGGATCTTCAGGAAGGGTTTTTGTTTCTGCAGCCAATGAATTTTGAGAGAGATAGTGAATAGGATTGGTTTGTGGACAAAATCCTAAAAAGCCACACATCATATATTATATCACTGCATATCACATCTTGTAACATTTATAATTTCTTACTGAAGAACAGAGGAAGCCACATATATGTGGATGTTTGTGTAGACTTAGTGTTTCATGTGTGGAGAACCATGTGTGGGTTTGAAAACATCCTACACATTCAGCTCCAACCAATGTCAAGAGACTCACTCATCACTACAGCACCCACACTTAAGCCACTGTTTCACTCAGGAATTAGTGACAACAAGGCACCACTGCAATAGTCATTCTTCTACCATCAAATACATCTTTCATGCAATATTCTCAAACTCAGGTTTTTAGGGTAAATAATATTTATCCAACTAGGGATGTCAACAATTAATAGACTTACGATTAATTGTCGATCAAGACGTTGGTCGAACAAAATGCATTAATTGTAATTAATCGCTAACACGCGCACCCGCGTGGTCACGAAACAAGGCAACCGCGCTCACTCAACGGCACTGCCCGCGCGAGCCTCGCGCGTACACCGGGGCTGCTGAGCACGAGATCGAACCGTGGCGCCCGGAATGCGTAGTCTCAGCCCGAGCCACAAACCAGCCGCACGAAACCAGCAGCGGCACGTGGTGGTTTAATCCTGGTTTAGTCCAGGTCTAGACCTGGTCCAGCCCTGGTTTAGTCCAGGCCCAGCAGGTTTAGACCTGGTTTAGTTCTGGTCTAGACCTGGTTTAGTCCACGTTTAGTCCTGGTCTAGTCTCTTAGCCAATCAGGATGGAGAACACAATGTTACACTATAAAAAAATGTTACACTATAAAAAAAAAATTGAAAAAAAAAAAAAATCCGCGAACCGCGACAGAGCGAGGGATTACTGTATTTTGTTATTCAGCATCAATACATTTGTCTGCTTTTTACTAAGGAATAATTAATTGAGGAATATAGAATATAATAATACTATGATATATTTTTGACTCAGTGTTATGTATACTATAGCTTATATTCTTAAAGGGACAGTGTGTAAGATTTTTTTTTTAATTACCGAAATTGAAGATACCCATTCAAAAATACAGTGTTTTCCAAGCCTTTTCACTTCCATCATGAAATCAAAGTATTCTTTTGGACTTAGATATAGTCACATAAAAGGGGGATCGTTCCCATATAGAGGCAGCCATTTTGATTACGAGAGCCGCAGAAGGACATTTGGGCTCCGCCTTCGCCTTCGGCAAGGCTCGTGGTTTTGGGTAAACAACGACAAGCATGTTGCCGGATCACAAGTCGTAATGGATCTAACACGTGTTTTGGACTAAATTGTTTTACTGGATTTTATTCGCTGGATCCTTACGAACAGATTGAGACCAAGCTTATGGTGAAATACAGAGTTTGACCTGTGCAGAGCCTTCAAAGGTAAGCAAAGTAACAAACCTCGTTTTGTGCTTTTCCGTATAAAAGCCCCATGTGCTCGGGGAGTGATTGTTGTGCCGGGAAATGAATTGCATAGTCAAAAAGAGGAGATGTGTGAAAAGTCCCTCAGTCGTCCAGGTAGAATCCATGATAAAAGGAGAAGTTCAATTTGTCAACTGGACAAAGTTTGTTTGGTTGAAGACGTTTCGCCGCTCATCCGAGAGACTTCTTCAGTTCTGGTTCTAGGGCTAAATAGAGATGCTAAACGAGACGCCAGGGAAACAAAGATACAAATTACTAGTTGAGATAGTTTCAGAATGATTCCAGGATAGTGAGCTCCTCCCTGCAGCTAGATATAAACAGGGACTAACCAGCACTAGAACCAGAACTGAAGAAGTCTCTCGGATGAGCGGCGAAACGTCTTCAACCAAACAAACTTTGTCCAGTTGACAAATTGAACTTCTCCTTTTATCACAAAAAGAGGAGACTGTAAGGTTTCATTTGATGTGTAGATTGTCATGGTACACGATCGGGAATGTGTGCTTTCATGTGAAAAAAAAAAAAACAGTGAACGGGACCGTGTTTTATTTATACCGTAGTTGTCGGCGAGAGCTCGCTAGCGCCGGATGCGCGCTGGTACGCAAGCTGTCCGCGTTACGGCATGCCCGGGTGACCCTCGAGGTCTGCCGTAGCCAAAAGAGGAAGTGCATGGTACCTACACCACCTATGCGCCACGAATCCTACACACTGTACCTTTAAAGACCCTATTGAAACACTAAAATTCAGGTGAAAAACGCCGCTTATAAGTTAATCTTTAATCGATCGATAAGGTCAATCAACTATAGATTAATGAATTAATCGATAATTTGCATCCCTATATCCAACCCATCCATTTTATAATAAGTTTAGACTATAGTTCCCATGTTTTTTTAAGAGGCCAACCACAGAAGACCTTTACACCTTTATTTCTACACAGTCTACATTATGTAGAACATATCAGAACAGATTCAGATCAATTTTAAATCAAAATAAGCATGCCATTTAACAGTAGTCCATGGTATTTTAGAGTGAAAAAACAAACATGCACATAAAGGAATCATATTTTTTCTTGATAATAAAAATTAACATAATTACATAAGTACATTTTTGATGTCAGTATGCCACATTAATATTAGACATTTGATATATGAACACAATTCAAGTATTCAAAAAGAGCTATTGGTTTGTGGCTCCACCTACTGGATTTAGTGAAGTGATGCAATGTATTTATTATAGCAAGTAGTTAAAACACTAGTGTTAAGTAAGTAAAATGTGTTACCTGACTTCTTCTCCGGCAAAGTCAAATACTTGTGTAATGGTCACTTTTGCAGGTTCAGAAGGTTTGGTGTCTACCTTTGGAGAAGCTGTTTTGACAGTGGAAGACTGTGTTTCCCCCTTAAAAAATAAAAAAAAATAGATAAGAGTACAATTGACTTTGAAGACAACACAAATATGTGACAGGGAAGGAAACTGAAAATTTTGTTGATATATTACATTTTATATTAGAACCATTTACCATTTTGTGGTATTCTTGTCTTTTTAATTCAATCATTATTAAACCTGGCAGACCTTATAAGAAACTCTTAATTGGTATAAACCTTACAAAACTGTGGGTAAAAATAAGCAATACTAAATCTAATTTAATTTTACAGTTTGAACATAATACCTTGGATGTGGTATCGGAGTCTGTGACTGCTGTGCTCAGCTTTGGCCTTGAACCAACATCGCACAGAAAACTGGCCCATAGATCATCTGACTTTTTCTTCTGTTTGGCCTCATCTTCCTCTTGATTCAGCCGAGAGGGTGTCTCTTCATTTGGAGGCTGATCAGTATCCTCAACTTTATCTTTGTTTTCTGCATTTTCCACTTTAAAAATTCCCTTTTTTCTCTTTCGGCTGTGTGGTCACAAGAGCCAAAGGACATGACTTAGAAGCAGTAACAATCCATAGCATGGCAGTAGCACATACAGTTGAATCACATAAATAACATATAAGATATAAATATACTTTGATACTGATGATACATTATAGGTATGCAAAGACACAGAGTTCACTAACCTCACAGTCTTATCCTTCTTTTTCTTTTTGCTCTTGTGAACACCAGGATGTGGCACCTCGTCATCCTCATGCAGAGGATCCTCTTTTTCACATTCATTTATGTCATCTTCACTAAGGCTTCCATCTAGAAACAGATCAAGGTCAAGGTTTCTTTATTAGTCTCCACAAGGGAGAAATTTGACTTGGAGGTGAGGGAAGGTTGCAGTGCAGACAGACATGCAATCAGAGCCCCTTCTCAAAAAAAAAAGATAAAAGCAAAAAGATATGAGATTTCTGATGGTATGTCTTAATAACCCTTGATTATATTTAACAATTAGTGAACTGTAGTGTATTGCTTTTATCTTTACTGTATACACGAATTCTGAAACAAGCAGTGAAATGTCGATTTTTTAAAAAAAAACTGATTCCACTATTATTAGTTTTACAACTGTATGCGTGGTCCCCAATAAATTTCACAGACAGATTTTTGCTACCTTGGTAAAGTCCATAATGACACTGTAATACAACAATGGGTAATAAAGTAGTATTAGCCCATTCAAAAAGTCTACACACAAACACACTGGTATGTTTAGCTAACAGCTGCTACAAACACTGCACCTGAAGGGACGTAGTCTGCATCTTCGTTGGACGAGTACCCGTCCGAGTCGTAGTCGGAGTAGTTCATATTTTTACTGACTTATTTTAATATACTTTTAATAATTTGAATATTTTGATGGGGCTCAAAATGTGTACTGCAGGATGCTATTCTTCTGCGAGGGCATGGACCGGAAGTGTCCTCAGGATTGTTCCCTCATGTCACATCACTGCCCCTAGCGGCCGCTGGGTGCCCACACACCTGGTTTAAAAAGTCAGGTAAACAACAATTGAAGAAACAATAATGTACTATTGTAATATGTGCGCATTGTTATTTAACTGATTAGCTTGATATTTTTTAAAAAGCTTTCTTAAATCTTCATTAAGTTTACAGTTAAGTTGTGCAGGTGTAGCCGGCATATTTGTTAATTAACCTGAAACAAGCTAGTTTGTTTACTGCTCATAGACGTATTTTATTTCTTCTTTATACAGTTACAGAGTTTATGCTTTTTTAATAAGTGGTTTAAGTGTAATGATCAACGAGATATAATGATTTTCCTCTTGCATACTCAAACCTGGTCCCTCAAATATGTGTTATCTGTTCAAGTATTTTATCGTTTTAATCTGCGTACATTTTTCGTAGTGTAGTTTGTGGGCTCCATTAGAACAGTGTAGTTATTACTGTATTACACAGAAAACCAATTGCCTTTAATCCCCCTTTCTGTGACGCCCCCCCTAGGAAGAAGAAAAAATTTCACCCCCCCCCCCCCCCCCCCCCCCTGCGTGCGACTATAAATAGTATTATTTGTCTAGAAAATTGTTATTAGTACACCTCTGCATAACATTGTATCCTTTTATTAACATTAAAAACAAAAAAGAAACTTCCAACAAAGACTGCACTGTCTTTTTGCACTGAGGACTCAAATATTAATGTGTTTTTAATACAGATTTGTGCACATTTGTTTACGTTTCACAGAAACAAAACTTAAAATTACATTGCATAAACTAAAAGCGCTGAAAAAAAACCCCACTCTGTCCTTGTGCCGCTGATGCGTCAGCTTCTGTCGGACTAAAGGACACGACTCAGTGGAATGTACATGTTTTTTCTGTGACAGAGGATGTTCTGCTGATGGTGAGTCTGTTCTGTATATCGCGTATTTAAGGTTGCCGCCCCCTGCCCCAGAGCGACAATGAGAGCGCTACTGCCAACTACTGTTGTTGATGTGCAATTACACTTAGTTCTAGTACAGTATGGCAAAAAGCATGTTTCCCAGGGTCACACGCGCCCCCCCTGGCATCACACCGCGCCCCCCCAGGGGGGCCCGCCCCACTATTTGAGAAGCACTGCTTTATACAGACTGAAATGTGCACTGATATGCAAAAATCTTGTGCATTTTAGAACATGCTTGTACAGGGACAACAAGATTCATAAGATCAATAATACTCAAAATTTTCATTTAGATTTTATTGTGATATATTATACATCCCTACTCAACTTGGATGAGTAGATGATTTTTGATACTAGAAGCTAAAAAGACAGGGTAATGGGTAATGACACATCTAAGGAGACACTATGAATACTAATAATTGTTTGTGAGTCACAGTGAGTAGTGATCATTGTACATAACAATAATACTGGTTGTGATTAAGCAGCAATTGAATGAACTTGTAAAATAAGTTAAATTGACCAAATTATGGGGATTGTGTCCATATTATGGGAAGGTGACCACCAATTTTCTGTACCAGGTTTTCAAGATGTCCAACAACAACCTAAGTACAGGTCTGAGGAGAAGAGCTCCCCCACTGCTCCTAAAGATCACAAGAAGCATGGTCACGCTGCCACAAAGAACCAGCCATTATGGTACGTCTTCCTAAATAACAGATAATTGTCATCACTGTGTAATGTGTTCAGATAGCAGCCGTACAATTCCATTTGAAGATGAGCTAAATTGCCAATGATTAAGTGTAATTTGTACATATTATTAAAAAGACCATAGGAAAGGACATATAATTGGCTCCTACTGTAGAGAATGAGATCAACAAAGCAAAGCTGCACAATTAGGTGATGTTTCTGTGATTATCTGATAACTGAATCTGTTGATCTGTGTCTAGATTAGGCATTAGGTCTGATTGACAATGTTACACTTTGTCTTAGGTGAGGATAGGCCAATCATGTTCTGATTCTTTGTTTTTATATACACCTATATCTATTCTATACGTATACATATTTTATCCATCTTCTTCCGCTTATCGAGGGGCCAGGTCACGAGGGCAACTGTCTTAGCAGGGACTCCCAGACGTCCCTCACCCTGGACACTTCATCCAGCCTCTTCTGTTGCTAATTTGTGGGTGACTGGAGCTCAGACACGAGTAACATAAAGCCATCCACTTACAGACTCCTGACCAGAGGAGCAGTTCAAAATTAAGGGGCAGTTGCTCCTAGCAGGTTGCCAAGGTGATGAGGTAAATGTGTCCTCTGCATTTGACCCATGATTTTTGTGCATGTTTTAGATTGATAGAACAACCGGAGTGGAAATTTCTCAACCAGACACAGAATGCCCCTCTAACCTTATTGTCAGGTGAGAGCCTTAGACAGACAGATGGGTCAAATGCACAGACTGTCCTACTGCCTTAACCCTGCCTTGGGACTGACAGAGACAGTGCTGCGACTGATTTAAGGAGGTATAACTTGTTCAATTTTGTCCTGATGTGTCCTTTATTCCTTCAACACTTAATAAGACGTTCACCTGAAATCTGTGCGGGCCTTTGTGTGCACCTGCAGGAGTCTTCAGATCAGCCCTGAGTCTGAAATGAGAACAGGACAGAAGATCTCAGCCTTTCTAAATGCAAATGTGTGCGACTGAATCCTGGTGATGGGGCGACAGGAAGCACAGGGAAAGAAATTGAACAGACCACTGTGGCTCCATCCTTCTATGAATGCATCAACAATGAAACAGCAGGCATTTTAATTTTACACATGTACCCATAGTTACATACATTGTAATTCTTAAAATATGCTTTATGTAACATATTGGTCTCTATGACAACTGACTGATAATGTCATCTTCACTGACGAAGTTTCCGCACAACAATTAAACTAGGTCTATCGGGACAATAACAGGACAATCACAGTGTACAGAAAATCTATTAAAATCCAATATACCAATGTGCGTATTTTGCAGACCTACTTCCTGATGTCATCTTAATTTTGTACAATTACTTAGGTACAGGCACAACAAGGGCTTATTTGTTCAAGTGGCTCTTCAGTGAAAAGTGGGCCTATACTACATCTAAAGCTACAAAGTGTTCATGAAATAGCAACACTAGAATACTCAATAGCTTTGCCCTTCTTAAGTATAGTACACCTTGCTGCTGAATACTTTTTTGACACTTTTCTATATTGTTGTTTTTACTTATTTTTCATGTATTGTTTAACCTTCAACATCTTGAAATATTAACACTAATGTGAAGTTGGGAGGTATATAGAAAAAAAGATAATGTTGTTTTAAAAAATTATAGTCTGTAATTTAAAATATGCTGCAAAATGACAGATGGTTAGACAGCTATATAATAGCTATAGCTCTCTCTCTCTCTATATATATATATATAGATAGATATAGATATAGATATAGATATAGATATAGATATAGATAGATAGATAGATAGATAGATAGATGAGAATTGGACTTTGTTGTGTGTGAGTCAGTTCCTTTTTCCCCCACTGCCCATCAGCCCAGTGTAATGCCATATCCCAGCACTAGTCCTGCTCCTCCTCAGATCATCAGTGTTCTCCTGCAGAGAAGCCTTTGAATCCGAGGACAGCACATCATCTCATGAAACTACACTTTTTCAACTGATATTCAAAAAAGTAAACATAAATGTACAGTTCTGTTTTATGTGAATGTTTATGTCACATTAACTTGACTTTATTAATCACAGAAAGTTTGATTTTATAAAGATGGTCACATAGCGGATTACCTGGCCAGCCAAATGATATCTCTCTGTATTTGCTATACAGCGCGATACCATTTGGACACCCTCGCTCCACCCTCGCTCCCCCGGTTAACAACGGACTCCGCGATTCTGATTCGTTCAAAGATGGTGACGTCAGTGCACCTGCCTTTGCCCGCAACGTCCCTTCCATTCAGCTGTAAAATTGGTCTTAAATGACCTATAACACATCGATTCCTTAAAACCACAGCAGCTGACAGCTCTAGAGGCCTTTCTTTTCAAAAAAGATGTTTTTGCATTGCTTCCTACCGGCTTGGTTCACGTCGCTGTCCGTTAACTGTTCTCTGATTGGTTCACTTGGCTGTCTGTCTAAGTGCAACGGCAGCGCATTCTGGACCAAGCGTTACCAGACTCGCCGCTGGTACAGCGATGAGTCATGGATTCTTCCAGGCAACATAGCGGAGAGAAATAGAACAAAATTAAAACATTTAATTTAAATTTTGTTTGATAATGGTGTCGTGGATCATCAATAATTTAGCAGGGCCCATCTTAGACTCTTAAAGAGCCCATATCACGCTATTTTCTGATCTATGTTATAATGTTTCCTCATCAAAAACATACCCTAAGTTGTGTTGTGTTTCATTCACATGTTTAACACACAAATCCTGCATATTTAGGCTAAGTTCTTCTTTGAAACAGAAAACACTCTGTTCCACCCTGTGATGTCAATGCTCCACTGAGTTTTAAATGCCATACACCTTCACAAGAATCACTTGAATAATTTCAAGCCTGGAATTTCTCATCTCTATGTAATAAAAGGTAAAAGGAAGCCGTTTACTTGAAAACTGCCACTATATGATATCACAAGGTGGAACAGAACATTTTGAGCTTTGGAGATGTCGACAGACTAATAATAAAGATTTGCACAAATGTGTGAATGAAACGAAACACAACTCCAGGTATCTTTTTGAGGAGGTAACAAGATTTTAGAGTGGCTTAAACACAAGAATCAATTTTGTGTAATATGGAAGCTTTAATTAAAGAGAACGTGTGTAGTACTCAGCAATAACACCGCTACAATGAAACTTCAATGTCAGTCCTAGAATACATGGGGCCAGATTACTCGTTAAATTAATCAATCAAGACAGCCCTGATTAAATAAAAGCCAAACAGATAAACGGACACTGCTGCTACTGCTACTACTGCTACTACTACTACTTCTACTATTAAACCAACCAAAATGTACGTACACATGTATTACCAAAGTGTACCTAATTTCTTATAACTGGGCATCTGCCACTGATCAGGGTAAGATATATTGCTTTCTTCCAGCATGCTTTGAGTAACTCTTGAGGAAGACAAACCTCTCACCCACAGTGTAAGGCCAAGGAGAAATAAATTTACTTGTAAGCAGTTTATAGTGCTGCAAACTATTTATATCTGTCTCTGTAACTGGATTTAAAAGCATGTTGTGGTCTGTACTGACAGGACACTGAGGCAAACCAGAGCAGGAAGATGGCCTCCAACAGCCCTGTGGTCCATCAATCCCGTACGTCTCCTCTCAACAAAAAACTGCTATACAGATATACTTAAAAAAAAAAAAAAATTTAATGTAATGTCCTGCCAAAAAAGTGAGCAAAGATATAATGTTGTAATACAATGCAGATAGAAGCAAATAAACCTAAGAATATGTATAACTACCAGCCAAAAATTTGGAAACACACTTTTTCATTGTTGTTGTTTTTTTGTTTTCTTTATGTGTACTTCTTTCTCTGTTTCATATACACACAGAAAACATGAAATATATGATGAAACATATGCAAGATATTTAGAGGTATGTAGAAAATAAAATAAAAAACATAAAAAATGTAATTCAAATCCAGGGTCAAGGAATGCCAAGTGTGAAGTAGTGCATCACTTTTAAAATTCTAAAACATCTTTGGAGTTATTTTGAGTTTATTTTTTGTTTGTTACATACCATTTGTTTTCATTCACAGTTTTGATGCCGTTGGTGAGAATCTACAATGAAAATAATCATGGAAATAAAGAAGAAACATGAATGAAAAAGTGTGTCCAAAGATTTGACTGGTAGTGTAAATATCATTGAACTAAGGATGAACTGTGACTATTGCTTAATTATATATATATTTTATGAATATTTAACAAGATATCTTCTCCAACTGTCTTTTTTCTGGTGAATACCAACCATTAGCATTAACAGCAAACTGATGACTGCAGTTCTGAAGTAAAAATTACTGGAAAAATGGCTTAGACAATATTAAAAAGTGTGGACATTTATTTCATTCAAATTCCAAAATCTAAAACTTACTTACTTTTATTCTTTCATTTTTGTCAGGCATCCAGCTGTTGCCATGTACTGTGATGGTGCCTCCATTAGGGCTGTTCCAGTTCCACTGCCAGGAAACCCTTGCACAGGTCAGAACAGGAGTGTCTGCTCTCACCATGAAGCAGAGATCAGGACACGTCTGCCTCGGTCACACTTTTTATTACAGAAAGGATTTGCCCTTTGGTTACACTTACTGTTCTAAAGACGGTAATAACCATTTTCTAAATTAGAGTAATATCCAACCAAATTACTTTACTCAAGGCTGTGATGCCAAATGAACGTAGTAAAGGGACAATTAATATTCTAATGAAATTATAGAACTTGTAGAACCTCGTAGATCACCATTATAGTACGATACACTGAGTTGAGTTTGAATTATCTTTAGAACCATAACAACGTAATAGGACTGTAGTCAACTAAAGAAATTCCTGGTTGACTAAATTAATGTCCTACCGAACAATTTGTAGACTAAAATGGAACTTGGCAAAAGCTCTCAAAACTATTACATACCTCTATGTACAATATCTGACCCAAACTGCACTCACAAGGGAGTTTACCCAAAAACAAATATTGTATAACAACGTATTTATATAAAGCCAGTTTAATCTGCCTTTTTACACGAATACCAAAAAATACCAAAATCTTGAGCTAACTCACTATCTTCTCCGTTTGCTGTTGTCCCATATAAATCCTTATATCTAAATAAAATGATTAGTCGACTAATACAAATTTTGGTTGACTAAGACACTATCAAACAATATCAACTATGACAACAAAGGACTACAGCCCTACAGTGTAACTGCTATATTTTACACTCACAGGTGTCTGGGGGCCATGTCCCTCTGGTCACCCTGTTTGTGTCTCTGTGTAACAGACGAGCACCCGCCACTGTCGTTAGGGTGCTGTGGCACACTCTTCAAAGCTTTTTCTAAACACCACAATGCCTTAAACTGCTGAAACAAATAATTGAATCCCAACTTAAAATTGTGCCTTTCCTGTTTTTGATATTGAGGAGCTCATGCATATTTTCATTTGAGGTGATCTGAATGTTGTACCTACAGGTGCTTTTTAGGATGTTTCATTTTATGGTTTGCTCTGTGATTGCGATGGCTCCATTACATTTTTCAGTCACAGCCAATTAAAACCATCTCCAAAATTTGTCCAAGGTAAAGTCTAATTCAGTCTAATCTAATCTGATCTAATGGCCTGTCTAAGGTGATGACCTCATGTCCTTAAGCAGCTACCAAGTAATTGGCTGGAGAAATTCATGATTAGAGATACATTTTAGTGAAATTATTATTGATGAATCAAATTATTTTGATAATCATATGTGAAAATAGGACTTATGTGAAAAAACAAACAAACAAATCATTAAGGTTAAGGTACACTTTATTGTACCATAGGGAAATTTGTCCTCTACATTTGTTTCTGACTTAAAGATCTTACGTGTAGTATAGCCATGGGTCTGCTGTGCATATATGCAATGATCCATTTTGAGTCCCCAGATCACATTAGGGCAGAGGAACAATCTTTTGATACTCAACAGTGTGGCGCCGCTGAGGACAAAGAGAAACAGCAGTGATGACATGAAGTGATGTTGTTGAGAGTCTTTGTGCTGAGTGTTCGTGACCTGCCCCTCCTGTGAGCTGGGAGGAGCTGCTGACGCCGACCATCTGTGGATATGCCCATCATCTCTATAAAAGACATTGGGTCTCCTACACTAACAAATCTCATCTGCACAAGCCTCTCCAGACCCCAGAGCACAGAGAAGACCTAGTCCACACAAAGGTGAGTATCCCTGTATGCTGCCATATCAGATATAGCTATATCTACATATGTTGTGTAGCCGTAGGTAACTTATTTTTGTTCTGTTTTGTAGATGCAGAAGTGCTTTGGCTTGTTCTGTGTGTCGCTCATCTTCTGTGCTACCCTCTCAGAGACTATCGGCCTGGTGATAGCGGTAAGACCAACTCAGAAGCCTGTATATCTTGTTTGAAACTGATATTTACTGATGTGTTAATATTGAATAACTGACCAAAACCAGGACATAAACAAAAAGCATATAAATAATTGTTCAGATCAGATGCAAGCACATCAAACTGCAGTTATGAGCATAAAATATTGGATCAAAAAAGTGTAATTATTTTATTTTTGTTCCCATTTTTTACCAGATGAAAATGATTGTTTCCCGTTATCGTAGTTTGTTTGTTCTTGTCTTTATAGACTAAGAATAGAGTCTTTTTAGTCCTTGAACAACATTAAACAAACCTAATGTATTAACTGTGCCTGTCCTATAGGCGAAAGAGAAGCGTGGCTGGACTCTGAACAGTGCTGGTTACCTGTTGGGGCCCCGTAAGTACTGACTGCACACTTTACATGAAAGACCGTGCTACAGCTCTGAAGATATGGTGAACCTATAAAACACTGGATTTCTGCCAGACAAAGACAGTTATATTTTATACAGGACTGGGCATTATGTCCTTTTCCCTCTATAATCATGTCTGCTCTATTGTAGGAGGGTGTGGACAGTTAGGCGCTCCTGAGTTTGGAGAGGTCCAAAGAGCTTAACACCTTCAGACTGCTCTATGACAATCCATTTGCATTTCAATATTACATGAACTTCTTTTGTTATTTTTACTTGTTTATTCAAAATAATAGACATGTCAAAATTTAACTGCTTGCAGATTTAACCTGCCAATTCTCATTCAGGTAGAAGTTTAAACTGGTAAGAGTTGTATGAATCGTACGATCCATCTTCAGCAACTGACAACTTAGAAAGCCGCCTGTGCAATGGCTGATAAAGCAGAATTTAAAACCTTTATACCAAATTAGGTCAGTTTGAAAAGGTTTTATGTGTCAGGGAGATGTGACTTCTGAATAATACAAGCTGTGATAATTCTACAACTAATTTTCTCTCATTGAGCCATAATAACCTTAAACTGCTGAATCCTAATAGCAGTCACATTATGTGTGTTGCTTCTTTGTGACCTGACTGTGTCCTGAGATGATGACCTGCTCTTTTAGACATCAGATTTTTTTTCTGTATCTGTATCTGTATCCACTGTGTAATTTGAGGAATGGCCTTCTTTACCACAGTGTAGAGAGCGGGCAGTTAGCTGTGAAGAGATGTTCCCTTTGTGTGAGTGTGTGTAAAGCCCAGGTAAAGGTTGCTCCTACCTCATCCTGTGTTTCAGGTCGTATTGATCACCTAATTCAGATAAAGGATTCTCCCAGTGCCAGAGGCAGAGAAGAGCTGGTCACTCAATGTAAGATAGAAACAGACGGCCACTGCAGGGCCTTGGTCCGGCCAGGAATTGTTCTGCCTCACTGTCCTCACCTCAGTTAGCTGCTTCTGTCGCTAAACATTCCTCCAGAATCATGCATCTTTGTGTCAGGCAGGGACGGAGGACTTCATAATGAATACTATATGGAATAAATATACTATCACAACAGTCAAATCTCACTTAAGATTCCTGCAACAAAATGGACACAGAAGTGAAAACAAATCACAGTTGCTCTAGGCGGTTCTGGCTTCTCCCATTTATTACATTTTTGTTTTCTTTTTATATTAACATGAGCTGCCACTGATTGCAGCTTCCATGGTCATAATGTGTAGTGTCAGGTATGTTGTCGCTACAAACTGTTGAGAGGCATGATCAAGTAGTACTTTTTCTAAAGAGGACCTAGGATCAGACCACTTAAGAGCTGGATAACACCAGTAAAGAGGTGATATAAAAAGAATAATGGAACATGTCTTTAATAGGATGACTTTTCTCTTTTGATTATACTTATGATATCATTTTATATAAAAGAAAATATACATTTCTGTTTACTTTGGACAGAATGGACAGAAACATATGGGGTAAGGCTCTACAAATGTAAGACAGCATTAATCAGGGACTGCAGATGGAAACTAGATAATCTAAGCCATAATCTGATGCAGATCTATGATTTTTATTATTTTAATGTCTCTGTACATTGCCCTTACAACGAAGACTAAACTAAATTGTAACAAATAAAATACATTAATGTATGTAGAAATATAGATAAAACAGGGGTTTACATGATAAAATTAATATTAGTTACATTTTATGCATCTAACAATGCAGTTTTATATATTTGTTTCCATAGTGACAATGCACAGCCAATGCACTTGTTTAGTTTATTACATCTCATTTTATTCAATAGCTCTTGACTTTGCAAATGGACCATAAAATACTGTTTTGTTTTGTTTTTTTTATTTGGCAAGTTCACGCTCACTTTGTCTCTGTCTCATTAGTTCATTTGATGTTTGCATGCATCACAGTTAAAATGTGTGCCTTTTTGTTTTAATGCAATTCCGTGAGCCAAGCCCTGTAGTGGTCTGTTCAAGTTTGGATATCAATTCCAAACCGTTACAAAAATGCAGTACGCAGTAAGGAGGGACTGAGAACTGTTATTACCTCTTCAAACCAACAGCTGATATGTGAGGATGCAGAAAATGCGTCTTGTTAAAGTTTTCATTCACTCAATACTTGTTGTTCAGATGGCATAGATGGGCACAGGACTCTAGGAGACAAGCCTGGTCTTGCTGGAAAGAGAGACATGGGCCAGGAGGAAGACTTCAGAACAGGTCTGTCCTTTTATCGACCACAATGGGCGAGGTTTCTGAAGTGATCCAGTTACCTTTCTTCTGTAACTGAAAGGGTTATAGTGCATCTGTGTTCTTTCTTGGGCAGGTTCTATGAGGATACCAGATGAAGACATCCTCCACGCAATCGTTGACTTCCTTTCCTACCTCAAACTCAAAGGTTGGCTTTATATTTTTGTGTCATGGTCATTATTATTATGTTTTATCCATTCATTATGTTTTAGATGATCATTAAGATTATGTTAGTTAGCTGCACTACAACTAGGCCTACACTCAAAATTGCTTTAATGGTGAAACATGAATAAAGTCCCTTCTGTGCTTGTAGAGATGGGGGCCTTGGACAGCCTGCCTTCCTCGGTGACATCAGATGAAATGGCCAATCCATAGTGAGAAGATGTCTGCTCCTGATACCCAAGTGTTACTTTGTGTGCACCTATCCTGATGACCTGTGTTAAAAAAACAAAACAAAACTTTATCACCTATGTTTGAAAAATGTTTTATTGATTATGAGAGACTATGACAGTTGTAATTATATTATCACATATGAATGGAAAAAAATAAAGAAATTGTACTTGGACTTAAAATCGTGTTTATTTTAAGTCAGTCGGAATGGTAATATAAAAATGTCAGGCAACAATAGAATAACTATAAGACGGTCGTTTTATTTGACTTTATCCAGGGTTAAGGGCCCAGTGCAAGAAGAGGAGCTTAGTAAGTCTAGTGTACATTTTGCCTATAATTTGTAGGCCTAGTGCGGGCCCTCCAAGGGGCAAACACAATGGTCTGAGGGCCGCACTTGACCACCGAGCTTGGCGTGGATCTAAAGTACTGTAACTATTATATCGATATCGTTCATACAGTTACTACACATGTGCTGCAGCCTTTATGAATTACTATCGGCAGTATAATCACATTTTTATTCCCACCACATCAAAAAGTCCTCCTCTTCCGCAGCAGAGCGTTCATAGAGCGGCTCCGGCTCCAGCGGCTCCGGTGTAGTAGCTACGTTGTTATACCGTTTTGTTGTTGTTTTTTTTTTTTTTTGTTTGTTTGTTTTTTAATTTTACTAATTAATGTATCTTAATTAAGGTAGCATCTCGTGTATTTCATTGGATTAAAAAAGTAAAGTTTAGGATATTTTATTTTTATGTATTAAACACGCTAACCCTCTGAGCTAGGTTAACGGCTAACGGTTGATCCTTTTAAGAAGTTGTTTTAAGTTGTCTTATTTTTAGCAGGGCTCTCAAGTTTTAAGCGGGGTCGTGCGTGTGACTGTAATTTCCGAGGACCGGGGGGGGGGGGGGGGGGGTGCGAGTGAAGAATTTTTGGTGCTTGAATTGCGTGAGAAATGCCGTGTGAGCGTGTGAACACGTCGAATTGCGTGTTGAGAGCCCTGTTTGTCTAAAGAGCAAACTTAAACTACAAAGCAACTAATGAGAGTTATATAAATGAAGTTATTACCTGATGGTTCTCAGTTTGTTTTACCATCACCGCACTTTGTCAGTGCGCGCTGAGAGGGGCGGGGAGGAGGGAGCGGGACATTTTTAACGGATTCATGTAAGAGTCTGGTCAATGCACCGGGCCCGCGTCTCACCGCGTCTCATCGCGTCTCACCGCGTCTCATCGCGTCTCATCGCGTCTCACCGCGACTCACCATGGGCAGTTCGGCTCTGGGCCGCGCGTATTCCGCGCGTAAGCCGTCGTGGGGGACACGTTACGCACAGACGGAGACACCGGGACCGGAGTCGGTGCGTCTCAGAGGAGACGTGGCACCGGGACTGAGGCTCAGGACGTGCCCGGGGGACGGCGAGCAGACGCGCCGTCCCCCCGAGCAGGGGGAGGGGGCGGTGCTGAAAACGCGCGGAGCCTGCATAAACTAAGCCACACAGACCGATTTTCTGGGCACAAAAAAAATAACAAAAAAAAAACACTAATCAGCGTGAGAAATGCCATGTGTGGCGTGTGCGCGTGTGAATACGTCGAATTGCGTGTGTCACACTCTCAATGCGTGAGCCTTGAGAGCCCTGATTTTTAGCAACGTCATGTTAAAAATAAAATAAAAATAACATAATATAAAATAACATTGATAAACACGATTTTTATGTTTGTGTTTAGCATTCAGGTGCTTGGACAAATACTGTTTTTGACATCATGGACAGTTGCAGTGAAGAGCCCGAATATGAGGAGGAAAAGAGAGAAAACATAGCCATGCCAGAAGACAATTCCCGTGATCTTGTCTTATTAGAGAATGTTGTGTGGAGAGCCTTCCCTGGAGAGGACATGCCTGCAATAGTCCAGTGTGGACACCATCATGACCCACTTTGGTACTTTAAAGCCTGCACAGCTGTCTGTCAAAATGTTAAATCCTAGTATCTTTATTTACTCTTCCGATCTACTACAGGGCTCAGTGTCCGGCTCAGCCTTTCAGGCTTCCAGGATCAGATGCCTTACCCAGACTACCTCATGTGTCCACAGTTTACCCTTCGCTACAGGTAACATTGACTTTGCGGACATGATGTGATAAGTCTGTCTATTACATGCCTTCTATCTTAATAAATGCCAGTGACCCACTGAATAGCAGCAGAGGAGAAACAACAGTCTTGTTTAATTGCAGCTCTATCACTGGTGTTGGGGACAGTGGACAATCAGGCATGATGTCCTGGGCTACTGAGCCCATTCTGTACAACATGATGCCAGTAACTTTGCCACTTCACTGGGTGGGTATCACTGGGACTTCCCTGGGTAATACAGCTCTGGAAAAAAATAAGAGACTGATTTTACTACTTATAGGCCTAGGTATGTACTACTACTAATGTACTACTACTGACTACTGACTACTACTGACAACATTTCCCCAAATTCCAAATAAAAATATTATTGTTTAGAGCATTTATTTGAAGAAAATGATAAATGGTCAAAATAACAAAAAAGATACATGTTTTCAGACTTCAAACAATGCAAAGAAACAAGATCAAATTCATTTTAAAACAACATAATACTAATGTTTACACTTAAGAAGAGTTCAAAAATCAATATTTGGTTATTTGTAATCACAGCTTTCATGTGTCTTGGCATGCTCTCCACAAGTCTTTCAGATTGTTCTTGGGCGACTTTATTCCACTCCTGGTGCAAGAACTGAAGTAGCTCAGCTTTGTGTTTGTGTTGGAATTCAACAGACACTGGAATGTAATTGCTGTAATACATGTAGAGATGCTGATTTCAGAAAGAAATGCAGTGGTCTCTTATTTTTTACCAGACAATACCAGACAAAAGTTTGGACACACCATCTCATTCAACAATTCAAGTCACTATATGAAGTAACACATATGGGGTTATGCAGCAAAGAAATCCAAATCCTCAAATAAGTCACCCTTTGCTTTGTCGGAAAATAGTTATTTAGCTTTTTCTTTACTAAATAATTCCATATATCTTGCATCACATATTTGATGTTTTCCGTATGTATATAAAATGTAGAAAGAAATGAAGAAGGAAAAAAAAAAGTGGATGAGAGGGTGAGTCTTTTGACTGGTAGTGTACATACATAAGAAATATTTTGGGTCCAGTGACTATCAACTGTGTATTTTTAGGGGGAGGCACACCCTTTAGAGGACTGCTATAGAGCATATGTCACATTAATTCATCATGTTTTGATCCAGAATTCATAGTTTTTATTTATTTGTACAATGGTAATCAAATTTTGTCCATGAACTCTGAGCCAGGGCCAGCATTTGTTACACTGGAAAATACTCCAATTGCCAGAAGCAATAGCTTCTGGCAATTGGAGTATATATTAACATTTGTCTTTAAATTAACAGTTGTTTTTCCGTCACAGATTTCCTTGTTGTGAGCGATTACAATCAGGTAGATTATATTGTATGATTCAAGATATTACAAGTTTAGTGAATGGAAATTGTGTGTCAACAGGTGGAATGTCCCTCAAATTCTAGTGAGCCAACAGTTAATAGTCACTGTCAAGCTTCTGTATCTCAGTAAGTCAGAACTCCTTGCCTCAAATAAGGACCAATACAATAATTTAATATTTAGCAGTAACAGTAACAATGCAGTACATTACAACATAGAGAAAGGAGAGTTAACATTAGATACAGTTATACGGTGAAGACGCAGTTTAGAAACTCATACATTTACTGGAGCATACTTCCCTCTGCTGGACACAATAAGAACACAAAGCCATGATTTTTTTATTTTAACTACTTCAGAACAAATTTGCTCTGGTATTGTGAAATAGGCAATAATTCATTGGTTTATATTTACTTACTTTACATTATGGTGAGATCCGTTACTTAACTCTCAAGGTCCTATATTACACAAAATTGATTCTTGTGAGCTTTAAGTCTATTTTTTTTTACTATTTATTCTTTATTTAATAGGGACAGTGCATATTAATGAACATCTGCAGCATTGCAGTGTAAATATGCCAGTGGCTGTGGAATAATCAAAACTGCCAGCACACACCACGTTAACCAGCAGGTTATACAGTAGTGAATCCCTTAATCCGTTAATACAGCATTGAGATCAAATATAAGAATTATGTTTTTATGTGTTATTGTTATTGTGAATGATATGGTGTGTAAATAGTACATGGATGTGTGTGATAGTGTGTTTTGGGTTAATGTTAGTGGGTGTATATTATGTTTTGGTGTGTTACTGCGTAATGAGATGTGTGTCAAAGTTAAATGTGTGATGCTGTGTGTGTGTATGTGTGTGTTTTAAGAGAGAAAATCTTTGATTGCTTTTATTGATATAGACCTTTGTTTTTTATCCATGTAACCAGGGACTGCGGATGGAAATTAGCTTTGTAGCTATACTCTGGTGCAGAACATCTCTGTCTTTGTACATAATGTCTCTGTACATTGTCCCTTCAAATAAAGACTAAACTAAACTAAACTAATTACAACAAGAATGCTAATTTCCATCTGTAGTCCCTAGGCAGGTGACACCACAGCAAAAACAATAAAAACAGTGACAACTGACAATAACACCAACATTAAAACATTAAGACATTAAGCATTAAAACATTAAAAATGTCCACAAGTCTGGTTTTCCTTTAGCCACTGTTTCAAGTATGATTTGAAAGTGGCCAGTGTTGGAGTCTCTCTTATTGATGATGGGAGAGAGTTCCAGAACTTAGTGCCTCTGACTGAGAGCACAGTTTGTCCAAAGTCTTGTTATAATGTCATCTTATCGAAAGAATACCTGTAGTTGTGTTTTGTTTCAGTCACACATGTTTGAGTAACCCTTTATTATTACTCTGTCTACATCTCTAAATCTCAAAATGCTCTTGTGATGTCCTGAAGTAGTGAGGTTTTCTCATTTCTCACAGCAAGCTTTACCTTTAGTTCAGTAGAGATTGGCAATTCCAGGGCTGAAATTATCCAAATGATTGTATTGAAGGTTTAAAAACATAATCTAGCACTTCATGTATTACAACATGACATCACAAGGTGGAACAGCGTGTTGTCAGTTTGAAAGATGAACTCAGGCTAAATATGCAGGGTTTTTGTGTTAAACGTGTGAATGAAACAAAACCCAACTTCATGTATGTTTGTGAAGAGGAAAGAAACATAGATCAGAAAATAGTGTAATATGGGCCCTTTAACTTTATAATAGTTGTATTTTATTTTGGGTTATATGTTTTGGGTTATAATTTTCATATTTTTGGTTGGTGCATTTAGGCTACATCTGCCTCTTTCTATGACTGCGACCTTCAGAACCTCTCTCACTTCGATGTCTTATAAACCATGCCACTGCACAAAGTCCAAGTGCCTCAAACTGTAAGTATAACTACATTATCTCTGTGAGCTCTAAATTATATTCAACTCACAAATCTCTCATTCAGATACTGCAAGTGCTTTGCTTCTGGAGTCATGTGTAACAGCTGTAACTGCACCAACTGCCACAATAACCTAGAACATGCAGCTCAGCAAGGAAAAGCTATTAAGGTATGTAGTTTAATGGTCCTATATTACAGAAAATTGACAGTGTTGTTTAGTTCAGATTGGAAATTTCAGGATTGAAATTATCCAAATGATTTTTGATGAACATATCATAGATCTTAAAATAGTGTAATATGGGCCCTTCAAGGAGTGAGATAAAGACAACAATGTTTTAGTGCTTATGACAGGTTATAAGACATTTCCTTTCATCTAATCAAAATATATATTTTTTATTTTGTATTGTATCGTGACTAAATGAACTATAAAGAATGACTATATAGTTAACAACAAATAAAACACGGCATAATTACTAAAGTTTCAACAGGCTGTGGTGGACATGAGCAGTATGGACTGTGCGTGACCAGTGTGTGTCTACAGAGGTCTGGACCAGTGCAAACAGTATTGACTGTGATAGAACTACTCACTGGCATCATTGATCAGGTTCTAACACGGTTCACTATAGGCCCTACAGCAGAGGAGTCTGTGTTTACTCACAGGTGACACTCCCCCGGTGGCTGACTGACGTATGATCAAAATTAGACCCTCTGTGATCACAACTTCTGCACTTCTGTCACTGTAATGTTGTATACAGGAGTAGCTTGAGCAGAGAGAGAGTCAGTATAACCTTAGAAGAGCAGGCATATTAAAAAAAAAATAAGACAAGAACTAAGAAAAGAAGGTATTGTATTTTAGTTAGAATTATTGGTATATGGAACAACAGGAATGATGAATTAAAAAAGTCCAGTACCATAGAAGCCTTTAAAAAGGGGTATAAAGCATATGGAATGCATGACTTTAATTATTCTATTATTAAAGTCATTCATTCCATTTTGTTTGTTTTTTATTTAAATTTTTATTTTTTTCACTTAAAGGCAAATTAACGTTTTTTTTACAATTTGAGCCTTCTTTCGGCAATAAAACAAGTAGTTTTACTCACCCATAGCAGTTTGCTGTCAATTGGAGCAGTATCGCAGAACTTATGTTGAGCCGTTCTGTTCTACTAATGATCCCGTATCCGTTAACATGGTGCTCGTATCATATGCTCGGGGCATTACTTTGCGGTGTCCAAATAACACAAACTTTAGCACTTTTCAAATCACAGAAGATCGCTGTGCCAGGGTAGACTTTGAGTGGATTCCAAAACGG
This sequence comes from Paratrypauchen microcephalus, assembly GCA_036785185.1. Lineage (NCBI taxonomy): Eukaryota > Metazoa > Chordata > Actinopteri > Gobiiformes > Gobiidae > Paratrypauchen > Paratrypauchen microcephalus. The sequence continues at coordinate 1,060,933 of JAVJIX010000020.1, read as the reverse complement.
CCTGAAACCCGATATCCAGCTATAGTTTCATTTGATGACGTCATCAGAGAGGACAGTGCGCATGCGTGAACTCAGCTGTTTTGTAAACACAGCTAGTCCGAAAGAGGCTAACACCGCTCTGAACTGTTGCGATATCGGGTTTCAGGCCGTTTTGGAATCCACTGAAAGTCTACCCTGGCACAGCGATCTTCTGTGATTTGAAAAGTGCTAAAGTTTGTGTTATTTAGACACCGCAAATCAGTGCCCCGAGCACTCATGCTAACAGATACGGGATCAGTGGTACAACAGAACGGCTCAACATAAGTTCTGCGATACTGCTCCAATTGACAGCAAACTGCTATGGGTTGTTGTTTTATTGCTGAAAGAAGGCTCAGATTGTAAAAAAAAACAACGTTAATTTGCCTTTAAATTCATAGGTGAAACTCAAAAACACAAACCTGCTGTTCATTTGCTGCTTTCATTATTGTCATGGTTTAACAGGGTTAGGGATTATACTGTAAGTACTTTTTACTTCAGCCTAGACCCTTGTTCCAAATGTTGTAATCTATGTCCTTGTCGTGCTGCAAATAACCGAATAAACTGCTACTCGTTTACTCAAGATTCTGTGGTGAAATATGTGCATTTTGCTTGTTCCGCAGTCCTATCTTGTCCGTAACCCAGATGGCTTCAGACCTAAAATATCTGGTGGACAGTCAGGAGGCGTAAAAGGCTGGCACAGCAAAAGATGCAACTGTAAGCGCTGTGGCTGTCTGAAGAGCTACTGCGAGTGCTATGAGGTGGGGGGTACAACTACATTTAGATACCCCATATCTGCTTTTTATCATGTTTATTAGAATTTATTTTTTATTATTATGTGATTTTTATCTCCCAGGCTAATATCAGGTGCACCCAGAGCTGTAATTGCGTTGGTTGTTTTAACTATGACGCAGACCTGACAGACAATGAAAACAACAAGTCAGTTCTGTATATCTACACAATTTAAACTAAACAAGTCTAATATCACACATTCACCTGCACTGATGCTTTCATAAGACTGTCATCAGAAGGCCCTGTGGAACTAACCTTGTGCTGTCTCCAGGGGCAGTGAGTCTGCGAGTGTGATTACCCCCGCGGTGATGGAGACTGTGGTGGGGCACTTACTGGACCGCACTAAAGAGGCTGAGAGGGAGCAGCGCTGTAAAGCCTCGGCACAGCATGCGATCCTCACAGAGTTTGGACTATGTCTCACACAAATAGCCACACCCAGTGAGAAATGGGACTAGCAGGTTACAATAAGGCTAACAAAGAAGGTAGCGTAGTGTTTAGCTTATAAAGCTGTAGAAAGTGTTTTATTGTTCTATGAATATTTACATTGACACTTTGTTTTGTTTAATGTTTAGAACTTATTTATTTTATGTAACAGTTTTACTAAATGATTTATTAAAGGTCTAAAACAGCTGCTGACTATGCATTTTATTTACACTCCTAGAAGTTTCAACAAAATACATACACTTATTTCCACTATTTTTCCACTCCAATCCATTTTCACAGGATATTGTGAGGATATTTTTCTTTGATTTCTCCAGTGCCTTTAACACAATCCAGCCCTTTCTGATGAGGGAGAAGCTCCTCGTGATGGGTGTCAGCTCCTCCATTGTCTTTTGGATTACTGACTACCTGTCAGGCAGGCCTAAGTACATGGAACTGGGGACCACCCTGTCTGATACTGTGGTTGGTAATATAGGATACCCCCCAGGGTACAGTCCTGTCTCCGTTCCTGTTCACTCTGTACACCTCTGATTTCCAGTACAGCTCCGGGTCCTGGCATCTGCAGAAGTTCTCTGATGACTCTACAGTGGCAGGGTGTATCAGGGATGGACAGGAGATGGAGTACAAGACACTGATTGCAAATTTTGTGGAGTGGTCCCAGGCAAACCATCTGCTCCTGAATGTGGACAAGATCAAGGAACTGGTGATTGATTTCAGGAGAAAGATGACACCAGTGGAGCCCATTACCACCCACTGTCACGATGTGGAAATAGTGGACTGTTACAAGTACCTCAGCGTCCATGTGAACAACAGGCTGAACTGGAGGGACAAGAAGGGCATGAGCAGATTCTACTTCCTGAGAAAGCTCAGGTCTTTCAATGTGTGCAACAAGTTACTGGTGATCTTCTACCAGTCTGTGGTGGCCAGCGCCCTGTACTTCGCTGTGGTCTGGGGGAGCAGCACCAGTAAACTCACAACACAACACAACACAGCCGACTCACAACAGGGGGCACACTCTGGATCTGGTCATCACCTATAGCCTGACCACTAGTATAAGATAAGATAAGATGTGCCTTTATTAGTCCCACAGTGGGGAAATTCCAATGTTGCAACGCACAGATCAAGAACAGCAGGAAAAAGTAGCATGCAATAAAACAAGATAATAAATAATGGCTTAAATAATTTAAAAATAGACCTAAAAATAGACTCTCGAGTATAGCTGAATATTGTAGTGTAGATAAAGTTGAATGACATGTTAACAATGTTCGTTGTACAGTCTGACAGCAGCAGAAAGGAAAGACCTGTGAAACCTCTCCTTCACACAGCGAGGGTGAATCAGTCTGTCACTGAAGCTGCTCTCCAGAGCCGACAGAGCGTCCTGCAGGAGATGACACTCATGGTCCAGCATAGAGGTGACCTTAGCCAGGACCCTTTTGTCCCCCACCTCCTGCACTGAGTCCAGAGTTCTCTGTTATTGACTTGACTGTGTCTGACCACTACTGTGTGTTTTTTAATATCACAGGTTTTATACAGCGGGAGACCTCTGTGAGAACTGTGAGGAAGTGCCGTCTGACCCCTGAAGTGGCTGCAAATTTTATTGATGTTTTAGATAAAAATCCCTCAATGGTTTTACCTGCCCCTTGTGATTTTATTACTGACCATTGTAACAGTAGACTACGGTCAGCTCTAGATCTGGTTGCTACACTCAAAATCAAAAACATCAAACCAAATTAAAACCTCCATAGAGAAATGAAAATTTTAGAAAATCCAAGAGGGAGTGCAGGAGGGCAGAACGCAGATAGAGAAAAAACAAAACAACAATAAACCACCAATTATTCATCAATCAACAACGAACACACAACAATGCAATAAGAAATGCAAGAAATCATTACTTCTCAATAATCACCAACCACAAAAAATATCCAAAAGTTCTCTTCTCAACCACTGACAACATTTTAAACCCCGATTTTAGCACATTTTACCCACTGACTCTCTCTGTGAGCAGTTTGTAGACCACTTCATGGGGAAGATAAACACTGTCAGATATGATATTTTATCTTGTCAAACCTCTGTTTTTAACACATCTGAGTGTTTGTCTGGACCAGAGGAAACACTGGACAGTTTTGTCCTGGTTAATCCTGAGATGCTTGACAAAGGTTTCTCCTCAGTGAGGCCCACCACACTTTTAGATCCAAGTCCCATCCAATTTTTAAGTAATTTGATTGATCTTTTAGGGATGAGCTTTTAATCATGATGAACTGCTCTCTTCAGACAGGGGTCTTTCCCACTGCCTTCAAAGCAGCGGTGGTGAGACCCCTGCTGAAGAAGAGAAATTTAGATTTTACCGACCAGTGGCTAACTTGTTTTGACAAAAAGTATAGGAAAAACGCATTAAGGTAGGCCACTTTGTTATTTATTTTTCTTTACTTTATCACCTTTCAGTGAAAGCTATTATTCCCTGGTTTCCTTCAGCATATGTGGGACATATGTAGTTGTGAGGACAGTCCCACAGTGGTTGGGTCCGGATGCTAAGCCACACAAACATACTGGCTGATAACCAAAGTGGACACAGGAAGTACCTTTCTGTGTGGTTGGCAGCTCCATACTATTGATGTTCTCCTCTGTGGGTCACGGCTGTGACGACAGCACTGTTTTTTGCTGTTTTGGAGGCTCCAGTAAACAGGATTCCCGCCAGGCCTGGCAGGGAGGGTGGATCGAACATGTTACAGATGTGGCTGATAAAAGCAGCTGGAACAGGTCTGTGCACATAACACTGCACTGGCACCGGCTGCTCACCCCACGGCCACAATGGTAAGTCTCACTCCTCCTGTGGGTGTAATGGGCTTGGGGTACAGCTTAAATTATCATAATGCCTTATATTACTTTTCAGACTAAATATGTTTGTAAATGTTCAGGTCAGGACTTGGGAGCCTTGATATTTACCTGGTCAGCCAGAAGCACACACTTTGGCAAAGCTATACATACAACAGAATGCAGAAAGAGCCTGGCTGGTCAGGAATCATTTTATATGGCATGTACTGTTTGAAGCATGCAGAAATTTAAAAATGTATTATTAAATCATGCTGTAAAGGACGTAAGAAGATATTTGAAGAAACTATACTCAAAGTTACCTAAAAGACCTATCTGTTCTCTTCTTGTAGAGGCTGAGAGCTGCAGTTGGGTGGACATTGACTGTGATCATCTCATTGTTTGTGGAGGTGCACAGTGTTCACAAGGTAAATAAACTTCTTGTTTAAAGCTCTATTTTTCTTAAACCACAACCATCAAAGTTTTTTTTTTTTTTTTAAGATGAAGGTCCATTGGGGTCCACAGTCTATGATGTACCTCAAAGGCAAACGTGAGTAATATTATATATTTTTATTTATCAAATACAAATGCCAAAATGACAGTGTTTTTGTACATTTGTGTTTACAGATGGCAGGCGGTTTGTCACAGAGAGGGAGAGCCAGATCTTGAAGCAGAATCTGCAAGACTGGTACACACTCCTCAAAGGTAAAGGTTTATTTTATGTAAACTACTTCTACAGTTGATTTGATTGAGATTGTTGTAAGAAATACACATAACTTAACAATGAGAAGAGCATGCCCAACCTGACTGAGTGAATGTGGTGTGAATGGTTGAGTACGGCAGTCCTACAGCACAGGTGCTCCAAAAGAAGCCTGGGTGCAGAGATGTTATCGATCGTGTTATCGATGTATTTGTGTTGTTGATTATGCAGATGTGTTTGTGTTGTTGATTATGCAGATGTGTTTGTGTTGTTGATTATGCAGATGTGTTTGTGTTGTTGATTGTGCGGATGTGATTGTGTTGTTGATTGTGCAGGTGTACAGCCGGTGGACTTCAGTAAACCTCGACACATTGTGAGCTCTGAAAAAGTTCTGATCCAGTATCTCTCGAAGAGATGAGACGTACTGACCTGTGCAACCAGAACACTGTGGACCCAAGTCAGCCACAACTTTTGATACAAGTAACTGGCTGAGAATCCATTGCTGCTACACCTCTACATACAGATCATTTAATGACTTGTATAATAACTGTATAGCTGTATAATGGCTTTAAGGAGGGCTAACATATAAGCTATTGCATCTGTATACTGTTTTCTACCTGCTTGCAATGCATACATTTTACCAGAGGTGGGCAGTGTTGGCTTTTTATGTTTTTCAAGTAGGCCCATAACTATTCTGAGAATTAATGTACTGTATGCGATGCAAACCCTTAAACCAAGGGTTTCAAACTGTATTTATTTGTAACATTCACCTGTAACAAGATAAATATTGCCATAGTTTTTCAGTATCATGAAAAAGTCTAACTGTTGTCATAGCAATTAGTCATTTAAAACAAAATATTTTGAATGGTGAAAAGTCCTAAAAAATATCACCTAAATTGGGAAGCTGAACCCATGAATAGGTCTATAGAGTAAGGTTTAAAACATCTGGTGTCCCTGACTTTACACTTGTGCCATTCTGGTGCTGAACAGAAAGTCCCATTTTTATTTTTTATTTTTTTGACCTCATCAGCATCTCTCTTGGCAAACGTGCATTTGAAGGTTAATGTACAATAAAGATAAGCTATTTACTTGCAATGTGTAAAACATGTAGCTTATTGGGTAGCCATAGAAAGTTTTAACCCAGTGTGTGGGTTATGTTTCAGTTAATTTAAAAAGCTTCATGGACTTGATTGCACTGTATCCTGCAGACCATAGACTGTATAAATATATATATTTATATACACAGTCTATGGTACAGATAAAAACTTTCACTGAGACTGCTAACACAAACAGTGGCTCTGCTTGGTTTAGTTAATCCTGTAATAGATATTCAGTGTGTTTAAAGTGCTCATGTTTCAGCCAGGTTCATTCAGTCCCTCAGCTCCTAAAATCACAACAGACAGTTCATCCTTTCTCCATCAGCAGAGAGGGAAGGAGAGAAAGAAGGAAGGAGGAAGAAAGAAGGAGGGGAGGAGAGGGAGGGGGGGGGGGGGGGTAGAGCTGGGTGTTAACTTGACCCATGGATCACCCTAAGCTCCTTCCTGTCCCCATAACTCCAGGCATTACACTCACACTTGGGCATTTACAAAGGTAACAGTTTTAGGCCATGTGGAAAACTGTCCAAATATTGACATTTCCACATCATCTTAGTGCCCTTCAAACTTGTACTTGAAACAGAAACTATGAAAGGACTTATTTATAATTTAGCAAGTTAATGGACTTCCAGTCCAAATTCAACACAGGTTTTTGTGCTGGCGGCCACCCTGTCAATTTCTACGGACTGGGATCAGTTCTAACACAACCTTGGCTCTCATCACCTGGCTTTGCATATCTAAAATTTAAAGTATTTTGATTAAGAACAAAAGTTTTAAAAGCCATTGCCAACATTGTTTATAGTTGACTATCAAATCCAAATGTACTCAAATCCAAATATTGTGTTTTATTATAGTGTAGGAAAGGCTATCGAATATTCATATTTTATCAGTTCCCGTTGAAAGCAAGACTGTTAATTTAAATTGTGTGCACGTAGCTCTTGCACAGGATGAAGTCATGGCTGTCCAATCATAAATCATGCATCTTTAGAGGGGCACTTCCATTTTATCATCAAAAAAATAAAAAAATACATTATTGCTCCTATTTATACTTTGCAACTGATGTCATCTACATTCCCTGGGGTATGATGCTAACTGGAGACGCTGCTCTGTCTGAGGCTATGTTACTCAAGTTAGACTTGAATCTGAGTTTTGTTTTAACACAATCTGATAAGAAAGACCTGATTTAGATGGAACAACAACAGGTGAGATGATTCATGCATAACATTACAGTCACAAGCGAGTAAGCAGGAGACTTTTTGCAGTCACACTTAAACAGGACCATGAACACAGACTCCTGAAAATGTATTGTTTAAATCAATTTTTTCTAGTTTTCACACAATCGTTATGGTAATTAATGAACATTCTGCCAGTAGAATATAGAAATACACCCCCAGCGTAAACTGCAAAGTATGAATTTGAAAATGCAGGATCTTTACTACGGTTGCTTTAAAATCTTGCATTATCTCTCTCTAAGGCGATAGATGTTCAATACAGTACATTCAATATCTTAATTTCAGCCAAACGTGTCTCTCTTTAATCTATCATGCAGACTTCTTTATGTAAGCTGATATGAGCGATGGTATTTTGTAAACAGTGTAGTGATACTAACAGCGTTTGACAAGCTGCCAAGGGGAGACACAGAGAGACCCGCGGAAAGAAAGAGCGCAGTGTATGAGCCATCAGCATTTTGCGGATGAAAGGTGATCCCTGCCCCGAAACACACCCAGGACTCCTGATAAGAACAGTCGGTGTCCATCTGTGCAAGCTACAGACATGACAGGAATTTCCTTTTTTGGTTTCCTAATATGATGAGTGCTGAGTGTGGATGTTGTGTCAATGACTCAAGCTATAGTGTAGTACAAGAGAAGTAACTAGTGTACTTATTACACTTGACTTGTACTTGTGTTTGTATAGTTCAGTAAATAGATTTGGCCGGCTTAAAACAAAAACATTTGGTGTCGTAAGTATATTATCTAATATTCTTTTTATTTTTATTTTTTTGGGAATAGCTGAATTTTTTCTTTATTTTAACGGTGCACTGTGTAAGCTTTTGTTTGGAGGTCTGTCATCTGCTTGTTTCTATAGATATCTCCCTGCTGTCTGGAATCTTCCACAGTATGACATTAAACACATTTTATAGCTCAAAAATACCTAGAAAAACAGGCATTCTGACTGTGAGCAGGATTCCTTTCCACAGATCTGACCTGTAACTTGGTCTGGTTTGGTCTCCATGAAGATAGAAATGTTTAAGACCTGCAAATACTGTGAAACATTCCAGACAAAGCAATAAAATCAAAAAGCATTTGACAAACCCTCCACAAGAATAGTTACACAATGCACCTTTAAGTTTATTTTCATTTATAGTCTAAAAAAAATAAATAAATAACACTTAATGTACAATTACTCCTCAAATATATTTTACCTTTACTTCAGTACTTTACTACTGCTTGAGTATTATTATTTTAAAGTGACAGTATTCTGACTTCAATTTTTGACTCGTCTGCCTAATAGCAAATTCAAATTAAATTGAAAAATACATAGATTATTAGAAAAATATTCCAGCTTTAATAGTTGAGCATATTCACAGTACAAACCTCCTCTGGAAGTATGAGAGTAATAAAAATTAAAATGACTTTTAAAATCAAGATTATCTATTCAATTAATAATAATGATATGAATTCAGGTAATATTGCCCCGACCTATAACATTTAAAATGGTATAATTCACTATAATTAAAGCATAAGATACATTTTAAGGTTATAAATTAATTTGATAAAACCATAATCACATTTGCTTTTCTGTAAACATTCATTACCTGTCTAAACATAATGTCTTTCTTAGAAGATAACCAACCTCTATCTATTTCAGATTAAAATATGAAAATAAAATAGGTACTTAATAAACTAATGGCATATTGCTGTATGATTATTGCAAATTATAACCTTCTATCACATATTCTCCTCTTGCATGTCCATCTTTCAGTGTAACGTCAATAAAGGCATATGATATTGATGTGAGAGCACTTGTCCGGCCCCGGGTGGCTCCTGGTTGCTCCTCCGAGTGCCTGGGGGTTAATGATGTCTGATGGAGATGGTGCAGACTGTCATGACATCACATCATCCTATGGCTTGTGCAGGAGTAAAGCCAGAGACGCACACACACACAATGTTCGCAGATCTCAACTGACTAGCAGTGAACAGAAGATTTTGTTGACATTTTGGTCTTTGATTAATACAAAATAAATTAAAAACTTTTTTAAATTTTAAGATAATTTTAAGAATCTGATACTGTTGAATGCTGTTGATGTTAACACAACATGAATCTGGTTCATCTAACGCATTAACAAGCAAATTATACAGTATATGCACTTACACACATACAGTGCAGTGTTTCCCATTAATACAGGAGACTATAGTGGACCCCATTGTCTAAAAACAACCTGGATTTATATACCTATATTGGCATAACAAAATTAGTTGTGCATTGTATCATCATAGACATTTTACAAAGGGATTGCTTAAAGATGAAATATATGCAGTAAGTCATCTAAACTCCACAAACTGAAGGAAATTGAATTATTAAAATGAAAATTATTTGTGCCTACAAAATCTTAACCAAACCTATGGGAAGCACTGCAGTGTAAAATAAATAATGAAATAACAATTTTAATTAATCTCTGAATTTCTGAATCTGAATTTTGCAATGTAACTTGACAAATTCCTTTCAACAGATATAATTATAATTAATACATGTACCTAAACTATATAATATTCTGTGTTTTAGACCAAAATGACAGACCCCATCTGCACAAAGTCAATGTGAGACCAGGGACAAGCTCTTCCAGTGGTCTTCAGGCAAAGATACTGTATACCGTACTCTTCCACACATTTTAGTGTTAATGCAATACAACGTTAAATTGTATCTTCTAAAACGGTTTATCACAAGGAAGGCAATTCTTGACCAGAAAGGCTCTTGTGATCATTTAAAAAAATCTAAAATCATCCACGTTACAGTTAGTGGTCCACAGTAGGAGAGTGTTCAGAGTTCCATTGCCACAGTAAGTTCAGTACTAGCTACAAAGTGATGATGTTGCCGTCCTCTCTCATGTCCTGACTGGAGCTGGCGGCGTGGGTGGGGTTTTGGTTATGGTTAGTCAACAGCGTGGCACTGTTGCTAAGTGATGCTCCGATGCCGCTGGGTAAAGAGATGCTCTGAGGGAGGCCCCGGGCTCCAGTGTTATTGTTGAGGCGGCCGTTGGCAGAGTCCCTGCTCAGGTTCAGGTTGTTGCTGTTGTGTTGGGGGTGATAGGGCAAAATGTTGTTCTCCAAAATGAGGTCTCTGTCTTCATCCTCCTCTTCCTCACTATCTCCTTCCACAATACTGTTGCTGCAGACAAGAAAAATCGATCAGACACTGACACCATGAAAATACTATATACCAATGTGATACAGATGATCAAATCATCATGTTTACAAAACTCAAGAAAAGTCAGTTTAGCTGTGTGACTAATGACGGCAATGCTACTAGAATAGCAGATTCTTTGAAGTCCATGAACAACAAAAAATCAAATTGACTGATTTTGATTTTACAAATGAATCTACATTGATTTCTTTTATTCACAGCTGTTTGACTGAAGAGTAAGAAATTGATCATTACAAAAAAAAATCTTTATAAATCTTGGCTCTGACAGAAGCAGCATGGAGTGATTGTAGTGCTTGGAAACCTAGTTTGCATAAATACTATTTTAGAAAAAAATCAAGTAATTTGTACGCTATGAAAATGATCCACTATTCACGGTTTTCTCACATTTTAGATGTGTAACCAAAAAGTTTTATAAACTTGAATTCTCACCAACAGAATAACAACAAGAACACTATGATGCACATTGAAATGATGATTATTGCCGCCCTACTACCTCTAGCCTTAGCTGTATGGCTGGAATAGACTGTACCTTGCCGTGATGGGATTGCTTTGGGAGGCAGGGCTTGGAGAGTCATGTGACAAAGCAGACCCCAAAGATCCCGCTGAGCCCACAGACCCCGAGTTCCCCATTGAGGTCTTGCTTCCGCGATGGACCACGTTGTTCCTCTGATTCGCCGGCTTAACTGTCACTATGAGGTTGTGACTGTTTGCTACCATCATGTCTGTGACCTGAAAGTAAAACCAAAGACATCGGAAATACTGAGCAACTCCATCAATAATCACAATATTATGTCTCAACTGTAAAGCAGCTCCAAGGAACTTTTGTGGTTGAGGGTCCGTTACATACTTGTCTCCATGGAGATGTTATTGCTTTTCCTAGTATGTTCCATGGTAAGATTTTAAACATATCCATCTAGGATTTATTCATTATGGACTTTCCTATTGCTTAAAAATACAATAATTCCTTCTGTGAATAGGGACGACTCTCCACAGATCTGAATTGTAATGCTGCGTAGTGCTGTAACCTGCTTGTCTCCCTCATGACAAATAGGTTTAATCTGTACTGAGGAACATTCTAGGCAAAGCAATAACATTCCCATTGAGAAAAGCAGGTGGTGGACCCTCCATTAGAAATGGTAACCAGTGCACATTTAAAGTGAAATAAATAATTCAGCTGATATTGCTTCCAGTTGCTTCCAGAAATGTCTTTGATGACTAGGTGTGTCCCAGTTTGACAGCTGTTTACTAGTAGTATTGTAAAACATGGGAGCTGCACTCTAAGCATTTATTACCTGATCCAGTGATTTCCCTGCTACATCGATGCCGTTGACCTCTAGGATTTCATCATTGACTCCCAGCAGCCCTGTGCTCTCCGCCAGTCCCCCTCTCACCAAACGGGAGATGAACACACCTGGGACCTGGCAAATTTGAGAAATAATCATTAGATATTAGGGATGTCAACAATTAATCGATTAACGATTAATTGCCGATTAAGACGTTGGTCGAACAAAATGCATTAATTGTAATTAATCGCTAATCGCGGACACGTGCACCCGCGTCGTCACGAAACAAGGCAACCGCGCACCACGCTGCTCCAAGCTCGACTCACAGCACTGCTCAGCAGCCCCGGGTGTACGCGCGAGGCGAGCTCGAACCGCGGTGCCCAGGAATGCGCCGCAACGTGCCGCTGCTGGTCCCGCGCGGCCGGCCGCGGCCTGGGCCCCGAGCTTCGCGCGGCTGGCCCGTGGCTCGGGCCCCAAGTCCCGCGCGGCTGGCCTGCCGCCCGGGCCCCGAACCACAAACCAGCCGCACGAAACCAGCAGCGGCCCAATCCTGGTTCAGTCCAGGTCCAGACCCGGTTGAGTCCTGGTCCAGTCCAGGTCCAGACCTGGTCCAGACCTGGTCCAGACCTGGTCCAGACCTGGTCCAGACCTGGTTTAGTTCTGGTCTAGACCTGGTCCAGTCCACGTTTAGTCCTGGTCTAGTCTTTTAGCCAATCAGGACAGAACACAATGTTACACTATAAAAAAAGTTACACTATTATAAAAAAAAAAAAAAAAAAAAGCGATAGAGCGAGGGATTACTGTATTTTGTTATTCAGCATCAATACATTTGTCTGCTTTTTACTAAGGAATAATTAATTGAGGAATATACAATATAATAATACTATGATATATTTTTGACTCAGTGTTATGTATACTATAGCTTATATTCTTAAAGACCCTATTGAAACACTAAAATTCAGGTGAAAAACGCAGCTTATCAGTTAATCGTTAATCGATCGATAAGGTCAATCAACTATTAATTAATGAATTAATCAATAATTTGCATCCCTATTAGATATTGAGAGAATATTTTTGCATCTAGTTTAATTAGCCAGGGCTGTATGCCCTAGTTTGTGATTTGTGGCAGCTGTAATCAATAGATGGACAACATCACATTATTGTCTTAAGATGATTAAAACACGATCAAAAAAAGAACTTTTCGTTTAATTTTCCGTGAACTTTCTTTGACCCTAAGCAAGCTACAGTAAATTAAGGGCTGCGATCAAAAACTACAATGCTAAAGAATTAGAATGAAGATTTTTATTTTAGTATTGAAAACTTCATTAAGTTAATAAACCAAATAGACTGAGGGACTCTTCACGCATCTTAAGAAAAACCAAATAGCATACACTGTTGCCTACCAAGGTTCAATTACACATTGAAATACCCCCTCTCATAACAGCAATTACTACTATAACAAGATAATGTAATTTGATATGACAACATACTGACCTTCTCCACGCCCTGCGAAGTGACCCTGACGCTGACCCCGTCCCGAATGTAGAAGCCCAGGGGTTTGTGTGTGCCATGTTTGTGCAGTCGGACTCGTCTGTGCGTCTCTGGCAGTATGTCCACGTCGATGATGGAGGAGATCTGTCTGAAGTTCTGGGGCATGCCAATGAGCAGTGCTTGTTTGCTCTTGTGAGTGGATCCTGACCCAGTGGTCCGAAGTCCCGTCAGACCCAGGCCCTTCTTACGCCTCTGAAGAGAGTTAGTGCCAAAAACCACCGGTTCATCCTCTGGCGAGACAGGACACAAGCAGAGAACACCACATTAATTTAGTGTTTCCATGAATTTCCAATTAAAGGTGTACTCTTGTGCTGTCTAACTTTTCAGCTGCGGGTCCATCACATTCTACTGGAGATGTCATTGCTCTGATTGGAATGTTCCACAATATGACATTAAACAGATCTACCTCACATTTATTCAATTACAGGTGGTTTTGTAGCTCAAAAACCAGGCATGCCGACTGTGAGCAGGGTTACCTCTCCACAGATATGACCTGTAACTTGACCTGGTTTGGTCTCCATGATGACAGAAACGTTTAATGCCATACTGTGAAACATTCCAGACAAAACAATAGCATCTCCATGGAGAAAAGCATTTGATGGACCCTCCACCAGAAAAGTTGCACAATGCACCTTTATACATACCATAAAAATACACCACAACCTCTAATAAAGAAATGTTAAACTGCTATAAATAGACATGAAAAGTATTTTAATCCATTCATTCCTGTTTAGTCTGGATTTTCTGGTGGGGCCCACACAGTTCTTGACCAATCAGAAGTGCTTTACTGCTGTTGCTTCATGGTCGTGGTCAGAGAAAGTCCTTTTGTTTAGTGTGGCTGAGCCTAAGCAGGTCTAAGGCTCTGGGCTGGAGTGATTAAGGATTAATATGAGAGATTGTTTGTAGAGATCTGTGCGGAAGTGAGCCATAGATCACGGGTGGGGTCAAGACTGATTAAAGACACAAAGATTCACCAGCCTATAATCCTACTGCAGCCACATCTACAGGGCACTTGTTTCATCTGAGTATGAGCCGCTCTTTGAGAAACATGAGAAGGACCACAGACTTACAAAAGCTGTCACTCAGAATTCTGCAATGTTTTTTTATAAGAACTGTATCCTCTATAGTGCAAAAGATATAGAAATATTCTTTTTGGCATGCACTATATATTTCAACACAAGCATTGCATTGGTGCATTTGAAAATTTATCAGCACATAGTTATTTTTTATGTCAATTCATGCCATGATCATACAGCAAGTCTTGATTTTAATACATTAGTTTCATTACAGCAATATATAGAACTTCAAAATTCAGTTATCGTGACCTAGATAACACAAAAGGAAGTGGGTAATTTCCACTGGATCAACTTATTTGAAGAATAGGCAAGATTTTGTATAAAGTAAAGACATAATATGTAGTTTTGCCCCCAAAATGCTCCTTCTCTGACTCTAAGGCCATGTGAACCCTGTGTCACTGTGGATGGTGTGTTGTAGTAACGTTGCTATGAATACTGCGCCAAACAAACTAGTCACCAATGGAGCTACAGTGTATGTGCACATGAGTGGAGATTTGAATTGATTGATTGTGTGTGTGTGTGTGTGTGTGTGTGTGTGTGTGCGTGTGCGTGTGCGTACGTGTGACCAAAGAAAGCACCTGCTGTGACATCACTGACTGGGCCCGTGCTAAAAAAGCCACACTCTGCGTGTTCCCTGTCAACAGGAAGTATTTGGATAATATAATATTTCATAGTTGGCAGCATAGTGTCAATAGAGATGATTTAGCATTGAAAAAGACTCTGGCTGACAACAGGAGAGAAAGTAAGAAGCGATACATTGTAGTAGTAGTAGTAGTAGTAGTAGTAGTAGCGTCACTGGGCATATTTTACATTATCATTATTATTATAAGATTACAATAGTCACCAACAATTGTTTAGCCAGTTGTATTGTATTGCCATGTCATTCATTTTGCCTTTGAGTACATGATATGCTTAATAATATAATACTCAAAGACCAAAACATATATTGTACAGCTATCTACTTTCCTGTGCACTGGCAATGGTGACAAATAATATTGCAAATGAGTGTATGCAAACCATATTGTATTTACATTGCACCTTTGGAAACACAAAGCACTTACCATTATTTATGCACACCATACTGTTTATGAAGTGAGGTTGCCAGTTAGATAGACATTTAGACACTGTTTAAAGGTTGGCATATGTAAAATCTTTTATGATATTTTAACCATGTCATAAGTTTACCCTTATCATTAACTTACACATAGTTATATTTTTATTGATTCATGCATTGATTTATCATGTATTGTACTGCATTTGAGGCTTGAGGGCTCTGATTTCTGTTTTCGCCTACCCTCAGTCTTTGCTTTACTTATCTGTACTGCTTTCCAAGGTTGAAATGTCACTACGAAGAGGCGGGAAAGTCAATATTCTTGCTTCTGTTACTAAGACGTTTAGATCATTACTGCAATTTACAATGGACAAAATGTAAAATAATGTATGCTATACTATACTAAGTAGTGTGTTTAAAACTTGAAAACTTGAAAACTTATTTGTTGTGCATTTAGTCTCGGAGAGAAAACATCCCAGGATACATGGTACACTGTGCCCTGTGGCTCTGCTCCAAACACATTACATTTTTGTACAGCAGTCCCTTCTATATCACCCCTTCAACACTTCGTAGTCATCCTCACTGTTCCCAACATAGACTGTGTGGTTCCCACACAAGTTAATTAGCATTAAATACAAAAAAAAAAAAAAAAAGAAAAAAAAAAAAAATCACATCTGTTACCATAAGGCAGTGCTTCCTCAATTATTTTCTGTGATGCCCCCCCTAAGAAGAAGAAAATATTTCACGCCCCCCTCCCTGCGTGCGACTATAAATAGTATTATTTGTCTAGAAAATTCTTATTAGTACACCTCTGCATAACATTTTATCCTTTATTAACATTAAAAACAAAAAAAGAAAGAAAGAAACTTACAACAAAGACTGCACTTTGCACTTTTTGTCTTTTTGCACTGAGGACTCAAATATTAATTAATTAGCTTTGCGCACATTTGTTTACATTTTACAGAAACGAAACTTAAAAATCACATGGGCCATTTGCATAAACTAAAAGTGCTGAAAAACAAAAACCGCTCTGTCCTTGTGCCGCTGATGCGTCAGCTTCTGTCGGACTAAAGGACACGACGCAGTGGAATATACGTGTTTTTTTTCTGTGACAGAGGATGTTCTGCTGATGGTGAATCTGTTCTGTATATCATGTATTTAAGGTTGCCGACCCCTGCCCCAGAGCGACAATGAGAGCACCACTGCCAACTACTGTTGTTGATGTACAATTACACTTCATTCTAGTACAGTAGTGCCCCCCTCCCGGCATCACACCGCGCCCCCCCAGGGGGGCCTGCCCCACTATTTCAGAAGCACTGTCATAAGGGCTTTTACCCACCTGAGACTTGATTAGAATACAAGTTGGATTACAATTTCACACATTATCAGTGGTAGAATTCGCTACCGTTTATCTCCTCTGGGCCCACAACATAACATCCATAACATCTCACTTGTCTCAATCAATCCATTTTGGAGTGACAGAGGATTAGTCCAGTCTTATCTATGAACATATACAAAGTTCACTGTTCATTCACAAGACACAACAATCCAGCCACTGTTTGAGGAACACTGCAATAACATTTGCACAAAACCTCTCAAACTTAACTACAGGTGGAGCAGAGCAAAGCAGAGCTGGAGACACAGACCCGACCAGCCACATTCCTGTACCGCATTCCAACGTCACTCACTTATCAACATGAAGTCCACTCCACCAAACAGCTCATGTGCATAACAACTACAATACAAACGGTTAGAATAGGAGTACAGATACATAAGAATAGTGCCTTCTCTGAACATACATGAAAATATGTGGTTCTCTCAGAACTAGACAGAGGCCTGAAGGCACAGACATTTCTAAGCACCTCGCTCCTGCCCACTGATGCTTTCACTCTAAAGACCAAAGCTATTGAATAAATGCAGTCAAGTATCAAGGCCTACTTAACATGCACCAAGTATATACACTGGCAGAAGGGATTTTAAGAGTTTAAGTGTTATCAGCAACTCACAGCTAATCGTACACAGAGCCGAGGAGGCAGATATGGCTAGTATTTCTAAAAGTCTTGTAAAACCACCTGCAGTTTTTTAACGTCAGGCGCAAACATGCAGAAGAAAATTCAGACTCCCAATACGCCACACTTCAACAACTATATACTGTACTACAAGTTACATATTTTACATTTCTGTAAATTATCCAACCAAACCTGGCATTAGAGGTGGGTGAAAACTGAAATAACCAGTGTACTGTATAATAACCATTATCGTGAATGTTTTTGAAATGAGCAGAATTTCAATATTTAGTATATAGTACAAAAATAACTCAAGTTAACACACACGTTTCTGTTGGATTGACATAATCATCTTGATTATGTCAATCATCATCACATTGTTATTGGGATAAAACTGCGAGATAGACATTTTTGTCATTATCGCCCATACCTACCTGGAATCTAGTACACAGTATGATTATTATAGAAACATAATATGCTTTTGCACAGTGGACAATAAAAATAATACAGATGGAAGTTCTTAAGGTATTAAAGTGACCAAATAATGTACTAACTCCTTGACGTAAAAGCATCATAAAGAAAAACAAACAAACAAAAGCGACCCTGGTAAAATCAATTCTGGTCACAAGTCAGTAATAAACAGAACTCATACATGACCACATTATCTTGGGTGCTTTTGGTTCATGAGATCGAAGCTTTTAAAAACACAATACAGTGACCTCACAGCAGGCACCATCTGGAGCCTGGGGGATTGCCATCTGCCTCAGTGCTGTGCAGGTCTACTGTGAGCTGAAACATACTGAGGACACCCAAATAGGACACACTCAAGGTAGGAGGTATTAACCCACCTACCAAGGCTCAACAAAAATAGAATACAAATACATCTTTGTGTCTGGGAAATACAAAAGGAATCTAGCAGTAATGTTTGCAAGAAAAGGACCTGTTCTTTCAAGACAGAAACTCATGGTTTTCTATTGAAAACAGCAGTCTGTTTATCATGCACAGAGGATAGATAGAGAAGAAAAACATGTTGTGATGTGTGTAGAATCCCTCAGTCATCCAGGTAGAATCCATGGCAAAGGAGAAATTCCAAACGTTTATTTGGTCAAATATGTTTCGCTGCTCATGAAGAAGCAGCTTGGATGAGCTTTTGTCCAGTTGACAAATTGAATTTCTCCTTTGCCAACATTTTGTGATAATGACATTTTAGGACTACTTTCCTGAAATTATTATTATGCAATTTTATATTTATACAACAAATAAATGTCTTTCAATATTAACTTCCTTAACACAAACTACAAAGAAAAAAAATGCCATTTAAAAACAAAAAATAGCCAAATTTCATCCGCCAAAATATGAACTTCGCCCTGACAGACTGGCAGACCTCTTTATTAAAGACCCGAGCACTGACAATTAGAGAAAAATTGCACAGCCCTCAACTGAATTTTGTATTATAAAGGGTAGGTATCCTTTTTGTTATTCAGTATGAAAACAGGACCACATTTAAAAGATTTTATATAGCCCAGTATGACAACAGTTGCCTCCGGGGGCCTTTCAAAAACACACTTGGAGACAGACACACATAAGGGCATATGGAGGAAAATATATAAATCTTTTACAGTTTATTTATTTAGGAATGATCTTGTGAGATAAAATTGCCTCAAGATGCACATATGTGGAAAAATTATCTTAGATTTTTTTTTCTCCATAAATTTACATTTGAAGTGAACTGAGCTATTTATACATGTCAAAATCTCATTCTTGTGGACCCAATCTCATGTCCTACTTTGTCTCATGGGAATTGTGTCTCGTCTAGGGATGGGCATAATTAATCGATTAACCGATAATTGATCATTAAGGGGCCGTTTAGACAAGGACGATTGCGACTGAATATGACAAAATATTCTATCGGAAGTGTCTTTTGTTTACACGGCGGCGGCGCCGTCGGGCTCTGAAACCGCAAAAATCTTCCAGAGTGTGGAATTTTGAAGATGGCCCGGGTCGCGTCTCCGTCTAAATGGCAAGAAGCGCAAAACATGTTCATGCCGCATACAGCTGACTGGTTGCGCCAAGCCGGTAAAAACAATAACAATACGTCGCAGGTGACAGAAGCGAGTTTGGACAAGACTGGGCAGAACAAGTCAGTGGTAGGACAATTTTGAGAATGGATTAGTTGCTGACAGTGCTTGGGTGGAAAACTTCAGAATGACTAAACAAGCTCTTGTTGCATTAAAGGGATATGCCACCCCCAGGTCAAATTTGGGCATCTCCCCACAGTCCAGAGACTAAAATAAGTGGTGGAAGTGGTTTTCCTGGTCACCCAGTGGTTTTCCTGGTCACCCAGCCATTGTCCGAGTCTGTCAGCACTGACCGCCGCGGTATCTGCAGCTACTCCGCGTTAGACTGGAGTCTAACGGCGCCAGAGAAAGATTTCGGCCAAAAGGAATTAATTTGCTCGATGCGTTTCCCAATTACTTTCTGTGTAGTGCGCATTCATATCGAGTGCAAATAAATGTACAAATCAACACGGAGAGCTTGCCTTGGTCATTTTGGGTGGGAACTATTTTTCAGTGCGGAACAATAAAGCCGAAGCACGCACCACGCTGCGCAACAGGGGAACTCCCTTCCTGGTGCGTAACAGGGATTCCCCTGGCAGCGTGCTGCGTGCTTCGGCGTGCACGGGCGAAACAACCGTGATGAGAGCCCCTGTCGGTGTCCTGAAAAAGGTAGGTGTTTTTATTAGCGGCCTGGCATGCATATTCAATCGAATTCGCGTCTTCGTATAAACAAACATTTCCTGTTGAGAACGCTCGTCTAAACGGGGATACAAAATTGAAGACGAGAGGCCACTTTTGCGTCTTCTGTTTTTATCGTCGCCGTATAAACGTAGCCTAAGAATTTCACCGAGCAAGTTAATTTTCGTCGATTAAAACAAAAAACAAAAACAAAAAAAACAGTTGCCTCAGTTGGCGCGCCTCAGTTGATATATGCAAGCTTCCGTAGGTAAATTGCCAAAACATGAAGAGGTCGCAGCGAAGTGTTGTGTGGGACCACTTTCATTTAGAAAATGACCAAGCGCACTGCAAGCACTGCAATGCAGCATACAAATATACCTCATCGACAACACAAATGATTTATCATTTGAACACCGCGCATCCAAGTCTGGAAAAAAGTCTGGTGGCGGCGGTTCATTATCTCTATCACAGGCTAGCCTGGACTCTGCGCTAGCACAGACCAGGAGGAGCTGCAGTGCTCAACGAGCAGAGAAAGTCACCGAACTGATAGCGAAGATGATCGAAACAGACATGCTCCCCATCAGTGACGTGGAGGGCAAAGGTTTTCACGACTTAATATATTGCTGCAGATACGGCTGGGTTGTGTGGAGGAGGTAGGACAGACACAGCGGGCTAGCAGCGGTTAGCTCGGATCCCAAAGCGGCTAACTCCGAGCACGCTAGCAGAGGCTGCAGGATGCGTGTTGCCTCGCTTTAATCCACCTCTACGCATGTTGATTTGCAGATTTACTTTCCCGTGGAGAAGCGCCTGTTCCCACAGCCTCGGCAGACATAGTAAAAGCGGGTCACATGAGTGAATGGTTGTTGTCTTTTTAATATAAAATATGTTAACGATTAACCGATTATTACTCATTAATTCTCCCGATAATCGACGAAGAAAACTTCACCGAATGCCCATCCCTAGTCTCATCCCATCCCTATTTATGTATATGTGTTATAGACTATTATTTGAATTAGTTTTGGCTTGATTTCTGCCTTGTCTAGCCCTCCACAAATATTTTTATTGCAGTAGTTTATATGGGATGTGGACAGCAATTGCTCTTGTTGCCGGCACCTCTTCCTTTTGTGTATAAATATTTGATTTTCTTCTGTAGCTCTGGGACAGACACTCAGAACAGGATCTTTCTTTCTTACATAACAATCTTGAGACTTCTTATAACATCTGAAGATCACAGGAGCATCAGTTACTATAATGTAGCTAGTTATAAGTCAATATGGACTCATTAATTTACAGCCATATCTAACATTATTTTGTTGTTATTTACATTATATTCTGTAGCTAAACTCTACTATTTAAACTACATTATATCACTGATATAATAACAATAAGGCAAGATAATCCCACTAAACCATTTTTAAATAGACAAGATAGATAGATTTTTAATATTCAACCTTTTATAGCTAAACAAGTAATTAGTAATTATTGTGACAGGCCTACCACTTGTGTTAATTTGTTTTGATTTCATAGACCTGAATAGGCAGTGTTTTCAAATTGTTGAATAATTTTCTTATAAATATTGCATCTACTTTGTAATACTTCCTGGTGACATTGTGACAAAGCATTTCATTGCCTGACATTGGCTGTAATGTAGTCCGGCTAACAGCTTAAAATAGGGGTATGCTGTTATTGGCTTGTACTGGATTTTTCCTCCTGAGCCCCGTCCCTCTAGGTAACCACTATAGAGGTATTCAAGTACAAAGTCAGTGGTATGATGAGGTCTTAGGAGTAAGTTAATCCCTGGGAGGGGTTAATGGCTGGCAGCAGATGGGCAGTGATCACTCACTGTGGATCTCCCCGTTTTACTCCAAAAACATACAACACACACAGCAGGACGGGTTTAACAAGGATACGACTACTTAAAATAAAGGCTGAGAGCTTGTATTGTGTTTCAGCCTAAATGGAAATGGTACTAAGAATGAGGGAAGGCAATATCTCACTTTCATTTTTTAGGAGCAATAGTAGATGAGAAATTGTGACTAAGATTTGAACAAAAGCACAGGTAGCTAAAAGGTTAAAGTGTTATTTTCAAGAACTGTGTAGGATGCCCATTTTTGAGCAACAGTGCTTTGAATTTCATTTGCACTTTGCCGGATTGACAAGGTAAAGTGCCAGAGCTGGACATTATTCTGTTACCATGCTCACTAGTGTTAAGCATCTTCTGCACACAGCTGCTCCAAGGGGAAACATGGCTGTCAATTTGCGCCTACGGCCACTCTGATTGCCATCAGTTCAACACATTCAAACAAAGGCAAGACGAATGAAGTGTCTTGACAGTGAGACAGCAGCGGTATATCAGTAGGACCTGCCATTTAAAACCACAAATCTTTGGGTTTATAGGCAAACTTATCAATTGAGCCTTTTCAGCGAATACGTAAGTAAAAACAGACTCAAAAAGCTATAGTCGACAGTTTTGAAGATTGAACCCACAACCTCACTGGAATGGACAATGTGCAGTGTGTGCAGCTATGAACACTGATATTATATACATACTTATTAGAGCAGCTCACCTGTACTTACCACTAACTGAGCTGGCCAGGTTTGATTCCCTGTTTTCTTATATATTCCATGTCTAGTTACTATTCTCTCTCCCCGTATATCATGCTTTAATGTTTGTCCATTGTTTTAAAAATAAGAGCTCTTTTTGAATTCCATTGTAAATACTGTCCATAACTAATACAGATGCACTATTACACAGCTGTTTTTTTGGCCCGCTCCCTTGCCTCCAGCACTACTGCGATGATCAGATTAAACTGTGTCTGATGCCAAACAACAATAAAAACCCAGTGAGCAGATTAGCATCATTGCATCATGAATTATGCAAGATCAAGCATGCTCGATTCACCTTATCAAACAAAGGGGATTTGAAAAACAGAGTCAGACAGACCTGCATGAAAAGTGCTCACCGTTGGGGCTTTTGATGAAGATGTCAGTGTATGAAAGCTAGAACAATATTTAGCAGAGAAGGGGTCAATATTTATCGTGCGTACAGTTTCTTTGCACTACTGGAAAGCGTTCAGTTATATTTGGCTATAAAATAAGATTTAAGCTGTAAAAGGTTGAATGAATAACATCTATGACTCATTACAGATGCAAACTAAGTACTAAAGTGTTTGTGCTTCTGATTATTTTATTAGTATAAATTAGTTTCAGTATTATCGTTTACTTATAGCAATATTTCAACACTTCAAAATGTGTTATTGTGACAGGCCTACCATGTGAATCTCGTAAATATGTATGTTTGTGTCCTTGCCTTTTTTAGTGATGATGATTCGGAGCAGTGGATTGGCTGAAGAGACTGCCTTGTGGAAGTTATCGTCATTGTTGATTGGCAGGAGGTCTCCGTGCACGTCAGCGTAGCCCAGAATTACATCCACTCCTGGAATGCGGTGGATGGTCTGGAGCAGCCTGTAGAACTCCTGGAAGCGTCCTGGCCCGTCCCTCTTAAGAGCAAATCGCCGATATTCTGCATCGAACTGTCAAGGGTACAAAAACACAATAACTATACATGCAATGACTAGATAAATAATCAAACAAAAACTTGCTCAGCTGTTGTTGCTTTGTGCGACTTTATGGTGGAGGGCCTGTTACCTGCGTGTGAGGTAACACAAATCTGAAACGTTATGCAGTGTGCCTTTATTAGTTTAATACTTACTATCTGTAATCAATGACAACAACAGCAGAGGTATTTGAATATTAGCTTAAACATTCCAGCATGTGCAAACAAACCATAATTTTTTAAATGGTAGGTGTTGTATGTTATTATAGTTGAGGAGTGGAGTCTGCTGCATTTTGCATTCACATATTTTTGTCAGTTTAATAAGTTTGCAATTAATTAAAATGTTATGGTCTGTTATTTCCTACATCATGATTCATGTTAAAAGGAATTCTTGCTCAAACATTACACTGGCTACACAAATTTGAGGGTGATGAACTGAAACAACATGAAACTGTCGCAGTTCTCCCTGTTAGCACCTGCATTGTCATTCAGTTTCAGTGACAGCTGATTAGAATAACATTGCCTTCTATCAGGCGAGTTAAGTAGTTTTAATCAGTTGTTCTACAAAACATAGGCCTATTTTGTAACAAAAATGAACAACTACTAGCATAAAATAAGCACAGTGTATGGGGGATGGAAATGCTCTTCAAGTGAGCTGCATTAAACAGCCTGTGGTCTTGAACATCTGAGAGCATCAGATATGATTGTTCACAATGGGAACACTAAGCACACATACCATGCTGTATTCCTAGAAAATCTTGATACAAGACAAACTTGTTGCCTTTTACATTTCATTTTTTATTGTAATTTTTATCTTGATAACTCCTTAGTAATGACTGCTTCAGATGAACACATTGTATTGTAGCCTGTCACTGCGCACAGTGAGTCCCTCACAGTTTTATCACACCAGGATTTGTGATAATGAATGCTACTCTCTGTTCAGAAAAGCGAAGATTGAACCCAGTGCGTAAGCTGAAACAAGGGCTACACCATAGGCCATGTAAACAATGCACAACAATACGGAGTTAGCTTGGCATAGCATCAAACGGTGTCTAGTGAAGCGTACACGGTCTCCCCGCTGTTTACGGTCCATATCCCGGGCTGAGCTCTGGAGCTAGCGCATGCTTCAGGTCTCTCCATAATAACAGGCATTGAGGTCTCAGGACACCACAGAACAGAAATGTGGAACAGACGAAGCGCACTCACTTTGCTCTTGACCTCCACCAGGCTGTCGTGGACTCGGATGGGCGGCCGGTGCGGCTGCTGCTGCTGCTGCTGTCTGGACATGGTGCTCCGGTTGGCCGCTTGGCTCCGACACTGCGGAGAATACAGCCGCCGTGACCGCCGCAGAGAGCTCCCTCTGCCCGCAGTCCCCTCCTCCAGCCGCGGGATCGGCACACGAACAAAATCCCAAACACAGACGGGGGGCGGCGGGGACTGACACGGTGTTGATGTGCTGAATCCCTCGGTGAAACATCCAGGTGTTTCGCTCTTACGCTCTTCTTACGCTCCGCTTCAGCTTCAGCTCTGTCAGCGGGAGCGCGCTTACGGCACATGCGCGCGCACGCAGTCCGCGACAGGTGGAGTCCGGTAGTTCCGGTCCGGCCGCCTCCGAGCAGCGCGTGTGAGGTTATACTCTCCCCGTACTACACTTACATTCAGTCATACTGTCAATCATACTGCATGACGTCTGCTTTGTTATAATAAGATGATAGGCCAAGCTCAAAAATAATTAGTTATTTATATAGACAACCAAACCCAAATGACAGGGCACACCGTGTAAGAATACAGGCTAAACCCAGTGGATATAACCACTTATTTTCAAAATGTGACATGTTAAGCCTATAAAAGACAGCAATTTAAACACATATACAATCATTTGGCCTATGCGTAGTAGGCCTATAGGACTAGGTTAGAAACCTGAAGATCTCGCTTAGTGTTTTTGGTCATAATCAACTAAAAACTATACAATACAAATGAGAAGAAGTTAAAAAAAATCTAAGCATTTGATATTAGGTTAAAAGAGCCATTTGACCCCTCAGCCTGTGTAGACGTGAAATAAAAGCCCCTCCTCCCAGAACCTCTCGTCCTGTTCACATCAGTACTGTACCAGCCCGTCCCGGGACTGTGTGTGTGAGAGAGATTCCTGCTTATGTAAAGGGTCCCATTACCAAAAACATGTAATCCTCCCAGATAAGAATACATTCCACTGGAAGAAAAACATCAAACTGAGAATGGCCTTCAGATGACTCCAGAATTCCCTGTGCTTTTCTATCAATCAACTTTCCTGACACTTTTACTTTGCACATAAAATAGAAGAAGAAGAAAGTACTGGTTCAGGAGCAATAGTGCTTTATTTCATAATAAATACACTACCAGTCAAAAGTTTGGATACACTATCTCATTCAGTGTTTTTTTTATTTTTCCTTTATGTTTACTACCTTCTACATTTTATATACATACAGACATTCAAATATATGAATATTATGTAGCAAAGAAAAAAGGTAAGTAATGCTACATTTTAATTTATATTTTATATTCAAATCCTCAAAGTATCCACCCTTTGCTTTGTCAAAAATATTTAGTTATTTAACTTTTTTCTTTACTACATTATTCCTTTAACTTGATTTATATATTTCATGTCTTCTGTATGTAGGCCAATATGAAATGTAGGCGTAATAAACATAAAAAAATAAAACACTGAATAAGGTGTGTCCAAATGTTTGGTAGTGTATAATTATGTTGACAGGAGTGAAAGCACTTATTAATTGACTGTACTGAAAAATATCAACAACACTATTGGGTCTACAAACTCTGTTAATTACAAGTCTATTCTAAGTGTTTGTCAGATTTGTCTGTTTTGATCGAGACAAAAATAAAAATAAAACATGAACTTCTATTGTCTAAACATGTGTTCTTCATTATCATTACTTTTTCCTACTGGACACAGAGACAGCATACGGACATGCGTTAAAAGAGACTGTCTAAAATGTCATTTGTGGTTCTGTGGCCCCAGCAGCCTACAGCATGAGTCCCACCCACCCTACACCGAATAGTGTGAGAGATATGAAAGGAATGATGGGAGAACGCAAGGGGGAAGTGTCTCAATGAACAGGAATGTTAGTTATGTGAACCCTTACAGGTGATCTGTCATGTCCCTCTATTTAATGGAAATGTTTAGCACTTCACTGGAAAATGTACCTATGTTGTAAAAGTATACACACCTGATTAAATGCCACCAGTTAAATGCCCCAATGTGTCAGAATAACACATTTTTCACCATGGTATTTTGCTACAGAGATATACTGCAATAAACTATAATATTGAAAATACTTTATGCCACTGATACAATAACAATAATGCAAGATAATTCCTGTAAATCATTCTTCTACATAGCACAAACTTAAACAATACACCAGACATCAACTCAAAAGACTAATAGTTCAGTAATAAATTCTCCACTGACTCAATACAGTATTATTAAAAAAATTAAAATAATAACTTGTACATGGTAATTAGGGCTCAATTATAAACAGTATCAACATTATTCTAAAAAGTTGTCTTGGTCCACCATCATCCTTCCAGCCTCACCGAACTTTTGTCGAGTACGCATTGTGGGTATATTTGTTCATACTGTGATAAGTGCATCTCAAATAGCTTGGTGAGGCTGTCTTTATTTAGTGGTCTGAGTCACAAGCCTGGATTTCTGTGCAAGGTGCAAGAGACTGAGCAGTCTATGCATGTCTTTAATGCCTGGTATTTTTGGCCTGTCGTCAGAGCTCTTTCATGTGTCTGGGTGTGTGACAGGTGTGCAGGCTGAACAACAGGTTTGAATATCTCTCAAGGTTTGCGTCTCTGATTTTTTCCTTTTTTCTGACCCTCATCTAACAATAGAGGGAGGTTCTTACAGTCACCCAGTCCAGTGAGAGCTGAGCGAGTCAGGTGTGGAGCTTGCATGCGCTCTGCATTCCACTGTGAGAGTTTTGAAGGATTAATCATAAAGTGAATACTTTCAGACACCTTATAATTGGGGTGTTGCCTACATAAAGATGAAGAGAGAAAAAACAAAACAAAAACACGATTTGAACATAAAAGTTTTTTAATAGATGATACCTCCTTGACAGAGATAGCCAACACATCAGCAGCATAAAATATAGCATTTACGTTGTGTAAATAAACGTTTATGTAAATGTTCTTTTATTTATAAAAATACAGTATTATGAAATTAAACAGCATAAATACATATGACAGATTATTGTGACTGTGGTTTAATAATAAATTGCAGATTTCTGTGCAATAACCTGCTTCATAACCCATATGCAATACTTATACTATACTATATTATGTGCAATCTGTGAAATACTGTACTTACACCTTATTTAATCCTACCTGTACCTTTGTATTTTATTATATTTTATTACATATTATTTTTTTATTACATTGTTTACCTTTTTCCCTGCACTTTTTGCAACACTTTTTTTTACCATGTACTATTATTGCAAATGCATGCTATTAATACTTCTTGCGAATCAACGGGTTCTTCTGATCCTAAGCATTTCATTGCATTGTTGACCTTGGGTTGATCGTGCATATGACAAATAAACAATCTTGAATCTTGATTTCGTGTATGGTATTAATATGAGATTGGCCCTAGGCTTCCGTACAGGCCAAAGTATTCAATGAATATTATTTTGAAGAAATCACTCGATTTCAGGACTGGTCAGTCTGATTTGGTGCGTGCCAGATTGGACACAGTGGAATACCTGAAGTAGTGCAGAGCTGACACCCAGTGGCCGTAATGGGGATTGCAGATGGAGCTGTTGTACTCTGTGACGAAAGAGAGGAGTACACTTAAAATATGTGACCGACCGCAGGATTTTAGGATACATTGGCTTCCGGAGGCGTTTTGAGTTATTCGCAGATTCCGAAAGTACAGGTTCTAAGCTTTCCAATGATGTCTTACACATGAAAATCTGACCATATTAAAAGAAGTTGTCGCTATTTGAAAGCAGGCACAATAGATTTTCGAAAGCCCCGAAAAAAGCTCTCAAAGTTTGCTCACTTCAGTTGCCTGGAAGAATCCATGACTCATCGCTTTACCAGCGGATGAGTCTGGTAACGCTTGATCCAGAACGCGCTGCTGTTGCGCTTAGACAGACAGCTAAGTGAACCAATCAGAGATTGCGCCATCTTGATTCAAAACTGAGGCGGAACTTCCGCTGCCTAAGAGTGACTTTGCGGGCAAAGGCGGGTGCACTGACGTCACCATCTTTGAACGAATCAGAATCGCGGAGTCCGTTGTTAACCGGAGGAGCGAGAGTGGAGCGAGGGTGTCCAAATGGTATCGCGCTGTATAGGAAATACAGAGAGATATCATTTGGCTGGCCAGGTAATCACTTCAGCCCTCCTTGCCTAATTTGCATGACATTAAGCTAAGCCCTCCCCCATCATGACTATCACTGTGTTGTGGTGTCCAGGCAGGTCAGAATCATTCAATAATTTAATAATACACAGGATAATATGTCAAGTCAAAGTTTACTACAAAATGTACAGGAAGTACTAATAGCATAGCAAAGTAACCAATATAAATCACAAATTTTGAAAAAAAAACCCAAACAAACACAAAAACTGCATTTCTGAGAATCTGTAATGCCGACTTGAGGGCTCAAAGTCCGTGGTGGGACACATATTGTTAAAAGTGTGCCCTGTATATCTGTAGCACACTTTAAATCGTAACTTTTCGATGCTCTGTCTGTATCGTGCCAAAATTCCAGACCAATATCCACTTGCAATACTTATACTATACTACTGTAGGCTATATTATGTGCAATACTTACACCTTATTTAATCCTACCTGTACCTTTGTATTTTATTATATTTTATTACATTTTCTTCATTATATTGTTTACTTTTTCCCCTTGTATTTTTATTGCATGCTATTAGTACTTATTGACTATCTTAGCAAGTCAACAGGTTCTTCTGATCCTAAGCATTTCATTGCATTGTTGACCTTGTGTTGATTCTGCATATGACAAATAAACAATCTTGAATCTTGAATCAATAGATCCTGCGTTCTCGCGAGATTTGTACGTTTCTAAATCAACCTGTGGGCCCCATGGTGGGTTCTTTCAGGGCTCTCAAGTCTCACGCTTTGAGAGTGTGACACACGCAATTCAACGTGCCATTCAAACGCAATTCACACGCCACACATGGTATTTCTCACGCTGAAATTTAGTTACGCAATTCAAGTGCAGCGCACAGCGCTTCTGTGCCCAGAAAATCGGTCTGTGTGGCTCAGAAGAGTTAGTTATGGACCGCGCCATTTTCAGCGTAAAAAAAACCTCACTCGCGCCCCCCCCCCCCTCTCGCACCTAGGGTTGCCAACCGTCCCTTGAAAAACGGAATTGTCCCGTATTCAGAAACAAAATTCTGCGTCCCGTATTGAGCTGAAAAGGGACGCACTTTGTCCTGTATTACCGTGTGAATCAAAAATAGTGTCTAAAACAGTGGCCCAATACGTTGATCTACCAGTCGACTAGTGTCAAATACTACGACACCGGTCTTGGTCTTGAGATGAGTGCAATCATATTTCATTACAGCCGCTGCCGTTAGCAATAAACTTTCACCGGTGTGCGGGACCGCGCGGAGCTTCGCACTGCAGCCTGCGCGCTCGTCTGGAGCCGCGGCGCGCGCGCAGCATGTTTGCTACAGCGTGTACCTTCGCTTGACGTCCTCCTTTTCACACAGGAGGAGCCTGTGTACGCTATATGCGGGTAAGAGTGACAGTGCATTTGGTAAATGTGCAGAGGCTGGTAAATATCACTGCAAAACCAGTAAGAGAATGTGACTCCAGGTAGGAAGTTGAAAAAACAGGTTAAAAAAAAGGGGGGGTTCTCAAACTGTGGGTGAGGGTCCAAAAACGGGGCACAGAGTGTTTAAGTGCAGTACAGTTTGCTTAGCTTATTTTAAGATTAAAATTAACATTAATCAGATAAAATGGAGATAGATTTATGAAAACTTATTAATGTGAGTCAGCCTTTTCACACATGAAGATCATTAAGTTCTGTTCCACCATGACTGATGATCATTTAGAAATGTGCTTGAGTCTGGCTGTCAGCAGCTACTGTCCAGACTACACATCCGGAGCTGATTCCCAGACATGGGGACTTGAGACTTCGTGACTTGGACTAGAGTCGACTCAAGTCGCTGTTTTTATGACTTGTGACTTGACTCGACAAAAAATAAAATACTTGAGACTTGACTTGGACTTGGAAGTCTAGGACTCGGGACTTGACTTGACTTGAGACACGATGACTTGAATGACTTGCGTGTTCACATAATGTTTTCGTGCTCATTCAACGACACTGCCATGTCCTGTGACGCACCGCGTGCACGGCACCACGTGCACGGCACCACGTGCACGAGGCCGCGCGAGGCCGCGCGTACGCTGCGAGCACGAAAACGATCCGCGCCGCCCGGACCGCGTACTCTCAGCCCCAGCCACAAACCAGCCACACGAAATCAGCAAAGAGTGGCCCGTGGTTGTTTAATCCGGGTTTAGTCCAGGTCTAGACCTGGTCCAGTCCTGGTTTAGTCCAGGTCCAGTCCAGGTTTAGTTCTGGTCTAGACCTGGTCTAGACCTGGTTTAGTTCTGGTCTAGACCTGGTTTAGTCCACGTTTAGTCCTGGTCTAGTCTCTTAGCCAATCAGGACGCAGAACACAATGTTACACTATAAAAAAATGTTACACTATAAAAAAATGTTACACTATAAAAAGAAAATTGAAAAAAAAATAAAAAAAATAAATCAGCGAACTGCGATAGAGCGAGGGATTACTGTATTTTGTTATTCAGCATCAATACATTTGTCTGCTTTTTACTAAGGAATAATTATTCATTCATTCATTCATTCATTTTCTTCCGCTTTTCCATTTTCTGGGTCGCGGGGGCAGTCCAAGCAGTGTTCTGCTGCCCAGAACACAATGCACCAGCCCCCCATGTCCTGTGGACCCACCACCCGCGGAAGGAATAATTAATTGAGGAATATACAATATAATAATACTATGATATGACATGATATGATATGACTCAGTGTTATGTACACTATAGCTTATATTCTTAAAGACCCTATTGAAACACTAAAATTCAGGTGAAAAACGTCGCTTATGAATTAATCGTAAGTCGATCGATAAGGTCAATCAACTATAGATTAATGAATTGTGTGTGTGTGTGTGTGTGTGTGTGTGTGAGAGAGAGAGAGAGAGAGAGAGAGAGAGAGAGAGAGGAGAAATGTAACAAAGTTTAATATTAATAAGCTATTTGTTTTAGCTATTATTTGTTTCCTCACAAAAAGGGAATGACTTATGGATATACTGTGTGAGTGTGAGTGACAGAAAGTGTGTGAGAGAGAAATGTGCAAAGAAAAGAGCAAAGAAATGTGACAGTTTAAATGTATTTGTTTTAGCTGTTATTGTTACTTTGTAAAAGGATAGCTACTTGTGGATATTCTGTGTGTGTGTGCGTGTGTGTGTGTGTGTGTGTGTGTGAGTGAGTTAGGGAGTGTAACAAAGTTTAATACAAGTTTGTTTTAGCTGTTACTGGTTTCAACTCAATGCTGAAACAATGTTGAAAACATGTGAAACAGTTTGGTTTTCAATGTACAGATCACTTTTGCCAATAAATAACCAATAATTACATTATCACTATTTTGTTTGAGTCTATGATGTATTTTACTGAACATGAGTATTTACAATACAAATATTTTATAACAAGTTGGGCACATTAGCCAGTGATGATTACTTACACTTTCTTATATATTGCCTTTCACTTTATTAAGATCAGATTCTGCAGCTAAAATACAACAATACGCCAAAGGTGACTTAACTTGGACTTGACTTGACCTATTACTGGACTTGACTTGACATAGCCTGTGACTTGACTTGACTTGACTTGCCCAAGAAAAAAATACTTGGGACTTACTTGTGACTTGAAGGTGAAGACTTGAGACTTACTTGAGACTTGCACATGTGTGACTTGGTCCCATGTCTGCGTGATTCCATCCAGTGCAAGTCACATTTTGTGAGAAGTTAGTGCAAAGTGGCTGAAATGACCCCAGATTGCATCTCAGAGCATCTACAGTTCAAAACCCCCCCTAGCTTTTCAGTGACTTTTAGCTTTTTCCATTACTGGTCACTTTCATTCCTGTTTATATTAATTTATGCAGTATTAAGTTAAGCAGGACAGATATTTCTTTTATTCTGTTTATTTCCCCCAAACCGCCGCACCGTTTTCACCTCGTCTTGTGGATCACTGGGATCAGTGACACTTCATCACTGACTCATGAGCAAGAAGCCAGTCCAAAGTAAGTGTAACACCCTCCCATGGACGTCTGGAAGTCAGTCTATCTGGTTTTCTTTTATTAATTAACCATGAACCCCAGGGTTATTCTTGTCCATGCGTTTGTCCGTTGAACAATTAGTAATATTTTAGTGACATGTAATGTGATTTTCATATTGACCACTTGGGGTCAGACTTGCACCAAATTCCTCTTTCCAGAAGGCTCATCTCCATTTGTGGTAGCTTTTCAACAGTAAGTTAATCTATTAGGTATTGACTTGTGCCTTATATAAAAATTTTACATATACTTTGCTAAGTTCACAATATTCTTCTGACCGCCCCCAGGGTCCATGTTGAAGAGAAAAGTCAGTGCATCTCCACTAACTTGTAAAGTTGCAAAGTATTATGCACTGATTCTAGATATTAGCCATATATAGTGCCTGCAGACACTCAAAGCTTTGCAGTTTTGCATTATTTTTGCAATATGTATTCATTCCATACTTCTGAAGCCACAGCTGCCTTTAGGTAGACTGAGTGACGCAAGACTGCCAATCTGCGACCACTTCTTGCACCACCAGTCACTCACTGACCATGTCACAAGTTTGCACTAGTGCAACTCTTTTCCCACTGTGGCACCTAATAGTCCCACAACAGGCATGCAGCTGCACAGCGTATGTCAAAATAACTGTTTTTTTTCTAGAGTAAAAAAATAAATTAAAAAAAAATCTATAAATATATGTCCTGTATTGCACATAAAGTAATGATCCTCATTAACTGTGGTATTAAAGGGCTGCACAGTCAGTCTGCAGATGTAAAGTGACAATACATAGAAGGCACCACACTGCATCCTCTGCTCATTTTCAAAATACATGTTGACTGTGTTCGATTTTAGCTGAGAGAAAAAATCTGTGACTGCTCAAACTGTTGTCAACAATATATATAATAATTATATAGTGTTGAGATCATTTTAAAAGACAGATCAAGTGGAAATCTATATTATATTTAGGCCCTTTATTGTTTATTCATTTTGAGTTTCTAAGATATAAGATGTATATTGGTTGTGTATGTGACAGGCTAGTTATGACTACTTATCTTTATTAGTGGACTCATAATTTTCAACTCAACATATTTACTTTTACTTAGATACCATAGATGAGGAATAATGTTGTGTTTATCATGTATTTTGTACTGTATATAGATACAGTATTAGTGAATTGTTTTGTGCTTTTATTTTGAAGGCTCAGATGCTCCTTTATCTTTGTGTGGAGCAGAATGTGGCTGTTGACTGAAGCGTGAGGTGGAGCGGAGGATTGTGGAGTAACACACCCTAGTGGAGGCTCACTCACCTGACAGAGACGCGCTGCACTAGGGACCAGGCACCAGCCTCACAGTCCAGAGCACACGAGCGCACCTCCACTACAGCAGGTAAGTGCAATTACAATTTCATTATGGAAGTTTGGAGTGCATCAGGTACATTTGCCACTCATATGTACCTTTTTAAATATGTATTCAGTTATGTGTTATTCAGATATTAATTTCCCATTGTTTTTAGAGTTGAAGAAAACATCTTGCTTCTGCTATATTGTTTTAAATGAGAATGCGTCCGCTGGGTTCTGTAGTAGGCAGACACAGAGGGGCAAACAGACCAGAAGTGAATTCAGAACCTTCTCACCTTGCGTAACTGTTCATTTCACTGCACAAATCTCTGCATTTTAAAGATTGGAAAACTATGGAGGTTGTTACAGAATGCTTTGTTGTTTGAGAGCAGTATGTGTTTTGTGAGACTAATTAGGCTGCTATTTAAAGGTGCACTAAATAGCACTTGCTTGTCTCCATGCAGATGTTATTTCTTTGCCTCAAATGTTCCACAGTAGGGCATTACATATCTCCCTTGCAGTTATTCAATTACCTTAAAAAAAATATTCATTTTTACCATGTGCTGGCTTGCTTCTCTATATCTGCCCACTAACCTATCTCCGTTATGATTACTACATTTATTTTTATACTCTGGAATAATCGAGGCAAAACAGTAAAATTTCCATGGACCAGGTTGCGGACCTTCCACCAAAAATGTTACACAGTGTACCTTTAGTGATAGCTAAAGGACTACATTATTATGCTGATCTGATGATTAATGGCACTGGAATTGTTGTACAATTTTAAAATCTTTTTCAAAATCTGTTTTAAAGTCCATTAGAACCCTTGCATACCACAGTGATGCATGTTCTGTGATGAGCCACAGTTAGATTTTAATATTTGTGATGGTGAGTAATGTAACCGGCTGGGGCATCATCAAGTTTTGCAAAGGGCATTTGATCTAAGCAGATGCTGAAGTGAGTGAAGCATTTGTAGAAACATGACATTTCAAATATGAGAAGTCTCATCTCCAAACCTGAGCTATTGTCAGAGAGAGAGAGAGAGTGTGTCTGTGTATCTGTACACGTGTGTGCATGTCTCTGTGTATCTGTGCGAGTGTGTGTGTGTGTGTGTGTCTCTGTGTATCTGTGCGAGTGTGTGTGTGTGTGTGTCTCTGTGGATATCTGTGCGTGTGTGTGTGTGTGTCTCTGTGTATCTGTGCGAGTGTGTGTGTGTGTGTGTCTCTCTGTGGATATCTGTGCGTGTGTGTGTGTGTGTCTCTGTGTATCTGTGCGAGTGTGTGTGTGTGTCTCTGTGTATCTGTGCGAGTGTGCGTGTGTGTGTCTCTGTGTGTGTGTGCGAGTGTGTGTGTGTCTGTGGATATCTGTGTGTGTGTGTGTGTGTGTCTCTGTGTATCTGTGCGAGTGTGTGTGTGTGTGTGTCTCTCTGTGGATATCTGTGCGTGTATGTGTGTGTGCCTCTGTGGATATCTGTGCGAGTGTGTGTGTGTCTCTGTGTATCTGTGCGAGTGTGTGTATGTGTGTGTCTCTGTGGATATCTGTGCGTGTGTGTGTGTGTCTCTGTGTATCTGTGTGAGTGTATGTGTGTGTGTGTGTCTCTGTGGATATCTGTGCGTGTGTGTGTGTGTGTCTCTGTGTATCTGTGCGAGTGTGTGTATGTGTGTGTGCTCTCTGTGGATATCTGTGCGTGTGTGTGTGTGTGTGTCTCTATGTATCTGTGCGAGTGTGTGCGTGTGTCTGTGTCTCTATGTATTTGTGCGAGTGTGTGTATCTATGTGTATCTGCGAGTGTGTGTGTCTCTGTGTATCTGTGCCAGTGTGTGTGTGTCTCTATGTATCTGTCCGAGTGTGTGAGTGTGTCTGTGTTTGTGTGTGCATGTCTCTGTGTATCTGTGTGAGTGTGTTTGTGTGTGTTTGTGTGTGTGTGTCTCTCTGTATCTGTGCGAGTGTGTGTGTGTCTCTGTGTTAGTGTGTCTGTGTTAGTGTGTGTGTCTCTGTGCATCTGTGCGAGTGTGTATGTGTGTATGTCTGTGTTAGTGTGTGCGTGTCTCTGTGTATCTGTGTGTGTGTGTGTGTCTCTGTGTATCTGTGCGAGTGTGTGTCTGTGTCTGTCTTAGTGTGTGCGTGTCTCTGTGTATCTCTGTGTGTGTGTGTCTCTGTGTATCTGTGCGAGTGTGTGTGTCTGTGTGTGTGTGTGTTTGTGTGTGTCTCTGTGTGAGTGTGTGTGTGAGTGTGTTTGTGTGTGTCTCTGTGTATCTGTGCGAGTGTGTGTGTCTGTGTTAGTTTGTGTGTGTGTCTCTGTGTATCTGTGCGAGTGTGTGTGTGTGTGTGTGTTTGTGTGTGTCTCTGTGTATCTGTGCAAGTGTGTGTGTGTCTGTGTTAGTGTGTGTGTGTGTGTCTCTGTGTATCTGTGCAAGTGTGTGTGTGTCTGTGTTAGTGTGTGTGTGTCTCTGTGTATCTGTGCAAGTGTGTGTGTGTCTGTGTTAGTGTGTGTGTGTCTCTGTGTATCTGTGCGAGTGTTTGTGTCTGTGTTTGTGTGTGTGTCTGTGTGTGAGTGTGTGTGTCTCTGTGTATCTGTGTGAGTGTTTGTGTCTGTGTTTGTGTGTGTGTCTGTGTGTGAGTGTGTGTGTATGTATGGAAAGCATGGTTGAATCGACATGCCTTCAGTGGTGCAGCTTACCCCCACATGATTCACCGGCGCAGTACAAATAGAGCGACACAAACACGTAGACTCAGACGTGCGTATGAAATGTAGACCAATATGAACGTGATCTGATCGATGGCCCAAATGTGCACCTAAATTATTTCCCATTTTCTGTCCACTGCAGTTTATTAGAGGCAGCCCCCTGAGGAAAGCCCAGTGTGTGGCTGAGGTGCTGGGGCAGTTCAAATGAGCAAATAGTAACACTTTTGGACAAATGCACTGTTAATTAGACTTCTGCTGGGACTTTTTACATCGAAAAACAAATACCCAATTAAATCCACGCAAGCCCCAAAAGGTGTAACTTTGAATCACGTTTTGCTGTACGGGCTTCTACTTAAAATACCCATGGAGAGGTGACTATAGAACTTATAATGACATACTCTTTAGAACAGTTTGTCTAAACTTTAAAAGTGTAGGCATGTTGAGAAAAAAATACAGTTGTTTCACAGTCCTCCAAACAGAAAAACAAAACTTATGATTGGAACACAAACAGATATATTTGATACATTTTTATTTCCCCGGCAGCTCTTTCAAAACAGCTCTTTCAAAAACTAAACACATTTATTGGTGCTGGAGGATTTTTGCTTCTATTTGCTGACAAACACAGCTTCGAGCTTACAATTTTTAATAATTCAGGGATCAGAAGTTTGACTTTGGAACTTCTCACCAGGGAGACTTGGACCCTTTTATTAAAGATGACATATTATGTTATTTTCTATGTTATAATGTTGTTTCCTCATCAAAAACATGCAATCCTAAAAAGTAGCTTTGATCTAAAAGTACAGCTGATGACATCACAAGGTTGAACAGATGAAGACAGCCTAATAATCCCAAATTTTTCAGACATGTGTGAATGAAACAAAACAGAACTCCAGCTATGTTTCTGATGTTTCTGAAGTTCACAGGAGTCAATATAATTATAATATATGACTTTTGATTTTTGTGCATGATTGGTCCGGCTGATTAGCTCAACTGGTAAATCACCGACTTTCCCCAGGGGGACCTGAGTTCAAATCCCCCCCTGGCAATGAGCAAAGCCAGTGTGGGTCCTTGGGCAAGACCCTTCACGGTACTGCCCCCCGAGCGCCGAAAGATGGCTGCTCACTGCTTCTGAAAAGGATGGGTCAAATGCAGAAGTCAAATTTCTCCCATGTGTCACTGTGTGTCATTGTGTGTGAGACCAAATAAAGGCTTAATCTAATCTAAAGTATTCTACCATAATAATTTCTGTTATTTGAAAACCATAGAACAACCCAGGATTCGCCCATTTAGTTATTCAGTGACTGTAGCGTGAAGTTGCTAGGAGGCCTTGTTACAGCATAATGACGCTATAAACCGAAGACATTTCAGCATTATGTTTTCTGAATATATTATGTTAATATAGACTTAAGCTGGTTTGCTGTCTAATGAGCCCAGGAGTGCACCATTACTGATGTTAGTCACAGTACGTGCTTCGGACTACTTAATATGCTCAGTAAAATACAGCTTATTAAAGACACACTGAAGTGGATTAAAGCTTCACTTAAAACTATTTTAGCCTTGACTTTCATGTTCAGGAATGACAAGATCATTTGTCCTAGTGGTCGTCTCCTGCTCTGTGTGACTCTGTGCTGGGGCTCTCTGATCATTCAGCTTCTCCTGAAACACTTTCTTATTCAATGAACAAAATATGAAACAGACATATTAAAGGTGCACTATGTAACTTTTTGTTTCGGGGTCTGTCACCTCCTTGTTTCTATGGATATGTCATTACTCTACCTGGAATGTTACACAGTATGACATTAAACAGCTCTATTTTACATTTACCTAGCTATACCTAGAAAAACAAGCATTTTGAATGTGAGTGGGGTTGCCTTTTCACAGATCTGACCTGTAACTCGGTCTGGTTTGGTCACCATGGTCACCATAAAAGGTTTAATACCATACTGGCCATAAGCTTCGGGTCAGTTGGGCCTTTCTGTGTGAAGTTTGCATGTTCTCCCGTGTCTGGGTGGGTTTCCTCTGGGCACTCCGGTTTCCCCCATCAACCCAAAACATGTACCAGGTAAAATCCTCCAGCTGAGGCAAGAAGATCATGGAGATGGTCCCCGGGCACAGTAATGTGCTGCCCACTGCTCCTAATAACAGGATGGGTTAAATGTAGAGAAGAATTTCTTCTGTGTGAGGTCAATAAAGTCATTTCTCTACTGTGAAACATTCCAGACAAAGCATGGGCCCTCCACTAGAAAAGTTACACAACAACAACAACAACAACAATACTACTACTACTACTACTACTACTACTACTACTACTACTACTACTACTACTACTACTAATAATAATAATAATAATAATAATAATAATAATAATAATACACTTCCATGCTTCTGGCGTACAAACCTAAGTTCACATATTTTAAAAAATGGATAAAAGCGCTCACAATACTTAGACTTAGACAAACTTTATTGATCCACAACTGAAATTATTTGGACACAACAGCTCACATATCACAATATATTATAATAACAAAGAGAAACAATATAAACGGTAACCAGAAATTGAAAATAAGTAGCAAAAATAGCACTAGTGTCAAATAAGAAATATACTTTATATTATAAATATATATGTTCAAGTAAAAATAAAATATAGAAATATAGTGCAAATATATCTCAGCTATATCCAAGAGGTTGTAAGGGGAAACAACAAGTGCAATGAGGAGGGCACAGGGTTATCTGTTACGTAAAGGTGAGTTGTTGTACAGCTGTATGGAGAATGGTATGACTGTAATTCTGTATCTCTCACTGTTTATACAATCCTAGAAAAACAAAAACAGCTTTATATTAATGCTTAACTATTTGGAAATGAGATCTATGGTTTATTTTTGGCTAACAACATTCTTGAGCTTGTGTGAATGAATGAATGTGTAAATACTGATCTGTCTCAGCCAGCAATCCCTTGAAAAAGAGATTTAATTTAGGTTAAATACAGGTTGAATTAAAAAAAAAAGTCTTCCTTAGACTAAAAAAAATAAGGATGGGATGAGACACGTTTTGTGATGAATTCTCACAAGATCAAGACAAGGTGAGATTTTGCTATAAATTATAATCAGTACATTGTGTCATTCAGTTCGCAGTTTTGGCCTTTACATTTTTAAAATATATTTTATTGAGTGCTTTTGCTGTAATTGTTGCACTGCTGTTTGAAACCATGACTTCTCAAAATGTTAACTCACCCTTTTTTGTCCAATACAAAGACACCCTTTTTTGTGCAATACATGGGGAAAAATCTCACAAGATCATTTTTCTCATGTATGCGAGATCTTGTGGTACTAGATCTTGTCCCAACCCTACTGAAAAAATCTTTAGTCCTTACAGACTGAGTAGCTGAATTAAAATACACTGTCTAATGACATGTTCACAGTGACTCACTATCACACTTTAACATGTCATTTACAGCATTGTGTTTAAGTACAGCCGCTTTAGAAAAACAGTCACGACTTTCCCACCACGCCATTGTCAGTTCCACGTCTAATCTTATCCTATTGTGACGTCTATCCCTTTGCTCGTTCTAATAACAGACTTCGTTTTCTCATTGCAGGTGACCCAGTGACGGCGACTTAAGTGCAAATGGTGCGACGAGCATAATTCACTAATCTATTAACCACAGGGAGGACAGTATTGCTGACACAAAAGAGGAAAATTATGCACTTTGAATGCAAGAAAACACCCATTAGTCCTGATAAATTACCCTTAGTCTAATTTAAGATGTTGAATGGCTCATTAGGAAGATTGATCAATATAATGGGGAAACTGCTCCAAAATCTGATTATGTAAAAGTTTAGAATGAGTGGATGCTATAGGTGGAGTAGTATAGATTCCACATTTGAAAATAATTTACCTTTATTGTGAAGTGTACGGTATTGTAATTTTAAAACATGACAGTTTCCAAAGTTCTGCACAGACAAATTAAGACAATAAAAAAATAAATCAGAAATAAAAACAATAAATAAAAAGCGAGTCATTTAAACTCAAGGTCATTGACTAATAATGTTTAAGGTCCTCTTCTTTGTAATTTCTCATTAGGGTGTATAATGTAACCTGTAGACATGACTGACAACACAGACACCCCAACCAACATCTCCCTGAGCCCTAGTGTAAGTGAATCTCTAGAGTACAAGACTGTCTCCGTGTTTCTGGTCCTGCTGGTATGTGGTGTAGGTATAGTAGGGAACATTATGGTTGTCATGGTAGTCTTCACCACTCGCCACATGAGGACCCCCACAAACTGTTACTTGGTGAGCCTGGCCATAGCGGACCTCACGGTGCTGGTGGCGGCCGGATTGCCCAACGTGGCGGACAGTCTGACGGGGACGTGGGTGTTTGGACATGCTGGCTGTTTGGGCATCACCTACCTGCAGTATCTGGGGATTAATGTGTCATCATGCTCCATCACTGCGTTCACCGTGGAGAGGTTAGTGTCAATGTCAGCGCTTTACATTGGTTCTTTTAAAAGAATGCAAAAATATTTATATATTGAGTGTATTTTTACGTAACTGTAAATGAGGGTAAATGTAGGGCAAGACATTTAGTATAAACTTTCAAACACTTGTATTCATTTTGATATCACTTACAATAACTACACCTAGATTGATTTTAAAGCATAAACAAAGTGAATACATAATTTGTAATTTAAAAAAGTATAAATAATGAGTATAAATAATAAAAAGAATAATTCTGATTCTATTATCTATACTACTACTACTACTACTACTACTACTACTACTACTACTACTACTACTACTACTACTACTAATAATAATAATAATAATAATAATAATAATAATAATAATAATCTGCAGTGCCAACATAACATACTGTAATCCAGTGTTTTTAATGGAAAAACTGGAATTGTAAATCTGCAGTAACATGTGTGACTAGAATAGATTAAGTCAATCTGGCTATTTTGTAAATTTGATTAAAAGCCAACCATTAATTTCTAATGAGGCTGGAAAATTGACTATTGCCTGTGTAATGCCATAATGTGGAACATACCAGGCAAAGCAATTACAGTATCCATGCAGCCAAGCAGGTGGTGACCTCTCCCAGAAAAGTGGATGCACCTTTAATTTGTATAATTTTCATAAGAGCTACATTCCAGAACTGATTACAGATTTACCTGTTCATTTTATTCATATTCAGAGGCTACTTTTGCTGCCGCATGCCCTGTCATTACATGGAATTCTCCAGAGTCAAGTTAAATTAGCGCTTTGACCTTTTGCAGTTAACAGTGACCACTTTAGTTAATGTGAGCTTCCAGGGCCCAGAGCTTCAGCCAGACACCACTGTAGCTCTTTCATTTAAAACACTGTTCCAGAAATAAACAGAAAGAACATTTTATTTCAGAAATGCATTGTCGCAATTTTGAAAGTCTCAAATGAACTCGATTGTTTTTGGGAGACAACCGAATCAGAGTATAGCCTCAAAACTTCTCCTGGTTCTGTGGTTATTGGTCAGAATTAGTCAAAATTGACAAAAAAGACTAGCGCTGAATTGACTGTGGTGGAGACCTGGGCATTTGCTCCCTCAAATAGTTGTACAAAAGTTGTATAAAATATTATATATAAAAATATTATTTTGTTGTGCATTTTTTTTATTGTGGTCCTAATATATATATTCTGAATTGCAGTTATAGTGGTTCTTTACAATACAGTGTCTATTTTTGAAAGCACTATAGCCATGTCTCAATTCGCAGTGTGCACAGTTCGGAGTGTGGTTTTAAGGGCGCATACGTCACTTCCGGCTGTCCCATTTCTTTTTTGTCCCTTGCACACTTAAAATGCACCCTGAAAACCGCAGTCATTCCCATGGAAATTGGGGCGTAAACCAACTGTGGATCCATGCACACTTCTCGCACTCATATATCCCACCATGCACTGCGCGCTATTTCTTCTACGGGAGAAAATGGAGTCGGCGACTGCATCTGTTAGTTGCGGGACCTGTCCCATTTCACTGACGCCCATCTGCGGAGCGCACTACAGAGTCTGCAAGTATGCATAGTCCGGAGTGCCCTTAAAACCACACTCCGAACTGTGCACACTGGGAATTGAGACACAGCTATTGTCTTAAATGAACAATTAATATATTTTTCATTTTCAAAACAAATGAGTAACAATCAGGTTTACTCCTTCGCCCACGACTAAAAGAATAATAGCTGACCTTTAGACCACTTCTATTGTAAACCAATTATGGTGATGCTTTCCCTTGTGGAGGCTGATTACTGCGTTATTTGTCCCTGAGCAGATAGTTTAAGTGCTTATTTGGTGCATTAACAAAACTACTCACACTGAAATAATAGAGTGGCCCTGAAAAGCCATGATGACAATGATGACAACTTTATGAAATCATTTTTTTTTAAATTGTGAGTCATCTTTCAAAATAGATAAAAAGATCATCTATACTTCACACATATACAAGAGAAAGTGACTTGAATTATTAATGTATTTGTTTTACATTAAAATATACTTACTTGAGGCTTACATTATTCGATTTGTAAAGTAATTTGGATTTAAGGATTTTGGCTTATTCCAGGGGTTTGTCTTATGAATATTTCTTTCTCCTTTGTAACAGTTTGAGACAAGTCTGATAAGTTTTAAAAAATCAAGTTAAAGGAACTGTTTGAATCATGTGCAGAGAGTGTGCTTTTAGGTTTAAACCAGCAGGATTTCAGCAATAAAACAGGCAACCCAAATGAGAACTCACAGGAGGCTCATTCTGCTTTCTGAGAACTAAAACACCAAATTATAACATAGACAATGTGGTTTACCCTTGTATCCAGGGACATAGATAAAAATCTTACCTAATTCAGTCATCTTCACTAATAAGTTTATTTTTAGAAGTGAACACAATGTATTTGTTATTTGTCTCCTCACCAACAGATACATTGCCATCTGCCACCCCATAAAGGCTCAGACCGTGTGCACTGTGTCACGGGCCAAGAGGATCATAGCGGGCGTCTGGATCTTCACCTGTATCTACTGCATGTTGTGGTTCTTCCTAGTGGACATTCAGGTCAGTGTTGGAGAGCAAAGTGTCAAATATATAATGATGTTAATCTGGTTTTAAACAGGGCCTCTGTTGTGATGCGCAGGTGGGTCAGGACGGACACGTGCAGTGTGGCTACAGGGTGAAGCGCGACCTCTATCTGCCCATCTACCTCATTGACTTTGCCATTTTCTACGTGATCCCTTTGCTGCTGGCCATTGTGCTTTACGGTCTGATAGCACGCATCCTCTACCTCAGGTAAGTGCAGCAGGACTCTGACACATGGAGGACCTTTTCACTGGACCTTTTCACACTGCCCTTAATCTATTTCAAAGTATTTCTGTTGGATAAACTGAACTATATACAGTTTTATTTATTTATTTCTAACAGCAAAGTGGACCATAATGTACATAAGAATAGTGACAAATATGGATGCATTATAACAATACCCTGACCAGTCTCATCTTCTACTATGATGAACTGCTAATTCTGGCAGAGGCTTCACTGAGGTTCGGCAGTGTGCATGCACTACATTTGATGAGCAATATAGTTTTTAAGTTCAAATAGTATTATTGTACTGGCATGTCAAAGTCTGACCTCAATAGATCTCAGAAGCTAAGCACAGCCAGGCCTGGTTAATACTTTGATGGGACACCACAGGGATCAGGTGCCACAGTGGAGTGCCAATATCAACAGCCGTTGTTGTATCCTTAGGCGATACATTTCACCCACATAGTATGACTGTGAGCCTAGTATGAATGTAAGTGTGGCCGATGTCGCAGATTGGCAGCACAGCTTCAATCAGTCTGCCCCAGGGCAGCAGTGACTACAATAGTATCTTGTCAGTGTGGACTGTGGAGTGAATGAACAATGCAC
The DNA here is from genome assembly GCA_036785185.1 of Paratrypauchen microcephalus. NCBI lineage: Eukaryota > Metazoa > Chordata > Actinopteri > Gobiiformes > Gobiidae > Paratrypauchen > Paratrypauchen microcephalus. The sequence goes on along the minus strand of JAVJIX010000020.1, from coordinate 1,016,094 downwards.
TGTAAAGCTCTTTGGATGTCTTGAAAGACACTATATAAATCCACTACATTATTATTATTCCTTTTCTGGCACTTTTATCAAACAGGCTCATATAGTAGTGAAGAGTGCAATTGTGAGTGGTGGACGAATTAACAGCTGTTTGACAATTCTTGCATGTGCATTTATGCTTCACAGCACAAGCAGTAATCCTGATAAGACTTCCCTTATATACTCAAAGTTTATTTAACTGAGATTAAATGAAATGAAGCGCCAAGGAAAGAAGCTTTGTCATGTTTGGTTACCTTTCAGGTTATTTGGCTAAAATCCCTAAATCCTCTAAAGTCTCAGTGATGACAGTTTAACACTGTGGGTTTACTAATAATATACAGACAGAGGTGACATTTGTGTTATGTTCCAGTGCCCTGCCCAACCACCCTGATGCCAGTGCCACCACCCTGCGGCGCAGCTGTAGAGAGGGTCCCGACAGCAGCGGGGGCAAAGGGGGGCGTCCCATTCGCTCTGGGCACTCTTCCAGGAAGCAGGTTCGTGCTCCTAGCCCATTTACCCTGTGTGTACTCAACCTGCGCTTATCACTCCAATACCTGCCTCTTGACCCGGGTTCTTATATATGTCGCTCTGGACCCCGCTCTTATATGTATAGCCTGATGATGTACTACTATCCAAAGCCTCAGCAAAGTGCCCTCTTGGTGGCTGTCTGTCCCCCGTTACGAGCCCTGGAGGTAATTGGGTTGGTAATGGCTTCTTTGAACAGAGAAAAAAAGCTCTTCTTTGCTGGGACTGCTCCAGGCTCTTGAATCTGCAATACACTCTGGGCACTTTGCTCTTCACTTGAAATGTTTATTTTCATAAACATTTAACCACTCAAACATATTATCACCATATTTCAAATCTGACACAAGATGGCAATAGCTGTTTTTCGGTGCTGTTGATGTTTTCATTATTTTGTTGTCAGATATTGCCCCCTATCTTGATTGTGTTTGAAAGCTTTGCATCAGGACAGGTCGTTCTCTGGTGGAGGAAAACAAAATTAAAAAAAATAAAAAATTAACTTCTGCTCATGAAATAGTGTAGTAGTTTCAGTCTCTCATTTTGCTTTTTCAATTTAGACTTCAATTTTGAAAAATCAATCAACTTGTGTGCATCAACTCCCAAAAGTGTACAATTTCAAGGGACATGATGACTGCATAAATTATGTTAAATGAACCAAAAGAAAAACAGATACCACAGTTACCTTTGCTGTTGCCCAACCATGCATTTGCTTTTCTTTTCAGAATTTCAGTGACGATAATAACCCGCTGTGCACAACAAATGGCAAATCAAACTTCTCCATAGCAAAACAGCTTGTAGCTCAGATTCATAGCTAGATAGATCTGTTTTTCTCAGGCGTAGATAGAACCTCATTCTCTCACCTAAGAAATATGGTCAAAATCAGAACTCTCTCTCTCCGATTCTGAGAATGGCTCACACATTAATCTGTAGTAGAATAGACTATTGTAACTCTTTATTTTCTGGACTACGCAAAAAAAATCTATAAACAAGGTTCAACTCAATACAATGTGCTGCAGCCAGAGCTCTAACAAAAACAAAATTATCTCAACACACATCTCATTCTGTTATCTCTCCACTGGTCAAGAAAATAATACATTTTAGAAATAAAATTATTATTTACTCATAAATTCATTACATATACCCCACAGAAGTACTGACTAAATACCATCCACTACCACACTTGAGCTCATCAAACAACAGACTCCTCCTTCCAAGGATCAACTCAAGGCCTACTTATGGACCCATTTTACCATTTTATGGAGCTCTGCCACTTCTCCAACTCTGTGTGTTAAAAAAAAAAAAACAACTTTTGATATATACACACTGCATAATCCATACTGTCTAACTGTTGTAATGTAATCCATGTGGTTTCCCTGCCTGAAACACGTTGAATTCGTGCTGATCACATGAAATGTGCTATAGACCAGTGGTCCCCAACCTTTTTGCACCATGGACCGGTTAATGTCACCCAAAATTTTCACGGACCTTTGGGGTGGAGGGGGGCAGGGCGCGTGGATATCGGTGGATAAATACCACAAAATAAAATTATACAAACAACACAAGAACTGTGGTATGTTGTAAATATAATAATAAACATGAATCCACTGTGTACTTGTATGTAACTTTAATAACTGCGTCCTCATGACATGTGTCAACAACATAAGAGTCACAACTTAAACATGCCTTCAAAATAAGATAGACCACAAAACAAAAATAAAGTACATGAAAAATACAACTCACCATAATGCTGAATCAATGAGAGCCCTGTAACTTTTATCCAGAATACCGGCAGAGTTGATGTCTCGAACATACATACTTTTAAGGCCGCCTCATTGGAGAGCTGGTCGCCGCATTTTATGCACAGCGGGCTTGGTGCGTGGGAATGACCTGTTACGATAAATCCATATTTTAAGTAGGTCTCCTGGAATTGTCAGTAAATATTTGCGTCCAGACAAAAACGGAGCACTGAGTGAAAACGTTGTAATACATATGGCACACTGATATGTAAAAACAGCCAGAGCCACCGGAAATGCAATACTACAAAGAGCGCATGCGCATAAAGTTCTTTCTGTTCCGGAAACAAACACAAGAAGATAAATAATGATGGCAAACACACGTACAAAAGCCGACTCTCTCATTTGGACCGACGACGAAGTGGAGTTACTTCTACGAGTTACGTTGGATTACAAAACACGTCAGTATCAGCAGAACGACTGAAGCAGATGATGACGGTATTGCGACGTCATCGCTTTCCAAAAGCTACGTAGGCTCTTCTTCTGTCTCCTCACTGGGCCTTTTCCCCTTTGCAAAGAAACTTTCCAAAGACGTCTGTTTTTTACTCATTTTGCTGCTTGTGTGTTAAATATTAGCGTTACCTTATCAGGTGCCTAAGACAAGCCTCGTGCGCACATGGAAGTCGACGCGCTCTTTTCGAAACATGGACAGACCACTCAAAATGAAGGGGTGGGGGAATGAGCCACCATGGCCCGGTACCAAAGGACTCATGGCCCGGTACCGGTCCATGGCCCGGTGGTTGGGGACCACTGCTATAGACCCTAAAAAACAAACCATTAACCAAATTTACCCTTTTAATCTCAAAATTCTCTGCTCTTTTTTCTCCATGGAGATATTACTGCTTTGCATTTCTATCTTGCATTTATCTTATCATCTGGATTATATTGGATTACTGGATTGCCTCTCCACAGACTTGACCTGTAACTTCACCTGCTTGTCTTCATGGAGATGGTTGAGTTAATTAATACCCTACTATGGAATATTCTAGGCAAAACAGTAACATGCAGTGAGCCCTCCATCCAAAAAGTTACATAGTGCACCTTTAAATCAAATATGTATTTAAAATGTTATGTTTACAAACATGGCTACTAATATATTTGTGTAAGTGCAATGTGCCTATAAATAAATGTGCTGTATTCAACATGTAACATTGATTTGAACATGGATCTCAGTACTCAATACTTGATTCCTGCAGCCACTAGTCACCACTTCCAGATGAAAATTTGACATGCATAAGACACACCAGACTCAATCTCCAAATGTCTGTTCTTCTCTTTCTTTGGGTTACAATTACTTACAATTACAATAAGTGCTCACATACAGTAACACGGAGTGATTATAAAACTGGGCTAGTATCAATGTTAAGGCTTCATGACAGGTTTCAGAAAAATGCCCTTGTAGGTTTTATTAAGTCTGTGTGCCCTTTGTTTTAGAGATACGAGCCCAGGCAGATACAGGTGATAGAGGAGTGATACTGGAGCTACATAATGGCCCTGAAGCACTATTCACTGCTGTGATATTGCTCAGGTTGATAAAGTTTTGTATTCCCTTCATATACAACAGAGATTCTCATAAAGTAGCCACCCCTACCCTCCTTCCTGGCCCAGCACACATGAGAAAGAGCTTTGAGAGAATTACAAAAGCCATAGATGCCATGTATTGGAAAGGCAGTGGTCTTCTCTGCTCAGACCATCAGACGTACCAGTCGACCATTTCATTTTGTCTGAAGCTCAAACTCAAGCTGTGACCACCAAAGCATAAAGCATGGTGGACGTCTAATAAGATGTGATGTGAAGGAGAGCATAAGAAAGGAATACACACGTGTCCATTCCACCCAAAGCTCCAGTATTGATCTATATACAGTACTATGTTGCTTTCATGTGAGCTCCAGAGTTTATTTTTCATTTTCAACATAATATTTCACCATTACAGCTAGACCAATTTTTATCCAAAGTTTAGCTCAGGTACTATTATATAAACCCAAAAGGTGCCACAACAATGAATATGTATTATTTATATTAAAGGTGCACTGTTCAGATATGTGGAGAGGTGCCCTTATTCACAGAAGGAATTATTGTATTGAGCAACAGAAACAAACGTAACAAAGAAATGCTAGTTGGATATGTTTAATGCTATACCGTGGAATATTCCAGGCAAAGCAATAAAGGTGGTACATCATCCACCAGAAAAGTTTAGGCATATATGACCTGAAAGAGCTTATGTGGGCTAATCAATTTAAAAACTCAAATGCACTTGCTTTGCCTAAATGTACAAAAATGTTTAAATCAGATATAATCTTTTTTTCTGATTATATCTGATATATTAACAATGAATTAAATCATCAATCATCCATTTTAATTACTTTGTAGGGTCCCAAGCTTATTCCTCACAGCATCCTACAATGCACTGTGATGAGTTTATGAGCATGCTTCCCAACTTTCAGAGGCCACAGTAGAATTTTGCTTTCATGCCACTACTAACAACTAGCATGCACAGTGCATCACTGTCACTTCCTGGTTCATGGACAATGTAACACTTTATATGAACTGGGGCAAGACAAATCTTACTTACTAAATGAAAACCTTTGGAACAGCACCTTTAAAGGTCCTATATTGATTCTTGTGAGCTTTATAATGTTGTTACCTCATCAAAAACAAAGCCGGAGTTGTGTTTTGTTTCATTCAGACAGATTTGAGTAATCCAGATTTCTTAGTTTGTCCACATCTCTAAAGCTCAAAATGCTCTGTTCCACCTTCTGATGTCATGAAGCTGTAGTTTTCAAGTTAACGGTTAGCTTTTACCTTTTGTTTAGTAGAGATTGTCCATTCCAGGGCTAAAATAATCCAAATGATTCTAGTGAAATTATGGAGTTTAAAAACACAATGGAGCACTTCCTGTATTACCACATGACACAAGGTGGAACAGTGTTTTTAGTTTGAGGGAAGAACTCATCCGAAATATGGAGGGTTTGTGTTTGTGATGAGGAAACAACATTATAACATAGATCAGAAAATGCGTGAAAAGTCCCTCAGTTGTCCAGGTAGAATCCATGATAAAAGGAGAAGTTCAATTTGTCAACTGGACAAAGTTTGTTTGGTTGAAGACGTTTCGTCGCTCATCCGAGAGACTTCTTCAGTTGTGGTTCTAGTGCTGGTTAGTCCCTGTTTATATCTAGCTGCAGGGAGGAGCTCACTACACTGAAATCCTTCTGAAACTATCTCAGCTAATTTGTATCTTTTGTTTCCCTGGCGTCTCGTTTAGCATCTCTATTTAGCCCTGAGAAGCTCACTGCTCTGAAATAGCTCTGAAACTATCCCCTCATTTGTTCCTTTTGTTATTCGAATATTTACCAACACAGACGGGCGTGCCAAAGTGGACCGTCATCTGCCGTACATCTCCACCTAGAAGCCATGGGCCATTCGTTTGAGGACAGTGAAGTTCAGATCTTAGCCAGGGAAAAGAACTGGTTTGAGAGGGGAGTGAAAGAAGCAATTTTTGTCAAAAAAGAGAATCTGTCGTTAAACAGAAATGGGGGAGTTAGACATAACTTGTCTCCCATTTATAATTCGATTCTTAAACCAAGTCATAACAGACGGAAAAAAACATTAGGGCAGACGAGTCAGGGACAGAAGGGTGGAGACGGTCTGTAGTCTGAATAGAGATGCTAAATATTTGAATAACAAAAGGAACAAATGAGGGGATAGTTTCAGAACTATTTCAGAGCGGTGAGCTCCTCATAGGGCTAAATCGAGATGCTAAACGAGACACCAGGGAAACAAAAGATACAAATTAGCTGAGATAGTTTCAGAAGGATTTCAGTGTAGTGAGCTCCGCCCTGCAGCTAGATATAAACAGGGACTAACCAGCACTAGAACCAGAACTGAAGAAGTCTCTCAGATGAGCGGCGAAACGTCTTCAACCAAACAAACTTTGTCCAGTTGACAAATTGAACTTCTCCTTTTATCATAGATCAGAAAATAGCGTAATATCAGCCCTTTAAGACCCCAGACACCAGAGGTCTCAAACGTGTGGCCCGCGGGCCAAATGCAACACATGAGACAATTTCTCATTTCTATTAATAGCGTCTCGCCAATAAAATGCAAAGGACAATTTGAACTACAGTTCCCATAATGCATTGCTGCCTCTAACACCAAGTCCTTGACAGACCACCAGAGTGAGAGGGGCAGATAGCACTTTTACTGAGACTTTAAAACTTACTCAAACCAAGAAACCGACAAAAAAACTAAACGAAAAAGACTTCAAGTTGAACGAGCTTAAAGCTACTCTCCTGAAGAAAGATAAAGAGCTGGAAAACCAAGTTAGTGCGTACAAGGCGATAAGATCTCTCTAAAACAATACAGAGAGACTATTTCCAGCTCAAACAAGAGCTAGCCAACATCAGTAAAGTCCATGAGAAGATGAAAGAAATACTCAAAGTACCTATAATGGGCACTCAAACCACTTGTATTGATGTTGGTGGAGAGCTAACCAACAAAGAAAATGAGAAACTGTCCAGGAAGGGCCAGGAGCTGTCTTCTGAACTCTTCTCAGCACGAGAGGAACTGCCTCTGAAATTTTGTTGTGAAAGTGAAAGGGCACAGCCATACAGCCGCCCAAAAGGTCAAAGGTCACAGCGATCCAGCCACCCAAAAGGAGCAGCCGTCAACAGCACTAAAGCACCTCATTTTAAATGTGTGCACTGACCTTTTTTGGCTTATTTTTTATGCAGAAATGGATAACGTGAATATACAAAAAATATACAAAAAATAATACAATACGTGATAAAAGAAATCAAAAGATTAAAATAGCAATATGAATATTTTTTCTATTGCCTATTTTTTCAATTTTTTTTATTGCCTGTTGGAATCAAATCATATGCTTACTTTTAGAGAGAGAGAGAAAGAGAGAGAGGTACAGCTGAACAATATATTTTAAATATATTGATATTGCAAATATTCATTCAAATCAAGGCTGCGTGATAGTTTGGTGGTCATGTATATGTTAAATAATATGCAGCCCCCGACCAACACTGATTTTATAACTTCGACCACTGCTCCAATTGAGTTTGAGACCCCTGCCCTACACTAAAGCAACTTATCTGTCTAACTTATCTGTCTATATGTAGACAAGGTAATGCTTCTAGGCTCAGCTATGGGTCAGGCAAAGAGTAAGAATGGATGTTTTTCTAGGTAATTTTGTGCTATAAACACCTGTAATTGAATTAATGCAAGATAAATATGTTTAATGCCATACTGTGGAATATTTCTGGCAAAGCAGTAACCTGTTCAGGTAGAGTTGATGTAGATGATGGACCCTCCACTACAAAATACATAGTGCACCTTTAAATCAATGGAAACTTTTGACATTACCTTCAAGCTCACCAATACTTGTGTAAACCTAATATGCCCTCTGAGCTGTTCGTGCTTGTTGCTCTCCTCCCCTCTGCGTGGCTGAGGGACGTGTCGCTGGAGTGAAGATGGATGGACCTCATAGCAGATTTTATTAGGATTAATGTATTTCCATTCACTGCAATGGTGCCAGGCCAGAGAGCTTCTGATTGAAAAAAGATGAGAGGAGTCAAAGGAATTTCAATGTGTTTAGTCACTGCCCATCTATTGCAACTGCTAAACTAATATATTTCCCTGAGGCTTGACAATGATTAAAATGTCTGTTTTCCCAAATAAATAGTAAATTATGTATCTAAAAAAAACATTCTGAAAAAACATGCTAGTGTATTCATCATCGGGTGTTTTACATACCATTTAAATGTGTGATCATAAGGACATATTCAGAACATTCACACCTTGAATTTCAGCACAGCACAATTTCATTTCACTGTGAATAATTATTCTATGTATAAGGGATAGATGGGTCAAGACTAAAGAACCAATTACAGTGACATATAAAGAATCTACAGCTCTGTAAAAAAAAATTAGAGACCACTGCAAAATTATCAGTTTTTCTGATTTTACTACTTATAGGTATGTGTTTGGGCAAAAGGAACATTTTTGTTTGAGTCTATAAACTACTGACAACATTTCCCCCAAATTCCAAATAAAAATATTATCGTTTAGAGCATTTATTTAAAGAAAATGACAAATGGTGAAAATAACAAAAAATATACATGTTTTCAGACCTCAAACAATGTAAAGAAACAAGATCAAATTAATTTTAAAACAACATAATACTAATGTTTACACTTAAGAAGAGTTCAGAAATTAATATTTGGTGCAATAACCCTTATTTTTAATCACAGCTTTCATGCGTCTTGCACAAGTCTTTCACATTGTTCTTGGGTGACTTTATTCCACTCCTGGTGCAAGAACTGAAGTAGCTCAGCTTTGTGTTTGTGTTGGAATTCAACAGACGCTGGAATGGAATGGCTGTAATACATGTAGAGATGCTGATTTCAGAAAAAAAATGCAGCGGTCCTTTATTTTTTTCCAGAGTATGCTGTATGCAGGTGCTAAAATCTATCCATTGAAGTGGTTTAAAATTGTTCACAAAAAGACTATGGACTAAAAAGATAAGAATATACAAGAATTTAATTTAAACATTTAAAGGAGGATTGCATATCTTTTCTGGTGGATTGCCTTTCACCTGTCTTCGAGTCTTTGAAGCTGTTTCCTTGGAATTTTTCCCACTCTGGCATTGAACTTATCTATATCCGTGGAGACAAGCATGTTTCATTCACACATTTGAGTAATCCTTTATTATTAGTCTGTCTGCATCTCCAAAGCTCAAAATGCTCTGCTCCATCCTGTGATGTCATGTAGTGGTAGCTTTTAAGTTAACACCTTTTACCTTTTACCTTTTTTTAGTTCAGTAGAGATTGGCAATTCCAGATCGGAAATTATCCAAATGATTCTAGTGAAGATGTGTATAGTTTAAAAACACAATAGAGCACTTCCTGTATTACCACATGCCATCACAAGGTGGAACAGAGTGTTTTCAGTTTGAGAGACAAAGTCATCCTAAATATGCATGGATTATGTCTTAAACATCTATGAATGAGTCAAAACACAACTCCAGGTATCCTTGTGATGAGGAAACAACATGACATAGATCAGAAAATAGCGTAATATAACCCTTTTAAACATACAATATTCACGATGAAAAACTGTAAAACCATATAAAAACTGTACCTTCGATGTTCAAAGATTTCATATCATATCATATTTATTTGTGAAACCACTCCCCCCTCGTCCTCCAGGTCCACACTTAGTCCGATAGCCTCCTCTAATCCTGTGTGTTCAGTGGCCTACTCAAAAAGTAGAGGATTTGCATAATGAGTTAGTGCTACTCATAGTGTCACAGATGTTCTCATTCTGCTCCTGTCACTTCTCACTTGACAGGACATCTCCATCAGATGATTACACCAGCCTTGAATATGCGCTAAAAATAGTCGAGGGCTATGCATGAGCGGGGTGGCTGCTCTCCCTGACAGCCGCAACTGTTCAATCTGAGGTTAAGTGTAGAGAAATGACTCAGACACTATTGACAAGAATGTAGAATGTGTTAAATTTTGGAGAGGTAAGAAAAGACATAGGGTTGAAAAGTTTATATCAAGAAACATCTTTGAGACACTGGTTCTGTTACATGTTTGCCGCTACTGACATTTAAAAAAAAAAAAACAATCTCACACACACTTATGTCCATGCAGCTTTCAGCACTCTTGCACTTTACAAATTGCTTCACTTTTGCACCTTACATATTGCACATTTCATTCTACCTCTACCACTTTATTACTTATTTTATTTTATTCTTGCCTGCATGCATTTTCTTTCTTGTTCAAACTTTCTCTGCCTGGAGCTACTGTGGCAAGTAAGATCAATAAAGCAAGTGAGACCAATAAAGTTTTATCTTATCTTATCTTATCTTATCTTTGCACCTTACATATTGCACATTTCATTCTACCTCAAACGTTCCTTCTTGTTGGAAGCATATATGTTTACCTGTATGTCTTATGTCTATTTATTGTTGCCTGTGTACACTTCATGTCCATGAGTGTAGCTGTGTGTGTGCGTGTGTGTGTGTTTTTAGTTAAATTTCAAATTTGGTGTCCGGTGAAACGCAATTTCAGTTCTCTGTGTAATGTCTGTTACATAGTGAATTGACAATAAAGTACACTTTGAACTTTGAACTACAGTGGTACCTCACCTTACGAAATTAATTTGTTCCAGAAGTGGTTTCGTAACGTGAAAAATTCGTAAGTTGAGTAGCTATTTCAATGGAAAAAGCCTGATTCGTTACAAGGCCCCAATCCAAGTTTTTTTTTTTTATAGTGTAACTTTTTTTTATAGTGTAACATTGTGTTCTGCGTGTTTCTTACATTTGTCTCTCGTTTAAACACTCAAACTTTCATAGATTTTCAACAAAATGTATTAACAGTGAAGTGTGGAAGGGGGAGGGGGGAGAAAACCTAAACACAGCTCAAAGGTGTCTGTCTCTTCCGGGGGCGCTCCACAGTGTGCGAGCAGTTTGGTGCGTTTAAGCAAAGTTTATCCGTGTGTTTGGTGTGTCATCTCTTATTTTTGATCAACAATGTGGTTACTCAACCTGGACTACTTGTTGCTGTTGTGCGGACTCTCTCTTGCGTACTCTTTGAGTCATGAGACAAATGAACCGAGTGCGCTCCGGGGAGGAGCCCTCCCGCGGATTACCTTTAGCCCGGAGTTTTTACTTCAACTCCGGTTCTACACGAATGTCGTGCCTCCTCCAGACATTCCACCGGAGCTCTGCAAGACAACTGCCAGACCGGGGCGCCGCAAACGGGGAAAACGAGGCGGAATACACCGGAGACTCAAACACTTGTCTCTACAGGACCGCTGCAGGCTACCTGCCCTGCCTTCCATCCTGCTGGGGAACGCACAGTCCATCCGCAACAAGCTCGATGAGCTGGAAGCTTGGGTCACGGTCAGGCAGGAGATTAAGAATGCCTGTTTACTTGTCTTCACGGAATCCTGGCTCAACGAATCGGACCAAGATGAGGATCTGTCTCTGAGCGGCTTTGGGACTCCGCTCAGACTGGACCGCGACAGGGAAGTAACCAGCAAGACTCGGTGGTGGAATGTGCTGCTACATCAATGAAAGGTACTGTAAAACTGTTGTTGTGCGGGAAAGGATCTGTATTCCAGACATTGAACTTTTATCAGTCTCTCTTCGGCCCTTTTACCTGCCACGTGAGTTCCAGCAGCTGTTTTTTTACTATTGTGTATGTGCACCCCCGGGCTGCTGCTGCTGCCGCTGCACAGCTGATTGGTGATGTCACGCACCGGCTCGACACAATCTGCCCCGACGCCCCAAAGTTTATTCTGGGGGACTTCAATCCCACGAACACATGCTAGAGCAGGTCTAGACCTGGTCTAGACCTGCTCTAGACCTGACACACGTGTCAGAGCGCAGTCTTCTCCCCCCTCCCCCTTCCCCCCACACTTCACTATTAATAATTTTTTTGAAAATCTATGAAAGTTTGAGTGTTTAAACGAGAGACAAATGTGAGAAAAGTTTAAATTCAGTCTGAGAAAAGCGTATAATGTGTGTGGCTGAGCGCGCATTATTAGAATTTTTGAGATTTCGCGTTTCGTAACTTGAATTTTCTTTCGTATCTAGAGACAAAAATTTACCGTGAAGGCGTTTCGTAACTTGAAATTTTCGTTTGTTGGGTCATTCGTAAGGTGAGGTACCACTGTACTTCGAAAATATTATGTAAAGGAACCATATGTAAGTCAGCAGTGATGGGAAGAATATTTAGAAAATGTATGTAATATTGAAAACCTGCATTAAAATGCATTTTGTAACATATTCTGTTACATGGGTCATTCAGAGTGCCATATTCTGAACTCTATACTTTTACACCAAGTTGCATTTTATTATAGTGAAGATTACATATAAATATAACATAATATTACATATAAACTGCTTGGTCTTTGTTGCACTGTTTTTGTGCATTCATTTATGTCCAATTAGAGAAGGAAAATCACACATGCACTTACTGCAAGAGCTTTGTTTTCTTAGTTTGTTGTTTTTTCTCTCAGAAATGCCATGCAGTTCAAAACCAAAATTGCATGATGATCACCATGCATTCCATTTAAGTTAGAAAAGTAAATGTATGTACAGTGGGGCGCCAGTGGCAAAAAACAAAATAAAACAAAACAAAAAACAGTTGTTGTGTCCTTAGGCAAGACACTTCATCCACATTGCTAAGTATGAATGTGGTGTGTGTGTTGGTGGTGATCAGAAGGACAGATGGCACAGATTGCTTCCATCAGTCTGCCCCAGGGCTGCTACAATTGTAGCTTACCACCACCTGGGGTAGAGTGAATGAATAATACATACAATTGTAAAAAAAAAAATAAAAAAGCGACTTTTAGTGTCTGAAAAAGCACCATATAAGACTAATGCATTATGATGATGATTATGATGATGATGATGATGATTATTATTATTATTATTATTAATACCACAAGGTAAGAGTAACTGTAACAGAGTAAAGTTTCTAAAATTTGGTATTCAGAATATGTATTTTTGGTACATATATTCAGTTATTTATTAATAATGTCTTACAGAAACATCAGGCATGATTTGGTTTTGATTGTCAGTTGTGATTTTAATACTGTTAATGCTGTGGCTGATGGAGGTGGATGGGGGGAAAAATCGAAAGACAACCAAACTGTACCTTGACCACCTCACCTATACTGGACCGTTCAATGTGAAAAACCTGCGTAAGCGTGTGTTTTTATCCCCTGCAGGTGTCCATGGTAACAGCTGAGAGATAGAGGTTGCGGTAGTGATGGACTTATAAGACTTGAGTGATTAGTCTTATCAGTCCCAGTAATACCACACACCAGCCCTGCTCCTCCTGCTTAGTGACATCTTGTGTGTTCGTGTAGCCTTACCTCCGTCCACACCTCTGCAGAGAGACTCAGGTTTAAACTAAGTCCATGGCCAGAGAAAGATAGCAGGTATAATTCACAGCCAAAAGCCATTTAAGCTAAAGAGGTGAGTCTAAGCCAGGGACAGCCACCTCAGCATTAGATTAACACACAAGAATAGCCGAATTCTGTAATCCCATACGCCTCATTGACTTCCCTGTGTCGCTGGCTGTGTGTACATGCACACCAAAAATATGATCATTATCTGATTTCAATCTGAATTATCAGATTATGGAAACGGCATGTAAACAGTTCCATCTGATGGGATGGGAGTAATCTAATTTCTTTCAAATTGTGCAGGTGTTGACAGGGAAAATTAAAAAGAAAGGTCAAAACAATGTGGCAAAGTAACAAATTAAAGAAAAAAGTTAGACATTGGGAAGAGTTATTTTAAAATGTTTTGTCCTTTTGTCTTCAAAATACAACAGTCTAGTACAATACTTATACAGTTACTAATTAACAAACACATGTCCATCATGTGATTATCAGAGCTTGTGCATGTAAACACAATAACCAAATGAAATTACTGGGCAATCTGATTCTAGTTATCTCATATTTTCTGGTTATGTAAATGTACCTACTGATTCCATTAGTATGGCCAGGCTATTATTAAGTACAGTGGTCCCTCGCTCTCTCACGGTTCACTGTTCGCGGCCTCGCTGTTTCGCAGATTTTTTCCCCCCAATTTTTTTAATAGTGTAACATTTTTTTATAGTGTAACATGGTGTTCTGCGTCCTGTTTGGCCAAGACCAGGACTAAACGTAGACTAAACCAGGTCTAGACCAGAACTAAACCAGGTCTAGACCAGAACTAAACCAGGTCTAGACCAGGTCTAAACCAGGTCTAAACCTGGACTGGCCCTGGACTAAACCAGGACTGGACCAGGTCTAGACCTGGACTAAACCGAGACTAGACCACTCTTTGCTGGTTTCGTACCGCTCTTTGCTGGTTTTGTGCGGCTGGTTTGTGACTCGGGCTGAGAGGACGCGGGCCGGGCGCTGCGGTTCGATCTCGTGCTCGCACCGGGTACGCGCTGCCTCACGCCGGTCACGCTGCTCTGTCATGGATTTGTCCACGATGAGGGGTGCACGTGTCACGCACTTCTCCAAAGGGTTGGTGCGCGTCGCGTCCCGGGACGTGGCAGTGCTCCTCGCGCGTCCGGCGGGGCTTCCGGGGCCGTGTCTCCCCCCATGCGTCACTATTAATACATTTTGGTGAAAGTCTATGAAAGTTTGAGTGTTTAAACTAGAGACAAATGTGAGAAAAGGTTAATTCCAGTCTGAGAAAAGCGTATAATGTGTGTGGTGAGGCATTTACAGCCTTAAAACATGTAGAATAATTGTAAAATATAAAGTTGTCCTACTTTGCGGATTTCTCTTATTGCAGGTTATTTCTGGAACCTAACCCCTGCAATAAACGAGGGATTACTGTACATTCACAATTTAGTCTGCAGTTATCAACATGTATTTTTGCATTTTTTATATTAAATAAATGTATATATTATAAATAGCTAATCTTAAACAAGTATTCTATCAATGTAAAATAAAAATATAGAAAAAGGTGGGCCAGCTCCTCCTGCGTAAGTGCATGGTGGTATCACATTATAATTTAACTGTGGAGAAAAAATAATTATGTAGTGGCGCTGCAGTGGATTAAATGAGTCACTGGCTTTCTACACTGCTGTGAAATTGACTTTGAAATGTTAGTATTGTGACAACTCTACTGGATAGCCGAAAAGAACTGCCAAATGATCAAACTACCCATTTGTTGTGGTAGAATTTCTATTACTTTCTATTTTGAATTTTGAATTTAGACCTAACACCTAATTTAGACCTATTTTAGACCTGTTTTCCTGGCTCCCCCTTCTCTACACCTGCCAGACGCCCAACCCACACCTCACCACAGACCATCAGCCAATCACCTCTGCTCCCAGACCTACCCCCACCCCCATGGAGGAACCCATCTCAGTGTCTTTCATCTGCCCTGGTGAGAAGGCAGTTGGAGAAAGTTCATCAAAGCAAGTCTCCTGGACCAGACCAAGTCAACCCCCATGTACTGAGGACATGTGCAGCACAGCTCACTGGGATACCGGTGCTTTGGAAGACCTCTTTTATTGTGCCAGTGCCCAAGAACCCTATCCCATCTGGACTCAATGACTTCAGACCAGTTGCTTTGACATCGCATGTCATGAAGGTGTTTGAGAGACTTGTTCTGGCTCAGCTCAGACCCCTGGTGGCACCATCCCTGGATCCTCTACAATTTGCCTATCAGGCCCACATTAGTGTGGATGATGCTTTAATCTATCTTCTGCATGGGGCTCACTCTCACCTAGATAGTGTTAAGGGCTCTGTGAGGATATTGTTCTTCATTTCTCCAGTGCCTTTAACACAATCCAGCCCTTTCTGGCGAGTGAGAAGCTGCTCAGGATGAGTGTTAGCTCCTCCATTGTCTCCTGGATTACTGACTACCTGTCAGGCAGGCCTCAGTACCTGCGACTGGGGACCACCCTGTCTGACACTGTGGTCAGTAATATAGGAGCTCCCCCCAGGGTACAGTCCTGTCTTCATTTCTGTTCCCTCTGTACACCTCTGATTTCCAGTACAGCTCCGGGTCCTGCCATCTGCAGAAGTTCTCTCATGACTCTACAGTGGTAGGGTGTATCAGGGATGGACAAGAGCTGGAGTACAGGACACTGATTGCAAATTTTTTGGGGTGGTCCCAGGCAAACCATCTGCTCCTGAACATGGACAAGATCAAGGAACTGGTGATTGACTTCAGGAGAAAGATGACACCAGTGGAGCCCATTACCATCCAGGGTCATGATGTGGAAATATTGGACAGCTACACTGACGTCCATGTGTACAACAGGCTGGACTGGAGGACAACTGTAATGCTGCCTACAACTGTGGTCAGCACCCTGTACTTCGCTGTGGTCTGGGGGAGCAGCACCAGTAAAAGGGACATTGGGCGGATTGGCAAACTGATCCGTAAAGCTGGTCACGTGATCGGCTGTGAGCTGGAGACATTTGTCACAGTGAGGGACAGGAGGACACTGGGCAAACTGCTCTCCATCATGGACACTCCTGCTCACCCACTGCACTAGACCATAGAGGGACAGAGGAGCTCATTCTCCAACAGGCTCCTACAGCTCCGCTCAAACAGTGAAAGATACAGGACTACATTCATACCATACTCCATACAACTGTACAACAACTCACCCTTATGTAACAGATAATACTCCCTACAACTGTATACAGCTGTGATTTGATATTTAATTTTATATTTAATAGTATATTTTATTATTTATTTTTCTAGTTTATTCTGATTTGTACATACTGTATACACTTATTATGTTTTATGTTTATAATTACATGTATGTCTCATTTGACACCATCTATTGCTATATTTTTTTTGCTATTCCATCTATTTTTTGTTTGAGTGAGCTACTGTACCTAAATAATTTCCCTTGTTGATCAATAAAGTTAGTCTAAGTCTAACACAAAAATATGCTTCAAGATGTGACTATGTATGCCACTTCCCACTTTCCATAGTTGATTACTGTAAGATAAAATCTAACATTTCCTTTGTCTGTTTGCCTCCTAGGTGACTAAAATGCTGGCTGTTGTGGTGATCCTGTTTGCACTGCTCTGGATGCCCTACCGGACTTTAGTTCTGATCAACTCCTTCGTGTCTACTCCTTATTTGGACGCTTGGTTCCTGCTCTTCTGCCGAACTTGCATCTATGCCAACAGTGCCATCAACCCAGTCATCTACAACGCCATGTCTCAGAAGTTTCGCTCGGCCTTCCGGGGGCTGTACCGCTGCCAAAGGCCAGAGGACGCTCATCGGACCATGTCAATGATACAGAGTAGGTTTGGCACAGTTAGAGATACGAGGAGCTCCCAGCCCAACGATGGAGACACAGGAAAGATCAAAAACCATCTGGAGATAAGTCAGCAGCACAATGGTAGTGGTCACAGTCAGATTGTAGTTAAAGCAGGACATGATGGGCCCCCAATGGCTTTCACATTTGACATTCTGCCCCCAGTGGTGAATGAGGAGAAGACACCTTTGGCAGAGGACAACGCAGTGACATTTTCAAGCACACTCATACAAAATGAGCACAAAATGACAAAAATGTGAAGTGTTCATACCACATGTTTTAATGTAGGTCTTATACATTGTTTTATCCCGGTTATGACAGTATTCTGGATATGGCATTTGCCTGAGCTCAGAGAAACTAGGATACACATTTCTGTGTACACGTGCCATCAAAGTATCCTGGATATTTAGAGTGGTTGCTATGGTACTATGGTAGATATGGCAAGGGTGCTAAACATGCAGCAACTTAAGAGGTTTCTAACAACAAAAAAAGAAGACATACATTCAAGTAAGAACATGAGAGTGTGGAGCACTGTCAAAGCTTCAGTAAAAGTAGTTTTTAACAGTTGAAAAATACAACACAGTAAAGTAAACTGCTCCTACCATTTTTGTTACTTCAGTTCACACATGCTCATTACAGCACCAGTTTTGAGAACTCAGGATACTGCGTCTACATGGACATACACATATCCAGGATACTCAAAAAACCTGACCATAACTGGGATATTCAAGCGCATGTATACACACTCATTGTCCAGTGTAATTCAATTGCATAGCTGACATAGTGTAGCTTTGTGGTATAGAGCTTAAAGTCCACAGCAATGATCTCAAGAATTCTACAGCATCTATTTCATAGACACATCACTGACCTCCATAATGAACACATGGCCTATGCTAATCACTGCCAATGCTGTGATGGTTGGTTTGGACAAAGGAGGACACTACTTACTTTTTTTGTTTTGTTTTAGGGTGACTATGGCTCCTGCAAATATGAATCCTCTGAAGAGAATGGAGGTTTTATATAAATGGATTAATTAATAACTTTTAGACATAAGCACATGCACTATAACCTTAAGACACAAATTGTCCATTCCCAATGAAGTCCTGTGGAGACATGCTGTTTCAGCAGATGGTGTTGAGAATGTCCTGTCCTTTAGTGAGCTCAGGGCTATGGACATGGCCATACTCTGGGGCGTGTGGACAGAGGCTTGTGGGCTTCCTTCTGTTGTGGGCTTCCTTCTGTTATAACACACATCTGTGTACAGTGTACATCATGTACGTAGTGAATTTCTATCTTTACTGTGAAATGCTAATTAGCAGTTTCATGTTCATACATTTTTCTTGACGCATGCACCTTGACAACTGTGCTTTTAACTTGTGTTCTAGTGAATCTTGGGTAGAAAAAGAATACAGTATTATATATATTTTAGTACATGGACTGCCACTGGTTTGTAGGTTTCTTTGTTTTGGTTTTTGTGTACATACCAGTGTATACTGAGTAATCTGAAGGAACTATGCAGGTGTAAGGACCCTGTCCTGTAAGTCAGCTGACCCTTTAAACTCTGACGTCCCAAGAATTATGCTGAGAAGACTTCAGAGAGAATCAGAAAATGAAATATAAAATGTAATCAGACAGAAGTATTCAGTAACTTTTACAGTACCTTTATACAGTAAACTATTGTTATTATGACAGTGTCAAGTGTTAATAAGTTGTACAAAGTATATTTAGTAGTTTTTGTTGTATGGAATATTCAATACGTGTGTTTTTAAGTGAACATTTAAAATTTGAATTACTGTGGCAGTAAGAGTTTGTGTTTGTGTCTGCTGTTTGGCTCACTTGTATTACAGTGTAAATGATTCCATGTACGTAGGATGGTTTGCGGTTATTCTAATTCATAAAACATTGCCTGCCTTGGTTTAATACAGAGACTGGGCCGCAGAGAAGAGCCCATTTGTTCTGCTGTCCCTGGCGGCTACAGTCGACTAACACCATGATTTTTCATTAGTCAGTGACTCACCATCATTTTGTTGGTGCAAACTTGAACATAAACTTGCTGTATAGTATGTGAGTAAGTTTGTGCGGATGGTTCTTGCTGTGGTGTTGTGGATGTGAGTGTGTCATGGTTTAGCCCTGGAGAGCTGCTGGTCTTCTCACTTGTGATCACTGGAGTTTACAATGACTGTGTTGCTTTTGGAAAAAAAGAGCTTTATATGTGTATGCATTAACATTGTTATTTTATGAATAAATGTTTCTCTGATAACGCGTTGCTCTTGAGTAACAGTCTGTTTTGACTTGTTTTTTTCAAGAAGAACTACATTAGTGTACTAACTACAGTATATACAGTTGCTTTTCCAAATGATGGGCATCTCAATGTCATGTATTATTCATCCACTCTCCACACTTCTTTTGTAGCCACACCTGTCCTGGGGCAGACTGATGAATAATTGCTCCTCCGACCATTACCAATCTCATGCTCACACACCACATTAAAGGAAAGGCGCCTGAAATGTTGCCCATGGACACAACAACAGTACGCACTGGGGTTAGAGGGTGAAAACCACTGAGCTCAAAATACTTATTCTTGATGATTGAATGTGATTTAATCATTGTGTCAAGAAATTTAAGTTGCAGTTAGATTGGTGCTTGGTAAGTCAATTAAAGTGTTCATTTTCAAGTTAATAGAGTCCAAGAAAAGAAATCCAACTTCTAACTTTATTTTAGTTTTTGGAATCTGATATCTTGTTATTTTTCTGAATCATGTTCTTACCATTTTGAAAATGTCCTCACCGCTCCCTTGGTGTTTTATAGAGGTGTACACTGTTGAATTACAGATTTATTCCCTGACCTCAGCTGTGACAGACAACACAATACAGGCCCTGTATTTAGATTTGTTTTGACAAGTCGACATTCGGCTGAAACAGACTTAGAGGAAAACGCCTGTAACTTTATCTGTAACTCGCCTGCTGATCCAAACTAAAGGAACTGTAATTCATAACTGGTATAGTGTTGTTAATTGAAGTTACACTATGCAACTTTTCAGGTAGAGGCTCCACCATCTAATTGTCTCCATGGAGATAAGATAAGATAAGATAAGACTTTATTGATCTCACATAGAAGAATTCACTTGCCACAATACCTCAACAAGAAAGTGCATGCAGGCAAAAAATAAAAATAAGTAATAATAAATACAGCAATAATAATAAAACAGTAACTGAGGGAGTATGGAAAAATATTGCACATTTAGACTATATAGTGGAGTTATACAGTCTGATGGCGGTGAGGATGAAGGATCTACGGTAGCGCTCCTTTTTGCATTGGGGGTGTCTCAGTCGGCTGCTGAAGGAGCTGCTCAGCTCCTCTACAGTCCGATGCAGAGGGTGAGAGGTGTCATCCATGAAGGACGTAAATTTGGCCAGCACCCTCCTCTACAGAGTCCAGAGGACAGCCCAGGACAGAGCTGGCCCTCCTGATCAGCTTATTAAGTCTTTTCCTGTCCCGCTCTGTGCTGCTCGGGGCCCAGCAGACGACAGCGTAGAGGAGAGCAGAGGCCGCCACAGAGTCATAAAATGTCTTGAGCAGAGGCCTGCACACTCCAAAGGATCTCAGTCTCCTCAGGAGGTGGAGGCGACTTTAGCCCTTCTTGTACAGGACATCGGTGTTGTGGGACCAGTCCATTTTATTGTTGAGGTGAACACCCAGGTACTTAAAAATGTGCACAGTCTCTATGTCCTGCCCCTGGATGTTCACCGGTGAGTGAGGTAGTGGTCTCCTCCTGAAGTCGATCAACATCTCCTTGGTCTTACTGATGCTGAGGCTCAGGTGGTTTCACCCACACCAGTCCACAAAGTCACTGATGACCAAGCGGTACTCCAGCTCGTTTCCCTCCGACACACAGCCCACAATGGCCGAGTCGTCAGAGAACTTCTGGAGATGGCAGCTGTCCGTGTTGTAGGTGAAGTCCGAGGTGTAGATGGTGAAGAGGAAGGGTGAAAGGACAGTTCCCTGTGGGACCCAGTGCTGCAGACTACCACCTCTGACTCACAGCCGCACAGCCGCGCATACTGTGGACGGTCAGTGAGGTAGTCGATGGTCTAGGCCAGGGGACGGCAACCCACGGCTCCAGAGCCGCATGCGGCTCTTTGATCCCTCTGATGCGGCTCAGTACAGTGGTCCCTCGTTTATCATGGGGGTTACGTTGTAGAAATAACCCACGATAGGCAAAATCCGTGAAGTAGTCCGTTTTATATTGCGTGTATAAATATGCGTGTATTTCACAGTTCCTCTGATTGAGGCGCCTGGCGCAGCTGCGCTGTTGTGGGTTTTGTTGGGGAGAAAACTTGCAAACATACAGCACTTCAGAGCAGTGACGGACTGGGATCATCGGCCCTGGCAATTTACACCTACAAGCGGCCCCGTAGTCTGTGGAACGGGAGGGAGAGGTTCTACAGCTCTGCACCAAACACAGAACTGTAGTGAGAACGCATCCGTGCGCTCTCAGGACTGGTTCTGCCGCCTGGACTCCAGGTTCCACCAGTTCGTTATGCGCAAACATTGCCGCTACTTCCCGATGCGCATTGACCACCCGGAGAAGTGTGCACGCGGTCAAATCCGTAATAGAGCACGGCCTCGGCCCTTCTGGCATGTGCTCAAATGCCAGACCGCTCAGTCTTCAGAGTCACACTGCTCGTGATCAAACATTTAAATAAATTTGGCAAACTGAACACATTCTGTACAGGAGACACGGAGGAGAATGACTGACAAAGACAAAGGTCTACAGTCCTTTAGCCAATCAGGATGCAGAACACAATACGTGTTGATACACTATAAAAAATCAGCAAAACAGCGAGGGACCACTGTATTTAATTAAAATGTATTTTATTTTAGTTCGTTCATATTCAAAATGTAATTCTATGTCACAAAGGTTAAAAAAGCCATTATATGCAGTGTTATTTCATTTTAAATTTCAAAAGGGTTTTGCGGCTCCCAGTGTTTTCTTTACTGTGTGAAACGGGTCCAAATGGCTCTTTGAGTGGTAAAGGTTGCCGACCCCTGGTCTAGGCAGCAAGATGTTCATTAACTCCCGCATCCTCCAGCTTCTCCCGCAGCAGCACCGGCCTGATGGTGTTGAAGGCGCTGGAGAAGTCAAAGAACATGCCTCTCACAGCACTCCTGGCGGTCTCTAGGTGGGTGAGTGCCTGCTGCAGCAAGTAGATGATGGCGTTCTCTACTCCTACGTTTGGCTCCTCCTCCTTCTCCTCCTAATGTTACTACGTTGCCTGGAATGTTCCACAGTATGCCGTAAAACGTATCTATCTTACGTTAAGTGAATTACAAGTATTTTTTTGCTCAAAAATACCTTAAAAACATGCATTCTCCTTTTCATCATAGTTGCCTTTCCACAGATGTGAGCTGTAACTTGGACTTGTAGTTAGGGCCTGACCGATATGGATTTCTTTTATCCAATATAATAGTCGATATATTTAGTGACGTTAAAATTCACTGTAAATCTTCAACTGATTATAAAACTTAGGTTTTACTCTATTAGCTTTTAAGTTGAGTTTGTTTAGGCTGCATTTACTGTTATTTTGCCTCTTTACAGTCATATTTAAAGACAGTAGGCATAATGGGATTTTTTTTGCATGCCATTCTTACCTGTAAACAAAGGAAGTAAACTATTGCTTAGGCTTTAGAGGTAAATGCGAGCGCACCATGGTAATTAATCACATGTAAATGCGGATCATTCACACCTCTATTCACAGTTACATTTGAATCCACATCCCCCCGGAGAAAGTCAGTGACTTACCAGTTGAGCTAACCAGCTGCTGTAATACATGTAGAGATGCTGATTTCAGACAAAAAATGCAGTGGTCCCTTATTTTTTTTCCAGAGCTGTATGTACATGCAAAAATAAAATATAGTAACACAAATATATCTCAGCTATACACGAGGTGGTAAGGAAAAACAGTGCAAAGATGACATGATGATTGAGAGAACACGGGGTTATCTGTTACATAAGGGTGAGTTGTAGGGGTTAATTTCAGCATGAGCACCTCAACATCGTGGAAGTTTCCTGATTGAAATAGTTTGTGAAGAAAAGTTTGGACTCACCCTGCCATTCATTGTTTTCCTCTATATATTCACTATATTCTACATTTCATATACAGACTGAAGACCTCAGATATATGAAGTAAGATGTATGGAATTATGTAGCAACAACAACAAAAAGTTAAACTCAAGTTACACCACCTTTTGCTTTGTCAGAAATATTTAGTAGCGTTATTATTATTATTGTCTTTACTAATAATTCCATATATCTTGCTTCATATATTTGATGTTTTCTGTATATATCTAAAATTGTAGACAGTGGTAAGAAAAAAGAAACAAAACATTGAATCAGAGGTGAGTCCAAACCTTTGACTGACTATGTATAGAACTAGTGAACGAATTCTATATAAATTACAAGAGTGTCTTCTTGGCTGCTTGCAGGGGAATTATTATCTCTTCAGTCTTAAAGTGGCTCAGGCACATCAGGGAATGTTACACAAACAGGTCTGTAAAGAAAGAGGTCTGTTCAGTTTTCAAAAGGAGAGATAATCTTGAGATGCCCTGCTGTGTGTGATGCAGACATAATGTCAAGAAGTCTGCAGTCTGGAGAAAAAATGTTGTTTTTAAGGCCCTATATTATGCAAAAATGACTCTTGTGAGGTTTAAAATGTTATCTCATCAAAAACATACCTGAGTTGTGCTTTGTTTCATTCACATATTTGAGTAATCCTGTATTATTATGCTGTCTACATCTCTAAAGCTCAAAATGCTCAGTTCCACCTTGTGATGTGATAAAGCGGTAGTTTTCAAGTTAAGCTACATTTTACCTTTAATTTAGTAAAGACTGGCCATTCCAGGGCTGGCCAATCAAGGGTTTGTGTGTTGTCAAACATGTGTGAATGAAACAAAGCACAACTCCAGGTATATTTGTGATAAGGAAACAAAATTATAACAGATATCAGAAAATAGCGTAATGTGGGCCCATTAAACCCATTAAAGTTTCAATCTGTTCCTCCTGTCTTCTGTTAAATGTGTCCATCTGGCTTATGTACAGATCCAGGTTATGGAAGAGACGATGCACCATCTCTTCCAGTGTACAGCTCATTTCATAAGAGCCACACCTGAGGAGTCAAATCAAAATCTATAAGAATCAGATTTGTGAGTAACCAATGGCTACGTAACCCCCTCTTCAATAAAAGCTAATAATCACAATTACCTGCTGGAACGTTGCCAAACTGCTAATGTCATGGCCTTGATGACTGAACAGTGATTTTATACAAGTGCACAGTGTTATAGCATTACTGCTTGTATCTCTCAGTACTGTATTTTAGCAGCATTTATCACTGCTTTTATTTTTTTTTATTTTTTTTTTTACAATAGATTGTAGGTTTATATTTCATACCTAGAACAATTTCCCTGGATCAATAAAGTTTGTCTAAGTCTAAGTCTAAGTCTAGAACCTAGAATTGTGTTTTGTTTCATTCACACATATTTGAGTAACCCTTTATTACACTGGTCTACAAATTTTTGGACTCAATCTGCTTCCGAGATAAAAGTGGCTAAATCTCATTTATATTGATAACTGTGCTGGTTAGCTAATGTATTCAAAATATTTTAATGATATTGTTTTACATCAAAATTGCATCTGTTTATACAAGAGATTTAGGCATTTTTTATTACAAATAATATTTATATTTTGAGAATATTTAACTTGCACTTCTTTATCTGTCAAGAAATAAACAAGAAATATCTTGCACACAATTTCGAGGCATCTCTCTTATGTGAAATCAAAAAATATTTAATGTTAAAACTCTAGACATATTAAAATGAATGTATTGGAATGTGCAGACAGGCTTTCAGATAGAACTGGTTGCTTGTAGACACACTGTACCTTCTGATAAACTACCCGTTTTTGCCTTATTTTGCATAAATTTCCTATTCTGACCCAATACTATATCTTGAAAACTATAGCCAACCAGCACTGACTTACTTTTTCTTTATTAGTGACCTAAACAAAGAAAAATTTCACTACTTTTGTTCCGGAAGCATTTTGCTTGTAGCCCAGTGTTATTAGTCTGTCTACATCTACAAAGATGAAAATGCTCTGTTCCAACTTGTAACGTCATGTAGTGATAGTGGTATAAGTTAACAGCTACCTTTTGTTTTGTATAGATTGGCAATTCAAGGTCTTAAATTATGCAAATGATACCACTGAAGGTTTATGGAGTTTAAAAAACAGTGGAGCACTTCCTGTATTGCCATATGACATCACAAGGTAGAACAGAGTGTTTTCAGTTTGAGAAAAAAGCCTAAATATGCAGGGTTTCTATGTTAAACATGTGTGAATGAAACAAAACAAAAATATTTTTATGTAACATAGATCAGAAAATAGCGTAATATGGGTCCTATAAGCAAAAGGCCAAAATGAGGTGAATCCCAGTTTAAGATGGCAGATTCAGTTTTCCACATGCACAGAACAGTTATACCTTAGAACAATGTGTACTCCTCTCCTAGCTTCTTCAGGCCATTGAGATGTAAACAGAAGCTGTAGACGATCCATGCTTTGGGCCAAGGAGACATGATGGTCTTTGAATATGGTAATAACCACACTCATGGGAGACACAGCAGGATGAGGACTGTTTGTCTGAAAGCCCTTTAATGCTGTTGTTATGGTGCCTGCATATTTACAAAGCCACAACATTCAGAAACACCATCAGTTTACATGTTTATGTGTGTGTGCTCTATTCCAGTGTAAAAGCATATACATATAGACTGAATGTTGCATTAACTGGGGCTTTCTGACGGAGAGTTTTGAAATGCCAGTGTGCTGTTGTTTGTTGTCAATGTTTTTTTTTTATGGTTTGTAATAAGGACAGACAAGCTATACTAACACACACACACACACACACACACACACACACACACACACACACACACACACACACACACACACACACACACACACACACACACACACACACACACTTGTGATTCTACATGGATGATAATGGATGATAGAACCAGTATGATGATAACAACTTTGGAGTAATAATTAGTGGTAAGTGAAAATAGTGAGGATGTGACAAACAGAGGAGCACTGACCACATTCACCTCATTAGTAAGTTAATCGATTTGCCTAATGAAGCTATAAATTGCAACATCTGACATGCTATAAAAAGACATCTCCGCTCTTTCTTTTCCTCTCTTCCCAAAGCTTTTCTATTTGCTTTTCACAAAAACCTTGTGCACAAATACTTGTTAACTGAACCTTTATTTGCCCCTTTAAAATTGGATTCCTCATTGTGTGGATGTTCTCCAAATTCCACAAATATTTCCTTCAAGTGGAAGAAAAGATTCAAAATCTCAGCTGGACTCAGGATAAAGGGAAACTTTTCAGGTGGAGGGTCTGTCACTTTGTCATTACTTGACATCGTGACAAGCAAGTGATTCCATGCAGAGTTACAGGTTTGATCTGTGGAGAAGAGACCCTGCTCATAGTGTTTATTCAGGTATTTCCAATAAAAACACATGTAAATTCATGTTAAACAGTTAAGATTAATGATATACTGTGTATACTGTGTAACATGACTGTGTAACTGCCACCAAAAAAAAGCACAATCATTCTACTTTTAAATGGAATAAAAAATAAGCATTTAGTTGATATTCATGAATCGTGAGCCCCTCATAATTCAGTATACGCTCTCAGCCTTCTGCTTGGATGTATTTGATTTAATCCTTCATTTCGGTGGCTTTTGTTTTGATTGGCAGTGCAAATGGTACAGCAGACACATCCTGAATCCTGTGTCAAATATTCAGATTGTTGTTGTGGCTGTAATAAGAACGATGAAAGAGGAAGCGAAAACTTGATTATGTTTGGCTGTGTGGAATTTAACACATACAGGAGTGGGCCATCTGATTCATCTCTCTGCATTGGATTGGAGCTGGACTGAAGTTGCGATGCACTGCACGTATTTATTTTGTCCTTGTGTTATAGTCACAGTAATCTATTGCAAAAGTGAGAACTGTTCAATATAATTTGCAATTAAATCGAAATAACTTACTATACATCTGTTTTGGGTAAGAAATATTTGATTAAGAAAATTAATTAGTAAGTAAGTAAAAAGACAACACTAATTTCAACATGAAGGGAAAAAAGCTGTATAAATCATCAGTGGTATTCAAGGAAGTGCAACATCAAATTCCTAAAAGTAATTTTGTCCTAAAAACAACTAATTCAGAACTGAAGAAGCATCATCATCATCACCACGGCATGTTTCATTGGATCTTGCTCTATTGGCTTTTGACAAACAAAGACACTGGAGTGAATTTCAGCTTCCAGCATCTTAATTTCACTAGAAAAAAAGCACATTTTACACATTTCACATAATCAAGAGTGAGAGAAAATATACCTGGGGTTGTGTTTTGTTTCATTCACACGTTTGGCGCTGACACAGGTGCTTTGTGTTACATTTTTTTGTATGAAAAGCGCTTTATAAATAATGATTGTTACATGTTTGTTACATTGCATATTTAGGCTTCTCTTAAACAAAAAAAAATGTTCTGTTCCACCTTGTATCATGTGGTAATACAGGAAATGCTCCACTGTGTTTCTAAGCTTCATGCACCTTCACTAGAATCATTTGGATATTTTCAGCCCTGGAATTTCCAATATCTACTGAACAAAAGGTATAAAGGTAACTATTACACTTACTACCGCTTTATGACATCAGAACAGAGCATTTTGAGGCGATGTCAACATTATAACCCAAGTCAGTTTTGTGTAATACAGGACCTTTAATGAATTTGTACAAATAAAAAATTATGAATGAAAGAAAGAAAGGGTATCAACCCCTCTTCTTTTTACAGTATTATCAAACATTGCAGTGAATGACTGAAAATTATCATGTCAAATTATTCACAAATACAAAAGATTACACTGATTTTCTTATGTTTTTTTTGTTTTTTTGTTTTTGTTTTTTAACTTTAGTTTATTGAAAAATTTACATCAAAAATAAACATATAGAACAATAGAACAATCCTTGACAACAGATCATTGCATTTAGCCATTGCTCAAGTACTTAGTCACCGGGGTCCATCTTACCATGAACAAGTCCATCTTCATCTGAAGTTTGGCTGTTAACTGTTCCATGATATAAACTTGTTTTAGTCTTTGTATCCATTCTGTCTTTGTCGGAGGAGATTTTCTTATGTTTTTAAGGTCAAATAATTCATTCTTAGACTCCATCTGTAAGTACTGTCTTTTATTCCTCAAATTACCCTATTACTTTGCACACCTCTTACATGTGTTTACCCGTGCTTGTGGTTTATTTTGCTCAGCAGGCATAAATCTGTGTTTATTATAGTCAATATTTCATCTAACTTCCCCCAAAGCAATATGTCACATGCCTAAGAAATACACGGACACGTAGACAGAGCCAGATTTCATTTATTATCCCTACATGAGGCTGTGTTTTAGCCTGCAAACATGTCCTCTTCATGCCTTTTTACATCAAGACAAAACACACAGCTAAAGCCCGTGGGCATGAGTTTTATAGGCATGGATTAGATGTTCAATATATTTGATAGAGTACAGAATAAAACCCACATTTTCTGGGTTTAATGCATTTGAAACGATAAGAGCCGCTGCATAGAAAAGAAATGGACGACAGAAAGATGTAAATTTAAAATCATATTGGCTACATGTATGCTTTTTCATCCCTCAAACATAAATATTCAAATAGAGTTTTTTTTCTGTTTTGTCTTAAAGGGGCACTGTGTTTTTTCTGGTGGAGGGTTGCCTGACATGTTCCAATGTATGGCATTAGGCTCATCAATCTCCATGGAACCAAGCAGGTTAAGTCACCAGGCCAGGTTACAGGTTAGCTCTGTGGAGCAGTGACAGCACTTATAGTTACAATGCATGGTTTTCAAGCTTTTTGGAGGGTTTAAAACACAACAACAAAATTATAAAGATTAATGCCATACTGTGAAACATTCCTGGCAAAATTCTCATCTTCATCTTCTGTCTATCATGAGTGAGACAAGGAGGTTACATTACTACGCTATGTTACAGTTCAGATCAGTGGAGAGTCGCCCCTATTGACAGATAGGATGATTGTATTTTCGAGCACTATAAACACCTGTAATAAATAAATGCTATGGAAATGTTTAAAGTCATCGTACATTCCATGCAAAGCAATGATGTTTCCATGGAGACAAACAGGTGGCAGACCATCCACCAGAAAAGTTGTGCAGTGTTCCTTTTTTTTTTGTCTATGCTTTGTGAATTGCCTGGGCATTAAAAACTAATACTAATTGACTTAATCCCTCAGTGTCCCTTCAGTGCTCCCACGGCAGAGCTGGAGCAGATAACAGGCTGTTGTCAGATGTGTCTCTTCTTATGCTGTGGTGTGAGATCTCTGCTGCTCTCGGTGTAAACAGATTCTGCCAATGGCACAACAGCACTCCACTTAAATGTCACTTGTGGCTGTGATTTCCAAATATTTCTGTGAGCTTGTTTTTTCACATGAAACTTAGCCATGTTTAATCACTCAATCAGGACCACTGCTGCTGCTGCTGCTGCTGCTGCTGACAGATGCTGACATTTTACTTAACGGATGATTTTATGTAAATGTGCAGTCTTCAGTCCACCAACATTTAATACTTGCACATTTTTGGTTTATTGGGATGTGCGCGATATAACTTTTAAAGGGGTTTCACCTGCTTGTCTCCATGGAGATGTTATGGCTTTACCTGCAATGTTCTAATCCAATGTTTCCCAACCAGGGGTACAAGTGGGGTACGCGAGCACACTGCAGGGGGTACTCGGGTACTGCTAGGCGCAGGGGAGATTTTTTTTTTTTAATTTTTAAATTCTAATTTGAGTAAATTTGAGTTAAAGAAAAGAGAAATGTCTGAGAATTAAATTTTCAAATTAAGGAGATGAAATAAAAATGATAAAATTGATTTAATAATCCGCTGTGTTTTACTTTTGGAGAATTATCAACATGTATGAGTGAGGGGGTACTCAAGGTATGACAAAAAGGCTCAGGGCGTACACAAGACAAAAAAGGTTGGGAAACACTGTTCTAATCTGCTGTTGGCACTAAACTTTAATAGATAATAGTCAGTGAGGTCACCAGGCCAGGTTAAGAGACGATCACAGTAAATACATAATACATGTTTCAAGGTGATTTTTGAGCACAATAACTACTGTAATCGAACAGATAAAAAATAGTTATGTTTGAAGCAATCTTTAACAGTTTTCTGACAAGACAGGTAACTATAAACGAGTGCAGCAACCATGTTTACGTGTTCATCCAGTCCTATAGTGTACAGCACCCTCATATAAATGCTGTCATAAGCTGTCAGGCAGATGGTGAATAGGGAAATAAAACAGTATGTTCTTTGAAACTGATTTTGTTGTCACGTGGTGTACTATTGTGGCCATCCCCTTACTTAAAACTTACTTTCCCCGGCGTGATGTGAACCCACATCACGCCGGCAATGAGCAAACCAGTGTGGGTACTTGGGCAAGACCCTTCACGGTACTGCCCCCCGGGCGCCGGAAAAAAAAAAAAAAAAAAGATGGCTGCTCACTGCTCCTGAAAAAGGATGGGTCAAATGCAGAAGTCAAATTTCTCCCGTGTGTCACTGTGTGTCATTGTGTGTGAGACCAAATAAAGACTTAAATCTTAAATCTAAACCTGCTTTAACTTGGATCTTTAAATCTGAAAACTACAATCCAGAGTGGCACTGAGCAGTGAGCCACAGTAGCAGGAGAAATGATCTTCTGTAGACTGGTGCTTTGTTTTAATGTGGGAGAATGAAGGTCTGTCCAACACTCTGCAAATGAAAGTCTGGCCTAAGGAGACTGTGTAGTCAGATTCATTACAGTCAGAACGAGAAGAGTAACTGTTCTACAATGTTCTTGTTTGCTATTTTGCTTTCTGTTCACTGAAGTGGGTATAAAGGAGATTCCTTGTGTCAAAGTCAACAGAGCAATATGATAGTTTCCATAAGACCCAGAGGTGGGAGGGGGCAGCAGTCACGACAACAGTGCCACACTACAGCGAGAGTGAGACACAGGACAGGGTGAGACTGCAGCTCTGCCGCCCTCTGTCAACTGTACATTCAGCTATTGTATATGAGGGCGCTGAAACACCTCACAACCTACACTGCCACAGTGAGACGGGACGACGGGTGAGCTCACAAACCAGGCAGATATGCATGTGTGTATGTGTGTGTGACATAGACGGAGGTGGCATCAAAGTGTTCCATATAGGGACAGTAATGGGAAGAATACTTGAAAACGTATTTAGTTTCAGAGTACTGAATACCTGCATTAAAATGTATTTTGTAATGTATTCCAATATATGGTCCAATCAGAGTACTGTATTTTGAATACATAGAATACTTTTACACTGAGTTGCATTTAAATTATAGAGTAAAGGCACAGATTAAAAACAGCTTCATGTTTGTTTCACTGTTTGTTATGCATTTCCTATCACTGACGGAAAAACCACACATGCACTCACCAAAAGAACAGTGTTTTATATTACTCAAAATAAATTTGTATTCTGAATATGTATTCTCTGTACATGTATTCAGTCACTTCCCAGCACTGATGATATATACAGCTCTGGAAATAAAATAAAAGACCATTGCATTTTTTTCTGAAATCAGCATCTCTACATGTATTACAGCCATTCCATTCCAGTGTCTGTTGAATTCCAACACAAACACAAAGCTGAGCTACTTCAGTTCTTGAACCAAGAGTGGAATAAAGTCACCCAAGAACAATGTGAAAGACTTGTGGAGAGCATGCCAAGACGCATGAAATCTGTGATTAAAAATAAGGGTTATTGCACCAAATTGTGATTTCTGAACACTTTGACACGGGGGACCTGGGTTCGAATCCCCCCCCCCAAGGGGCAATAATAAGCAAGCCAGTGACTTTGACACGGGGGACCCGGGTTCGAACCCCCCCCCCCCCCCCCCGGTATAGGCCACCTCATACAATGATGAGAGACAATGAAACTTATGAGATGCCGGCTCAGACGTCGCCCGGTGCTGGGGAACCAGAGCACCTTGATGAAAAATGGGCTACTGGAACAAGGCTCTGTTGGAATGCTACTACTCCAGTAACCCTAGGCAGAGAGGTTATGGTTAAGAGGGAGATGAATGGTTAATACGATACCCACAGTCCAAGCTAACGGCCAAAGAACTAGTAGCTCAGTGTTTCAACATCCACAAACGGCAACTGCTATCACTACTAGAGATTGACGAGGTACAACACAAATGCTATGGCAAGGGGGAGCCAGGACGCCAGGTCAGGGGGAGCTAACACCAAGCCCCAATAAGTATCACGCTGAGCGAGGCAGCGTCTGACCTGAAAGATAAGATCATGGCCCGAATGAACACAAGGCAACCCCGATGCCAGTGAAGTACCATCTGAAAGTCTCCTAGAACATGTGAATGCAGCACTGAGAGCGATCCCTACCACAACCAATGAGAAACCAATGAGCTGATATACACTTCAGCAGCAGTGGTCCTAGAGGTGCTGGGCTATAAGAGCAACCATGGGAGCCATGAGAGACAATACCCACCATGGAAAAGACGGTTAGAGGCTAAAATCAAGCAGGTGCGGAGAGAAGTGAGCCAATTGTCGGAGGCCCAGAAAGGTGCAATGAAAAGACAAATAAACCCGTGGTTCGCAACACAACCTGCGAAAGTGTACGCTCAATGGCAGGGGGATAACACCAGAGCAGACCCACCAAGGCTGGAGACTGAAAGGTACTGGAAAGGCATATGGGAAAGGGAGGCATCACATAACACCGATGCACAGTGGCTGATGGCGCTGAGGAAAGACCACAGCAACCTCCCTGAACAAGATCCAGTCACCATCACAGTTGCAGACATTCAGGAAAGTCATGAAAAGGCATGAAAAGTTGGACAGCACCGGGCCCTGACATGATCCACGCATACTGGCTAAAGAAGCTCAGTGCTCTCCATGAGCGCCTGGCAGCACAAATGAACCAGCTGCTAAAGGATGGGACTCACCCTGAATGGCTAACCCAAGGGCGTACGATCCTGATCCTGAAGGATCCCTCGAAGGGTACAGTTCCATCCAACTATTGGCCAATAACCTGTCTCTCCACAACATGGAAGCTCATGTCAGGCATCATGGCGGCTAAGATAAGTGGGCACATGGATCAATACATGAGCGCAGCACAGAAGGGCATCGGCAAAAATTCCAGGGGAGCCAAACACCAACTCCTGGTTGACCGAACAGTCGCCCGTGATTGCAGAACCCGTCAGACCAACCTCTGCACTGCCTGGATTGATTACAAGAAACCCTATGACTCAATGCCACACACATGGATCACTGAGTGCTTGGAGCTGTACAATATCAATAAGACTCTAAGGGCATTCATTGCAAACTCAATGCGGTTGTGGAAAACCACCCTTGAAGCCAATGGCAAGCCACTTGCGCAAGTGTCCATCAAATTTGGCATATACCAAGGAGACGCACTGTCCCCACTGCTGTTCTGCATAGGTCTGAACCCCCTCAGCCAAATCATTGAAAGCACTGGCTACGGATACTGACTCAGAAATGGGGCCACCATCAGTCACCTCCTCTACATGGATGACATCAAGCTGTACGCTAAGAGTGAGCGAGACATCGACTCACTGATCCACACCACCAGGATCTACAGCACAGACATTGGAATGTCATTCGGGCTTGAGAAATGTAGTAGGATGGTGACCAAGCGAGGGAAGGTAGTCCACACAGAGGGGGTCTCACTCCCAGAGGGAACAATAACAGACATTGAGGACAGTTACAAGTACCTTGGTATCCCACAAGCAAATGGCAACCTTGAAGAGGCAACAAGGAAAGCGGCTACAGCCAAATACCTGCAACGAGTAAGGCAAGTCCTAAGAAGTCAGCTCAATGGCGAGAACAAGGCCCAGGCAATAAACAGCTATGCCCTGCCAGTGATCAGATACCCAGCAGGAATCATAAGCTGGCCAAAGGAGGAGATACAGACCACAGATGTTAAGACACGAAAGGAGGCCGAGGACTAGTGAGTGTGGGAACCACTGTCCAGGATGAAACATCCAAAATCCATAAGTACATCAAGGACAAGATGATGTGCTCAAGGAATGCCTCAGACAGTGGAGTGCAGAGGAAGAGGTGCTGGAGGGACCATCATGGCAGGACAAACCCCTACATGGGGCGTACCACCGAAACATAACTGAAGTGGCTGATATCAAGAAATCCTACCAATGGCTGGAGAGGGCTGGTCTGAAGGACAGCACAGAGGCCCTCATCCTGGCTGCACAGGAGCAGGCCTTGAGCACCCGAGCAATAGAGGCCCAGATCTACCACATCAGACAAGACCCAAGGTGTAGGCTGTGCAAAGAGGCTCCTGAGACAGTCCAGCACATAACTGCAGGGTGTAAGATGCTGGCAGGAAAAGCATACATGGAGCGACACAACCAAGTGGCGGGCATAGTGTACAGAAACATCTGTGCAGAGTACGGGCTGGAGACCCCAAGGTCAAGGTGGGAAACACCTCCAAAGGTTGCGGAGAATGACCGAGCCAAGATCATGTGGGACTTCCAGATACAGACTGACAGAATGGTGATGGCGAACCAACCAGACATAGTGGTGGTGGATAAGCAACAGAACAAAGCCGTGGTGGTGGACATTGCAATACCAAGCGATGGTAACATCAGGAAAAAGGAACACGAGAAACTAGAGAAATACCAGGGGCTCAAGGAAGAGCTGGAGAAGGCCTGGAAGGTGAAGGCATCAGTGGTGCCCGTGGTGATCGGAGCACTCAGGGCTGTAACCCCCAAACTGGAGGAGTGGCTACAACAGATCCCAGGAAAAACATCAGACATCTCAGTCCAGAAAAGTGCAGTACTAGGAACAGCAAAGATACTGCGCAGAACTCTCAAGCTCCCAGGAGGACCCGAGCTGGATGAGAGTGAGAGACCAACCACCGTGGAAGGTGAGGAGCACATTATATATATATATATATATATATATATATATATATATATATATATATATATATATATATATTAGGGCTGTCAAACGATTAATTTTCTTGATCGCAACTAATCTCAGAAATTTCATAGTTAATCGCGATTAATCGTGATTTATTTTGCATGTTTAAAATTGATATCTTGCAGTAAGACCGTTCGAATCTAAAGTTAAACTCACAATGCAAAGTATTTCTCACATTTTTTTTTATTTCAAAAAAGTGCAGAGAAAAAAAAAAAGTAACAATGAACCAGTAATAGTGCTTACTTTGAGAAATTGTAAATAAATGATTGAAGCCCGCTCGAGCTGCCTACGGATGCGTAGAAGGAACAAAATACTAGCAAACTCAAAATAGCGCGTTTAACCGACAATGAGTTTAATTAATACAACCAAATGAGCTGCATATAAGAGAACTCACGGGGCAGGTAACCGGGCCTCATGCCAACAGCGAACAGTTCAATGTCTTTGTTACACATCTGCTCCTTCACTGTACAGTGTCCAGGTTTACACCATTTCTCGTTCAGAAACAGCACTAGTCCTCCTCCCTTCTTCTTCCCGCTCTCCTCCGTCCTGTCTGCGCGCAGCAGATGAAAGTTGTCCACAGTGACGGTAGAGTCCGGGATTTGCGGTGTTAGCCATGTCTCCGTAAAAACAATGACGCTAGCGTCCCTGTACTCCTGCCGCGAGCTCGTCCGTCTTGTTGGCGAGGGAGCGCACATTCCCCGTGATGACAGAGGGAAGAACGGGTCTGTAGCGTCTCTTCTTTTCCCGGAGTTTACGTCCCGCGCGGCGTCCACGGCGTGTCGCCCGCAGGATCTCGTCAGGGATAACATGCCTGTCTCAGGGGAACACAACAGCGCTGCGCAGCGCCATCAGCTGATCCTTTGTGTAGACGAGCGGAGGACAGGGTCCCTTACACATCTTAAGCCGAGACACGTAAATAATCCACCAAAAGTGCAGAAAAAGTGCAGCATCGTGTGCGGCCCAAGCTTACGTACAGTGTTGATAAAAAATATTTACAAAAGTGGGGCAGTTTAAGGCAAAAATTAGGAAAGTGCAGGAGCGTTGTGACGGGCAGCCAGCTCGCGCCGGCGCCGGAAGTACTATGGATGGTAGAATTGCGGAAAATGCTGGCAAACTCTGATCGTGATAAAAAAAATTGTTCGCGATCATAATTTACATTAATCTAATCGCGATTAACGCGTTAATATTCCCAGCCCTAATATATATATATATATATATATATATATATATATATATATATATATATATATATATATATATATATATATATATATATATATATATTTTTTAATTTGGAGGAAATTATGTCAGTAGTTTATAGACTCAAACAAAAATGTTCCTTCTGCCCAAACGCCGCCCAAGCACACAGCATCCTACAGCAATATGGCCAAAAAGACTGATCATAACACAGTGAGTGTATTGCATTTGCATGATTTCAGACTTTCAGACTAAATTTTGGACTTTAGTCATGCCAGTATTTATTTAATTTATATCCTTTCTTGTCCCTGAAGGGAAATTTGTCCTCTGCATTTGACCCATCCTTTATTCAGGAGCAATGGGCAGCACATGACTGCGCACAGGGACCCATTTTCATGATCTTGTTGCTTAGGCTTGATCAGGACCTCAGCTGGAGGATTTTTTTTTTACCTATGGCAAACTGGTAAACTACAGTATACTGCATATATGCAACTGTGCCATGGCAATGAATGTCTTTCTCTGTTGCAGTATTGTATTATTCCAAGGCATATATGTACCACTGCTACACTACAGCTGGAGCTAATGGATTGTACACTGCAAGTAGCACTAATGAGAATGCCTTTCTTATCCATAAGAATAAAAATCATCTTTCACTTATTATTCTTGCAGACATGTTGATGCTACCTCATATAATAAGAAGATTATTTGGTCTTACACACAATTACACACAGTGACACACGGGAGAAATTTGACTTCTGCATTTGACCCATCCTTTTCAGGAGCAGTGAATACAGCAGCAATACAATGCTCTTAAAACAAACCAGCTCCATTTAAAGTGCCACATTTAACTGTTTTTGTACAACTACAAAAATACACCATTTGAAAATAGCGGTGCACATGTGGTGTTTAACAAAGCGCAGACTAGCGTACTGTGTTAGACAAGCATAAAAAAGCTGCAGGCCCTTTTGTATCTTTGCTGTATTTGCCCAAATTTAATCCAATCAATAGCAGTAATGACGATGCTCTTTTCTAAAACACTGGGGTTTGATCCAGTGCTTCCACTCATAAGTCCTCCCACTGAGAGTCTGACACTCCTGCTGAGGAGCAGGAACTGTGGAATTTAAAGGCAACATATTATGATATCAACTTTTATGAGATTAGGTTCATTTATTTGTCATTTTTGTGTTGCATACAGAAGAAATTGTGTTTCACAGCCACCACAATTCAATAGATTTAATAAAAGTAATATGCCCAGCCCTGCCAGGAGAGTTCAAATAGTGTGTAGGAGAGATTGCAAGATTACTCAAATGTGCATGAATGTTTTTGATGAGGGAATATTATAACAGTTCCAAAAAGACATTTATTGCATAATACCCCCTCTTTAAGAATGATTCAGGTTCAGTAGTGAAGATCAGTTAGTAATAAGGTTGGGCAACTTCATATTGAACTTTTACATCATTCAGGCATGTCATAAGGATTAAAGGTAGAATGGTTAGTTAATGAGTAATTATATGTAACCATATTCTGCATAGACCAATTCATCATAAGTTAAGTGTTAGTTATATCCTTTGTTCATTATGATGTATGTCTTTGTCTGTGTTTAATTAAGGCTAATTAAAGCGTAATTATTATAAAGTGAATAAACGTCCGGTTCCGGTTGAGTGAACGCTGGCGCGCTGTGTTGCCGCTGCTCACCGGCAAATAAAACATTGTTTTATACAATACTGGACCCAGTGATTGCTTCGTGGATCAAGGATTATTTTATACCATCACCAGGGCTCTCAGGTTTTGAGCGGGGTCGTGCGTGAGACTGTAAATTCCGAGGACGGGGGGGGGGGGGGGGGGAATTGCGACTGAACACGTCCTGAGGCTCAGGACGTGCCCGGGATATGGCGCGTCTGCTCTGGCCTCCGCTCGGACCGTGCGCCCGGAGTTTTTTTCGCTGAAAATGCGTGGAGCCTGCATAAACTACAAAGCAACTAATGAGAGTTATATAAATGAAGTTATTACCTGATGGTTCTCAGTTTGTTTTATCATCACCGCACTTCATGTCATTGCGCGCTGAGAGGGGCGGGGAGGAGCAGGACATTTTTAACGGATTCATGTAAGAGTCTGGTTAATGCACTGGGCCCGCGTCTCACCGCGTCTCACCGTGTCTCACCGCATCTCACCGCGTCTCACCGCGTGCAGTTCTCCAGACGAATTTGTTGGACTTTCTGGACCACTGACTTCTATCCCATCCCGTCCCTATCCACACCTGGATCCCGCCTCTTTTCTGTATCCCTTGAAACTATGTGGATTTACAATATAATGCGCTGGTTTGCACTCACCATACTCCTTGGATCCCTTCTTCATCTGCAACCAAAAGCACTTATCCAGTATTCCGCTGCTGAACTGTTAAAACTTCGGCTAGCCAGCCTCACTCCACAGCTCCCCTCCGGCCTCCGGGTGCCTCCTGACATCGCCTACCAACCCCGTCGGAGGTATATACATCATGGATCTCGCCGTAGTTTACAATACAATGGCTCACACTCAATAAAATCCTTCTGGTCCACAACCCGTCGCCACCGCTCCCGTCACGCGGCGCGTCACGCTGATCTCAGAGTGCTCTCCACTCCTCCCCGCTCGGCTCCGGCTCCTGTCTCCACGAACTCCACCACCTCCGTCAGCTTTGGTCTACTCAACATCCGCTCACTCAGCAGCAAGGGGCATCTAGTCCAGGATCTCCTCACGGACCGAAAGCTCGACTTTCTGTGTCTCACAGAAACATGGCAGCAGCCCGGTGATGTCGCTGCACTCAACGAGGCTACTCCGGCAGGATTTGTGTACAGCTGTCAGCAATCAAAAGCACTTATCCATGTGGCCGGGGCGGTGGTGTCGCAATGATTTACCGCGATACCTGGAAAGTCCTGCCTGTGTCTGCCCCTGTCTTCTCCTCCTTCGAGTACACTGCTTCACTTCTCCCTGGACCCGCCCCCACCGTTATCGCTACTGTTTATCGCCCACCCAAATACAATAAGGATTTTCTGAATGACTTCTCTGCTCTCCTCACACATCTTTCTTCATTATCCCACAATACTATTATTCTTGGCAATTTTAATTTTCACATGGACAATTGTAATAATTCTCTTTCGAATGACTTCTCATCCTGTTTGGACAGCCTTGGTTTACAACAATATATTCATTTTCCCACTCACTGCAAAGGACACACCCTGGACTTAGTATGCTGTTCTGGTATAATTCCCTCTGACTGCAACCCCCACACACTCCCATTCACCGACCACATGCTCATCAGATTCAGTCTCAAACTCACACTAGCCAAACTCCTCCTCCCTCGCACTATATCATTTCGCAAAATAAAGGACATTAACACCAATACATTTTCTTTTGATATCAATAACTTCCTCAGTACAGATCCTACTACTCCACCTGATGACCTAGTCTCTCTCTACAACAACAGCCTACACACACTCCTGGACACTCATGCTCCTCTCAAAACAAGATCAGTTTCCTTCTCCCGCTCCGCACCCTGGTTCACTCCCGCACTACGACAACTCAAAGCCAAAGGCCGACAACTGGAACGACTCAAAAATAAAACTGGTCTCACAATTCACAAGGACATGTACAATAACCACATTATTCACTACAAAGACTCAATATCCACTGCTAAATCCACCTACTACTCCGGCCTGATTCACTCCAACAAACACAACTCCAAGACCCTTTTCACACTTCTCTCTAACATAACAAAACCCCCTGACTCTCTGCCCAACCACCTGTATTCCACTGATTTTTGCAATTCTCCCATGTCTTTCTTTGTCTCCAAGATCACAACCATCCACCAACACCTGACAAATGGAGCTGCAGTCTCTGGAGTGGACACCTTCTTCCCGCACTCACCTCTGTCACCATTTTCAAGTTTTTCCCTTCCTTCTGTCCAAGTCGTCTCTGAGCTCATTCTTAACTTCAAACCCTCTATCTCCCAACTTGACCCTATCCCTACAACCCTTGTTA
The DNA here is from genome assembly GCA_036785185.1 of Paratrypauchen microcephalus. Classification (NCBI taxonomy): domain Eukaryota; kingdom Metazoa; phylum Chordata; class Actinopteri; order Gobiiformes; family Gobiidae; genus Paratrypauchen; species Paratrypauchen microcephalus. The sequence goes on along the minus strand of JAVJIX010000020.1, from coordinate 975,598 downwards.
AATCCTGTCTCTCCTCTCTTGCCCCCATCATCACTAACATCATTCACTCTTCCCTGGTCTCTGATACGGTTCCTTCATCTCTCAAAACTGCCTCTGTTACTCCCATTCTGAAAAAACCCGGTCTAGATCCCAAAAACTTCAATAACCTCCAACCTATTTCCAACCTGCCCTTCATTGCCAAAATTCTCGAAAAAACTGTTGCCTCTCAACTCCACACTCATCTCACCACTAACAATATCTATGAACAATTTCAATCCGGTTTCCGCCCACTCCATAGCACAGAAACTGCACTTCTCAAAATCACCAACGACCTCCTGTTAGCTTCTGATTCCGGTTTACTTTCTAACCTCATCCTCCTCGATCTGACAGCAGCTTTTAACACAATCTCCCACAACATCCTCATTCACAGACTTCAGTCCATTGGTATTTCCCACATTCAGAGAGGAATGTGGGAAATACCAAGGGACTGGTTCATTTTATATCTCTCTGATCGCAATCAATTCATCCAATTCAAATCTTGCAAATCCAACACTTTCCCTGTCTCTGCTGGTGTTCCCCAAGGCTCTGTCTTAGGTCCCCTTCTTTTTATCATTTACATCCTTCCACTTGGTTTTCTGTTCCATAAACACAACATTCTTTTTCACTGTTAGGCGGATGGCACCCAGCTCTACATTTCTACCAAACCTTCCTCATCTCTCCCTCCAACCTCTCTTACCCTCTGTCTACAAGAAATCCATTCCTGGTTCTCCTCCAACTTTCTCAAACTTAACAGCTCTAAAACTAAAGTCCTCCTAGTAGGCACCCCCTCCACTATCTCCAAATCCAGCAGTTTCTCTATATCTATCCATGATTCCACTGTCCTTCCTTCCCCTCAGATCAAGAGTCTGGGTGTCATCCTTGACAGCACACTTTATTTTCAATCCCATATTAATAACATCACTTGCTCCGCCTACTTTCACCTCCGCAATATCTCTCGTCTCCGCCCCTCTCTCACTCCTCACACCACTGCCATACTCGTTCACAGCCTTGTTACTTCCCGGATTGACTATTGCAACTCCCTCCTCTTTGGTCTCCCCAATAAATCCCTCCAGAAACTGCAGCTTCTCCAAAATTCCGCTGCCCGCATCATCACCAGGACCCCTCCTCCCACCACATCACCCCCATCCTCTAACAACTACACTGGCTTCCCATAAAACAAAGAATTCACTTTAAAACTCTCCTAACCACCTTCAAAGCAATCCATAACCTGGCCCCACCTTACATCACTGACCTCCTCCACATCTCCATTCCTTCTCGCTCCCTCCGCTCCTCCTCCTCCCTCCAGCTCTCTGTCCCCTCTGCTCGTCTCGTCACCATGGGGGGCAGAGCCTTCAGCCGCTCTGCTCCCCTGCTCTGGAACTCTCTCCCTCCTGACCCCGCAATATTGACTCTCTTCCTATTTTCAAATTCAGACTCAAAACACACCTGTTACAATCCTACACCACATAACAGTCACTTTCGCCATCTTCCAGTTTTTGTATCTCTGTTTTTATCTTTGTATTTTAAGTATTTTTATGTTTTAACTTTGCTTTGTACAGTTTCCTTGGGTGTCTTGAAAGGCGCTTTTAAATAAAATGTATTATTATTATTATTAGTGTAACGAAGACTAGCGCTAGTACAGGAGTTTCTCTTATGCACTGCCTCAATTTGACATCTCTTCGCCTGCAGACTTTCTTAGAACAATCATTTTAGATTTTATCACTGTTCACAAAGATTTTTACATTGCCTTTGCAAGATAAGTACAATTGGCGGTGTCATTTGAGAGTTCACGTTGCTCAGTGAGCCCTATAGAAAATTGTCTGTCTGAGTAGATAGCTGCTTTAAAGGGCCCATTTTTCGTTATTTTCTGATCTGTTTTTTTTTTTTATTCTCTTTCTTTTATTATTTAAGTTACATATCCTCAAAACCACAATAACATTCGCAAAGTACTCAGAAGACACAACGGGGGATGTGGGCACGGGTATAAGGGCCAAAGGGGGCAAGGGCGGAGGGGGGCAGGGATCAGAAGTCCAACCGAGGGGAACCGGTTCGGGAGATGGAGAAAAGAGTATTGTCTGAGGTGACAATACTCTCCATCTCCACTCCACTTCTCTTGCGGAGTGGAGATGGTGAACGTGGGCGCTAAGGAGCGCTGTGAAAAGGGGCCAGTGCTCCGCTGCGCGGCTGTCGTGGAGGTGGTGGTTCCATGCCACGAAGATAGAGTACCTGGCCATGGACAGATCTATGTTTTAATGTTGTTTCCTCATCACAAACATACAGTACCTGGAGTTGTGTTTGGTTTCATTCACACATGTTTAACACAAAAACCCTGCGTATTTAGAATCAGTTACTCTCTCACACAGAAAACGCTCTATTCCACCTCGTAATTTCATGTGGTAATACAGGAAGTGCTCCAGTGTGTTTTTAAACTATCGTCTGGTTTAAAAAAAATTATCTTCTGGATAATTTCAGCCCTGGAATTGCCTGTCTTTTTCTAACAAAAGATAAAAGGAGTTGTTAACTTCAAAACTACCACTACTGTTCCATCACAAGGTGGGACAGAGCATTTTGGAGCTTTGGAGATGTAGACAGACTAATAATAAAGCATTACTCAAACATGTGCGAATGAAGCAAAACACAACTCCAGGTATGTTTTTGTTTGTTTACTTTCCTCAAAAATCTACGGAAGCCGACAGAGGCCATGTTTATAATGATTATTTTCCACCTTAATAACAAGAAAATTAACTCGAGATCTTGAGAAAACTACACAAGTCATTCGCGATCTCGAGAAAACACAACTGTTATTTCGAGATCTTGAGAAAACAAAGTTATTCCGTGATCTTGAGAAAACAAAAAATTATTCCGTGATCTTGAGAAAACAAACTCATTCCGTCACTGTATCTCCGTCGATAAAGCCGGGCCAGTCTTCTGCGAAGGTGCCCTGGACTAATCTTGAAATTATCCCAAATTAAAAGACGTAATGCAGTCTCCCCCTTTGTCAACCCCTGATCAAAATATTACCTTATCAGGTGATTGATTATTATTCCTCTAAAATGTTTCCCCGGGGCTTGATTACTCCCAGCAGGACAGCCAAAGACAGCACTCAATAAATTCTGCAAGCGTGGGGGCTCTCGTCAACTCCTACAATGTCAGGCAGATGAACAAGGCAGGCCAGACTGGGAGGAGATTACTGTCAGTCACCTGCAGAGATGGCAGCAAAGACAGTTATGGTTTTGTGTGAAAGACGTTTTATTTTTGTACTGCAGAAATACATCTCGAATTTTTGGCAGTTTGAATGCATGACTCATACAAGCTTGTGCTCCAATAAATCCATCATCATGTTGCGATCTATGCTGCCAGATGCACCTTTTATTTATTTAGTTATTTATTTATTTTATTTTTCCTCATGATACGATTCTGTAAATTGTAACATTTGGTCAAAAACTTACTGGAACTATCAGGTCAGAAACAGTTGATTAGTTTTATTTAGACTTTGACAAACTTTATTGATCCACAGGGGAAATTATTACAGCAGCTCACACATCACAATAGTAACAAAAAGCAACCATATAAATGCTAATAATACATTAGTATTATGTTGTTTTAAAATGAATTTGATATTGTTTCTTTGCATTGCTTGAGGTCTGAAAACATGTATCTTTTTGTTATTTTGACCATTTATCATTTTCTGCAAATAAATGCTCTAAACGATAATATTTTTAATTGGAATTTGGGGGAAATGTTGTCAGTAGTTTATAGACTCAAACAAAAATGTTCCTTTTGCCAAAAAACATACCTATAATAGTAAAATCAGAAAAACTGATGATTATGCAGTGGTCTCTTATTTTTTTCCAGAGCTGTAAATGTCAATGTCAAAGTATTCAAAGCATTCAGAACACTCTTGGACCATGTATCAGAATATGTTACAAAATACATTTTAATTTGGGTATTCAATATTCTGTAGCTAAATACATTTTCAAAGTAGTCTTCCCAACACTGGAAATAAGGCATAATTATACAAATGTATATATAAAAATAAAGTTTCAGTTACCTCTCCTTCTGTATGGGACAATAATTATTACAGCATCAGTTTGGCTCAGTTCAGTTTTAATTAATGGATATGTTACCCTACCGCAGTGCTTCTCAATTATTTTCTGTGACGCCCCCCCTAGGAAGAAGAAAAAATTTCACGCCCCCCTTCCTGCGCGCGACTATAAATCGTATTATTTGTCTAGAAAATTGTTATTAGAACACCATTGTATCCTTTTATTAACATTATAAACAAAAAAAAAGAAAGAAACTTACAACAAAGACTGCACTGAGGACTCAAATATTAATGTGTTTTTAATGCAGCTTTGCGCACATTTGTTTACGTTTTACAGAAATGAAACTTAAAACCACCTCATTTGCATAAGAAAAACCCGCTCTTTCCTTGTGCCACTGATGCGTCAGCTTCTGTCGGACTAAAGGACACGACTCAGTGGAATATACGTGTTTTTTTCTGTGACAGAGGATGTTCTGTTAATGGTGAGACTGTGCGTAAATCGCATGTGAGAACTCCACTGCCAACTACTGTTGTTGATGTGCAATTACACTTAGTTCTAGTACAGTACAGCAAAAAAACATGTTTCCCAGGGTCATACGCGCCCCCCCTGGCATCACGCCACGCCCCCCCAGGGGGGCCCGCCCCACTATTTGAGAAGCACTGCCCTACCGTCACCTATGGTCATGAGCTCTGGGTAATAACTGAAAGGACGAGATCGCGGATACAAGCGGCCGAAATGAGTTTCCTCCGTAGAGTGGCTGGGCGCACCCTTAGAGGTAGGGTGAGGAGCTCAGTCACATGGGAGGAGCTCGGAGTAGAGCCGCTGCTTCTCCACGTCGAGAGGAGCCAGCTGAGGTGGCTCGGGCATCTGTTTCAGATGCCTCCTGGATGCCTCCCTCGGGAGGTGTTCCGGGCATGTCCCACCGGGAGGAGGCCTCGGGGAAGACCCAGGACGCGCTGGAGGGACTATGTGTCCCAGCTGGCCTGGGAACGCCTTGGGGTCCCCCCGGAGGAGCTGGAGGAAGTGTCCGGGGTGAGGGAGGTCTCGGCGTCCCTGCTTAGACTGCTGCCCCCGCGACCCGGCCCCGGATAAGCGGAAGAAAATGGATGGATGGATATGTTGCTATGCTATGTTCCATGGTATTCCTCCTGTTCTATTTGTCTGTGAGTCATCCTTGTTAAACCCAGGTTTCTGTTTATTCACTTTCTGTTTATATTACATGGAGTGAAAAACAAATAATATGATAATAGATGATAGATAGGTTTTCCTCCTCCATGTTTTAAACAACAGCCTTCGCAGATGTTTTCATGACTGTTCTCATGAATTGTCTAATCCTCCTTACTCATTGCCATGGCGAATTACATGCAAGAACTTATGAACAGACATCTCCATTAGTCCACTAACTTAATGTTCTGAGAAATAGGACTCTTAAATGAAGCCCACTTTTACTATTTTAACGCCTGCACACTGACGTGACCAGGGAGGCTTCCAACCTTCAATACCCAGGAACATTTTATTCTTATTTCTGTGGGAACTTTCAATTATGTGGACCACAACAGCACAATTATAAGATTACAGAGCCAACAGTAACATTTAGCGCATTCTGACCTGACCTGAGTCAAACAGTTCTGACCGTGAGACAGAGCGGACGTGTTTTCTTTTCCTCTCCTTATCTATTGCTCCGCTGCCTGCATGCCGCTCTTGTTTTTCTTACTTTTTGGAGCAGATTTTCCAAATTCCTAAAATATGGATGTGATCAGCTGGACCCTCAGCACAATTGATACTCTTTTTTCACGGAGGAGTGCCCCCCCCGGGAGAAGCGTTGTGTCCGGATGGTACTTTTGCTGCTGGATATGCGAGGGACTCGTATCGTGCGTGGCAAGTCGTATGTTTGGCACCAATGTACCTGGAGGATGTGGAGGATATTTACGTATTCGGATTTCTGATAGCTGGACATCTGTTAATTGGTCTGGGATTGTCCATGATCTATCGCAAAATTTGTAAGCTGGCAGCAAGTAAAGAGTCCCCCAAGCTGTCTGCAGCAATTTCGAGCCACTGTGAAGCCGTGGGGGATCTCGTGAAAGGATTACATCAGATAGTGAGACAGGTTGAGGACCTTTTGGAAGGATTTCAACCGAAGGAAACATCTCGACGTTTGGATATCATCATGGGCATGGTTACAGAACTGTGTAAAGCCAACGCAGTGCAGTCTGTGCACCAAGAGGAACTAATGAGATCTCTCATGAATCTTCATGGCGATATGAAGATGGGGTCTGGCAAAACCCAAGCTCAATCTAAATTGTTCACCTGGGTCTCTAAAAATGTATTTCATCATGCTAAATTTATCCCTTTGCAAATTATGTCTCCCTGTGAAAATCTGTCTCCAACAGTTATTTGTGTTTTGACTTCGCCTCCCTGCAAGAACACCCCAAGGCCACAGATGTGGTTTGTTATCATGGACTCTACATAAACATGGCACACACTATTTGGCACACTGACACTGACACAATTGAATAAAATGTTCCCTGTCTTTTAGAAAGGTCTGATCTCTGCTCTTGGTTCAATCAATTTAACTGATTTCCAATCTGATCCCCCCACACCCTTTCCTTATGTTGCCAAAGAAAAAGATCACCGTATGTTAAATCTCCAATTGTTTTTCTGTCATTACATGTTGTAAAATTGTCACTGATTGTATTGCATCTTTTCTACTCTGCATCTCCCAGTCGGCGGCGCGCGCCTAGCCACTCTATCACTGTCCTGCCTGGTTAGTGGGGAAACGAAATTTCGAATTCACTCTATGTACATGTACATGATTGTTTTCAACAATAAAGCAAACTATGACTATGACTATGACTAAACACAGATACATGGAAATAGTGAAAGTGATAGTTCCAAGCATGTACTTTTACTTTACTGGTCTTACAAAGTCCCCACCAGGTTCAGATATGAAACCCGGGATCTGCTTGCTGTGAGGGTAGAGTGCTAACCTCTGTGCCACTCTTCTGCCACCCACATACACTTTAAAGGGATATGCCACCCCCAGGTCAAACTTGGGCATCTCCCCACAGTCCAGAGACTAAAATAAGTGGTGGAAAGCGTTTTTCTGGTGACGCAGCCATTGTCCAGGTCTGTCAGCACTGACCGCCGCGGTATCTGCAGCTACTCCGCGTTAGACTGGAGTCTAACGTCGCCAGAGAAAGATTTCGGCCAAAAGGAATTAATTTGCTCGATGCGTTTCCCAATTACTTTCTGTGTAGTGCGCATTCATATCGAGTGCAAATAAATGTGCAAATCAACACGGAGAGCTTGCCTTGGTCATTTTGGGTGGGAAAAAGACAGCCGAAGCACACACCACGCTGACAGGGGAATCCCAGTTACGCACCAGGAAGGGAGTTCCCCTTTTACGCAGCGTGGTGTGTGCTTCGTCTGTCTTTTTCCGCACTGAAAAATAGTTCCCACCGACGTTCTGGCGACGTTAGACTCCAGTCTAACGCGGAGTAGCTGCAGATACCGCGGCGGTCAGTGCTGACAGACCTGGACAATGGCTGCGTCACCAGAAAAAACGCTTTCCACCACTTATTTTAGTCTCTGGACTGTGGGGAGATGCCCAAGTTTGACCTGGGGGTGGCATATCCCTTTAAGCCTGAAACTATGTGCTTTTAATCTCCATACACATTCACTATCACAATCACTAATCACATTTGGGTGATTTCAGCCCTGGAGTTGCCTATTTACATTGAACAAAAAGTAAAAGGTTGCTGTTAACTTGAAAACTACTGCTTCGTGACATCACAAGGTGAAACAGAGCATTATGATCTTTGAAGATGTAGATAGATGAGTAATAAAGGATTACAAGGATTACAAGGATTACAAACAAACTTTGTCCAGTTGACAAATTGAATTTCTCCTTTTATCATACGATGCGTGAAAAGTCCCTCAGTCATCCAGGTAGAATCCATGATAACAGGAGAAGTTCAAACTTTGTCCAGTTGACAAATTGAACTTCTCCTGTTATCCTTTTATCATAATAAAGGATTACTCGAACATGTCTGAATGAAACAAAACATAGCTTCAGGTATGTTTTTGAGAAGGTAACAAAATTATAACATGGCTTAAAGCTCACAAGAGTCAATTTTGCATAATATAGGTCTTTTCAGGTATTTGTAAAAGTCATTTTTATGTGTCTTAATGTTCTTACTCCTGGTGTAATGTGTAATACAAAAATATAGTAACAAATGCGCCAGGAGAAGAGCTAGAATAAGTGAGATCTGCAGAGTCAAATGGTGCTGGACGGCTATGGGTCAGTCAGGGTTTTCAAATTCACTCTTGTGGAATTCTTTGTCGTTGGAGCTCAGGTCATAATTGGGTTTTTCTCCACAAAACTGAAAATCAAGAGTACAAAGAATAAATTGCCCTAGGATGTGGGCAGATAAGTTCTATTCCTTTATATGTGTATTCTCATCTATGCCTTTTGATGAACAGTTTTCCTTTTTTACTAACACTTTTTTAACCAGGGACCGGGGCTGCAATATTACTACATACATTGGTTACCTATTTGGTGGCAATGTTTAAGGTCCTGTATTACAGAAAATTGACTCTGGTGAGCTTTTAGCTATGTTATAATCTTGTCACCTTGTCAAAAATATACCTGAAGTTTTGTTTCATTCGCACATGTTTGACTAGTCCTGGTTTATTAGTCTGGCTACATCTCCAAAGCTCAAAATGCTTGTTTCCATCTTGTGATGTCATATAGTGTCAGTTTTGAAGTTAACAGCTACTTCCACACTTACCACACTTTCTGTGTGGAGTTTGCATGTTCTCCCCGTGTCTGGGTGGGTTTCCTCCAGGCACTCCGGTTTCCCCCATCAACCCAAAAACATGCACCATAGGTAAAATCCTGCAGCTGAGGTCCTGACCAAAACGAAGCAAAGAAGATCATGGAGATGGTCCCCGGGTGCAGTAATGTGCTGCCCACTGCTCCTAATAACAGGATGGGTTAAATGCAGAGAAGAATTTCTCCTGTGTGAGATCAATAAAGTCACTTCTTCTTCTTTTTTTACATTTAGTTCAGTAGAGATTGGCAGCTCTAGAACTGAAATCATCCAAATGATTCGAGTGAATGTGTATGGGTTTAAAAACACAGTGGAGCACGTCCTGTATTACCAAATGACATCACAAGGTGGAATGGAGTCTTTCCTGATTGAGACTAATTATGCAGGGTTTGTGTGTTAAACAAACACAAACCCTATGTATGTGGGTATGTTTTTGATGAGAAAACAATATTATAGCATCAATCAAAAAATTGCGTAGCAGTAAGCCCTTTAATTGTACTGTCTCTGTCATACAAACAAGCAAAGAAGCAGTCCAAATAAACTGTTCTAAATCATAAATTTGCATCACGAAGTACTTATAACTGTGTTACTATTTAGCAGTTCATTTGTGTCACTGTGAATATACCACATGATTATAAAAACGTGTTTCAAAAATGAATGAATTTGAGGCAACTGAGTACCCCTGCAGTGTGTTTACCATGCCAAAGAGATTTTATAATTGCTGCTTTCATTCAGATTTCACTTTCAGAAAATTTTAAAATTGTTAGGGTCAAAAGAAAATTACATAAACTTAACAACAATTGATCGAAAATTAGTCTGACATTCAAATTCCATGCCTTCACTCTAACTCCGTTCACACTGTTCAGTGTTTTGTGGACTTTCTTGCAATGCAATGCAGAGCAAGAGCAGAACAATCAAAACAAAGGTAACAAAAATTCACTACATTTTTACTGAACTGAAGTTGGCAAGCAATGAAAACAACAATGACTCTCAGGCATCCAAATGCATCTTTTTGGTAACTTTGGAAATAATAACTATATATACTATAATAATAATAACAACAACAACAACAACAACAACAACAACAACAATAATAATAATAATAATAATAATAATAATTATTATTATTATTATTATTATTATTATTATTATTATTATTATTATTATTATTATTATTATTATTATTATTATTATTATTATTATTATTATTAATGCATGTGTTTATTTATTTATTTTTACCTCAGTATTTTTTAACATCATATCATGGGATTCTAACCAACTAAGAAATTCAGCATGTGCAGTTCAAAGGACACAAGTTGTTGGATTGTGTGAGCTTTTTGTTTTTCTATGGATATGCGAGACTGTGCAAGAGGCTAGCAAAGGAGCTAGCGATGGACATATGAGATACTACAGGCTTTTAAAACCACTTGTGGCAGCAAATGTGGCAGAAGACCTTCCAGGGGAAATACTCAGAGAAACCTTCCAGAGAAACACTTTGAAGGAATGGAACATTTCATGACCAAATGAAACAACAGAGTGAAATTAAAGCTGCAAGCGGCGTTGTCGGGCCCTCGCACCTGCGGCCTACGGGGGTGGGGGGGTGGGGGCATGCTCCATGCCAGCAATACAAAGTATTTTCAGCCGCATAAGATGTCATGTCAATCTAAAGCACAGTAGCAGCTTCAGTGCATTTTTTTTACAGTTCCCTTGTCTACCACAGAGGCGGTTCTTGGGGGGGGGCGAGTGGGGCAATTGCCCAGGGCGCAACTTCGTGAGGGGCGCCATGCCGAGCGCTTGAAGAAAAAAAAATCTATCATATCACTGTGTAGGAAATTGGCAAATTGGCGCCCCCTCTGGCTGCAAGCGCCCGCGCAATACATTCCCTTCCACGTGGGCCAATGCGCAGCGCAGAGACCTGCTGGAGCCTACAGCGGCGCGAGAGGAAAGGAAGAGAGAAAGAAAGAGAAGACAGAGAGAGGATTCACCCCCTCCCTCTCTGCGGCCGGTAACTGACAAAGCGTCTCAATCTGACAGTACACCGGCCACGAGTCCAGCTCACACTACCACGATTTGATCAATGTCATGGCACTAGTTGCTAAGAGGAATTGACCAATCATAGCTCCTACTAGCTCCTACAAGAATCGCTCGCATCGGGAACACGGAAACTACAGAAGACAATAGTAAACGAAGTTAGTATAACGCAACATTTAATCACTTTTAAATCGATCGTTTACCCTCCGTGGTATTTACTATGAATACAACGTACAAAGACACACTTTACATGGGACTTTGTAGAGATACGCGATCAGCATTTTCAATAGAGGCTTCGTGAATTACTTATCCCGGACAACACTTCATCTCGGAGCTCTTTCGGATTTACTGGACAGTATCTCATCTTTGCTTTTGGTAAGTCATGTCATGAAATGTGTGTTTGTCATATCACTATTCTATTTTAGCTCTATTATATTATATTATATTATATTATATTATATTATATTATATTATATTATATTATATTATATTATATTATATTATATTATATTATATTATATTATATTATATTATATTAATTATATATGTTATATTATGTTATATTTATTATATTATATTATATTATCCTGAGGAGAAATGAGTGTGAGGAAAGTGAGGAATAGTTGTGTGCGATAACTTTTTGTTTGTGTGTGTGTGTCTGTGCAATCTGTAGAATAAGACAGAAGAAGAATAAATGTTTAAGGTGAGAGTAGCCCACTGTGTGTGTTTGTGTGTGTTTGTGTGTGTGTGTGTGTGTGTGTATGTGTGTGTGTGTGTGTGTGTGTGTGGGTGTGTGTGTGTGTAGGGGATTTTGAAAAAATCGTTTGAATAATTGTGATTTCAATATTGACTGAGATAATCGTGATTATGATTTTTTTCCATAATCGAGCAGCCGATGGTTCTATTTATATATCTGATTGTATATATTTTTGCCACTTTTATGTGTAGAGTTTATTTATAATTTTTTATTTATGTTATTTAAGTTATGATAACTTATATTTTTTTGAAAGTTAATAAAATAATGAGAACCACTCATGGGGGGGGGGGGGGGGTTGTGTTTTTTTTTTTTCATTCCTGTCAGAGGGGGTCTCGCCCAGGGAGTAATTCAATGTAGAACCGCCACTGGTCTACCACATGGTGGTGCTATGACATACGGGCAGTTCATTTGCATAAAAATGTTTCTCTTCATCACATACAAGGCTATACCAAAATTCGTGTGGTTGGCTCAAGTGGTATGCTCACCATGACCCACTTTGCATTTAGGGGGCTAAGCTACTGTATTTTCTTGCAGTTCACTTGCCTACCACATGGTGGTGCTATGCCAAACTACCATTTAATTTGCTTGAAAATGTTCATAGTCACAATATACATAAGCCTATGGGGTTCCAGGCTTTTAAACCCCTGCTAAATGAAGTGGTGACACACCTATTGAATTTGGCACTTTCAAAAAAAAGCTAAATTCATCAGGCCGCCATTTTGTCATCTTACAAGATATCAAAAATCCCTTCACAATTCAAACATCTCCAATGTCTTGAGCTCATGTACACCAAAATTTACGCCCATCTGATGTACGGTGTAGGAGGAGTGTTTTAAAATTCATTGTATGTCATATCACACAAAATCGAATACAAGTCTTCTTATCACACTTCCTGTTGGGCGTGGCCATTGTAATTACAATTTTGTTCATCTTAGTGAGATACACACCCATACCAACTTTCGTGTGTCTGGTTGAAATGGTATGCCACCCACAATCCTCTTTGTGTCAAAGCGCTCAATAGCTGTACATTTTCTGACAGTTCACTTGCCTACCACATGGGGGCGCTATATCAGACTGCCAGTTATTTTGCATAAAAATGGCAGTTCTCATATACATTACCCTTTGAAGCTTTAGTCCAGAGAACTACTGCAAAATGGATTTGTGATCCATTTCCTGTTTGTTTGAGTACATTTAATTAAACACCTAACTTTATGAATCCGCCGTGTCGTCATATTACATCACGTTTGAAATTCCTTCACAATGTAACATCTCCATGGTCTTGAGCTCATGTACACCAAAAATTAGGCCCATCTGAGTTACGGTTCAGGAGGAGTATTTCAAATTCCATTGTATGTCAAATCACACAAAATCACACAAAAGCCCAATTATCTCACTTCCTGTTGGGTGTGGCCCTACCTTTGTATTGACTTTTTTGTTTGTCTTACTGAGATACACACCCATACCAAATTTCGTGCGGCTATCTTAAACGGTATGCCAGCCCCAACTTAAATTGCGTTAGGGGGCGCTAGCGAGCTCCTGGACCCCATGCTCAAAATTGCCCGAGCGTGTGTGAATAAGAATAATGATAATACGGAAACAAAGCAACAACAATAGGGTCCTACGCACCTTCGGTGCTTGGGCCCTAATAAGAACAAGGCCTTTCCTGTTGTGTTCACATAGCTCCCCCTGCACACTGCTGTGATGCTGCAGAACACAGAGGTAAGACCCTTTTGGCTCTTCTTCTCCTGAAATTGCCCCGACAAAGGAATAAAGTGCACTGAGACCTTGACTGAGACACAAAGGTGACTGAAGTGCAGTGTAAATGTTGCTGCAACAAAACTTGAGTTTCCCTTGGCATCAATAAGTATCTCTCTCTCAGACACGGGAACTAGTAGTTTCAATATGATAATTTATTGGAGGATGTTCTCTATCATTATATTGTGTTTCAAAATGTTTTGACACACATAGTTCTATGGTCTGATGTCTCATCACGAAGACCATTTCTGCAGTATCCATCCACACTCACAAAGAGATTATGGCTTCATTTAGATGGAAGTCACACACATATTTGATGCCTGTTTAATGACTAATCACATGTAAGCGAATGTGCGACTTTTCACAGATCACAGAGCGATCATAGCTTCCACCAGTGAAGGAATTTGAAGGCATGTCTCTAATCAGCCTGAGACCAAAATAGTGGCATGTGTTGTTATTATAGTGTTTAATGGTCCTATATACACCCACTTAGGAGTCATATCTACTTTTAGTACACGCACTAATATCTGTCAGGCGGTGTTCTACTGTGTGACAGTCATAATGAAGCCCTCCATATGAGAGTTACCATAATCTCCTGCTTTACGACCTATGACGTTAATGTCTCTAGGCACGATGAGATACAAAATGTCTATTATTAAAATGTTATGAAATATGAAGTATGAATGGGATAGATCATTACTCTACATTTCATCACCAAATGAAACAACAGAGTGAAATAAGAACAAGGCCTTTCAATGTTTGTGCATTGAAAGCAGTGCTGGAGTATACTGAAGGTCATACATTATGCAAAATTGACTCTTGTGAACTTTAAGCCATGTTGTAATTTGTTACCTCATTCAAAACATATCTGGAGTTGTGTTTTGTTTCATTCACACATGTTTAAGTAATTCATTACTATTAAGCCGTGTACACATACAAAGTGTCAGATCATGCCTCTCACGGCCACTGCACCGCTGAAATATTCACCTCAACCCGCTTTAGATGCGCGAATTAGACGTAGTGTTCTCAAGGTGTACATTCACCTTGGTTGCCTCTTACTTCATAAAAGGGAAGAGCATCTGACTGAAGAGAAGCCCATAGCTGGACACTGACAGACTGGATCTTCACCAGGAGGACATGGAGTTTAAGAGGAGCCAGCCTCACTGCACTTCACCTCTGCCTCAGGCTGAAGCTAAAGACAGAGACTCTGTGGGAGACACTGCACACTGTATAAGTACAACCATCAAAGTACAATTGTACTGTGGTGGTAAACTCAAGATAAGTTTTAACAATATGGTATTTGGCTCATCAGTCTCATCTTTCCATGCTTTTACTCATAGGGCTTACCTGGCCAGCCAAATGATATCTCTCTGTATTTCCTATACACCGCGATACCATTTGGACACTCTCCATCCACTCTCGCTCCTCCGGTTCCAAACCGACTCCGCGATTCTGATTCGTTCAAAGATGGTGACGTCAGTGCACCCGCCTTTGCCCGCAAAGTCACTCTTAGGCAGCGGAAGTTCCGCCTCAGTTTTGAATCAAGATGGCGCAATCTCTGATTGGTTCACTTAGCTGTCTGTCTACGCGCAACCGCAGCGCATTCTGTGGATCAAACGTTACCAGACTCACTCGCTGGTACAGCGATGAGTCATGGATTCTTCCAGGCAATCATAGGGCTTATATTTATTTTTTTCCTTCTTTTCTTTTTTTAAAACTTTGCGTAAAATGAACTATTTTTAGTAGTTAGTAAAGATTGCAAATTGTCATTTGCATATTTAGAATGAAGCATTGGTTAACTAACTCAAAAGGTATAAGTCCTATAACGTCAATAATAATTACTTATGTCCTAAAATTTCTAAATAATGATTTAACATTTACATTGTAAATATTCAGCTTCTTCTTTTGTTAACTAATGAGTTAACAAAAGAAGAGACACCAGTATCAGAGAATACCACGCACAAGATTCTGCAGCGTGTCTCCGAGCAGCTGAGGCCCTGTCCTCTGGACACTCAGCAGCCAACCAAAGTTATAAAAACACAGACAGCCTGACTGTCCCATTTGCAGGATAATCTCCATGTTTTGTAAAGAAAACATTCATCTATATGTGTGGAAAACCTGGAGCAGAATTTTAAGTTTATGAACCTAAAGCAGTGAAAATTCTTGGCACACATGATGTAGAGCAGTGGTTCTCAACCTGGGGTTGGGAACCACTGATGTAGAGGACACACTGGATGAAATGGGACTGAAATAATTCAAATGATTGTATTGAAGGTGTATGGACTTTAAAAACACAGTACTTCCTGTATTACCATGTAACCGAGTGGGTAGGTTAGGGTCCCTCTTTTTGTTAACTCCCACACAATTCATTTTGGCATTTATTTAATATACCAGAAGATTAAAAGTTATTATTTCATTATTTTTAGGTGCAACAGTAAACACCACGCAACAAATTAACCTTTGTAAATCTACAATTTAAGCAAAAACAAAAAAACTACCTAAACATAACAAAGTAAAGTTAGTAAAGTCAAACCAAACGTTAATGAAAAACAAACCAAACTAGTTAATTTATACTGTTAAAGTGCTAGTGCTGTGCAAACAGGAATGAATTGAATTGGTATTAAACATGCATGTGCTTACTTGAGGGAGGCTTTGGCATTAACTTAAAGTGCACAGAGTTCTAGATCAGGGGTTGGCAACCTTTACCACTCAAAGAGCCATTTGGACCCGTTTCACACAGTAAAGAAAACACTGGGAGCCACAAAACCCTTTTCAAATTTAAAATGAAATAACACTGCATATAGCGTTTCGTTTTTTTGTGTTTTTTTTTTACCTCTGTGCCATAGAATTACATTTTGAAAATGAACAAACTAAAATAAAATATATTTTAATTAGGGCTGGGAATATTAACGCGTTAATCGCGATTAATCGCGAACGATTAATGATCGCGAACAATTTTTTTAATCGCGATCAGAGTTTGCCAGCATTTTTCGCAATTCTACCATCCATATGCAGCTCATTTGGTTGTATTAATTAAACTCATTGTCGGTTAAACGTGCTATTTTGAGTTTGCTAGTATTTTGTTCCTTCTACGCATCCGTAGGCAGCTCGAGCGGGCTTCAATCATTTATTTACAATTTCTCAAAGTAAGCACTATTACTGGTTCATTGTTAGTTTTTCCTTTCTCTGCACTTTTTTGAAATAAAAAAAATGGTGAGAAATACTTTGCATTGTGAGTTTAACTTTAGATTCGATACTGCAAGATATCAATTTTAAACATGCAAAATAAATCACGATTAATCGCAATTAACTATGAAATTTCTGAGATTAGTTGCGATCAAGAAAATTAATCGTTTGACAGCCCTAATTTTAATTAAATACAGTGGTCCCTCACTGTTTCGCTGATTTTTTAAATAGTGTATCAATACGCATTGTGTTCTGCATCCTGATTGGCTTAAGGACTGTAGACCTTTGTCTCCTGTACAGAATGCGGTCAGTTTGCCAAATTTATTTAAATGTTCGATCACGAGCAGTGTGACTCTGAAGCAGTGAGGACTGAGCGGTCTGGCATTTGGGCACATGCCAGAAGGGCCGCGGCCATACGTCTCATGTCATACGTCTCATTTTTGACTCTGAGCTGACTTTTATTCCACACATCAAGAACATCACAAAAATGGGCTTCTATCACCTAAAAAACATAGCCAGAGTTCGCCCTATTCTCTCTCAGGCCAATACGGAGACACTGATGCATGCTTTTGTCACCAGCCGTATAGACTACTGTAATGCCCTGCTCTCTGGTCTTCCCAAAAAGAGTATTTCAGGTTTGCAATTATTGCAAAATTCAGCAGCACGTGTCCTGACTAGGTCCAGAGGGCGGGATCACATTACACCGGTCTTAAAATCTCTGCATTGGCTCCCTGTGAGTTACAGGATAGATTTTAAAGTTCTTTTACTGTTTTTTAAATGTCTTAATGGTCTTGGGCCTTCCTATCTTTCAGAACTGCTTTCCCCTTATGAACCTTCACGGGCCCTGCGCTCCTCCGGCAGCAGGCTCCTGGTCATTCCCAAAGTCAGGACACACACTCACGGAGAGGCGTCTTTCCAGTACTACGGCCCTCGTCTATGGAACAGCCGGAGGACCTCAGGGCTGCAGAGAACGTTCATGTTTTTAAGAGTGGGCTCAAGACTCACCTGTTTAGCTTGGCCTTTGACTGACTTCGGTCGTCTGTTTGCTTGTCTTTTATTTGTTCTTTTGTTTGTTGTTGCTGTTCCTGTTGTTGCTGCTGCTGTTGTTGCTGTTCCTGTTGTTGCTGTTCCTGTTGTTCCTGTTGTTGTTTTGTTGTTGCTGTTGTTGTTGCTGCTGTTGTTGTTGCTTTTGTTGTAGCTGTTGCTTTCCTTGCTTCCGTTGTTGCTGTTGTTGTTGTTGTTGCTCCTGTTATTGCTGTTATTGTTTTGTTGTCGCTGTGGTTCTGTTGTTGTTGCTGTTCCTGTTGTTGCTGTTGTTGCTTTTGTTGTTGTTGCTGTTGTTGCTGCTGTTGTTGTTTCTGCCGTTGTTGCTGCTGTTGTTGCTGCTGTTGTTACTGTTGTTGTTGCTGCTGTTGTTCCTGTTGCTGTTGTTGCTATTGCCGTTGTTGCTGCTGCTGTTGCTGCTGCTGTTCCTGTTGATGCTGTTGTTCTTGTTGTTGCTGTTGTTGTTGTTGCTGCTGTTGTTGCTGCTGCTGCTGCTGTTGTTGTTGCTGTTGTTTCTGTCATTGTTGCTGCTGTTGTTGCTGCTGCTGCTGTTGTTGCTGATGTTCCTGTTGTCGTTGTTGTTGCTGCTGTTCCTGTTGCTGCTGCTGCTGTTGTTGTTGCTGCTGTTGTTACTGTTGTTGTTGCTGCTGTTGTTCCTGTTGCTGTTGTTGCTATTGCCGTTGTTGCTGCTGCTGTTGCTGCTGCTGTTCCTGTTGCTGCTGTTGTTCTTGTTGTTGCTGCTGTTGTTGCTGCTGCTGCTGCTGCTGTTGTTGTTGCTGTTGTTTCTGTCATTGTTGCTGCTGTTGTTGCTGCTGCTGCTGTTGTTGCTGATGTTCCTGTTGTCGTTGTTGTTGCTGCTGTTCCTGTTGCTGCTGCTGCTGTTGTTGTTGCTGGTGTTGTTGTTGCTGTTGTTGTGGTTGCTGTTGTTCTTGCTGTTGTTGTTGTTGCTGTTGTTCTGTCGTCGTTGCCGTTGTTGCTGCTGCTGCTGTTGTTGCTGCTGCTGCTGATGCTGTTGCTGCTGTTGTTGCTGCTGTTCCTGTTTTTTTTTTTTTTTTCTCCCTGGCGGCACGGTGGCTGAGTGGCTAGCACTCATGCTTCACAGCAAGAAGGTTCGGGTTGCCCGGGCCTTTCTGTGTGGAGACTGCATGTTCTCCCCGTGTCTGGGTGGGTTTCCTCCGGGTACTCCGGTTTCCCCCACCAACCTAAACATGCGCCATAGGTAAAATCCTCCAGCTTAGGGCCTGACCAAAGCATAAATAACAAAACAAAATCATGGGGATGGTCCCCGGGTCAAATATAGAAACAACTTCTCCTGTGCGAGATCAATAAAGGTCAATCTTCTAATCCTTGACCACTGTAAGGCGCTTTGTGCTACAATTTTGTATGAAAAGCGCCTTATAAATGTTTGATTGATTGATTGATTGATGTCCGCGCGCACACTTCTCTGGGTGGTCAATGCGCATCGGGAAGTAGCGGCAGTGTTTCCGCAAAACAAATTGGTGGAACCTGGAGTCCAGGCGGTGGAACCATTCCTGAGAGTGCACGAAAGCGTTCTCACTACAACAAAACCCACAACAGCGCAGCGGCGCCTCGGTCAGAGGAACTGTGAGATACACGCATATATATACACGCAATATAAAGCTGACTACTTCACGGATTTAGCCTATCGCGGGTTATTTTTACAATGTAACTCCAGCGATAAATGAGGAACCAATGTACTGAGCCGCATCAGAGGGATCAAAGAGCCGCAGGTTGCCGACCCCTGTTCTAGATGGTTCAAGTGTATTATGCTAAGGGGGGCTATCTTGGCTTAAGTGACTTATGCTAACGCTGAGGCCTGACCTTGCATTGCACTTCGAACCCAGCCATATGGTGCACTTGCCTCCAAATCCTAACAAGACCTCAGATATTATCCCACATATTATCTTTTAGTTTTGTTTGAAGGTTGAATAGCTTTAGCCTGTACTTCTTGAAATTAGTTCTTCATCATTATGTGTGTTCTTCTACAACTGGAAAAATATACAAATATTTCCAAACTCTCCCAATGACAATCCAGCCTTGTTTGTTTGTCTAGACAGAGTTAATCCAGGATCCTGTTATCTGCTGTGGGCTTTACTGTGCTTCTTGTTCACCTCAAATCTGTGAAAAAACACACGATTAGGAACATATCGCTCAATGCGAAAAATACACTGAATTAATTAATGGCTAATCTGTGCGCAGCAATGCGATATCTTAATGGAATGGTTTCAATCAAGGAAATCCTATTGTTTGCACACAGTAATAAAATCAGGGAAACCTAATTATGCTGAGCAGAGATAATTGTAATTACAAATTCTGCAGCTATGACACTATCTATGAGCACAGCACGTTATATTAGAGTCTTACATGTTGGACTGTAACTATATATGATGTCCAATAATTAATGTAAATGTATAACAACATTGCTTTGTCTTTGGGGTTATTGTGCAGTCACCATCTGATTATCAAGGGCCCATAGTAGACTAGAGATTTTTATTAGATTTAAAAAACATTTAATTAGTGATTAAATGTTCTATAGTAGACGAAATTGACACTTGTGAGCTTTAAGACATGTTATAATGCTGTTAGGCTACTTCTTCAAAAACATATCCAGAGTTTTGTTTCATTGTCTGTGTAACCCTATAAATTGTCTGTCTACATCTCCAAAGCTCAAAATGCTCTGTTTCAGCTAGTGATGTCATGTGATAGTTTTAAAGGGATATGCCACCCCCAAGTCAAATTTGGGGATCTCCCCACAGTCCAGAGACTAAAAGAAGTGGTGGAAAGCGTTTTTCTGGTGACCCAGCCATTGTCCAGGTCTGTCAGCACTGACCGCCGCGGTATCTGCAGCTACTCCACGTTAGACTGGAGTCTAACGTCGCCAGAGAAAGATTTCGGCCAAAAGGAATTAATTTGCTCGATGTGTTTCCCAATTACTTTCTGTGTAGTGCGCATTCATATCGAGTGCAAATAAATGTGCAAATCAACACGGAGAGCTTGACTTGGTCATTTTGGGTGGGAACTATTTTTCAGTGCGGAAAAAGACAGACGAAGCACACACCACGCTGCGTAAAAGGGGAACTCCCTTCCTGGTGCGTAACTGGGATTCCCCTGTCAGCGTGGTGTGTGCTTCGGCTGTCTTTTTCCGCACTGAAAAATAGTTCCCACCCAAAATGACCAAGTCAAGCTCTCCGTGTTGATTTGCACATTTATTTGCAGTCGATATGAATGCGCACTACACAGAAAGTAATTGGGAAACGCATCGAGCAAATTAATTCCTTTTGGCCGAAATCTTTCTCTGGTGACGTTAGACTCCAGTCTAACGCGGAGTAGCTGCAGATACCGCGGCGGTCAGTGCTGACAGACCTGGACAATGGCTGCGTCACCAGAAAAACGCTTTCCACCACTTATTTTAGTCTCTGGACTGTGGGGAGATGCCCAAGTTTAACCTGGGGGTGGCATATCCCTGTAAAGTTAACAGCTACCTTTTACCTTTAGTTCAATGGAGATTAAACAGGACTAAAGGATGTTTATGTAAATGATATGAAGGCAATTTCAATTCCTGTCCAGTGCATAGAATATTGTGGAGCTACACTCACATAACACAGTAACATATGACAGCAGTAAATATTAGTCCCCTATGTTTATGGTGTAACAGAGAACTCAATTCCCAACACACCACTTTGGCATCTCTGCATTATGAATGAACAGAGCAGCTTAGAGCATTAAGTGTGCTGTACCATGACTGAGAGCCATACTACACATCATGTAATAATATCTACCTAAATCTCTCTTTGAAGATCTTCAATGAAAAAGTTGTCCATTATTTGAGCATGTGCAAAAGTGCGTTTAAGGACTGTCTTGTAAAATTGTAACTATTCACTTTTCGCCATTTTGCCACTGGTGAATACAGCAGCAGTCGATGCTACATCCACATAATATCATAATACAAATCAGTTCAATTGACTGCAAAATATAAGTGAGTGACGGAGTCAAATATGTTCCGTATAGCAGCGGGTGGCAGCGGGTAAAAGAAGCTGTGCCCTACTGAATAACATCCATTTGAATGATTTGAATGGCACCACGCAGAGCTGGGAAATTGCTGGCTTTTTCCACAATGCACATAGTATTAGTAACTGTCCATTTTTGTATTGAAAAGACATCCCCTTCCAGCTCGGTTTGTGAAAGAGTACATGTACATTAAGGGTATGTTTGCAGGTCCCACTAAGGGCAGCCTCATCTGTTCTCACTGCCCCACTGAGAGCTGCATAGCACATTATTGATTTCACTGCCACCCATAAGGGCTTTAACATGGTTGGCATTTTCACACAATGGCATTAAATGTCAAATAACATTTTTCGAGAGCTTCCCACCTTGTACAGTGTGAACTTATCCTGTAATAATAGTTACGTTTATAATAGTATGTGTCGAGAAATATTAACCTCAAGAGGCACACGGTACAATGTTCAAGCCTTGGCACTTCGCTAAAGCTCAGTAGAACCTGGGACAGAATAGGAAAGATATTAAAGTTATTTAGTCATTAAAAGTGCACTGTGTAACCACCTGCTTGTCTCCATGGAGATATTATTGTTTTGCCTAAAATGTCCAACGGTACAATATTAAACATGTCTATTTTGCATTTATTCCATTGCAGGTGTTTTTATAGGTTAAAAATACCATGAAAAAACAGACATTCGATACACTGAGATGCCTCTCCATAGATCTGACCTGTATTTTGGCCTAGTTTGGTTTCTACTCATCTTAAAGCAAATCTTAAAGCATATCACAGCTCCATGGAGACGAGCAGTTGGCAGAGCCTTCTCAAGGAAAGTTAAACAGTGCACCTTTAAACCTGAACGTAATTGTTCAATAGAAATATCCTTATTCACTTTACGTACCAACAAAGCTACAATGTATAATTCAAGTTTTAATAGAAGTTGATTATTATAATACTGCACAGATACAAGCAGAAATCAAGACCCAAAGAAATAGCATGTTGTAGCATAAACGCTGTGTGTAACCGAACTTTAATGCTAAGCTTAATGACCTAACGTACACAGCTCAGTGTAGTTAAAGAGAATACCTGCAGAGGGGGCGGTCCTGGCTGGCTGACATATAGAAAAGGCCAGTGAATGCACACGTGGTAACAAGAATCTCACACCAGGGTTTCAAAGCTCAGGGGTGAGGAGCGGGGCTGTGGGTGTGTGTGCGTGGGGTGCAGATGTGAATATAATATCTTAAATAGAGCCAAGTCAAACATACAGACACACGAGAGAAAGACGGGAACGCAAGGACCGTTAACGTTCGCCATGGCAACAACAGCGGCATGGGAGAGTTATTTATGGACAGGTCAAACATGGACACAGCATGAACTAAAGATGTGACGTTCGGCCAAAATGTCAGAGAGCAAATCTATAAACATTGTAAGACTCTGTCCAAAACGCAATTCACACTTTCTTAAAGGGCCTGTAGATATTTGAGCAAAACATTTATTGATAGCAGCTCTTCAGGTCAAAATATGTTTGCAGTGCCTCTAAGTCATTTCAACAGACATAGAACTTAACTTTTTTCATGTCTGATAGGATAGGCCAACTATATCAGGATGTACTTTAAAATGTAAATACTTATATACAAATATTTTCTTGAGAATTATTATTATTATTATTATTATTATTATTATTATTATTATTATTATTACCTTATTTACTCTTTTTTTGTTTATTTTTTTGTGTTTATATTTATATTAGCCTTATTTTTTGTTAAGTTTATTTTGTTAATTAATGAGCAAGGTGTACATACCCTCAAAATGGACAAAATTATAAAGGAAAAAAAGTGTACTTTGTCCTACTTTTTAATTAAAGCCTTGACTTGACTTTTCAGTTTCATAGAAAGAGGAAATTAATTCTCAACTTCAGATTTGAAATATTTATGACATTAAAAACTCTTTGAAACCCCCGTAGCCCCAGTGTTTGACAAACATAATAAAACTTCTGCGATTGGTCCGTGGGCGTTTATAAAGAATGAAAATATTTTTAGTCAAAGGTAGGAAGTCAAAGTTACACAGATCTGCCACATTTGGACCTCATAGTGCAAAGTTTTCCATGTCTAGCCAGAGGGGCTTGGTGAATAATGCTGAGGATACGAGCCAGGACATTGGGTATTTTTAGCTCAATTAAAGCAGCTCAATCAGGCATTTTCATTCACCGAGGAAGACGTAATTATGCCTCACTAAAATCTTTTAGTCACAGCCTCCCCTCTCTCGCTGTCATAGTTCATTTACTACAATAAACAGCTTTCACAACAGCTGCTTGGTTTGTTTTTGTTGTTTAGATTAAAGATCGAATGGAAACCAAAAATAAATAAATACATAAATTGTGAAACCTCTTTTAGAGTATTCAAGATTGTGAAAACTGTTCTTTTATCTTTTGGTGTATGGTAAAATAGTTGATGATTGTCCTTTCCTTGGTCAAAAGGTTTCTTGTAGTGTTTTCAGTATTTATTTATTTTTTCATTCTTAAAGGTTAACTTATTGTAGAATAAATGGACCCAGAGACACTGTGATAGTGTTGTCTAGTCTATCTATTTATTCATTTCTTCATTTCCATCTTCTTTTTTTTCTTTTTTTCCTTTTTACCGTCTATTATATATTATATTTGTTGAGTGAGCTACCGTACCCAAAACAATTTCCCTTGTGGATCAATAAAGTTTGTCATTCCAGTCTATTCCAGTCTGACTATGCTTCAGCACAGAAATGCAATTTCTCTATCAGTGTTTTCTCCATGGAAACTGCTAAATATGTTCCAAAGTATAACATTAAACATATAATTTGCATTTATTCTGTGGCCCATTTTAAACTCATTTAACTTGGCCTGGTGGCATCATCTTTTTTCCATTTAGAGAGAAGTTTAAACAGCATTCCTGTTAAAAGGATAGTTCTGTTTTTTTATGTGAATCTGTATGGCATCCCCTTCAGCAGTGTCGTGCATTAACACTGGCTTACCCCTGACGGTGTCCTCTGAGCCGAGTTCTGCCCCGGTTCTGGCGCTGACGAAATAGATCCGGCAAGTTAGCGGGGACAGTTAATAAAGCTTGTTTTTCTTCTCAAAACAATATTTGTCCAAAAAGTTATATAAAGCTTGGACCTACTTTCTTCAGCGCCAGAACCGGGGCAGAACTCGGCTCAGAGGACACTGTCAGGGGTAAGCCAGTGTTAATGCATGACACTGCTGAAGGGGATGCCATACAGATTCACATAAAAAAAAAATATAAAAAAATCCCTTTAAAGCAATAACATCTTCATGGATACAAGCATGGTGACGGACCCTCTATCAGAAAAGTTACATAATGCTTCTTTAACCAGGAAGGTCTCAGAATTGGAATGTTGTTTTCAGGGGAATCCAGACCTCATGGGGAGACAATATTGCACATATTTTGAGTGGAACAAAAAATCAGAGCACAAGGAGAAAATCAGACACAGGGACAGCTCCACGTAAAGGCTTCTTCCCTTCTAAGAAACTGAATCCAGGACTTTGTTTCATTAGCACCAACTGCTTTAGCACTGCACTACCAGGGTCTCCAACATCAAGTTGATCAGTTGTTTTTCAGTCCATTTGAGTATTTTTCATCCCCTATGGGTGAGGTAAGGTTTTTTTTTCTTACATAAAGTCCATTCAGCCTCCTCATCTGATGCTCTCAATGCTGTCATGGTTGGTAATTTTGGAGCAGACTTTAACTTGCCTTTCAGCCTCTTCTTGTTGACAGTCTGATAAATTTGGAGATAAAAGAAAATGTTCAAAGGACCTCAAGTGTCCTGGATAAAAGCCTGGCCAAACTGACATTGCTTCATCTCAAGTCATCTTTTTGAATTCAAGAACGTTTTTTTTGGTCATTACTTATTCATGGGCACATCACAATAATAGCCATGCACCAAATCCTCTCAACATGAACAGACATTTTTTTTTAGGTTTACATGAGCAAAAGTCTGTGATGAAAACATTAAACAGACATAACCTTATAATTCTAATGGGAGAATTCATTTTCAGACAGCAGTTCCCCAACAGTCATAACAGCAAACCATAAAATCAAAATTACAATATTGTATTTAAGGCGTACAGTCAGCTGAAAAAGACTCCAGGATATCTCTTTGTGCCTTTAGGATGGGAACCTAAAAGGTGTTTTTTAAATATATTTTCTAACCTCTGTAAAAAAAAAAAAGTGGGTGGCGTGCTCTCACTGTGTAATCAAAGGGTCCTTAATTAAATTAAAGCCAGATTATGGTGAGCCACACATTTAAAATAATTTGCTGATTTTCTTTCATAATCAGATGTAATTATTTTATTTGGTATAGACTGATGCATATTGGTGTTCAAAAGCAACCAATAATCTAAACACGAAGTCATGAAACCTTAATGTGGTCCTCGGGAACTCAAGAGCATGTTTTTCGAAGTTGAAAAATGCACATGAAAGTTTGCACAAATCAGGCTGAATTCTGCACCTGATGTCACCTGCTGTGTGGAGAACTGTATAACAACCCCTAAAATAGACTAAAACCAACTCACAACCAACTACCGTCAGTGACACTGTGCCGGCAAAATGTAGAGGGGTTTGTTCTGAGCCCATAACAGCACATCGGACAACACATCTAGTCTAGTCTAGTAGTTTCCAATATTTTTTTAAATCATAAATCCCCCCAAGCATTTTCTCACACTCTTGAGTACATGCTAGTAATGGTACCTCTGTTTCATTAGTGTTCATTCTTTATAAATCTGTTGCAATCTGTACAATACCAATTTTAACTGTTATGTATTTATTTATTTTTGTTTGTTTGTTTGTTTTAAGGACATTTATGGCAAAATGATCCAACAGAAACATTATTAACTTTCAAATACCATTCAGTGCTACTTTTCTTTTAAGTCTGAAATCATTCCAAGAGCATCAGGAGGGGGTCTCGCCTGGGGAGTAAATCAGTGTAGGATTGCCACTGGGTACAGTGGTCTCAACAAACCAGATGAGTCAAATGAACTTGGATAAAACCACTCCAAAGTTAGTTTAGCATGGACAGTAATCTATACCAGAGCTCTCAGTCTAACCATATTAATTTACTTTCTTCTATGGAATAGCATTTGTCTGAAAGGCAACAGTGATGTGGTCCTCCAAGAGCTGCAGGGTCACTATGACATTTTGTCCATGCAGTCCTTCATGTTTGCACATTCACACACTGATGTAGACAGGCTCATATTAACACTGCAGTAACTCGCCCCCCACAACTCTCTGTCTGTCTGTCATCTGTCTACTCATTCAAACCATTTCCTCTAAGTAGCAAAGATATTATAATCATTCATTGTGTACATTGTGATACAAAAATACTCCAATATAGGCATAGCATGTTATGTATGATTTATCATCATCATTCTTATTTACAATAGTAGCACAGTGATTGTTGATGAAACTATTTTTTTGCAGTCATTTACCGGAGCCTTTTGATGCCAATATTTTAACCTAGACAGCAGCAATAAAGATGTGGTTGTGTGATTGAATTTAAAGGTGAACTGTGTATTTTTTCTGGTGTAAGGTGCGGACCTTACACCACTACTTGCCTCCATCTGGACATCTGTAAATAGGTATTTACCTATTTCGGATGTCGCGCACAGGGATCCAAGGAGCGCTCAGGGAGTTAGTGTGTTTGCTCAGACACCTAAAAAATTAGGGGGAACATTGGCCATGTCCCAATTCCAAGTATTACTAGTCGCAATAGAATAATATTTGTGTCTTTAGGGAACAAGGAGCAGACCACCCGGCTCATTGAGCTGAGGCGGGACCTGTTCCATCTCGCAAACGCCCATGTGATCCCCGGACTGTACTCAGGGCTGAGCGAGTATGCACCACCTCGACTGCAGGCTGAGACCACACTCCGAACCGTGCACTCGCTGAATTGGGAAACGGCGAACATCGCAGAGTAGCAAGTGGATTTATGACGATTTATGCAACGGTGGCCGACAAGAGTCCGAAAGGAGGACAAAATGTAAAAAAGGAGGACACGTGACAGACGTCCGGACAGACAGCTCTAAAACCGGACTGTCCGGACGAAATCCGGACGAATGGTCACCCTACATGTGACGCTGCTAAACTAAGTTACAGGCCAGATCTATGGAGAGAGGATCCTGTGAGGGGTGATGCATGTATTTCAAGGTCATTTTGACAAATAAATGCAACTTAAATTGAATGAACCCAACATGAACACATTTAATGGCATACTGTGGTATAATGCAGATAAAACAATAACTTTACAGAGACAAGCTGGTAGTGGACCGTCCCCTGGAAAGTTACACAGTGCACCTTTAAACTGTTTAACTAAACAGACAGGAAAGACACAACTTGAGCCTGTTGCAGAAGTGAGGCTCTTTGGACACTCCTGGAATGGTTAAACAGAATTTAGATTAGTGCAATCCAGTGCAATAATTTTCAGTCTGTTCTCTGGAGACTTCAACCTGAAGAGATTCAGACACACACAAAGAGAAAGTATTGTAGCTTTACTGAGTTAGCTTTGGCGCTCAGACCTTGGCAGAAGACAATGAAGGGCGTGGCCTGGACACTGAAGGTGGAAGAGGTGAGGCCGAGAAATGTGAAGGGGAGGATGAGAGGATGAGGAGAGTGACGCCAAGGTGGTGCTGGGGAGGAGGTGGAGGCAGCCTTGCATCTGCAATGGGGGTTTAAAATTGGGCAGACCTGGCGCTAATTGGACAGGAGGAGGTAGCAGGTAAACTCTGGAGAGGTGCTGAGGTGAGCGAAGTTAGGTCTTCCAGGTTGAATTTACGCTAGCTCCATATGAGTTATACTGAGTGTCAGTGCCTCCTTTCTTTGTTCCTGCTCTTTTGTTTCTCCCCAAGAGTGAGATTGCAGATGCGTTGCTTTATTTGTACATTACAAGTTCACAAACATAACAGAAAATTCTTGATCCTGCACAAACCATCTTTCACAAGGTAGTATAGTCTTCTTTTTTCTATTTGTAGGGGGGGGACTTTTTTTTTGCTGAAAACGTGCGGTGCCTGCATTAACTAACCGATTTTCTGGGCACAGAAGCGTTGTGAACAGTGGCTAGAATTTTGAATTGTTTAACAAAATTTCAGCGTGAGAAATACCATGTGTGGCGTGTGAGCGTGTGAACATGTCGAATTGCGTGTGACACACTCTCAAAGCGTGAGACTTGAGAGCCCTGATTTGAGGATAACTACAATGCAGTGCCCAAGGCTTTATCGCTATTCTTCAGCTATAAGACCCAGGAGTACTTAATAGCAGCAATATAGACTGAAATCAATAGGCAGAAGCATGTGTACATTGGGCTGGTGTAGTGGATGAGTGGTTGAAGTAGACGAAACATGTCAATACCAACTGTCTACGAGCTCTGGGCTGAGCCACATCATGTGACTCATGCCAGACTGACTGTTTGAGACTGTTTGGCAGACATCTTGTTCCCATGCATCTCCGATCCAAGAATAACAAAAATAACAATTCCAAATGTAAACTTTCACACCGAGTTGATTCAAAACATGCATACAAAAAGGCTGAACTAAAATTCCCATGACTCTACTGTTTCTACAAGAGTGCAAAGATTAAATGGGCTGTCTGCTGAGGGCTGTATTTTGTGGCCTCTACTGCAGTGGTAACAAGTCATTTAACAGTGTAGTGCCGCCTCTCCAGGGCTCTCTCTCCTTTACCCCCTCTCACTCTTCTCTCTCTCTCTTTTCGTCACCTCACATGACATGCGATTTTTCACCAACTCCCAGAGGCTACTGTAGCAGTTCTTTGTAGCGCATATTTTAGTGAATTAAACTTTATCCTGCATGTTTTCAATGTTTGTAAAAGGCAGTTCAATTGTACAACAGGCACTGTGTAACTTTTCTGGTGGAGGACATCACACCTACTTGTCTCTGTGGTGTTGCTATTTATTTGTCTGGAACGTTCCACAATATGGAAAAGGAGAAGTTCAATTTGTCAACTGGACAAAGTTTGTTTGGTTGAAAACGTTTCGCCGCTCATCCGAGAGGCTTCGTCAGCTCTGGTTATTGTGCTGGTTAGACACTGCTTATATCTCGCTGCCAGGAGGCGCGTCCTCCACTGAAAAAGCTCTGAAAACGAACCCCCCTAATCTGTCTCTTTGTTTTCCAAATTACTCTGGCGACTAGTTACGACCCCCTATTCAAAGTCTAATGACCCTCTCCACCCCTCTGCCCTGGCTCGTCTGCCCTAATGTTTCTTTGTCTGTTTTGACATGGTTTAAGAATGGAATTATAGATGGGAGACAAGTTATGTCTAACTCCCCCATTTCTGTTTAGTGACGGATTCTCTTTTTTGACAAAAATAGCCTCTTTAACCCCCCTCTCAAACCAGTTCTTTTCCCTGGCTAAGATCTGAACCTCACTGTCCTCAAATGAATGGCCCGTGGCTTCTAGGTGAAGATGAACAGCAGATGACGGTCTGGACCGTCATCTGCCGTAAACAAGATGGGAGACAAGTTAGACATAACCAGAGCTGACAAAGCCTCTCGGATGAGCGGCAAAACGTTTTCAACCAAACAAACTTTGTCCAGTTGACAAATTGAACTTCTCAATCTTTTATCATGGATTCTACCTGGACGACTGAGGGATTTTTCACGCAATATGGCAATAAGCATATCTATCTGCTTGGAGACAGGTAGTTGACATCACTACGCCATATTATAGGTCTGTGGAGAGGCGGGCCCACTCACACAATGCATGCTCTCCAGTGATCAATGTCCAAGCACCTGTTATGAAATACGTAGCATAAGTTGTCATACTATGTTCCAGGCAAAGCTTAACATTACTATGGAGACTAGCAAGTGGAGGACCCTTAACAGAAAAGTTACCCAGTGCACCTTTAATGCTATACTTGTACTCCTTAAGCAAAATCAATGTTCATCTATAACACTATACCCTAAAGTCATGGCTTTCAGTTACTTGTTGTTTGCAATATTTTGACTACTTTTCCCCATTTAAAAGATTATTACGTTCTTATTAAAAAACTTTTTTTTGTTTTAAATGTGTAATGTAATGTTCATTGCTATGGCAACTGTTGAAGAAAAAATAATTAATCCATATGCGAAGCATGATGAGTTTTTGGAATACAAAGGTTTATTACTCTTGTTACAGCAGATATGGACAGAGCCTAGCCCTGGCCTGGCCAGAGACCAACAGTCCCTCCTGCGTCTCTCTTCTCCACTCACTCCTTCTCTCCATCTCCAGGGCTGTGTAAGGGCACACAAGGAACAGGTTAAGTTTTGAAAAGAAGTGAATGGTTGAACTTTTGTGAAGTTTTTCTCCAATGACAGTTTGAAACAGAAGGATGGTTTAATGATGCAGGTCTGGTTCTGCAAAGGAGGAGACCATGTATTGTCCTGCTCAGGAACGTGTGTTAGATTTGGCCCACGTGGAACATTATCTCCTGGTTTCAGACCATTCACTGTGGTTGTTCTTTGTCTTGAAGGGTGTTGTCAGGTTACAGGTCTTGTAGTTAAAGAAAAACTATTTGTAAATGATGGCACCTAAAACAAATGTTCTCATATTTTGTATGAAATTTTAATTTGTATGAAATTTAATCAAATGTGAAAAATAGGCTGCACAAATGTGAGTACCCTTGTCATTTTGTTCCTGTGAATACCTGTAACTAATCAGCACAGAGTAATTGGAACACAAAATTAGTTTGATGAGCTCATTAAGCCTTGAACCTCAGACAGGAGCATCATGGCAAAAGGTCTTTAAAGGGATATGCCACCCCCAGGTCAAATTTGGGCATCTCCCCACAGTCCAGAGACTAAAATAAGTGGTGGAAAGCGTTTTCCTGCTCACCCAGCCATTGTCCGAGTCTGTCGCCACTGACCGCCGCGGTATCTGCAGCTACTCCGCCTTAGACTGGAGTCTAACGTCGCCAGAGAAAGATTTCGGCCAAAAGGAATTAATTTGCTCGATGCGTTTCCCAATTACTTTCTGTGTAGTGCGCACTATTTTTCAGTGCGGAAGGACATGGCCGAATCACACACCACGTTGTGCAACAGGTCTGCCCTTCCCGGTGCGTAACTGGGATTCCCCTGGCAGCGTGCTGCGTGATTCGGCCATGTCCTTCCGCACTGAAAAATAGTTCCCACCCAAAATGACCAAGGCAAGCTCTCCGTGTTGATTTGCACATTTATTTGCACTCGATATGAATGCGCACTACACAGAAAGTAATTGGGCAAAGCATCGAGCAAATTAATTCCTTTTGGCCGAAATCTTTCTCTGGCGACGTTAGCCTCCAGTCTAAGGCGGAGGAGCAGCAGCTCGCGCGGCGGTCAGTGGCGACAGACTCGGACAATGGCTGGGTGAGCAGGAAAACGCTTTTCATCACTTGTTTTAGTCTCTGGACTGTGGGGAGATGCCCAAATTTGACCTGGGGGTGGCATATCCCTTTAAGGTGGCCAAATGCAAGTTGTTCTTCGTCTCTTTGACTCTCCTCTAACGAGTGGCAACATGGGGGCCTCAAAACAACTCTCAAATGACCTGGAAACAAAGATTGTTCAGCATTTTGGTTTAGGGGAAGACTACAGAATGCTCTCTCAAAGATTTCAGCTGTCAGTCAGTCCACTGTGAGGAACATAGTGAGGAAATGGAAGGTCACTGGCACAGTTCTTATGACCAGAAGTGGCAGGCCAAGAAAAATATCAGAGAGGCAAAGATGAAGGATGATCAGAATGGTCAAAAACAATCCACAAACTACCTCCAAAGACCTGCAAGGTCATCTTCTGGAGATGGTGTCACTGTGCATAGGTCAACAATACAACGCAATTTGCACAAGGAAAGACTGTGAAAGACTGATGCGGAAGAAGCCTTGCTCGCTTGAGGTATGCAAAAGCACATTTGGAAAAGCCAGCTTCATTTTGGAATAAGGTGCTGTGAACTGATGAAACAAAAATATATTTTTTATTTTAGTTATTTGGTCATAATAAGAGGCGATATGCATGGTGGCAAAAGAACACAGCATTCCAAGAAAAACACTTGCTATCCATAGTAAAATTTGGTGAAGGTTGCATCATGCTGTGGGGCTTTGTGGCCAGTAGCGGTACTGGGAATCTTGATAAAGTTGAGGGTGGCATGGATTCCACTCAATATCAGTGGATTCTTGAGAATAATGTTCAACAATCAAAAACAATGAGCTGATAGACACTTCAGCACCAGTGGTCCTAGAGGTGCTGGGCTATAAGAGCAACCATGGGAGCCATCATAGACAATACCCACCATGGAAAAGACAGTTAGAGACTAAAACCAAGGAAGCACAGCGAGAAGGGAGCCAATTGTCATAGGCCCAGAAAGGTGCAATGAAGAGGCAAGTACCCAAGAGGTACAGCCAGATGCCCATGCCTGAAGCACTTGAAACTGCCAAGCAAAGGCTACAAGCCTCAACCAGCCGTCTAAACAGGGACGTGCACAGGGGGGTTGCTCAGGTTGTCCAGGCAACTGCCCCTGTGCCCTCCTGGACTGATGATGCCCTTCCGAGTTGAGAAAAATTTTTTTTTTAAATAAAAAAAATAAAAAATAATAATACATTGTTCAATGGATACAGAATTTCATCTAGGCCTAGGTCTAGATTTGAAAATGAAAACAAGAAACAATGAAAAACGAGGCCGGCAATGGCCCCCGTCGCGCCGGGGTCCGGTTTTCTTGGAGTTGCATTTCCTCTGCGGCGTTACACCCCCCCGCCCACCACACCGCCCCCGCTGCGTGCTTTACAACGCCTCCTGTCCGGAGGCTGCTAATTCTGTGGTAGACTAAGCTACATGTCTGCAGTTTCTAACTTTTCGTTTTAGCAGCAGAATAAGTGATTGAACTAATGCATCACATGAATTCTTTCATTCAAAATGGTTAAATGACTAAATCCTTATCACTATATTGGGTAATTTGCGTTATGTTAAGTGATGCCCACGGAAAAGAGGCAGTTGCAGGAGAGAGAGAAAACCCTCAAGGAGCAAAGCAAAGGGTAGCACATCACTGCAGGGTTGGCTAAGAAAAAGCCAACCATTAGATTAAGATTAATCTTAGGCTTAAGCCTTTATTGGTCTCACACACAATGACACACAGTGACACACAGGAGAAATTTGACTTCTGCATTTGACCCATCCTTTTTCAGGAGCAGTGAGCGCCATCTTTTTTTTTCGGCGCCCGGGGGGCAGTACCGTGAAGGGTCTTGCCCAAGGACCCACACTGGTTAGCTCACTGCCCGGGGGGGATTTGAACCCACAACCCCCAGGGGGAAAGTCCATGACTTACCAGTTGAGCTAACCAGCCGGTTCAGTTGAGCTAACCAGCCGGTCCAGTTGAGCTAACCAGCCGGTCCAGTTGAGCTAACCAGCGAACCAGCTAACCAGCAGGTGAGACAGAAATGTTGCATTATAAAGATGAGATGATACTGTGTAGGGTAATTGATTAATTAATCAAGTTCATATTTTAGCATACTACTGGCAATTTTTCATAATTACATTACATTTAATACAAGGAGCAACGTCCCTGCGCCTAAAGTGGTACACTCGAGATAATAAGACAAGATGAATAAACCGCCTGTTTGCAACACAACCTGCAAAAGTGTACCTTCAGTGGCAGGGGAATAACACCAGAGCAGACTCACCGGGCATATCGGAGAGGGAGGCATCACATAACACTGATGCATAGTGGCTAGTAGACCTGAGGGAAGACCACAGCAACCATCACAGTGGCAGATATTCAGGAAAGAGTCCCAGGCATGAAAAACTGGACAGCACCAGGCCCTGACATGATCCACGTATACTGGCTAAAGAAGCTCACTGCACTCCACGAGCACCTGGCGGCACAAATGAACCAGCTGCTAAGGGATGGGACTCACCATGAATTGCTAACCCAAGGGCATACGATCCTGATCCTGAAGAATCCCTTAAAGGGTACAGTCCCATCCAACTATCGGCCAATAACCTGTCTCTCCACAACATGAAAGCTCACGTCAGGCATAATCGCGGCTAAGATAAGTGAGCACATGGATCAATACATGAAACATCAATACATAACATACACTTCCACTGTTATGCAGATGACACCCAGCTCTATATCTCCTCCAAACCATCCAACATCCTCCCACCCTCCTCCCTCACCCACTGTCTTCAGGAAATCAAATCCTGGTTCTCCTCCAACTTTCTAAAACTAAACAGCAATAAAACTGAAGTCCTACTAATCGGCACCAAATCTACACTAAACAAAATAGACTGCCTTTCAATCACTGTTGATAACTCACCCACCTCTCCCTCCCCTCAGGTAAAGAGCATGGGTGTCATCCTGGACAGCACTCTCTCATTCCAGTCACACATTAACAATATCACACACACAGTCTACTTCCACCTCAGAAATATCAACCGTCTCCGTCCTTCACTCACCCCTCACACAGCCGCCATTCTTGTCAATAGCCTGGTCACCTCACGTCTTGATTACTGCAATTCCCTCCTGTATGGTCTCCCCCAAAAAACTATTCATAAGCTACAACTTCTCCAAAACTCTGCTGCCCGGATCATCACCAGAACTCCCTCTATTCACCACATCACCCCGGTCCTGCAGCAGCTTCACTGGCTCCCCATCCACTATCGCATTCAGTTCAAAATCCTACTCCTCACATTCAAGTCCATCCATAACCTGGCTCCAACTTATCTCACAGAACTCCTTCATGTCACCACACACACCTGCTCACTCAGGTCCTCCTCCTCCATCCACCTCACAGTCCCTCCCGCTCGTCTCAGCACCAGGGCCTTCAGCCGCTCTGCTCCCCATCTATGGAACTCACTCCCTCCAGACCTACGGAACGTTCAATCACTACCAATTTTTAAATCCAGACTCAAGGCCCATCTTTTCAAAATAGCTTACCCCACTTAATAATTTTCCCCTGCTGACTGTTTCATTTTACTTGTATTGCTTTGTCCATTCTCTTAGTTTTATTTTGTATATACTGCCTGTTTTTAACTGTTTTTAATTGTTTTTAACTGATTGTCTTTGTGCGTATTATTATTATTATTATTATTATTATGAGCACAGCACAGGAGGGCATCAGCCAAAATACCAGGAGAGCCAAACAGCAAATCCTGGTTGACCGAACAGTCACCCGTGACTGCAGAACCCATCATACCAACCTGTGCACTGCCTGGATTGATTAGAAGAAAGCCTATGACTCAATGCCACACACACGGATCACTGAGTGCTTGGAGTTCTACAATATCAATCGGACTCTAAGGGCGTTCATTGCAAACTTGATGCGGTTGTGGAAAACCACCCTTGAAGCCAATGGCAAGCCACTTGCACAAGTGTCCATCAAATGTGGCATATACCAAGGAGACGCACCGTCCCCACTGCTGTTGTGGAGAGGTCTGAACCTCCTCAGCCAAATCATCAGCCGCTTATATCT
Organism: Paratrypauchen microcephalus; assembly: GCA_036785185.1. NCBI lineage: Eukaryota > Metazoa > Chordata > Actinopteri > Gobiiformes > Gobiidae > Paratrypauchen > Paratrypauchen microcephalus. The sequence continues at coordinate 939,452 of JAVJIX010000020.1, read as the reverse complement.
GCCTGAAGGGAGGATACCGACTCTACATGGATGACATCAAGCTGTATGCTAAGAGCGAGCGAGACATCAGCTCACTGATCCACACCACCAGGATCTACAGCACAGTCATTGGAATGTCATTCGGGCTTGAGAAATGTAGTAGGATGATGACAAAGAGAGGGAAGGTAGTCCACACAGAGGGGGTCTCACTCCCAGAGGGAACAATAGCAGACACTGAGGACAGTTACAAGAACCTCAGTATCCCACAAGCAAATGGCAACCTTGAAGAGGCAACAAGGAAAGCGGCTATGGCCAAATACCTGCAACGAATAAGGCAAATCCTAAGAAGTCAGCTCAATGGCGAGAACAAGGCACAGGCAATAAACAGCCCTGCCCTGCCATTGATCAGATACCCAGCAGGAATCATAAGCTGGCCAAAGGAGGAGATACAGACCACAGACATTAAGACACAAAAGCTCCTGATCATGCATGGAGGGTTCCATCCCAAATCCAGCACCCTGAGATTGTACATGAGCCGGAAGGAAGTAGGCCGAGGACTAGTGAGTGTGGAAACCACTGTCCAGGATGAAACATCCAAAATCCATAAGTACATCAAGGACAAGGCACCGGCAGATCAGGGAATGTCTCAGACAGTGGAGCTCAGAGGAAGAGGTGCTGGAGGGACCATCATGGCAGGACAAGCCCCTGGGGCGTACCATGGGGCGTACCACCGAAACATAACTGAATATCAAGAAATCCTACCAATGCCTGGAGAGGGCTGGTCTGAAGGACAGCACAGAGGCCCTCATCCTGGCTGCACAGGAGCAGGACTTGAGCACCCGAGCAATAGAGGCCCAGATCTACCACACCAGACAAGACCCAAGGTGTAGGCTGTGCAAAGAGGCTCCTGAGACAGTCCAGCACATAACTGCAGGGTGTAAGATGCTGGCAGGGAAAGCATACATGGAGCGACACACCCAAGTGGTGGGCATAGTGTACAGAAACATCTGTGCGGAGTATGGGCTGGAGACCCCAAGGTCAAGGTGGAAAACACCTCCGAAGGTTGCGGAGAATGACCAAGAAGATCCTGTGGGACTTCCAAATACAGACTGACAGAATGGTGATGGCGAACCAACCAGACATAGTGGTGGTGGATAAGCAACAGAACAAAGCCGTGGTGGTGGACATTGCAATACCAAGGGATGGTAATATCAGGAAAAAGGAACATGAGAAAGTAGAGAAATACAAGGGGCTCAAGGAAGAGCTGGAGAAGGCCTGGAAGGTGAAGGTATCAGTGGTGCCCATGGTGATCGGAGCACTCAGGGCTGTAACCCCCAAACTGGAGGAGTGGTTACAGCAGATCCCAGGAAAAACATCAGACATCTCAGTCCAGAAAAGTGCAAGGAACTCTAAAAACCAAATGGATCAGTTAACTGCATCCTATCATTTTCTTGCTGACACTGTTGACACATTTGGCATATTGACAGATTGTTGACAGATTATTGACAGATTTTCTGTCACTGCATAATTTACAACATACAGTTTAACTGATCAGGTTCCAAGAACACACAAACATAATAATTCATAGCATTTATATAGTGCCTTTCATGACACCCAAAGCGCTTTACAGTTCATTGTTCATTCACTCCACACTTGGTGGTGGTAAGCTACTTTCTGTAGCCACAGCTGCCCTGGGGCAGACTGACGGAAGCGAGGCTGCCAATCTGCGCCATCGGCCCCTCCGACCACCTCCAACACTCACGCACACACCACTTTCATACTAGGCAAACGTGGGTAAAGTGTCTTGCCTAAGGACACAGCGACAGGTGCCACAGGGGGGCAACTGGTGCCCCCCTGTGGCACCTGGAATTCCCAGCGGTCTCCCATCCAAGTACTAACCAGGCCCTGCCTTGCTTAGCTTCTGAGATCTGACGGGATCAGGCTTTGACAGGCAGGTATGGCCACGACAGGCAGGTATGGCCAACATACAGATGACTGGTGTCACACTCTGTACTTCAGCACAATTTTCTGCATGTAAATCAGAAAAAACATTGTTAAAATACAAAGACAAGTAAATCAGAAAGAAAAAAAAAACAATCAGTAGGCTTCAGGTTATTTCAGACTGAACATTTTTAGGCCCTGTCCCCACGACAACGTTCCTGTTTTTTTTTTTACCCGGGGTGAAAAAAAGTCTCGTCCACACACGTGTTGGATCAGAAAACCTTCGCGTCAAGATGAGCACGGAGCGCTGAGTGAAAACGATGTAGTACATATGTCACACCGATACGTGGCACTGTAAACCGGAAAGAGCCAGAGCTGCCGGTAACGCAAGACTACAAAGAGCACATGCGCAGAAAGTCCTTTCTCTTTCATAAACAAGCAAACACGTGTACTTTAGGGACCGTCAACACAAGCGAATTTATTTTGTCCCCCTGCTCCACCACTGTAGCAGGGACTCACTCCGGTAATGTGAAAATGCTGACCGTCCCTAACATAGACAGACGCCACAGAACAAAGATTTGCGCTGCGTGAGCAGAGTTTTTGCCTATAAATCGATAGTTAGCATTACTTGCTATCGTTTTATTAGATAGACATTAACAAGTAGAACTCTCGTTAACCTTGGTCGTGTTATTTAGGCAAAATGCTTGTTTGGATCTTACAACGGGAATGTTAAACATACTCGGACATTATGTTGGCTTTTCGGCGAGAATATACAACCGGGAACCATCACCAACGGGCAGCTATATATTTTTGTGTGTGATACTGCATGTGCCTGTTCGTAAAAGGTAAATTCTCATTTAATAAAAAAGACAAGAAATGGTTGCTCTTTTTCTTTATTTACAGCACACAACACACTCAAATTGGTATGGGCTCCTCATTGTCCACTATCTGCCTTTCCAGCGATGGGATCTTTCCAGTTTTAAAATACGTGTTTAGCTTTGAATTGGCAAACACCCGTGCGTCGTGCGTACTGCCAGGCCACTTCACAGTAACGTCCATAAACCGGTACCTGTAGTCACACACCGCTTGTATGTTGAGGGAATGTTTGCCCTTTCTGTTGATGAAGGCCATGGCGTTGGTGGATGGCTGCTTGATTTCAACATGTGTCCCATCGATCGCTCCGAAACATTGTGGCATGTCATGCACACGGAGGAAGCCCGAAACAAGCTCCTCTGCCTCCGGTTCCGTGAAAGGCGTAATTGTACATGGTCCTCTGCTGTTGTTGCAATGCATTGCATATGAACAGAGTTTGATGCAGCAGTGCCAATAAACTGCGGAAGGCGCAGGGTTACACCCTCTGGTCACCGGTCACGTGATGATTACGGCAGCGCGACGTCATCATTTTCTCACCTGCCGCGCTTTTTTGCCGCCCACATGCCAACGCGACGGGGGGCGTTCTCCGACTTCTCCACTCTGGAACCCGTTTTTGAAAAACTCCGTTCTCGCCCCCAAAAACGCCGGCGCCGTCTGGACGGCAGGCCCAAACGCACACAAACTTCTCCGTTTCCTCCAAAAAACGTTGTCGTGGGGACAGGGCCTTAGTCTGTGGATTACAGGTTGGTCAAAGGCAGAGCGACAGTAATCACTGTCACATGAAGTGACAGCACAGCAGGGGGTAGGGGCATCACAGGTTAGGGAAAAGGGTGTTGGTGTTTTTTAGTTCCATAGTGGCTTTCAGGTCACAAGTTGACTTGGGGAAGATGGTGTAAAGGGCTCTTTCGTCTTTAATGTCCAAGTTGACAGCAGATAAAGCATGGTTCTCTGGAAAATATTTTCTTGTTATTTTGATTGGCTCGCCTCCTATCTTTGCTCTGAGAAAATTTAACTTTTTCTCTCACTTCGACTTTTTTTGTATGAAAATAAATAAAGTTTGATAATATTTAAATAAAGTTTGATTGATTGATTGATTGAGCTAACTACACTGAAACTACACTGAAATCCTGTATCCTGCAGTACAGTGGTACCTCACCTTACGAATGACCCAACAAATGAAAATTTCAAGTTACGAAACACCTTCACGGTAAATTTTGGTCTCTAGATATGTTAAAGAAAATTGTATGTAGTGCCTTTAATGAATTATCAAAGTGTTTCCTTGAAGTTGGTTCATCTCCTGTTGTAAAACCATAGGATGAGATAAGGACAAAGACTGGTTAACTGTTTAAACAAACAATCAATGTAACTGCTGATTACTGAGGAATGTGTGCATGGTAAAGAATAACTTTGTTGTAAGGCTTGGCTTGGTGTTTCTGGAAATTTCCGTTCCATGTGATCCTAAATAAAAGGAAGCAACGAGGAGGTGTTCTTTGAGATTTGAGTGTGTGGCCTGGAAGGAGGCAGAGGCGGCTCTGCTTAACAAATGCTACACCTCATTCTCCCTCGTTAACGAGTATAATACTTCTGTGTCTGTTTTCTCATTTGTTCCCTTTTGTTGATGTTTATTAGGAAAAATCCCTAACAAGATACGAAAGAAAATTCAAGTTAGGAAACGCGAAATCTCAAAAATTCAAACAATGCGCGCTCAGCCCACACATTATACACTTTTCTCAGACTGGATTTAAACTTTTCTCACATTTGTCTCTCATTTAAACACTCAAACTTTCATAGATTTTCAACAAAATTATTAATAGTGAAGTGTGGGGGGAAGGGGGAGGGGGGAGAAAACTGCGCTCTGACACGTGTGTGATAGCGCAGCATGACCCGGCGCGGGGCTGCCAGCAGGTCTAGACCTGGACTAAACCAGGACTAAACCAGGACTAAACCTGGACTAAACCTGGACTAAACCTGGACTAAACCAGGACTAAACCAGGACTAAACCAGGACTAAACCAGGACTAAACCTGGACTAAACCAGGACTAGACCAGGACTAGACCAGGACTAGACCAGGTGGATTAAAGCGCCGCGCGCGGGTCTATTTCCTGGTTTCGTTTCGAGTCACAGCTGAGGCGAGCAGCGAGGACTCCCCTCGGGACGGCACGCAGTCTGAGCGCATGAGCGCATGAACGAGACCCACGAACACATGCAAGAGCCGCAGTGGTCTAGACCTGCTCTAGACCTGGTCTAGACCAGCACGGGTCTCGTTCATCCGCTCAGACTGCGTGCGGTCCTCCTCGCTGCTCCCCTCAGCTGTGACTCGAAACGAAACCAGGAAATAGACCCACTTTAATCCACTTAACCCACTTTAATCCACCTGGTCTAGACCTGGTCTAGACCTGGTCTAGACCTGGTCTAGACCTGGTCTAGACCTGGTCTAGTCCTGGTCTAGTCCTGGTCTAGACCTGCTGGCAGCCCCGCGCCGGGTCATGCTGCGCTATCACACGTGTCCGCGCGTAGTTTTCTCCCCCCTCCCCCTTCCCCCCACACTTCATTATTAATAATTTTGTTGAAAATCTATGAAAGTTTGAGTGTTTAAACGAGAGACAAATGTGAGAAAAGTTTAAATCCAGTCTGAGAAACCAATCAGGACGCAGAACACAATGTTACACTATAAAAAAAAGTTACACTATAAAAAAAAAAAAACTTGGATTGGGGCCTTGGAACGAACCAGGCTTTTTCCATTGAAATAGCTACTCAACTTACGAATTTTTCACGTTACGAAACCACTTCTGGAACAAATTAATTTCGTAAGGTGAGGTACCACTGTAGTCTCCTTCTTGCTACCGCTACTGGTGTAGGGATACAAGTGAAAAGAGGTCACATCAAAGGAAACCATTGTCTCATCCAGGTCAAACTGGAGATGCTTGATTTTGTTGACAAATTCTGCTGTGTTCTCAATTTGATGCTCTGTTTTACCCACCAAAGGGGCCAGAATGGTCTTCAGGTGTTTGTCCACATTGTATGTGATGGAGTCTGCGTTACATACAAAGGGTCTGAGTGGTACTCCTTGTTTGTGAATCTTAGGGAGGCCATAGATGCTAGGGATGGAGTCACTAGGATACAGTCTGTAATACAACTGTTTATCAATGACCTCTTCCTTCCTTCTGCAAGCAGTCAATAATCTTTTTTGTATGCATTAATGAGGTCTAGTTTTAGTAATTTGTAGGTTGTGCTGTCACTGAGCAGGCTGTTCATTTTAGCCTTCCAAAAGAGCAAAGAGCAATAATGGCCTTCCTGTACTCTGGTGTTACGTTGGAGGGTGGAAGTTTGGCATTGCTCAGTGCAGCTGTTAATTTCAGTCTAAGGTCTCCAGCTTCTGTGTCTGTGAGCTTGTTGTTCCTAATGACAATTTCTCCTGCTGTGATGTAGTCCACAGTGGGGATGCAGTTAGAAATTAGAGAGAAAATCAGTCCTTTGGAAAGTACTTATTTCTCTGTCTGGGTGAGCTCCCAGTTGGAAAGATTTTTCATCCAGCGTTCCTTGTGCATCGATTGGATAGATTTATCCTCCTTCCTTTTGCCCCTCCAATCCCTGGGATTTGTAAACTTCCTTATGTGCCATTCTTTGGTTTTGTTGCGTTGTCTCCACTGACCTCTGGCTATGAAGTCGTTGATCTTCTGAACTATTCCTTAAGGGAATGAAATTGTTATCCTGTTTCGTAAATTTTCTATTTAATCTTTTAAGTTTTCAATGTCATTATCGAGATGGCTAATTCTAAGGCTGAGCATCCCCCCTCGGGTAACGCTGGGTTAACCTGGCTGCCCTGTGCCCTGGTTCTGGTGCTTTCTTTCGCAAAGACTTAGGGATTAGCTTTTCTATTCTGTGGACATCTAAGGTTAAAACTTAATGATTCCTCTTATCTGCTACCCTATTAGTATTCTTTTCCAGCTTTCTTACCAGTGCAATGGAGGTTGGCTCATAGTTGTTTTCAAGATGTGTGTAGAATCCCTCAGTCGTCCACGTAAAATCCATGGCAAATGAGAAATTAAATTTGTCCTTAGATGTTGACAGAATCAGCTAATCCCTACAACACAAAGTTTCCTGTGAGGTGGGGACAGTTGTGTCTGTTGAGCACATGCTAATCACTGGTCTGGTCTAAGGTAGAAATCACATTATTTTACACAAAGACCGACTGAGAGAAATCTTTCCACAATATAACTTTCCATCACAGCAACAAGTTCAAAGTTCAAAGTTCAAAGTCAGCTTTTATTGTCAATTCTGCCATATGTGTTCAACATACAGTGAATCGAAATTTTGTTTCTCTCTGGCCAGGTAGTGCAAAAAGACAGTGTACAAAATACAATATGAAGACAAAACACAACAAAAAACTATCTAAGACAGAGATCTAAGTTAAAACTAAAGTCTACGGTCTAAAATCTTAAAACAGTGCAACATAATAAATAAACTATACTATATACAGATTTCCAAAGTGTGCAGTGTGCATCAAAAATGTGCAATGGAAGATACAGCAGTGACTTGGTCATGTGCAGTAGAATGTGCATAGGAGTTAAGATAAAATAAAAATAAATGTGCAACAGTAGTAATTCTAGTGCAGTAACAGGAGTAAACAACAGTACTAAAATTCCAGTAGTCAATGTGCAATAACAGTAGTAAACAACAGTGCAACGGGGGTAAAATTCAATAACAGGAGTAAACAACAGTACTAAAAATTCCAGTAGTAAATGTAAGTGTGCAATAACAGTAGTAAACAACAGTGCAACAGGAGTAAAATCCAGTAGTAAATGTAAATGTGCAACAGTGCAACAGTAGTCCTTAGCAGCAGTTTTTTTTTTTTTTTTTTTTTAAAGTGTCTAGAGTGATAGGTCTTTTTATGGAATACAGGTTATGCCAATATGGGGGGTGGGGGGTGGGAGACGGGTAAGGTGAGAGTTCGGGTGAGAGTTCAGCCTCCTGACAGCCTGGTGGATGAAGCTGTTTGAAAGCCTGGTGGAGTGGGCCCGGAGACTCCGGTACCTTTTCCCCGAGGGCAGGAGGCTGAACAGGCTATGTGCGGGGTGGCTCGGGTCACCCACAATGCTGGACGCTCTGCGGGTGAGCCGGGTGTTAAAAATGTCTAGGAGGGAGGGGAGAGAGACACCAGCGATCCTCCCAGCTGCATTCACTATGTGCTGCAGAGCTTTCCTGTTCTGTTCAGTGCAGCTCCCGTACCACACAGTGATGCAGCTGGTCAGGACGCTCTCAATGGTGCCTCGGTAGAAGGTGGTCATAATGGGTGGAGGGGCTCCAGCTCTCCTCAGTTTGCGGAGGAAATAGAGGCGCTTCTGAGCCCTCTTTGCCAGTGATACAGTATTCACTGTCCAGGGGAGGTCCTCACTGATGTGCACCCCCAGGAATTTGGTGCTGCTCACCCTCTCTACAGCAGCACCATTGATGGACAGTGGGGGGTGCTGGGTGGGGCCTCTCCGGAAGTCAACAACAATCTCCTTGGTCTTTTCAACATTAAGAAGGAGATTGTTATTGCTGCACCACTGAGTCAGAAGGCTCACCTCACTCCTGTAGTTTGTCTCATCGTTATTAGAGATGAGACCCACCACAGTCGTATCGTCCGCAAACTTCACTATGTGATTGGTGCTGAACGCTGGTGAGCAGTCGTGGGTCAGCAGAGTGAAGAGCATCGGACTGAGCACACAGCCCTGGGGGGCTCCTGTGCTCAGTCTAATGCAGCTTGAGGTGTTTCTGCCGACCCGCACTGCCTGTGGCCTCTCACTGAGGAAGTCCAGCAGCCAATTACAGAGTGAGGTCTGAAGCCCCAGGTGGTCTAGTTTGATAATGAGCTGCTGTGGGATTATAGTGTTGAATGCTGAACTGAAATCTATGAACAGCATTCTCACATATGAGTCTTTATTGTCTAGGTGGGTGAGAGCCGGGTGAAGTGCAGAACAGATTGCATCCTCGGTAGAGCGGTTGGCCCGGTATGCAAACTGGTATGGGTCTAGGGTGGGGGGGAGGATGGATTTGATGTGTGCACAACAGACCTAATTTCTCATAATTTAGAAATATATGGATAATAACAAACTTTTTTTTATTGGCTTTATTAGTGGCATTTGTTTCTATGGTTTGTTTAGGGGAATAATATAATAAGACTAAATCTCTTGCCACTCTACTGTGCATGTGGCCTGCGGAAAGAGCCGCTGTCATGTCTAGTATCAGGCAATAGCGATTTCTGCACTCAGGTTATGCACACATCCGCTGTATAGATAAACAAATAATCTGCTTCTATAATCTCATTCTGGTGGTCCTTGATTACTAGGAAAGAGAAAGCCACAAGATCTCACAAAACTCCTTTGGAGAAGCAAAAGCAGAAGGAAAACAAAATAAATAAATTGTGAATAAATATAAATTGTCATAAATTGTGGAGCCAAAATTGTGAAATGAATGACAAAGTTTATTTATTAAAAAATCATATCAAAATCTTGTCTTGGCTCTGGTTCTAATGGGCTAAATCTGGTGACCTGGCTGATTATCCATGCACTGGAAGACAGCTTCAGGACAGATCAGCCTTGTGTGTGCAGAGAGAGTGTGAGAGCAGAGAGTTGCTCTGATTGTATCCTGATTAATTTCATCTCCGGAGGGAGAGTGCTGAATAAAACGTGTAAAAAGTTTCAGTATAAGGCTCATGGTCAAGAAGAAATGCGATTTTAAGATTTTCATTCAGCTGCTGGTCATAGTTATTCCTCTCTCCAGAGCTTGCCCTTTCACAATCTGCCCAAATCTGTATTTGCATAAAACTTTATATGGTCCCTCAAGTTTAGGCAAAAGAAATAAGAAAGTTAACTTACCAAGTGGTTTTAAAGGATATTTTTTGGCATATTTCACCACTGATTCACATACACTGTATGACGCAAAATAAAATACAATTTAAAAGAGAGCTCTGGATTGGTTAATAAACAACATTCAGTTCCCCCTTTGAATTACAGTATCTTTAAAACTGAACATTTTAAACTAGCAAGGCCATCAGCTCATTATTCAAAACTTTTCACTGACTCATACAGTGGCGGTTCTACATTGAATTACTCCCTGGGCGAGACCCCCTCTGAGCGCCCCCCCCAGGAATGAAAAAAAAAACCACAAGCCCCCCCCCCCCAAGGAAAAAAAAAAAAAAACACATTTACCACAAGCAGCCATGTTTAATTCTCACTATAGAGTGGTTCTCATTATTTTATTAACTTTCAAAAAAATATAAGTTTCATAACTTAAATAACATAAATAAAAAATAATAAATAAACTCTACACATAAAAGTGGCAAAAATATATACAATCAGATATATAAATAGAACCATCGGCTGCTCGATTATGGAAAAAATCATAATCACGATGATCTCAGTCAATATTGAAATCACAATTATTCAAACGATTTTTTCAAAATCCCCTACCTACATACAGACACACACACACACACACACACACACACACACACACACACACACACACACACAAACACACACACACACACACACACACACAGGGCTACTCTCACCTTAAACATTTATTCTTCTTCTGTCTTATTCTACAGATTGCACAGGCACACACACAAACAAAAAATTATCACACACAACTATTCCTCACTTTCCTCACACAGATTTCTCCTCAGTATAATATAATATAATATAATAAATATAACATAATATACCATATATAATTAATACAATATAATATAATATAATAGCGCTAAAATAGAATAGTGATATGACAAACACACATTTCATGACATGACTTACCAAAAGCAAAGATGAGATACTGTCCAGTAAATCCGAAAGAGCTCCCAGATGAAGTGTTGTCCGGGTTAAGTAATTCACGTAGCCTCTATTGAAAATGCTGATCGCGTATCTCTACAAAGTCCCGTGTAAAGTGTGTCTTTGTATGTTGTATTCATAGTAAATACCACGGAGGGTGAACGATCGATTTAAAAGTGATTAAATGTTGCGTTATACTAACTTCGTTTACTATTGTCTTCTGTAGTTTTCGTGTTCCCGATGCGAGCGATTCTTGGTAGGAGCTAGTAGGAGCTATCATTGGTCAGTTCCTCTTAGCAACTAGTGCCGTGACATTGATCAAATCGTGGTAGTGTGAGCTGGACTCGCGTCAGATTGAGACGCTTTGTCAGTTACCGGCCGCAGAGAGGAGGGGGTGAATCCTCTCTCTATCTTCTCTTTCTTTCTCTCTTCCTTTCCTCTCGCGCCGCTGTAGGCTCCAGCAGGTCTCTGCGCTGCGCATTGGCCCACGTGGAAGGGAATGTATTGCGCGGGCGCCTGCAGCCAGAGGGGGCGCTAATTTGCCAATTTCCTACACAGTGATATAATAGATTTTTTTTTTTCAAGCGCTCGGCATGGCGCCCCTCAAGAAGTTGCGCCCTGGGCAATTGCCCCACTCGCCCCCCCCAAAAACCGCCTCTGGACTCATATTTGAGTCACACACAGCACATAGATGTCCTTGTTTATGAGTCTGCTCTACTTTTAATTACTCTGTCTCCATATAAAGGACTTTTCGGGGTAATGGCTTTGCTTGGAATCAGTGTATGGCATTAAACTTATTTATCTCCAAGGAGACAAGCAGGTGATGTCACTGGGCAAAATTACAGGTTAGATCTGTGGAAAGGTGAGCATGCTCAACGTAAGAATACATTTATTTTGCAGTATTTTAGGGTGGCACGGCACAGGCGTGAGCGAGGGCCAATTATTGCTGCCTGCTTAAACAAGTGTTTAAATAATTGGTGCTACCAAATAATTCCTTCTGTGAAAAGGGGCAACTCTCCACAGATCTGAACTGTATTGTAATGCAGTGCTGTAACCTACTTCTATCCTCATGATAGATAGGTTTTATTCTATACTGTGGTTTCTAGACAAAGCAAAACTATTTCCATGGAGACAAGGAAGTACACTACAAATGTTACCCAGTGCACATTTAAGTAAACTTGCAAAGCTTGTAAAGTGGCCCACGTATGGTCTTATTGTAATGATTCCATTCTTGTAAGAATAATTTCACTTTAACAGTCGTTAACAGCCTGCAGCACAGACTAAAGTGTGTGTGAACAAAGGCAAGTCACAGCTTTGAGAATAGGGGACATTTTCAAGTGAACAATCAAACATCACAAACTAATGGAGGTAGAGAGGGAGGAAAGTTCAGTGTTTTTGTCCCACTGAAGTTAAAAGACTTAAACATTACAGGGGGTTTTATAATCTGTTGCTACACACAAGCATTTTCAAAAAAGCTGATACACTAATCCGCCTGCCTGTTTCCTTCTGTGGCCACATTGGAACGACTTAGCAAATGTGAAAACTCATAACAGATGCTAATTCTTTATACACTTTGTTCATTACACTTTGCATTGTTAAAGGTGCACTGTGTAACTTTTCTGATGGAGAGTCTGAAACCATAAAGATGTATAAAGATATTGCTTTACCTAGAATTTTTCACAGAATGATATTAAAACTTTAATATTATTTCCCTGAAGACATGACAATTTAAAGGTCAGATTTGTGGAGAGGTATTGTTTTACTGTCTAAAAAAAAAGATATAAAAGCAAGTTTAATACCATTGAAGGAAAGCAATCTCCCTTGCATATGGACACAAGTAGGTGCTATACTTATAAGTAAATAAGTAAATAAACAAATAAACAAATAGTTCATTGGATTGTTTGGTGAGATACATACAAATGCGTAACACTTATTGCTCAACACTTATGTAAATATATGACAAATATGTAAAAATGCTGAGATGAGAACTTATAATACGCATTACACTGACCTGAAGGATGAAAAAAGGTGAAGGAATATATTATGAGTATAAGTAGTAGTAGTAGTAGAAGTAGTAGTAGTAGTAGTAGTAGTAGTAGTAGTAGTAGTAGTAGTAGTAGTAGTAGTAGCAGTAGCAGTAGCAGTAGCAGTAGCAGTAGCAGTAGCAGCAGCAGCAGCAGTAGCAGTAGCAGTAGCAGCAGTAGCAGTAGCAGTAGCAGTAGCAGTAGCAGTAGCAGTAGCAGTAGCAGCAGCAGCAGCAGCAGCAGCAGTAGCAGTAGCAGTAGCAGTAGCAGTAGCAGTAGTAGTAGCAGTAGCAGTAGCAGTAGTAGTAGTAGTAGTAGTAGAATTTCCAATTGATTTCTCTTACAAAACAGTATATTTTGTCTAAGTCTAAATTTCTGACTTTACAGACTAATGCTAATTAAACATTTCTTGTGTTGTATATGCTTGCAATATACAATCAATGAATCCTCCATGTTCCTCAAACACCAAAATAGATTTATGAATGAATAAAAAGAAAAAAATATGGTTTGGGATATTTTTGACCGAAATTGTACTCTCTATAAGAGTACAAATATAAAATAAAAAATCTACAAGACACGATCGAAGAGTAGGTTATATGCCACTCGCAAGTCACTGTGCTTTACATCAGTGCAGGGCCCTTTTGAATAAATTCACTCCAAAGGGTTATAGTATTGTTCTTCATATAGGCTAGCCTATTTATAACTTTTAGGCTACACATAAAACCATGCATGGACCAGGCCATAATCTAATGATTATCTCCTTAGAATTAATTGCACATTAGGCTACTGCAGTTGAATTATTACAGCTATTTATTTTTGTCCATCTGCTGCACCGTTCATAACCACAGTCAGAGCCACTTATTGTGCAGTTTTGTAGTTTACTCTACTGAGAGTGTTGTGTTAGTTTTTGTCTACTGAATATCTTTATGGTATTTCACACACAAGGCTGATCTGTCCTGAAGCTGTCTTCCAGTGCATGGATAATCAGCCAGGTCACCAGATTTAGCCCATGAGAACCAGAGCCAAGACAAGATTTTGATATGATTTTTTAATAAATAAACTTTGTCATTCATTTCACAATTTTGGCTCCACAATTTATGACAATTTATATTTATTCACAATTTATTTATTTTGTTTTCCTTCTGCTTTTGCTTCTCCAAAGGAGTTTTGTGAGATCTTGTGGCATGGTATTATTTATCATGATTTCAATCGCATGTTCCTATTTTTCTGCTGTTCTTGAACCATACGTTGCAACACTGTAATGACAATGTGCCTGACCACCCTGAAAGAATGTACAGAAATCAGTCAGTAAACAAAAGGTTGATTTGGAATTCGTATGTCATTAAAAAAAAGGTACATGTACATTTGTATATGTTTTATTACAATGTACTTAAAGGGGCGTTCTTGTAACCTGGTGGGAGTCTGCTGCCTGCTTGTCTCCATGGATCCATGGAGATGTTATTGCTTAAACTAAATTTATCTATGTCATATATTATAAGTTATGGCTGGTTTAAGTGTGTGTAAAACATTATTAATGTGAAAAGACTTGTCATTAACAGTTTGTCACTATAATATTGAGACTGCAATACTGCATGTCTCCATGGAGACAAATCTGTGGCTTACCCATCAAAAAGCATGGTTACATACGCCTAAAGCTGATTTTAAAATGCCTTTTATGAATGATGTAAATAATTGGAGACTGGTTTGAATGTTGTTCTTTTACTAGGGTCTTACGTTCACAGCCTCGGTCCCACAGAAGACAATATATTTAGATTTGTGAACAACACGACTAACCACAGCAGAAGTGGTTGCATTGCCAATGTCAGTGAATAAATGCATGATTATGCACGGCCTTCCTCTTAGCCATGAACCATGACCGTGCTGCTTCTAGTGCCTCTGATGTGAATGTGCCCAGAGGAGCAGTGCTGTGTGGAGGGGCCTGGACACACTGGACTCCCTGGTCTCTATGATGACTGTATGACAGCAGTGTAAGTAGCAGGGCATGGATGTGGTCTGCTCTAGAGATGCTCCAGATACACAGGTATGCTAGGTAGGATACTATACTATGTCCATGCCTAGTATACAGAACACTTATTCACTTATTTACACTTTTATGCACTCCATTAAATGTTAATATCCTTAATAAACCTCTTTAATGGGATCATGCTTATCTCATAAGTATGATGCCTTTATTTATGCAGCACTTTTCTAAGCATGATTACAAAGAGCTTCACACAGTCCCAGTTAATATACATATTCTTGTCAAATTAAAGGTGCACTATGTAACTTTTCTGGTGGAGGATCAGGGCCAGCTCCTTTGCTTAAAGGCAAATTAACGTTTTTTTACAATCTGAGCCTTCTTTCGGCAATAAAACAAGTAGTTTTACTCACCCATAGCATTTTTCTGTCAATTGGAGCAGTATCGCAGAACTTATGTTGAGCCGTTCTGTTCTAGTAATGATCCCGTATCTGTTAACATGGTGCTGTATCATTTGCTCGGGGCATTACTTTGCGGTGTCCAAATAACACAAACTTTAGCACTTTTCAAATCATAGAAGCCCGATGTCTTAATGTAAGATTTCGTTTGAAGCAAAAGTGGCCTGTAATCCGAGATTTAGCCATAGTTTCGAGTAGATGAGGACGCCAGTGCGCATGCGCGGACTGCTCCCGGGACCCAAACATGAAACGCAAAGCTGAAAACTATGGCTAAATCTCGGATTACAGGCCACTTTTGCTTCAAACGAAATCTTACATTAAGACATCGGGCTTCTATGATTTGAAAAGTGCTAAAGTTTGTGTTATTTGGACACCGCAAAGTAATGCCCCGAGCATATGATACAGCACCATGTTAACGGATACGGGATTATTAGTAGAACAGAACGGCTCAACATAAGTTCTGCGATACTGCTCCAATTGACAGAAAAATGCTATGGGTGAGTAAAACTACTTGTTTTATTGCCGAAAGAAGGCTCAGATTGTAAAAAAACGTTAATTTGCCTTTAAAACTTTCCACAGTATGGCAGTGAACTTATCTATCTCCAAGGAAACAAGCAGGTCAAGACCAAGTTACAGTTCTGATCTGCGGAGAGGTAAGCACACTCACAGTAAGAATGCGTGTTTTTAAAGTAGTTTGGAAATTCAAATGTGTGCAGAAGTAAGGATTGTAGAGGTGAGTTTATAAGCGCTAAACCAAAGTGGTCGGGATTCATCTGAGTATAAGGTCAGACCTTTGTTTGTCCCACTGTGAGGAGCCTCTGGTGCCATGTGAAACCAGCTTGCACATGCTAAAACCACATCTAAAGCTTCTCGTATCATGTCCTAATTTGGTTTGTGTGTATGGTACATTTGTGCACATATGTATAATAAATAAAGCAAATACTATTAGTTTTATAGAGCATTTTAGACATGTAGTCACAATATTTAGTTTGAAAGCTTCGTATGTTTGACACTTGGACTCCTAAAATGAATATAGGTCATTTTACAGCAGTTGGAGATCAACCCCCAGTTTCTGTTAAGTTCAGGGGCTTGTGAATATGTGAATATGTGAATGTTTAATAATCTAGTACAACATATTGTAATTCTTATTTTTAAATTGCTAATAAAGTAGCATTGCATCAGAAGTACTGCAGAATTTGCCATTGCAAATTGATTGATTTAACAAAGATACGAAATGGATTCCAGATGGATTATGTGTTCAGCTGCCTCACACCCCCTGGACTTTTCCCCAGTAGCTGTAGACTAAACACAGATGACATTATGATACAGACAAAACATACACGTGTGCTGGACTCTGGAGGAGGTCTTTTCCCTAAAATAAACACTCCAGCTGATCTGCCATCATGCCCTATGTATAGGCCTACTTACTTTTGTAACTTGGAACAAAACAAAGAAAGGAACAAAGGACATTGTCAGGATGTACTATTGATACTTTGCAGTAACATCACTCTGGGGGTGTTCCACTATGTGTATAGAGGAATGTTCAGCAGTTCTCATGCTGACACATTAGACACATTAGCAAACACTGGCATGATAGTCTTAAAATGAAACAGATTTAAATAACACATTTCCAGGAGCCTGTAATCAATATAAGCATTCATGGTCCTGTTTAGGTGTTTGATTTTCAACAGAAAAGTGAGACTAACGGAAAAACAGTTGGCTGATGTTAGCTTAAGGTAATTATTATCATAGAGAGAATAACAGTACAAATTAAGTCACTTGCTGTTGCTCCAAATAAATCTGTTCTTTCTGGTCAGATTGGCAAAATTCAGATTAAAGTCCAAGAAAGTCTCAGACAAAGCATGCCAACAGTATACAGTAGCATCACATTCCCAGGGAACATTGATGACATCAGATGCAAAGTATCAATAGGATAGGTTGCAAAGAGAGTAGAACAGACTTGAAAGTCTAGCTAAGACCAAATAAAGCCCTTATTTCATTTGCTAGTGTGGACAGATTTCTCATTTCATTATCAGACTCTCTGTCTTTATGGACACTCATGATGACACAGGTTCCTGATGACTCGGGCTAACTGCGTAGGCCTGTCTCAAAGGCGCTGCCAGCACACAGAATGGTAGGAGGGTGTGAGATGTCAGCTATAGCCATTGGAGCCACAAATTCATCGCATTTAGAAAAATCAAGGTTAATTTCAGTGACTTGTGAATAAGAGTTAAATTGTACAGTATTGGTGAGTGCTTGTAGCTGTGTGGAGGAAGCACTTTATTTTTGATTACAGCAGCCGCCTAGGAGCTCTGAATGCACACAGAAAGCCTTTTAGTTCTCACCTGTTAGAACTTTATTGGAAATGGATGATGACTCACTCAAGGTCTTGCTTTACATCGACATCATAAACCTGTGTAATCAAAGGAATGCTTCAGAAAAGGGTCTTAACTGTGCTAAAGGTGCAACTGGTGCCATGTCAGTGCGTCTAGTGTTCTCAGTTACTGTAATTTTCAGGCTGTTCAACTGGGTTGAACTATGTAACTTTTCTAGTCAAGGATCTGAAACATACTTGTCTCCATCAGGGTGTTATTGCTTTACCTGAAATGTTCCATTAAATGTTTCCATGTCTATTAAGTTGAGTTTTGAGCAATAAAACACCAATTATAATACATTCTACATTCAATGCCATACTGAGGGACATTCCATGCAAAGCTATAACATCTCCATAGAGATGAGCAGGAGGAACCGAAAAAATGAATAGTGCACTTTTACAGTAAGTTCTGGTTGTTTCAGCATAATTTTTGGGTTAGGTCATTCAAAAGACATCTTGCAGTGACATCACGTTGGGGGTGTTTTACATGCATATTGGAGGAATGTTCAGCAGTTACTATGGTGACACAACACTGACAGTTTTAAGATAAGTCTGAAAACTTCATGTTCATGGTCCTGTTCATGTTTAGGTGTTTGATTTTCAACACAAACCGTGAGTGTGACAAACTTTACGTGAGAGACTTGTTTAACAGCACAAACCATCTCACCTGTTGTAGTTCCAGCTAAATGAGTTATTTTTAACAGATTGTGTTAAAATAAAGCTTCTAATAAATGTGCTCTCAGCGCCACACTCCCAGCGAATGTTGAAGACATCAGCTGCAAATATCAGTATTGGTTTAATATAAATTTTGTGTATTGTTGCTGCATTTCTGGTTTTGTACTCATTTAAACACAGTCACACTTTAGCCAATTAAAAATAATGTTTCTGAGTGAGTGACTGCTGTACTCAAAGCAGCATTGCATTAAGAATCTCCAAAATTCTTTGAATAAAACACACACCATTTAATCAGTGTCTCTCTCTTTTATTTGCCATGCATAGTTTGGACAAGAGTGTAGTGAAACAGAACTGTTATTACAAAAGAATAAAACAAATTAAAGTTTTGACATTTGATTTCTTAGGTCAACAGGAATTATTAATAAAAACACTGAATTAGAAACCATTACACCAGGGTCAGAGCTGTTTAGAGAGTCCTTCAACATAAATCAATAGTGAGATTTGAATCAGGGGCAAAGTGCTGTAGAACATAAATATATAATAAAAACAATTTAACATAAGAGTGCAATTAAAAAAGTTTACAGCACAAGGTCCTTCGTTGTGTTGCTTATCCTCCATCAGTGTGAATAGCTTTGAACTTTTAATAAATTGTGTTTGCATTTTTCCCACTTGACCATTGACCTCCTCTCAAGAGAACTCCACTAAGATGACATCAGTATCCATATTTCAGCAACTTAAAATGCCATTCATTTGCAGTTCATGACCAGCTGAATCAACTTTATATATTTTTGATGCAATATGCACATTACGTTTTTTTAAAAATTGAATTAATTTGTGCCTCTTCATACTTCTGTTAAGAGGCTGAATTCTCGCCATAGTGACCGGAATATATAGAAGCTGCTAGAAGGTGCTTTTAAATCCAAAACTTTTGCAGCCAAATGAAGTTTAGGTGGTAAAAAGAAGATTGCTTGTGAAATCAATGAGCTGCAGTGTGCGCTGTAATCACCTTCTAAGAGTGTGTGTCTGCACAGAGCATTATTGTGCAGAGTGAAACAGGAAACTAGAAACTTGTGAAAAATACAATACAATTTCAAAGATTTGTCAAATAATTATGAGCAACAAAAATGTTTTCTTTGTGTGATAAAAGGTAGTGGGTATTGGAGGAGAGAAAGAACTCAGGTGCAAAGCTCATGGTGAAAGCTGATTATTATAAGGCTACACAGCTGGACAACCCTCTCTGAACAATCACTAAAAATGTATTTGTAAGTGCAAAATTTACAAGACTCTTGCGTGAGGATGAAAATATTTTGGTTACAGTGGACATGGTAAGACTCAACACGTCATTGTCGTGTATGTGTGCTACAGCTTCACCACTAAACCATCGGACAACAAAGGGCCAGATGACGTTTGTCCAGTGATACACAGCGTGACAAGAAATAAATAGACTTATGCAAATGCTTCATACTGTATAGAGAAGTGATCCCAATGCAGATAGTCAGACAGTCTACCTAGAGTTTTGTACATTCAAGACAAGTGACAGGAGCTCCCAGCTGATGCCCCGGTCCTCAATTTTGAATTGATCGGGGTGGGCCGGTCCAGAGGAAAAATGCCAGGGCTGAATTTTGTTCCCAGTCCGACCCTGCTAAAATGTGTGATATTTCAGTGGTGTAGCCCATTATCAAAATATATTACAACAAATCAATTTATAGGTTAAGTCACTAACAACAAGTTGACTGACCTGGTCCTAAGCTGAAGGTTGCATAAAGAAAGCCACCTGGTGTTAAAATCAATCCAAATGACTGTGATTTTCTGGACCACACAAGGAAAAAGTCAAAAGAAAGAATTGATTTGCTAATGGATAATAACTTCTGCAATATAATGGGCAAGTAAAATGTGTAATTTGTGGTTATGTAACAGACAATACTGTGCTTTTTGTTAAGTGTTGAATATGCTCTTAATTGTACCATCTTCTCAACCAATAAAATAAGTATGTTTTTAGTTTTGTGTTGTCTGTTTTTTCCTGGATTCTTGCAAATGCCACATTGGAAATGTTTGCAGCACACGGACATTATATGCTGATGTCAAAGCAACAAAATTGGAGGAGCTCAAGGTCCTCTGTGTGAGAGGTGTGGGAGGCTATAGATCAGATTTTTTTTTTTAAAAAAGGAAAAATGGACAAAATGTGCTCAAGTTCAGTGTGATCCCAGTGATTACCGTGAGAAGATATTACATATCTACACTTATAAAATACACTACAACAGTTCCTTCAACAGTATGAAAAATATACAAATCAAATACAAATACTCTTAGACACTTGGTAGGTAGTTTCTGTTGACATGAAATCAGTGAGGACTAGATAAATAGTTCACATTTTTCTCTCTAGTTTTGAAAGAGTATAAATGAACGAAAAGCATTATCCTTCAGTAATTGGTAACATTGTGATATTCACGGGTTGTTTTGAGCCAAAACACTTTTCTAGTTAGCAAAAAGAGCCAGTGTTGAAACCAAAAGCTTAATAGAATTCTTTTCTTGGACATGATACACTATGCACATATATTAAAATCATCAACAATAATCAAGTCTTATCCACGCAACAAAATGAGTGCTCCCTTCTGTCCTCGAATACAAAGAGCATCATTAGAACTTCTCTCAGTTAGAAATGCCATTTTCAGTCACAATCTAATCATTATCACAAATGTACCTGGCAAACAGCAGAAAGGGAAGTCAATCTTTTAACGTCCCATAATGCAACAGAATGTGAGGTCTACGAGAGGTCAATAAAGCCCAAGTTTTCACAAAGCGGTACACCAGCCAAGCGCATATGCAGAAAGCACGTTTCTTAAATTCACTTTTTCCTAAATATAGACATTCAGTGATTTAGGCTCTTTTGGACTGAATACTGCATAAGACTGGGCAGCACTGTAGCGCTTGGTGTAACTAAAGGATTTAGGAGACCAGAATAAAGACAGTAATCTAAGGGACGGAGCACAACTGTGTGCAGGTAGCATCAATCATCCCTTCGTTTACTACTAACTTTGACCCATAGGAGGCGCTGCAGCTGTTTCTGTTTAGAGTAACACCACCTGCTTGGCTGCGGTTGGACATTTGCCCCATCCAGGTGAGTAACAGTCAGTAAAGGTCACTCTTGACATGTCAGCCAAAATTCTTTAGACACTTTTGAGGGGCTGGCACTCTGCAGCTAAAACAAGAGCAGACTAGGGTTTGTACTGGAGAAGCTCAGAGCTCTACTCATTTGACATGTTCTGCACTGTGAGAGGAGCAGTAGTACTTCTTATGAGCTATAAAAGTGGACAGGCTGCTGAACTTGATGTTACACAAGCGACAAAAGCGCGTGTTTCCGTTCTGAAGTGGGGAGATCACCTGGTTTTTAGGAGCAGGCACAGGGGCGCAGGCTTCATCTGCTGTGTGGGACTCCCTCTTCACCTCTGGGAGCGGGGACACAGTCAGAGAAGAAGCTCTGGGAGGAGACAGAGGCTGAGGTGATCCAGGTGAGTGAGAGCCATCAGCAGAGGGTGCTCCATTTAATAGAGGGGACCCTGTCCCACCTGCTGCCTGTCCATTCACACTGTCTCTGTGCAGCCGTGAGAGCCTCGGCCCCCCTGAGGGCTCACAGGGGGAGGCACTAGCCTCGTCCATGGGACTGGTGCAGGGGCTCATGTCTCTGGGGGACTTGACTTTCACCACAAGTCCATGGACACTTCGAAAGTGCTCCATCAGATCTCCAGTGAGTGGCCTGTTGGGGCAGTATGGGCAGGTCACTGGGGAACAGGCCCCTGTCCCTTTGGGGGAGCTGTGAGAGGGGGCATCAGCAGGAGAGATGGCAGAGGGGTAAGCAACGGGTGATGTGACACAAGCCTGATTCAGTATTTCTGAGGGGGAAACCTTAGCCTCATCAGGGTGTAGGAGCTCTGACCGCTCCACAGACCTGCTCTTAGGAGACGTAGAGGCTGATCTTTTCAGCCGGTGGAGCTGCTCCAGTGTCTGGGCCTGCAGGGAGGTGGCCGGACAGTAGTAGGTCTTATGGGCCAAATAGTTCTCGATACTGTTGAAGCTGATGCTGCAGGCAGTGCACTTGTGATAGTCTGAGAGGGGCAGGGCAGGGAGAAGGCTGTTGCTGTGTCGGCTCACCTCTGTCCCTCGAGGTCTTTTGCTCAGGTCTATGGGGCCATCTCCCTCTGGACTGGATGCCTCTGTTCCGTTGGGAGAGCCCTCCGGCTGGAGGGGGAGTCCCAGCACTGAGGGTGAAGGGGCTGAGGCTGCAGCAGAGGAGGCAGCCGTGGCAGCAGCAGCAGCAGCAGCAGCGGCCAGGGCCTGGGTGCGGGCCATGTGGATCTCGTACATCTTCTTCCTCTTCCGAGTGCGGATGGGTTGAGGCATGAAAGCATTGACCTTGGCCATGTGCCCAGAGCGCTGGTTGGAGGGGTCATGGCGGGATGCACAGTAGAAGCGCTTGTGAACAGTGTAGTTCTCGTGGCGACTGAAGCGAATATTGCAGGCCACACAGAAGGTCCGGTTGGGATCATCCTCTGGGTCTTCTGCAGATCCACTGGCAGGACTCTGGCTGCCCTCACTGGCTCTGCCCCCTCCTGCGCCCCCACTGCCCCCCTCTGCATCGGGAGAGGAGGTTACACCATCCCTTCCCACTGGAATATCAGGCTTCACCTCCACTCTCTGTCTGCTCTCTGCTCCGCTCCCTGCAGTGGGGTCAGAGAGTGTAGGAGAGTTGGAGGCTTCTCTGCTTGTGGCGCCCCCTTGTGGAGAAGTAGACGCTCCTACAGAAGGCACACTAGTAGGAGCTGTGCTGGGCTCTGCTTGGTGCCGCCCAGAGCAGTATAGTCTCTTATGTGCATAGTAGTTATTGATGTTGTTAAAGGTTATGTCACACTCGAAGCAGGTAGCACCTTTGAGAGGGGGGGTTGCAGATGCTGTGGGGGCAGTAGGTCCAGTAGGGAAGAATGCAGTAGGACTGTTCGGAGGCAAAGCCTGGCCTTGTTTGATACGACTATGGACCATTTCTGACATCTTGGCCAGGATCTCTGAGGCCTGTGGTAAAATGGCTGCCTCTGGGTTGAACATGTACTGGGGCAGAAACAGGGTTCCTCCTGGAAGAACTGATGCAGCTCCTCCCACATGCGCAGGGCTTGAACCTGGAGTCGGGCTGGTCGGTTCTGCCTTCACGGTGGTGGTTGGACTTTTAGGAGAACTTGAGGAGTTTGATAACTCTGGTTGCTTTGTCTCTTGCCTGGATTCCTCCATCTGCTCTGCCCCTGACACCTCTCCATCTTCTCCCACCTCCATGTGCTGGTCCTCTGTGTCCGACTGGGGCTCCTCTTTGATTCGAAGGCTGGCGGCTGCTTCAGAAACTGGGGTTGTAGCAGCACTCCCATTTGCTCCAGGACTGGATGAGTCAGGCTTTGGGACACAAGCCAGGGGCTCTCTCTCTTTGGGAGACACATGAGGTTGTGCATGATCTGAAGATGGAGTGCCCTGGCGTGGCGTGGGGCTTCTCTCAGTAGGGACCCGCACTTCCAAATGGGTGCGGACATGCTGCTGGAGCTGGGAGGGGGAGTCGGAGTTATGTCCACACACCTGGCACTTCAACACCACCCCCGAATCTCCAGGACTTAGACCTAAAGGAAGAACAAGGCATTTTCTATGAGTGCCATGACAAAAAAAATATGTCTAATGAACACAGGTCATATTATTTACCAATGGATAAAGGTAACTTAGGCAGGCCTGGTCCTGGGGAGTAGACCTCACTGCGGGACCCTGGCTGGCACACCATGTGGCTGGTGACCAGGTGACTGTACAGGATGTCTCTGGTGGTGGAGACAAATCCACAGCCCAGACACACTCCATTCACAGTATCAGTATGGACCTTTAGGTGGCGCTCACAGTTTGCTTTTGTGGTAAAGGCCGATAGACAGATGAGACAGACAAAGGGACGTTCACCTGTAAAAACCACAGGAAAGGTTTTTAATACATACATATAACAATATATAACAAGTGACTATTGATATTGTTATTAGTGACACAAATGAATATTTTGCAATAAATATCAGCATCTCACAGCTGCATTGTATGACATTGGACTGACAAAGAAATGTATGTAATATAACTATGAGGCATATTATATTACCATGTGAGGCAAAACTAAATGAATCTACAAGACAATAAAACAGTATTAAGTATTTTAATAGAGTTCTCACCACTGTGTGTGCGCATATGGATTTCTAAAGAGCTAGCGCTAGGACAGCTCTTATTACACTGTGGGAAGGGGCAGATGCGTTCATTGGGGTAGGGCTCCTTTGGTTTTTCCTGTGGAGGAGACATGGCAGCAGCCGGCTGTTTCTGACGGCTGGCACAGTAGTACATGAGGTGTGCCTGGAGGTTCCTCTCACTGCGGTACCAGATCCCACAGTCTTTACAAGGAAAGATGTCCTCTGAGAGCACAACACCAGCATTAGAAACTGTGTAACAAAACATGCTTTCACAATTTCACAATGTTATTCTTTTTTTTAATTGAATTACTAAGTTAACACCATGTTGAGCACATTTTCCCATATCGTACAAGGGAACAGCTTTCTTAATGTATTCCAATGTGTTACAATGTATGGTTTCATTGAATTCAGTAATGAATAAACAGCAGACAAAATTGTAGCAACACAAAAAAGCCTGCAGATGTAATTTGAGGGTTGGTGGATTTGGAGCCCTGCAGTACCCTCATGTGGTCAGAAGGATTATTACAACACTTTTTGGTAGTTGCTTGACATTTTTCAGCGACAGAAAAAAATAAGTAATAAACTACAAACTCACTATTAACAACAGCGGTGGCTAAAATGGCTGCCATGCCGGCTTGCTGAGGGAGGAGCTGGATGTCCGAGTGAAGGGCAGCAGGGTAAACAGGCTCCTCCTTCACCACAGGCTGCTGCTTGTGAGTGACCAGGCTCAGGGGCGGAGACAGCGGCTCCTGGGGGTCTGAGGAAGAGGTGGGACGACCAGACAGTGATGCCACCAGACTCTGACCTGCCACCAGGTCCCTGGTCAACTTACAGAACAACTCTTTACCTGCACACAACAAATGAAGCCATAAAGTCAGATACACATTTTGAGTTCATGACAAACAAACTGTCTATTTTCCACACATTTCACAGCAAAATCTAGTTATTGAGTCTTACCTTGGCTGTAGACAGTGCAGTTGGCAGATGGGGCATCAGCAGTTAAAGGGAGTCTGGTGATCCAACAGTTAGAATCCTC
Organism: Paratrypauchen microcephalus; assembly: GCA_036785185.1. Lineage (NCBI taxonomy): Eukaryota > Metazoa > Chordata > Actinopteri > Gobiiformes > Gobiidae > Paratrypauchen > Paratrypauchen microcephalus. Next base: position 914,058 of record JAVJIX010000020.1, on the reverse strand, counting down.
ACACTCCATGGTCACTGTGGAGCCCTAGACACAAAAACACAAAAAAGTTGAGTGGGATGTAAATAGGAATTGAACGAGCACTGATTTTGATGACATACTTTCACAGACATAGTTTTAAGACAGCAGAGTTTTAAAATATAACAAATGCTTTCATCCCAAACTTGTGAATAGTCAGATTTTCACAGTTTTGTAGATATGGATAGTGTTCCTGATAAACAATGTTATTTTTAATGCATCATGCCAACACAATAAAAACAATTTCTCTACAAATACCTACCACCACATCATCAAACTTTAATGAAATCAAGACCATTGTCATATTGTCAGCTACATTGCTATGCTCGTGAACAAGGAGATAATCACAGAGAAGCATGTATTAATTGCTGTCAATTGGAAACACTGCTGGCCAGAATGTGTCCAGTGGTCAGTCCTTGTATAAAGAGACTGGCAAAGAGTGGAGTGTGATCAGAGCCCAGAGAGGAAATGAGAAAATGAGGGGAGCATGGGCCAAACAATGAAAGAGAAAAAAGCAGAAAGAAGGGATGAAAGCAGTCCATGAAGAGAGTGAAAGGGGAGATCTGATGAACGCCATTCACCCACGGCCATAATGAGATCCACTAGGATACAGCACAAAGCCCTGCCTCCATCTGTGAAGGTATGATACGCAGAGTTTAAAAGAGAATCGAGAAACACACACTGACCACTGGGATGAGATATGGCATATGATAATCAAATTTGATCATAGTTATGCTTGTGGATCTAACTATTTATATTTCAAGTATATTTCATGTATTTCAAGAACTATCTATTATTATTTATTTGAGTCAGACACTGTATAAAGCATAACTGTAGATATACATTTTGTTATTCTAACATTGGCATTCCAAAAGTAAGCTCTGAACAATTCTCAGTAAAGTAAACATTTTAGGTAAAATTTTATGAAAACTAAGATGTACTTTCATCATAATGAGCAAATAATTTACTAAGAATGATTGAGGGTCAGTAAGGAGGAATTTTGGTATTAATTAAGTAGTAACTAAGCTTGAATCATCCTTAATAAACTCTTTATTCATTGCAATGAATTGTATTAAGTGTTTTATTGCATGATAAAAGAAGAAATTAAATTTGTCAACTGGACAAAGTTTGTTTGGTCCAGTTGACAAATTGAATTTCTTCTTTTATCATGGATTCTACCTGGACGACTGAGGGACTCTTCACGTGTTTTATTGCATATCACATTATCACATTTTGTGAATCTCATTCAACAAACATTGCAGTTTGTTAGCTAATATCACACCAATGTACATGAAATATCCAATTAGGATACCAAATGAACTGAAAGTACTTGAAAATACTTTAATAAATTAATGGGGGGGTGTACTGTGAGGAGGTAGTTCTAAAAATGTCCACTAGGAGGAAGCATCTCCACAGTACATGACTTCAAACTTGACAGCTAGTGACTTATAGCCTTTACCTATGGAATCAACAAGACTAAAGTGCTTAACACCACCAATGTATTATCAATTCCTGCTCAAAATCTAAGATATTCACTGTCTGATCATGACAGCTCCACTTCAGATGGACACTGATTGAAGTGCGTGAACAATCGCTGAGTGAAAGATGTGAGCTGTCATTCATTTGCCTGATACAGACTTGAAACACATGCCAAGGATCCAGTGTGTTTGGCTTGAAGACGGTGAGAAGAGAGGACAGAGACAGTGCTGGTGCGGAGATTGAGGCAGACCGGATTGGATTTCATGGGGAACTTGCGTTGATGTTGAGATACCGCTGCTGCTTTTGTTTTAATTTGTAACTCGACGCTGGAGCCGTCTGAGCTGTAAGTACCGTTAATTTGTTTCAGACTAATTCATCAAGGCCGTAGCAGCTCTGGAATTCACCATGATAGGGCAATGGGAAAACTCTGCACAAGACAAGCACAAGAGGAAGGCACTATCAAAGGCTCTCACTGCACATCAAACTCAAGTCTATGGAAATGGAAGACTCTTTTAAACTACTTTGGTTGAAAAAAATATTTTATTATATAAAAGAGGTGTGGCTGCCGTGAGATTTGATACAGATGTTGATTCATTTAGTCCAAAATAAAGATGAGAAAATTAAAGGGGCATTGTGTAACTTTTCTGGTGGAGGGTCCGCCACTTGCTTTTCTCCCTGGAGATGTTTTTGCTTTGTCTGAATTGTTTACCACAGTATGGCATCATCATGGAGACCTAACCAGGCCAAGTTACGAGTCAGATCTGTGGAGAGGCACAGTCAGAATGTCTGTTTTTCTAGGCATTTTTGAGCAATAATTTTTAATTGAATAAATGCAAGTTAGATCAGTTTAATGTCATATTGTGGAACATTTAAAGCAGAGAAATTACGTATTCATAGAAAAACATGATGGGCCCCCCAACCGAAAAGTTATATAGTGCACCTTCAAACAATATTCCTGATATGTTGTTATTTGTTTAAATGTTTTTGTCCATTAAGTTGACTATATTTTTTTATTTTATAGGAAAAAAAAAAAAAAAAGGAAAAATTCAAGATACATTTGTCACACCGCCCAAGCCTAGGTCCAACCCCAAAATGATATACTAAACTGCACTTGTATATGCAGCATTTAACAGTGGTGGCTTCTCATACAAAATGTCTGTTTTGTAAGCAGATAGTGTGGTCCGGCTCTCACCTGTGACAGTGTGTAATTAAGCTGGCCAGAGGAGGATGCAGATGCCAGAGATGTGCTGTGCAGTTAAGGACCCCCACGAGGAAACCAAACGCTATCAAAACCCCTTTTCACTGCTGCCCTTGGTCCACTGCCAATCTCATCCACTCCAACCGGCCAGCAACAGTCAGGCCAGGACGTGCCCAGACACACAACCAGAGGAGCACGGCCACTGCACTATGTGGACCACAATGAAGGCATTTCAGAAGATGATCTGCTCTCGGCTAGACCTCCCTCTCCCTGGTAGGCCTGATAGCCATTGCACAAGATGGCTTTGTTTAGTTGGGCTTGGATAGAGCTGCACAATTAACTGCACTCAAATGTTTTAATACAGCAATTATTAAATCACAAATTCTACAACTATTTAGGTAACACAGTGTCCTCTGCAATAATGTAATTTATGGTAGAATCTTGCAATCCTTGTAGTTTTGACCTCTACAGTTTTTTTCTTAAATGCATAAAATTCTATTCGTTTAAGTAAATATTTTGATTATCTTTCAAATGTTAATAGTCCTAGATGTGTTCAAACTTTCAAACTGTGCACAAACCTATCTCAGTTCAGGCATATTCAGCGTTGGCTAACTAAATACATGCAATGAATATATACATATCAAGGATACTATAATGATGGTATCAAACACTGCACTGTATTACTGAAAAAATAAAAATAAATAAATGCACTAAAAATGTTGCAAGAAACAAAGTTTTAACTCATATGTTGCATTTTACACTATATTATAATGTAAATAGGCCTGTCAGGATAATATTTTTTAAACGATAAATGATAATATTGAAATTCATTTATGCCACTGATGCAATAACCATATAGTAGAATTTCTCCAAAAAAGAAAACTATTCTAAATGTATAATATAATAAAAATAAATAAATAAATGTAATAAATAGACCGCAGAATGAAACACTTTAGTAGTAATTTTGTATCTATAATGAGTCATACGTTATTTATTCAGCCCTCTACAGCTCAAATCTAATAGTAGTATAGAAAAATAACAATAGTAAAATACACAATAAATACTGACCCCAAATCGTATTGTTCCAATGATATATGGTAGTACTGTATTTATCATGACAAGCCTAAATGTAAGACAATGTGAAGTATTCTAAGTATATTCAGAATACAGTACTCTGATTGGACCATGCAAAAAAATTAAGTTGCAAATATATTTTAATGCAGGTATTCAATATTCACTAGACAATAGACATAACAAGGTAATAATAATATAATATGAGATGTAAAGTGCACTATGAATATCAAACATCTAAATTCCTTTACATTAGTCCATAGTACATGTTTAGGTAAGATTTTATAACATGTGCACTTATGTCTATCCTCTCTGTCATTCCTCTGTCTGGCCTGAGAGCTGCTTTAATCTCCATAAACGTGAGGAGAGAGTGAGGCAGTCTAAGCCCTGGTCCGGACCTCATGAATATTAAGCAGTCCGTTTTTAATCTGCCTGATCCCACACTGCTGCCGCTCACGATAGCGCATCTAATTATTTGGACTGATATTAGCCCCCCTCTCCCTTCTCCTCTCTCCTCTCCCTCACTCTGAATGGCCACCCCCCAGACTGGACGCTCCACATAGACCTGCTTTATAACATATATTTGAGAAGCAATTTTAAACCAGTCTTTATTGATTCTAAACACCATGTCTTGCCTCAATCTGTGTTATAAATACAGATTATTATCCCTGGTTGCGCTAACCAATGGAAAAATACAAGTGGACTCAAACATATTAATTTCACATTTAGGTTTTGGATTTTTTTTAAAGATACCATTGCATTTCTAAAATGTTTCACAGTATGGCATTAAACCTTTAACTAGCATTTATTTAATTTAGATTTTATGGCTCAAAAATAACTCGATCCCTTAAAAAAATGCATTATTACTGTTAATGGGATTGTAACATTATTATTATTATTATTATTATTATTATTATTATTATTATTATTATTATTATTATTATTATTATTATTATTATTATTATTATTATTATTATTATTATTATTATTATTATTATTATTATTATACCTTCCATTTATATAGCACTTTTCAAGAAACCCAAAGTGAGGTTAGGTGGGGTTAAAAGACACATTAAACAGAAATGTTTTGAGTGACTGAAATTGATACTTGACCTGGTTGTGCCACCTGTTGTGCCACCTGCTTGTCTCCATGGGAATAGATAAGATTAATGCCACACTGTGGAATATTATAGGTAAAGCAAACATATGGAGACAACGAGGTGGTGGAAAAGTTACATAGTGTTGCTTTACCACACCACAAGACCCTCGGAGAAGAGCAGAACCAAGCCAAGAAACTGTTTAAATCAGCAGTCTCCACCACAATAAAAAAAATACAGATAAACAAAACACTCTTAAGTATAATATTAGAATTGTATATTAGCTAAATTAGATACGAGTGTACAGTAACGTATTCCTTTTACTTTGGTTCTTTGTGTTCGAGAAGAGTGTATTTTTACTGTAATAAGAATACACTTCCTATGATGTGTTCTGGCTGCACCCCCACCTCTACCTACAGCTCAGCCCGTGACACCCGCTCCTTATCAGGCCTGAAAACACCCTCCTTCTCTACTGATAAAACTTAATGCAAATGATGCTGATTTCATTTCTTCATTTTCTTGCAGATCAGTATTAGCTCCTCTCTCTATCTACCTCACGTAAAAACGCAGTGATGAAGAGCGGGAGAGGGTAAAAGGGAACATTTTACCTGGAATGACCTTGTTCTAACCCCAGTGTGGGTCCTTTTAACCATTAAGCATATAAAACGTATTGCTTCTCTTCACCACCACACCCCAGTATCAGATGGAAGATTAACAGTTGCCCACAGCTGTTAACGGACTATGGTCACTAGAAAATAACCGAACATGCAAATTATTACAGATACATCAACAGGGGGCAAAGATCATCACCTATACAACCATGACACTCACATGCTTTATTTCAGTTTGATTTAACCAGGAAGGACCAACTAAGATGAAGAATCTCTTTTACCCAAGAGTCCAGGCCCCACAGTACATGTTTTACTCAGAGGCACTGGTAGAGGATGCAAACTCAAACAGCAAGGCTTGAACCCATGACCTTTTCACTGTGAGGCAATAGTTCACCACTGTGCCACCAAGCTGTGTACTTCAGTTTTACTGATGAATGGGTCATGATGTAATTTTAAATGACATTCTATATTAAGCTATATTCTGACTTCTGTTATAATGCTGTTTCCTACTCTATACACCTTACTAAAATTTGGATGACTTCAGCCCTGGAATTGCTGTTAATGAGAAAACGTCACTACTTCATGACATCACAAGAACATTCTGAGCTTTAGAGATGTAGACAGACTAATAATAAAACAAGTGTGACTGAAACAAAACACAAACTGAAACAAACACAACTCCAGGTATTCTTTCGATAAGTCACATTATAACATGACTTAAAACTCACAAGAATCAATTTTGTATAATACAAGACATTTAATGCTGGAAATAAGACTTGTCCGGAGTTGTCTTGGTTCAGGGAGGGAATCTGATATAAGTCAGTAACATAAGAAAGAAGAAAGAAAGCTATGCCTTTATTAGTCCCACAGTGGGGAAATTCCAGTTCTGCATTTAACCCATCCTGTTATCAGGAGCAGTGGGCAGCACATTACTGCGCCCGGGGACCATCTCCATGATCTTCTTGCTTCGGCTTGGTCAGGACCAAAGCTGGAGGTACCTATGGTGCATGTTTTGGGTTGGTGGGGGAAACCGGAGTGCCCGGAGGAAACCCACCCAGACACGGGGAGAACATGCAAACTGTATAAATGAAAACAAGTAGAGAAAAAAGCTGGCAGGAAAATACGATTTTATCAATACTAGTTAATAACATATAGTCACTGTTTTTGATGCCCAAGCCAGTGTCCCATTGATGACCTTTACAACTACCTCTGTGCTCTCGTGCAATCACTCACCCCATCCACTCAGTCTCCACCTCTTCTCTTTCAGTCTGCCAGAAAATACGTCCTTTCTATAGCTCAAATTCCAATAATGTTTTGTTTTTGTTTTTTTTTACATTTGTTTATTTCTTATACAGGGCAATGATTAGTTGATGGTATACCACACTGATGTCATAATATATTTTGTAAAGTCTTTAGTTTTCCAGTGCCCACCATCTCCCCTCCTCTTTCGGCCTTTCAAATGTCTTTCTCTGTCTGCCACTCCGTCTCTGGCTACAGGAAATGGGTTCTTTCCCGACGCAGGGGTTGCACTGTCCCAAACAAAGAGGTCACTGTGCGAATCCTCCAAAAATACAAAGAAGAAAAGGAAGGAAGATAAGATCAGAGCCTGTTCTCATCCGCTGGACTCATGCTGCACACACATCTCCCACAGAGGCACGCAGCAGGCTACTACCGAGGGCACCAGGCTCACGAGGTACAGCTATCATCAGCACTATCATCCGCACAACCAGGGGAAGACCCAGGCCGCACCCACACCTCAGCACCTACACCCCTGCCCCCACACCTGACCGGATGGGGAGGGCAGGGGGGACAGGGGCCGGAAGACTTGAATCACCACAGGTGTGTATGCAAGGAATATTTCAGTCAACACATGAATTAAAGTTAGAGAACAGGACAACATCACCTTTTACTTTTGGCGGTTCACTCTGAGAAAACAGTTTCACTCTTAATGTGATCATATACAATTAGCATAGGGCCTGATGTCACGCTGTTGACAATATGAAGTGTTGTCAATTAAATCTTGCACTTTAATGTCAATAAAAATACAACTGAAATTCAGTCAGAATATAATTGTAAAAAAGACAAACATGTTTCAACTGAACGATTAGAGACAAATAAAAGACCAATATATCCATGTCCCCTCATCAGCCTGTGTCCCTTAATCCACAGAGGCAGGTGGATGCTCTGCATGCAAATCTCATGTAAAAGTATTAAGTGGGGTGATACTTAAACCGGGGCTGTGATAAGACATGTGAATATGAGGCACTCTTGGAAAGCGCCTCCTGAACTGCTGCCGATCAGAGTCTGAGATAGGGCTGTACTCTCCATAGCTCCTGCCTGCATACTGCTGAAGCCTCACTGACGACACTGAAACGGAGATACCAGACTGATCAACACCCCCGACTTCCCTCTCCCCCACCACTTCCATTGTTCCTCGTCTCTCTCAGATGGATTTCTGTCTATCAGTATTAATCTATGGCGGCTGGTTCCCTTCCCTTTCTCTCTCTAGGCTGGACAGAACTGACAGCTGACAGACGCACTGCGCTTGTCATAATCTGGACAAGTTTAGATACAGGTGGTGTTAGAGTGTTGGCCTCTGTTGAGGTGTAGATTGGATCAGCTTTAGACCATCCTGAGTTTCAAGAGATCAAGAGAGTTATGGTTGAGAGAACTTGCCCATCAAGGAAGCCTCGGTGACCAAAGTAAAGCTGAGCTACAAAACCATAAATAATACACAAATGTATAAATGCACAGAATAGCAGTTCCCCTGAACACCATTATGTTTTATGAACCCTTTTTTCAGTGGCGAGTTGAAGCAAAGGAATATTTTACAGCAGCATAGGTAAAAGATCCCAAATGTTCAGGTACGTCGTATGTGTGTGTTTGTGTCTTGTTTGTTCCTCTTCTCGGGGGCATCACTGAAGGTGTCACCACTCTCAGTATAATCATCAATTTGTCATCTTCTGAAGGAGCAGCGTTTTAATTAACATTCTAATTTGATGGGCGGAGGAGACAGAAAAACACAGTTGATGAGGCCAGATAACATTTGGAGATGATTATCAGGATGTAAACAAACAGCTGATGAGCCAGAGCCAGTGATCACCTTGAGTCGTCCTTCCAGGAGACTGGAGTGAGTGAGGAGGTAGAGGGAAGATAGAGAGAAGAGACACTACCCAAAAAGTGTTTGAAAAGCCGTGGGTGGCGCGCCTTATCGGCCCAGTTCTCCTGGAGAGATTATTGGGGGATTAGTGCGAACGCTTGTTTCTAAAACATGATGAAAAGACGTTCAGTGCGTGATAACGCTTTGAACTCCCCTACTCGGCTCCTTCTAGGATCGTGCCTCCAGGCGACTGTTCTACGAAACAGTGCGGAGTGCTGAGATGCTGCTGCAGAGGGGGGACCAATACGGTCCCATGTGGACAATCAACAGGCTGAACATCTCACATGCTTTTCAAAGATCTGACACTAGTCCTACAGTTTTGTCCAATCACATGGCCTTTGACTATCAGTTAATTAAGAGGATCCTATCAGAGCACAGCCGATACAATATCTGATGTATTCTGTATGATCCAATCACAAGACAGCGCCACCATCTCAACACACCATCCCAGTTTCTGAGATACACTTCACTATTTTACAGCTTTTCATGAATATATAAAGAATAGGGTTTGATGTTCTTAATCCTGTGTACCCCTAATTTAACCCAAGTCTTTTTGGTCTTTTATCATCATTTAAGATTTGAAGAGAAAGTGCTCACATTTTGACCGTTGAATTGCATTGTTTGTACTGACCTGTGTACAAGTACACCACTGAAACAAGACTCAAGAGTTTATAATTAACTGTAGGATTAAACTTCAAAATAGTAATTAGAGCTGTGAATATTTTGTTTATAGAAATATGTGATGGTTGAGGAAAGGTTATCAGTTTATTGCATTTTTATTTATCAAAGCTAAAATTTGACAGCCCCTCTGTAAACTTTGGCCCCATCACATGCCCTTTAACTATCAGTTAATTAAAGTTGTACCAATCAGACACAGGCAGATATAATATCAGATGTGTTGAGTGTGATCCAATCAGACTGAGGCTGACGTTGCCATGGGAGGTAAGCAGAGGTAGACCTGCTGCTCACTCAAGCACAAAGCCTGAGGAATCCAGCACTGCTCATCGGCGCATCAGTAAACATGATTATAGCCTGTTGTAAAGTCCAACATCCATATCACACAGAATATATTTAAATAGATAAATGCTTTGGAGCTGCTTTCTCAACAGATGCAAATGGGAGGATTTCCATATGACACAGGCTGGTTAGCACGGGTCTAATCACACCAAGGGGAACTCAGTGGGAGAGCAAGTTGGAGCTCATCTGCTTCTGACACCCCAATTTCAAAGGACTGTCCATAAAGGCACATGGTTATACTTTAAGCAGTATCCTATATGGAGCAATGTCCCAATCATCTTAAAATGTTTTTAAAACTTAAATCTACACTTAACCATTTAATGTTTGAGTCATATATTGTAAAAACACCCTTCCATGAACTTTTGTTTTCCTACATAATCCGTGTCTAGGCCTCTCTGATCTGCTCCACGATGTGAAGGTTTCCATGTTTTGTGTTGTAAATTAGATCTAATAGAAACATGAAAAAAACATTCCCTTATGATGGAAAATGCCAAAACCACCCAATCCCTGTAAACACATTAACTTTTCTCTTTATACCATAAACCCACTGCGCCGTTCTCCAGTCTGTAGCATTAGCACAAGCATGTGAGCCTATGCATATGCAGACTCCATTTCCACCTGCCCTGTTGCTGGGTAGGCCTCGAATTTAACTGATAGCTTATCTGGGCATGCCAAATAAGAAGTAAATTTGCAGAGAGAGAGAAGTTGAGAGAGGCTGGGCGATGCTAGAGGGGGCAGAGTATTGAGAGGGCCATGCCAATCTCACCCACAGAGGCAGGGGCATCGCCTCAGGCTAGCATAGCCCAGCATGGATCACCACTGACAGAGAGGCAGATAGAAGAGCAGGCACAAACTGGATTTAAAATGGAAAAGGGAAAAGTAGGTGGAAATAAAATAGGAGAACGAACTGTGGGAAAACTAATGTCTGGTCTAACTAAGTAGTTTACACAAAGGCAACAGTGTATGCAAAAACTGTTATGTGTCCTCATCACAAACGTACCTGGAGTTGTGTTTTGTTTAAATCCCACATATTTAACACGCAGAAACATATTTAGGCTGAGTTAATCTCTCAAACAGAAAACGCTCTGTTCCACCTTGTGATGTCATGCGGTAATACAAGAAGTGCTCCACTGTGTTTTTAAACTCCATACACCTTCACTAGAATCACTGGGATAATTTTGCCCCTGGAATTGCTAATCTCTACCAAACAAAATGGAATGAGCATTTTGGGGTTTGGAGATGCAGACAGACTAATAACACTGGTCTACAAATTTTTAGACTCGATCTGCTTCAGAGATAAAAGTGGCTAAATCTCATTTATATTGATAAGATGAACTGAAAATCAATTGATAACTGTGCTGGTTAGCTATTGTGTTCAAGATATTTAATTATATAATATATATATATATTATATATATATTGATATACAGTGGTCCCTCGTTTATCGTGGGGGTTAGGTTCCAGAAATAACCCGTAATGAGTGAAATCCGCGAAGTAGGGTTCAGCTTTATATTTTACAATTATTATACATGTTTTAAGGCTATAAACGCCTTAAAACACTGGAATTAACGTTTCGTCACATTTCTCTCTCGTTTAAACACTCAAACTTTCGTAGATTTTCAACAAAATGCATTAATAGTGAAGCGTGGGGGCTCCGCCGGGAGCCCCGCCGGGAGCCCCGCCGGGAGCCCCGCCGGGAGCCCCGCCGGACACACGAGGGGAGTGGAGACATGAGTCACTGGATCTACAGGAAGCACTGCATTCATACAATGGCACTGCCACATCCCAGGACGCGACGCGCACCAACCACTTGGAGAAGTGCGCGACACGTGCACCCGCTCATCGTGGACAAATCCGTGACAGAGCAGCAGGACCGGCGCGAGGCCGGGTCTGCGAGCACGAGCTCGAACCGCAGAACCCGGACCATGCCTCCCCCTCAGGACCGCATCCTCGCAGCCCGAGCAACAAACTGAACACGCACAAATGAACGCAAGAGCCGCACGAAACCAGCAAAGAGCCGCACGGGTTGATTTAATTCTGGTTTAGACCTGGTCTAGTCCTGGTTTAGTCCAGGACCAGTCCAGGTTTAGACCTGGTTTAGACCTGGTTTAGACCTGGTCTAGACCTGGTCTAGACCTGGTTTAGTTCTGGTCTAGACCTGGTTTAGTCCACATTTAGTCCTGGTCTAGTCCTGGTCTAGTCCCCCCTGCATCCCCCATCAATCGGCAAAGGTCTACAGTCTCTTAGCCAATCAGGACGCAGAACACAATGTTACACTATAAAAATTTTTTTTAAATCCAAACAGTGAACCGCTAGGATAGAGCGAGGGACCACTGTATGTTAAAACTCTAGACATATTAAAATGAATGTATTGGAATGTGCAGACAGGCTTTCAGATAGAACTGGTTGTAGACACGCTGTACCTTCTGATAAACTACCGTTTTCACCTTATTTTTGCATAAATTTCCAATTTTTTTTTCCTATAGGACCTCTAATGATAAGTAAAAAGACCAAAACACTTCCATATAGCAAACAATTATATGAGAACACACATATACTCAAACTATTGGGCTGTAAAGTATAATGCTTCCAAAAACAAACATTTATAATTGTAAATATGTTGAATTGTAGCCCTTAGTTGCCTCTGAAAACTCCTTTGAAACATACAAGGACAGAACGCAGCGGACAACCCTGACCCGTGGTGACCGGAGTGAGGGAGGGTCCAGTAGACAGAGGGGTGTGATGGTGAGGGAGGGAGGGGGTCTTTCGTAGTGACAGGGAGAGAAACACAGGAGGAATGTGATTAGGCTCTATCAGTCCCAGATAGTGAAGGTCCGTCTCCACACTCCCCATCAACCGATAGCACAGAGCAGGGAGGGTCCAGGATGAAGGAAGAAGAAATAGGTTTTATATGGGTCATGATGAGATGCTTTCCATAAGGATATAAGGAGAGAGGAAATAGCGGGACAAAAAGGGCAGCTAAAAGGGACAAAAGGTGATCGTAGACACCGCACACACACATCTACCCAGTCCACCCCAACCTGACTGATAATAAAGCGAATCTTCGAAATGAGAGCCTATCAAGCAGGAATCAATCACTGGGGTTTGCTGTGCTGGAGGATGGCGCCATGTGGAGATAAAAGACAGGCGGACGTCTGGGGAGGGCCAGGGGAGAGGAGAGAGAGAGGGGAGAGTGGGAGAAGAGAAAGGGGGAAAGGAGAGAGAGAGAGAGCGAGAGGGGGGAGAGGAGGGGAGACGGAGAAACTGGATACACAAGGTTCAGATGTGGACCAGGTCAACAGGGCTGGCTCAGCAAAGCTACATACCAATTATGACTTATTGTGTACCGAGGGTATGGGAGAACAAAAACAAAAGATAATATAATATTAAAGGTCCTATATTACACTAAATGGATACTTGTGAGCTTTTAGCCATGTTATAATGTTCTTTCCTCATCAAAAACATACCTGGAGTTGTCTTTGTTTCAAATAGTGAAATATGGGCCCTTTAAGAATTAAGAATAAATAAAACTAAAATGAAAAAGTCTTCACCCATAGTATGCTGGTTTGTGACTTTCGGTGGTTAAAGAAGGGGTATTTTACTTCTATGGGGTATTAACAGCTGATACATATTTAGATCACCATGTTACCTTTTATTGTTTGTTGATGCTATCTTTGTCAAAAACATCATGTAAGCATTTTTATCAGTTTCACTTGAGTCTCTCCTCCCTTTGCTCCACATGTTAAGTCACTCCCCCTTCAGAGCACTGTCACAACAAAATCAGCATGCATTCCACTAATGAAACAACTGCAAATCGCATCTGATTTGTTGCTGTGTACAGTTTTTAATCATGTTTTTGTATATTTATGGAGGATTGTCGTGTAGGAGTATGGGTGATGTAGACTTGTGGGCTGAGCATTGCAATCTTACAGCTAACCACAAGGAGGGGTTTGAATAGGGCCCGAGAGAGAACCCTAAAATATTCAAACATGCATGGATGACATCTTTTCAGTCATGTTTTTGGTGAGGGAATAATGTTACAACATGGTAGAAAAATCTATTTTGCATAATACTGCCTCTTAAAAAAAAAAAAAAAAATTATTATTATTAAATTATTTCTCTGGATGATGGTAGAGCTTGGTGAAATGGCGACAGAAATTGCATTGTGACCCCCTTTCAACAATGTTATTTTGACCATCATCATTGTAATCTTTTAGTCATTTAGTAATTTCTAGCTCTAAGCTCTTTTTCCCTCCCTTATCTCCTATTGGTCAGCCTCTGTCATGCTCTGAGTGAATGACAGGTGGGTTTAACCAGCCATGGTAAAAAAAAAAAAAAAAAAGAACACTAAAGAGCAGCTTGATTTTTACCTGGCCAGCCAAATGATATCTCTCTGTATTTCCTATACACCGCGATACCATTTGGACACTCTCCATCCACTCTCGCTCCTCCGGTTCCAAACCGACTCCGCGATTCTGATTCGTTCAAAGATGGTGACGTCAGTGCACCCGCCTTTGCCCGCAAAGTCACTCTTAGGCAGCGGAAGTTCCGCCTCAGTTTTGAATCAAGATGGCGCAATCTCTGATTGGTTCACTTAGCTGTCTGTCTACGCGCAACCGCAGCGTATTCTGTGGATCAAACGTTACCAGACTCACTCGCTGGTACAGCGATGAGTCATGGATTCTTCCAGGCAAGCTTGATTTAGCTCTTACAGGCACTATATGCACTTATATATACACAGAGTCTGCATGAATTTTGACAAAAAATCAAATCATGATGTGACTAAGAAAATAGTACTATAATTCAAAAGACATTATTTCCCAAAGCGGACAGACTGTAAGAGATAATAAAATATTGGTTACCAAACAGCTCCTCTGATGGTGCTCTCTCAACTGGTTCGCCTGTATTCAGTCTCACTTTTTACTATGTGTAGCTTTATGCATTTTAGCATTTTAGCATGTTAGTGTGTGTGTGTGCGTGTGCATGTGTGCGTGAGTGTGTATGTGTGTGTGTGTGTTGTGTGGTGTCGGGCAGCTGTGGGGGCTGGTTGGGTGGGTCGAAGGAAATGTGGGTTGTTTTTTAATCACTGTAAAGCACTTTGTGTTACATTTTTTTGTATGAAAAGCACTTTATAAATAAAGTTTAATTGATTGATTGAAACAATTACATAGGCTTGTGCCAGGAAGCCTCTCCCAGCCTCACTATCATATGATTAGATTGGCGCACACATGACAGTGCACTATCCGCTTCCACACACTGTTCTCAAGGAGCACTCCCATCCACACACCATTATATGAGCAGTTATTTCAACTACTAACAATTACAATTCCACAAAAATATGCAGAGTAAAAAGTAGTAAAAGTAGGTCTATGATGGCTGGCTATAGAGGAAATAAGAAACACACCAGTCTGTGACTAAAAGCAGTAAGCACTAAACCAGTATTGCAATAACAGCATATTAACATACACGTGCAGAATACACAGAGGGGTAGAAGAGAGTACTAGTGTCTTTCTTACCTTTGCTTCCTGGTTCTCGGTGCTGCTCTCTGATAGGACTGTTCCAGGATAGGGCCCCCACACTGTGTCCTGATGGAGGTCAGTGCGAGCCAGAATGGTACAAACCCCGCCTTCTTCAGTCATCTGCAGCTCATCTATGGGACAAGATACATAAGCATGTCAAAAAAGTCTACTGTATGTACTGTTTCAGTGTTAATGCAATACTGTAGAAATTCAGACATTACATTTTTTAAAACTACAGGCCTACATGAAAGCCTTCATCTTTATTTTGCGCTCACCAAATGATAAATAATACTGATTTTGGTTTTCTTTATGACCTGAATTTGACCTGGCCCCCCAGAACCACCAGCAGGGGGCGCACAACACACAGAACTCTCCCATTCTGCCTTTAGTTTTACCCAGGAAAGTTGTGCTTGTGTACTTTCCCACTTCCTGTCATTGATAAGTGCAGACGGATAGCAGTGACGGCTGTGGTGTGACTCTGTGGCAGGACAGATAGAGCTGGGACCATCTATACAAAACTACACAAGTCCAAACACGTCTGACCAGAAGGAACCAAAGAGACACCCCTTTAGTGGACTGCTTCAAACTAGGGCGCATTGTAACATACTGTAGAAGTTCCAATGCTGTGGATAGATTTGTTTGAACAGAGACCATGAATAGGATTGTAAATCAAATGACTCAGCCCCAGAGCGTCTCACATTATTAAAGGTGTATTTCACTTAACATAACATAATCTATTTGGAATTTATTCTTTGATTTCATGTATTGATTTCCAGATATTAATCAATTCAAAAGATAATATTACAAATTAAAGTCAGTATTGATACTGAAAAATCACAGACACAACAAAATTTGATCTTTTCTGAATAGTTTGCGGACTGTAGTGATCTTTATGAGTACGAGTATGCAACCACATGGCAATATTAAAGAAACATTCTATTGTGTTGTATCACTGTGGCATTGAAATTGACAATCAGTAACCAAAATTCAATCTGAAGTTTGACCTTTTGGACCAAAATATGAAAACTGTAAATGTACTTTATAAACAGAAACACATAACTGCCCAAAATCAAAACCTGAATCAAGTTCAGTTCCACAACCTACTGTATACGTTGCTTTCTCAGATTGTCCTGGTTCTCCTTGATGCCTCCATATGACAGGTCTGATCAAACCAGGGCACAGACCCCAGCTCCTCCCTCCCCTCCGTCCTCTCCCTCCTCTCGCTCCCCTGCTGTCCGTGGCTGAGGCGGCTGTTCCAGGGGGTCGGTCTAAAGTGGCGGGCCTGATAAGAGTGTTTGTCTAACACTCTCCATGTCAAAACACTCATCTATCTTCTCTGTATCTATCCCCACCAGAGAACAACGGACAGACGCTGATAAAATGGCTTTCCCACAACCGCTGCTGCGGCTGGGGTTATGAACGGGATGGGGTGGGGGGCAGTTTGAAAAGGACGCGCACCGCAGACAAGTCCACGATGATTTATAAAACGTAGCTTTGATAGTAAGGCTAGAAAGTTTCTTTGCTGTTTGCTGTGAGAAGTCTTTGTGGTTTAGTCACCTTAGCTAACAAGATTTTCTCTCAGTGACAAGAGCGAAATGTCACCGAATACTGAAAAAGCACTATGGATCCAAAGCTGACTTCTCTTAAAGCTTCAATTTTCTAGAAGTGAAATAATTTAAAAGTTAAAAAAAAAACAAACAAAAAAAACACAGACTTCAGTAAGCTTTTGACTTCTTTTCTGTCCAGGGAATGGTGTAGATTTTATGCCAGATGCCCTAACATCCATGTGACCTGCTTGTCAATGCCCAATCTCATCTGATCTCAGAAGCTAAACAAGGCCGGGCCTGGTTAGTACTTGGATGGGGGACTACCAGATGCCACAATGGGGCCGCAGTGGCTCTAGTGGAAACTGCTGTTGTGTCTTTAGGCAAGATACTTCAACCATCTTGGCTAGTATGAATGTGGTGTGTCTGTGTGTTTGAGGTAAGATTCAGTCTACCCCTGGGATCTCTGACTACATTACTATCTTACCACTGAGTATGGAGTGACTGAAATATACAATGTAAAAGGCGCTGTCCAATCTATATCTATATCTATATCTATATCTATATATATATACTGTATATATAATTAAATAATTATATATAAATAATTATCCCCTTAAAAATGTTTTAAATGTACAATATTATATATTAAAAAAAGCACAAACTGCAAATAACACATACATAGTTTGTATCTATAATGAGTCATAGAAGGTCATAATTCAGCACTCTACAGCTCAAATCTCATTGTAGTACAGAAAGTAACCAACCTTGCACTATTTTCCCAATAGTGCAAGGAAAAAGTACCTATGATTTAAAAAAAAAAAAAAATTGTCTCCAGTATAAGTATTGTTCCATCTGTCATGTATTGAGCAATAAGTTGATATAGTAATTATCATGACAGGCCTAACCAAAACATTTTTCAAGGTTGTTCAATGTTGTGCTAGAGGAATGAGAAACATGTCCAGATGATGGCACTGTGAGTAGTGTAAAATGGCAGGTATCACTGGACACTGGAGTCGTGGGTCTCAGGTCAGCTCCGGTTTGAGTTACTGTAAAAGTCTCCGTCCTCGGTCCACAGAGATCATGACACTGCGCCAGACGCAACAGGAGCTGAGCGGGGCCTCAAGCTCAAGTGGAGATCAGGGTTTGATCAAATGACCCGGGCTTAAGTTGGGTCTCTATTTCACCTTTGGGTTTGAACCACTGGTGAGGCAGCCACAAGCCTTGGACACATGTATTGCTTGTGTAAACCCAATATTGTGAGATGTTTAAATTTCCACGGTTTAACAGTAAAACATTAAATATGATAAATTGGTACTATGACAAAGTTTCTCACATGCATCAACTTGATCAAAAGTAATCCGTAAAGGGCCCAAATTAAGCTATTTTCTAATCTATGTTATAGTGTTGTGTCTTCGTCAAAAAATATACCCCGAGTGTTGGTTTGTGTCATTCAGACAAACCCTGCATATTTAGGCTGAGTTCTTCTCTCAAACAGAAAACACTCTGTTCCACCTTGTGATGTCATGTGGTAATACAGGAAGTGCTTCGCTGTGTTTTTTAAACTTCATCACTAGAATCATTTGGATGATTTCTGCTGAAAGCTGAAGGTAAAAGGTAGTTGTAAACTTGAAAACTACAGCTTCATGACATCACAAGGTGGAACAGAGCATTTTGAGCTTTGGAGATGTAGACAAACGAATAATAATGGGTTCCTCAAACAGGTGTGAATGAAACAAAATAAAACTCCAGTATGTTTTTGATGATATAACAACATTGCAACATGGCTTAAAGCTTGCAAAAGTCAATATTGCATAATATAGGACCTTTAATAGAAAACAAGCATTATATATATGGATGCACACTTTAAAACAATCGTTTGACTCCTTATTTTTAAGTCTATGGTTTTGACCAGAACCTCATCTTATGATCGTGTGAGCCCTGAGTTTAGCCATCATGACCTGCCCTATCTTCTCACTTCATCACTGTCCAGTCTGCTGCACTGCCATTGGCTCATCCAGATCATATGACCGTCTTATCTGACTGACCAGCTCCACTGACCCTCGTTGTGAAATTGTTCTAGTGTTTGACCCCATAAGCCAACAAAGATATCACCTATAAACAAGCATCAGTTGGCCACTTGATCAAATTCAACATGTATTAATCTGTTACTTTAACCAGTTTATACACAACAGTTGTCAATTTTGTATTTGTACTGATTATCATTTATTATCTCAGGTTTCAAAGTGAATCATTATCTTATTTGCCATAGAAATTAATATTTAGAGTTGCATTGTGCAACTTTTCCAGTGAAGGGCCCATCAAATGCTCATCTCCATGGAGATGTTACTGTGTTGCCTGGAATGTTTCACAGTATAGTATTAAACCTTTATCACCATGAAGACCAAACCAGGCAAAATTACAGGTCAGATTTGTGGAGAGACCAAACCGCTCAGTCAGAATGCTTGTTTATCTAGGTATTTCTGAGCTATAAAACCACCCGTAATTGAATAAATGTAAGGCAGAACTGTTTAACGTCATACTGTGGACCATTCCAGACAGAGAAGTGACATCTCCATAGAGACAAGCAGGTGACAGACCCCCAACCGAAACGTTACATAGTGCACCTTTAAAAACAATGGTGAATGGTGGTACTTAAAACAAAACTTATAAACAGGAAACCATGAATTCTCCATATAGAATATTTATGACTAACACTATCATCTGTACTGTCCGTGTCATTAGTTTAACCTTAGCAGACTGAAGCTAATGATGCAGTGATCTCTAATTACTGGACTGGCAGCATCACTTACTATCAGGGCTAAGTTCTGCTCATAGCACCGGTAGATTGAAGCTATCACTACGGCTGTGCTAATGAGTGTTTGTGGTAATCCCAGCAGGTTAACAGTGTTCAGTGGGATAACATGCCTAATCCTGTTAATTACCCTATTGCCCAGCAAGGACTGCAGCAAAGACCTTATCAAAATGGCCGCAAAGTTGAAGATACACCCCCTGAGCTCCGTATGGATCTGACGGACATCCCATTATCCAAAAAACAGCATCATTTTTGGATAGGCTTGTTATCAATATGGAGCAGGCTGGGCTCACTGTATGCACACAGCTCACTTCTTTAGCTCTCTGACACACATAGAAACAAATAGACAAAGGCTTATCGATACAGACGCTTCAGCAGCCAGTGGTCCGTCCAGGCCTCTTTGACGAGCCAACACAATAAAACAATCAGCCATCATTAATGAAAGCACTAACGCAATTAACCGCCGCTGATGAGTACGAGGGAGCACATCGCTGCAGTAGAACATGGGGCATAGCCAAAATGTACTCAAGTATGGTGTACTGTTACTTCAAATTAATCATTCAAGAAGTAGTGGTACAAATAACTGTAGTAAGAGTAAATTGGGTAAACAACTACTCAAGTAAGTGTACAGTTACCCGAAAATTTATCATGAAGGAAAATGGGCAAACACCTATTTAACTAAGTGTACGTGTACTATTACCTCAAAATGTGTTACTCAACAGTTAAAGAAGTGATTCAAGTAACTGATATAAGAGTAAAAAAAAAGCAATATAAGAAAAACTATGCAAGAGTGTTGCAGCTGCCTGACTCAATGCAAGAAATGTACAGTAATCATTTGAATAACTTCAAATTTCAGAGACAAAACATAATGCACAAAGTCTGTAATTTTGAGAATTATTAGGCCTGTCACAATAACAAGTTTTGGAGTGCAATATATTGAAGTAAATATAGACGATAAACAATAATACTGAAACCAAACCATAAAGCAGAATTATTCACAAAAAAGTACTAAATGTACAATATTGTAAATAAATAAAAAATATCAGAGTGCAGCATTTAGTTCATAATTTGACCCTCTACAATTCAAATCTTGTATAGTGCAGAAAATAAATTCCCACGACTACAAAGAAAAAGTCCCATGATGAATATTGACCCCCAAAAATTGTTGTTCCACCTTTAATGAATGAGTTTGATAAGTAATAATTGATAAGTTGATATAGTAATAATTGATAAAAGGAGAAGTTCAATTTGTCAACTGGACAAAGTTTGTTTGGTTGAAGACGTTTCGCCGCTCATCCGAGAGACTTCTTCAGTTCTGGTTCTAGTGCTGGTTAGTCCCTGTTTATATCTAGCTGCAGGGAGGAGCTCACTACATTGAAATCATTCTGAAACTACCTCAGCTAATTTGTATCTTTTGTTTCCCTGGCGTCTCGTTTAGCATCTCTATTTAGCCCTATGAGGAGCTCACTGCTCTGAAATAGCTCTGAAACTATCCCCTCATTTGTTCCTTTTGTTATTCGAATATTTAGCATCTCTATTCAGACTACAGACCGTCTCCACCCTTCTGTCCCTGACTTGTCTGCCCTAATGTTTTTTTCCCGTCTGTTATGACTTGGTTTAAGAATCGAATTATAAATGGGAGACAAGTTATGTCTAACTCCCCCATTTCTATTTAACGACGGATTCTCTTTTTTGAGGCAGCACAACAAAACCAAAGAGCGACACATTAGGCACAACTCCAGAATCAACATAGAAATAACCCCAAGGATCGGAATGACAATAGGAAGGAGGACAGACCTAGCCAATCAGTGCACAAAGAACGCTGGGTGAAAAATCTTTCCAACCGGGTACTCACTCAGACAGAGAAAGAAGTACTGTGCAAAGGACTGAATTTCTCTAACTCCTAACCACATCCCCACGGTGGACTACATCACGGCAGCGGAAACCGCCATTAGAAACAACAAGCTCACAGAGACAGAAGCTGGAGACCTTAGACTGAAATTAACAGCTGCACTGAGCAATGCTAAACTTCCACCCTCAAACGTAACACCAGAGGAAAGGAAGGCCATCATTGCTCTAGAGAGGGACCAGAGCATCCACATCCTGCCTGTGGACAAAGGGAGATGCACAGTGATCTTGGACGCAGCTGATTATGAGGCTAAGGTGAATAGCCTACTCAGTGACACGACAACATACTGAAACGGGACCCCACCAATGGGTACAAAAAGAAGATCATTGATTGCTTGCAGAAGTTGAGGAAAGAAGAAGTAATTGATCGACAGCTGTATTACAGACTGTACCCTGGTGACGCTATCCCGTGCATCTATGGACTCCCGAAGATTCACAAACAAGATAACAGGAGAAGTTCAATTTGTCAACTGGACAAAGTTTGTTTGGTTGAAAACGTTTCGCCACTCATCCGAGAGGCTTCGTCAGCTCTAATAAGAATACTGGTAAGACACTTGCTTATATCTTGCTGTAGGGAGGAGCTACCTAGCTAACTACTTTCCGGAACTATCTCATTGGTTTCCGTCTTTTGTTTCTCTGGCGTCTAGCTAACGATCCCTATTCATCCCTACACGCCTGTTTTTCACACCTCTGGCCCTGACCTGGCTAGCCCTATTGTTTTTTTGAGACGAAGCCTCTCGGATGAGCGGCGAAACGTTTTCAACCAAACAAACTTTGTCCAGTTGACAAATTGAACTTCTCCTGTTATCATGGATTCTACCTGGACGACTGAGGGACTTTTCACGCATTCACAAACAAGGAGTACCACTCAGACCCATTGTGTGTAGTGTTGACTCGATCACATATAATTTGGCCAAACACCTAAAAACCATCTTGGCTCCATTGGTGGGTAACACGGAGCACCACATTGAGAACACAGCCGAATTTGTAAACAAAGTTAAGTTTCTCCAGTTTGGTCAGGATGAGACAATGGTTTCCTTTGATGTAACCTCTCTTTTCACTTGTATCCCCACAGCTGTAGCGGTTGAAGCAGCGAGAAGGAGTTTACTACAGGATTCCAAGCTAGAAGAGAGAACCAAACTTTCTCCTGACCAAATCTGCCAACTGTTGGAAATTTGTCTAAATACCACCTATTTCCAGTTCAGAGGGAACTTCTACAGGCAGATCCATGGCTGTGCGATGGGCTCACCGGTCTCCCCTATCATGGCTAATTTATACATGGAACAATTTGAACAGAGTGCTTTGGCCTCATATCCAGGCACTCCACCCACACATTGGTATCGGTATGTTGATATTTTTAAAAAAAAAAATCAAAATTCAAGATTTGGAACCTTTCACTGCACATATCAATTCTGTAGATCCGAACATCAAATTCACCCGTGAAGATGCCAAGGATAACACATTGGCATTCTTAGATTGTGCGGTAACGATAGGAGGAGACCGGGGACTCCAAGTAGAAGTCTTCAGGAAGCCCACACACACAGACCAATACCTGCTTTTTGACTCACACCACCCACTGCAGCACAAACTGGGTGTTATTCGGACATTACAACACAGGGCCCAAGTGGTTCCCACAAGCACAGAGGGTAAGGAGAAAGAAGAACAACACGTGCAGGAAGCCCTCTCAGTTTGTGGATATCCTAAATGGGCTGTCAACAAAACCAAGAGAGACAAGGGCAAGAAACAAGACAACAGAAAGTCCGAACCCAGGAGGAAAGGGGTAGCGATTCCGTACCTGGCCGGCGTTTCGGAAAAACTACAGAGGATTTTCAGACAATATGAAATCACAGTTTATTTCAAACCCACAAACACTTTAAGACAAAAACTCGTCCACCCAAAAGACAAAACACCGAGCCACAAACAAAGCAATGTGGTCTACGCCATTCAGTGTAGTGAAGACTGCAATGAGCTCTACATTGGAGAAACCAAGCAGCCTCTCCACAAGAGGATGTACCAACACAGACGGGCGTGCCAATGTGGACCGTCATCTGCCGTACATCTTCACCTAGAAGCCACGGGCCATTCCTTTGAGGACAGTGAAGTTCAGATCTTAGCCAGGGAAAAGAACTGGTTTGAGAGGCGAGTGAAAGAGGCAATTTTTGTCAAAAAAGAGAATCGGTCGTTAAACAGAAATGGGGGAGTTAGACATAACTTGTCTCCCATTTATAATTCGATTCTTAAACCAAGTCATAACAGACGGGAAAAAAACATTAGGGCAGACGAGTCAGGGACAGAAGGGTGGAGACGGTCTGTAGTCTGAATAGAGATGCTAAATATTCGAATAACAAAAGGAACAAATGAGGGGATAGTTTCAGAGCTATTTCAGAGCAGTGAGCTTCTCAGGGCTAAATAGAGATGCTAAACGAGACGCCAGGGAAACAAAAGATACAAATTAGCTGAGATAGTTTCAGAATGATTTCAATGTAGTGAGCTCCTCCCTGCAGCTAGATATAAACAGGGACTAACCAGCACTAGAACCAGAACTGAAGAAGTCTCTCGGATGAGCGGCGAAACGTCTTCAACCAAACCAACTTTGTCCAGTTGACAAATTGAACTTCTCCTTTTATCATGGATTCTACCTGGACGACTGAGGGACTTTTCACATATAGTAATTATTCTAACAGGCACACAAAAATGTTTCAATTTATTGTTTTTGTCATTTGTAAACTTACACATAGTGAGAGGAGTAACCAAAATTTTACTTATGTAAGAGTACTGTAAAATCTATAAAGTAGCAGTGAAAGTATGGTGTCTGAAAACTACTCACAAAAGTATTTTACAACAATTTTATCACAATTTTAAAATAACTTTTGTGGCATTACTGATGACAATCAATAAAGCAAAACAGTATCTCAATTGCATACAGATTATATTTATGTGATAATTTCCCCCACAACTTACCTGATAGTAGATCTTTTCCAAGTACAGAGGCATCCCCCTTAAGGTTAATGTAAATCCAAAGTGCCGAGTGCATAAATTAAGTGTGTACAGCAGCCTGAAGAGCAGATGCTGATTGGATATCAATGAGGAGTGGTAGAAAAGACACACAGGTGTAATCCAACACTGTCTCAGCTCTATCTGGCCTAATTGATTTTAAAAAGACTATTGTTGAAATCAAATGAGCACATCACAGGGCGCCCATTGATTTTTTGACACCCTACAACAGGAAATCTTTATCTGCCGCCAACTCCGACCCTGCGCTAATAGGTGGGGTTTAACCTCTGCTGAATGACAAATCCTACACCTCCCTGTTCTCTTGTGTATCACGGTCCACACGGAGAACACAGGGAACAATGCAGGCACGCAAAGGCCCCGGAACACCTCCACACACTCATGTCCCAACTGACCAGAATCCCAAACCAAACTCAAAGGAGAAAGATTAAGCACCAAAAACTAAAATTCACACTGACCCAATTCTATTCTTATGAAGATCCTGTTTTTTGGAAGTGTACAGTTACAGTGACGTGACCGTGCATCAGGAGTTAAGTTAAATATATTTCAGCATTTGAATTTCAGATGTTTAGCTGAGTTCTACATGGATATTGTATTCAGAATTTATTTTCTTTTTTCTTATTTTACTTCAGATTTTTCATTTGATATCGTTTCTGTTGCAGCCTCATTTTACACATTAAAGGCAAATTAACGTTTTTTTACAATCTGAGCCTTCTTTCGGCAATAAAACAAGTAGTTTTACTCACCCATAGCATTTTTCTGTCAATTGGAGCAGTATTGCAGAACTTATGTTGAGCCGTTCTGTTCTAGTAATGATCCCGTATCTGTTAACATGGTGCTGTATCATTTGCTCGGGGCATTACTTTGCGGTCTCCAAATAACACAAACTTTAGCACTTTTCAAATCATAGAAGCCTGATGTCTTAATGAAAGATTTCGTTTGAAGCAAAAGTGGCCTGTAATCCGAGATTTAGCCATAGTTTCGAGTAGATGAGGACGCCAATGCGCATGCGCGGACTGTGCTCTCAGCTCCCGGGACCCAAACATGAAACGCAAAGCTGAAAACTATGGATAAATCTCGGATTACAGGCCACTTTTGCTTCAAACGAAATCTTACATTAAGACATCGGGCTTCTATGATTTGAAAAGTGCTAAAGTTTGTGTTATTTGGAGACTGCAAAGTAATGCCCCGAATACAAATGCTAACGGATACGCTACAACATAACTTTCTTCAAACAGCTCCAAATGACACGAACGTGATATGGGTGAGTCAAACGACTTGTTTTATTACCGAAAGAAGGCTCAGATTGTAAAATAACGTTACTTTTCCTTTAAAGGTGTACCATGTAACTTGTCTCGTGGAAGGACACCTGCTTGTGTCCATGGAGATGCTATTGTTTTGTCTGAAATGTTCCACAATGTGCCTTTAGACTTATTCATCTCAAAAGGGACACGCAGGCCATGTTACGGGTCAAATCTGCACACAACTACTGCACACAAAATACATGTTATTTTTTATTTATTGCAATAAGTATTTGTAACTCAATAAACAATACACATTTAATGCCATAATGTGGAACACTCCAGTCAAAGGCATAACAGAGATAAGCAGGTGACAGACACTAGAAAAGTTACATAGTGCCCCTTTAAGGCCAACTGCTCCAAATATCCAGTTTACATTTATATCTGCTCCTTTTTGCATCCTGCATACATACAACATTTTTATCTCCCAAACACAAATAACCGCAAATGTCATGTCGTATTCAAATATACATTATTCTCATTGATGACCAGTCCTATGCTTTCTTAAATTCTTGCACAGATAAAAGTGCACTTTTGCTTGTGCCTCTGTGTTGTCTTTGTGCTCTCCCTCATGTTTCCAGCTGCACCCCTGGGTCCCGGGAGTCCGGCTGGCTCCGAGCTCACAACAGATAGACATTTGTGGGATACGCATCTCGTGCTCAGGACCACACAATCATTTCCATTTTACTCTCTGTTGCACAGGAGAGATAAGACACCTGCGGAGCCTGTCTAATCAGATGAGCTTCAACAGAACTTTATCATTGACATTTACCACTGTTTACCCAACTAATTTCTCTTAACTGCACTGCTGAACTTTTATCTGCAAAATACATACAGCGGCAGAAAAGAGCAAGAAGCAAACATGCAAATTCACAAATATGTGAAGGAAGATAAATTGAACAGGGGGAACTAAAGGGGTGAAGCCGAAACAAGTGACAGACTCACACCACACTCTGCTAACTAAAAACGGACCACCCTGCACCTTCTGCCATTCACACACCGGTTGTCATTTAGAAGAACTCCTACATCAGGCGTTTATTCATTACGGGAGTTTCTAGTGCTCAAAGACATTTCCTTCTGTTAATAGGGGAGACTCTCCACAAATCTGAACTGTAAAGTAGTGCGGTGCTGTAACCTGCTTGTCCCCCTTGTGATATAGGTTTAATCTATACTGTGGAACATTCTAGACAAAGCCAAAAGATTTCCATGGAGACAAGCAAATAGTGGAACCTACACCTGCCATATTTTTTTTTATGACTTTTGAAGAACTTTCTTGAATCTATAGGAAGTGATTCACAACAATATACAATATTCTATTAAAGGTGCACTATGTAACTTTTTGGTTGGGGGTCCGTCACTTGCTTCTTTCTATAGATATGTCATTGCTCTGCCTGGAATGTTCCATAGTATGGCATTAAACAGCCTTACCTTACATTTATTTAATTAAAGGTAGTTTTATAGCTTAAAAATACCTAAAAAAAATATTTAAAAAAGGCATTCTGACCGTGAGCGGGGTTGCCTCTCCACAGATCTGACCTGTAGCTTGGCCTGGCCTGGTCTCCATGAAGATTTCATACTATTCTATGGAACATTCCAGACAAAGCAATCTCCATGCTCTTCTCTCTCTGTAACTTTTCTGGCATGGGGTCCACCTGCTTGGGTCTATAGTGCACCTTTACATAAATAATAAAAATAATAATGTATGCCTTGAACCATTATTGGGGGTGTGGAGTTAACCTGCACTGCTTTAGGCCCAATGTGAGCTCCACCCCTGTAGAATATGAATAAAAACATTTACGCTGGTATTAAACTAGTCCCTCCACTGTGGAATATATTGTAAATTAAAGGCCATAGAATAAACCTTTAGCAGTATAGTTCCAGTTCTTGACATCTCTTGAACATACCAAAACTAAAGACTATCTGACGTCTGCACTGTTCACTTGGATATGTGTGCAGTGATTGGACAGGCAGACTTCCATCTTCGGTCTTTCTCTGTACGGCTGTCACAAATTGAAAGTGGAGACCTTCCAGAAACTCACCCTGATAATCACACATAAATTAATTAGAAACTGTTTCTTGACATTCTGTGCGCACAGACTGGGAGCGGCAAAAAGACTCAGGCAAAGCCACTAAATTAATTGTACGCTATGTGACTCTGATAATTAATTCAATCATTAATTCAAGTCTGCTTTAACAACTCCTTCTGGCTGCTGCAGAACAGGACGTTTCAATCAAGCGTGTATCGGCGGCGCGTGCACTCAGACACGTGGCCAAAAGTTACACACTGATAACATTGCTTCATATGCTTGGGTCAATCAGAGGTTCTGCTTAATCTCATAATTGTCCAATCAAAATTAAGCAGGGCAAAACTGTTAGAGCAGTCATTCTAACAGGAAAGTTGGCAATTTGAATCCTCCTTTCCTTGAGCAAGACACATCAACACATGGGATGATGTCATTTTTGTTTGGTGAGATTTCAAAAGCATGTTTTGTATCTAAATTATACTATAATAATAATAATAATAATAATAATAATAATAATAATAATAATAATAATAATAATAACAACAACAACAACAACTCTGGGAATACCAGGTGACACAGTTGGGCAGCAGTGGCTCTAATAGTGCATACTGTCCTTGTGCCCTTGGGCAAGACACACTTTTTTTTTACTTTTTTAACAGACTCAAAAACAGCTTCTTCCCAAGGGCCATAATCACCTTGAACACTCACATGCACCGACTCACCCCATATTCCTATCCCCCACTCTCCTCCATCCACCGGTTGTGCAATTACTTAACACAGTGCAATATATCTTGTTGGACAATATTTATTACAGTGTAATAATATAGTTTTTGTAGCATATCCGCCTGGACAATATTTATTACTGTGTAATGTCTTGAACTGGGTTT
Organism: Paratrypauchen microcephalus; assembly: GCA_036785185.1. NCBI lineage: Eukaryota > Metazoa > Chordata > Actinopteri > Gobiiformes > Gobiidae > Paratrypauchen > Paratrypauchen microcephalus. Next base: position 885,400 of record JAVJIX010000020.1, on the reverse strand, counting down.
TGTAGCATATCCACCTGTTGTTGTGCAATACCTAATTACAGTGCAATATCCTGTGGTGCAATACTTAACACAGTGCTATAGCTTGTTGGCTTTAATACAGTACAATATGCTAAACTGAGTTCTGTGAAACATCTCCCTCTACAATGTAAAGACTCTCAAGTGTGTGTATGGTTGTATGTCACCCCTACTGCAATATCTGAGCAAGACTTGCAATAACCTGGTTACTAATGTGTATTACAGGACTTTTTTTCCACTATTTTTTTTCTTCTATACTGTGTTGTAAATATCCTGCTGTATATCGTACTTAAATGTCTGCACTGAAGTGAGATGCTTTCAATCTCATTGTGAGTATGTATAATAAAATTGTACAAATGAATAGTGAAAATAAAAGGCATTCTTTAAGATGGATATAAAGTAATAATGAATGAAAAGGTGCAGAAAGAAGTATAAACTTGTAATGTCACCCCCTTTTCACACAAAAACAACAACATCGCTTCCAACTTAATGAATCAGTAACAGCTACATTTACGAGCAAGTTATTTATAGATTCAGTTCAATCAATGTTCACCTACATTGCCAGGTATGAATGTGGTATGTGTGCAGTCGGACAGGCCAATGATGCAGCCTTGTTTCAGTCAGTCTGTCCCTGTGCAGCTGAATAATTCTTTGTAAAGTGCTTTGATTGTTTTGAAATGTGCTGCATCAGTCCAATGCAATAAAGTTTTTGAATGTACTACTGAAAAACACATACCACGATATGTTGGAGTGACTATCTCTATGAAGCTAAACACTATCCGCCTGCTATTAAGAACAACCCTTCATATCTGGCTGCTATTCGCTGTTGTTGATATTAATTAAGCTAACTGTCTGAAGCACTGATCCATGGCTACACTGTTAATCACAGAGTTGATGGAGGAGCGTCGTGCGTTGGGTGGTTCCTATAGGTCCCTGTGCACTGAGCCATTTGACAAAGTGATGCCGGGGCTACAGTGAACTGCTGCTGCACCGTTGGATCTTTGTCTGTGTCAGGAAGGAAACTGTGAGGAGCAGATAGAGCAGAGGACACACACACACAGGGACATGCCATGATAACGCACTGATATTAGGACGCATGGGCTAAATAAGTGCAAAGGATGGGAGACCAAAATTGGACAAACATTATCTTATGCACATGGTTGGTTGAAGAAAAACACATTTTCACATGTTCCTAACAGATCTAGTAGGCCTCGGGTATATCAGAAATATATTTGGAGTCTACAAAATAAGAATGTGAGAGTAAGCTGTGAATTAAGCTAATATGATGCATACCAGCAATTAAAGAGCCCATATTGCACTATTTTCTGATCTCTGTTATAATGTTTCCTCATCACAAACATAACTGGAGTTGTTTTTGCTTCATTCGCACATGTTAAACACACAGACCTTGCATCTTTAGGCTGAGGCCTTCTCTCAAACAGAAAACACTTGGTTACATCTTGTGATGTCCTGTGGTAATACAGGAAGTGCTCCACTGTGTTTTTTAGACTCCATACACCTTCACTCAAATCATTTAGATAATTTCAGCCTGGAATTTCCAATCACTACTGAACAAAAGGTAAAAGGTAGCTGTTAATAGAAAACTACTGCTTCATGGCAACGCAAAGGTGGACCAGTTGAGCTTTTGGAGATGTAGACAGACTAATAATAAAGGATTACTGAAACATGTGTGAGAAACAACTCCAGGTATGAACATAACATAAAATGACTTAAAGCTCACAAGAATGCATTTTGTGTGATATCAGTAGGACCTTTAATCATGGCAACTCTTAGCACAATATTACCATGACAATATTTTCCAGAAATACTCGTCAAAGTTAGTCCAAACCTCAAGTTTAATAAGTCTATTCTGTGTCTGGTTCTAGAGGTGTTTGATGAGACAGTAAATAGCAAAGTGCAGGCTGGTGTCCGCTGTAGTTTGATAGCAGATGTCACAGCACCAGTAATGTTGTGCAGATTACTTCTACAGCCCCATCAATCATCAGAGGGAGAGTTGGATGGTCAGCACTGAAGGACACTGTCACTCACTATAGCAGTTAATATAGGCAAAGGACACAATAACTGGGGTTTATAGCACCCAGTTATGAAAAAAATGGCTAGTCTTGCAATATATTATTAGTATTTATAAGCATTACTTTCTGTAGTACTAGAAATATTTGCGAATGAAAAAAAAAAAAAGCGCATATTACACTATTTTTTGATATGTTTTAATTATGTTTTCTCATCAAAAACATATTTGGGGTTGTTGTTTTTTTTTTCCATTCACGCAAAGAACACAAATTCTGCATATTTAGGGGTAGTTCTCTCAAACAAAAAACACACTGTTCCACCTTGTGATGTCATGTGGTTATACAGGAAGTGCTCCACAGTATTTTTAAACTCCATACACTACTATACTTAACTTGCAAACTACCGCTTCATGGAGTCACAAGGTGGAACAGAGCATTTTGAGCTTTGGAGATGTAGATAGACTAATAACAATTACTCAGACATGTGTGGATGAAACAAAACAACTCCAGGTATGTTTTTGATGAGGCAACAACATTCTAACATGGCTTAAAACTCATAAGAGTAAATTCTATATAATGTAGGTATAGAACCTTTAATACTAATAAAGTATCATTGTATACAAAAGTATACAGTAAAACTCACAAAACAATGTTTTATATACTTTACATTGTCAGATAACTATACTCACAGCTACTTGGAAACAACCAGTCATGATACAGAGGGCATTTGGTTGACAGCTAGTCGTGACAGGAGCTTAAAGGGCTGTCCTGGTCCTGCTCAGAGACATGGGGTGTGCTGGCTGCAGATATGAAAAGAACTACAGGCATTCAGGAGATTCAAATATGTGATTGATGACCCAGTCCAGACCCGGAAATGTAACTTTATACAGTATACGCTGCAATAATAATAGGTTTTATCATTTGATCAGTTTTATAATCTCAGATTTCATATGGAGCTAAACTGAAAACAACAGAGATCTTGATCCCTACAAAGCATGATCATTTGACCGTGACCTTACAGTTACAGTTTCAAACCAAATATCCCTATTGTGTCTAATAATCAGGGATGTCTTTATGTTCATTCAGGGGTTCTGGGTGACTGGGACACATTGGACCTTTGTGGCAAGCTAGTCAAACAACCACTCAACCAAAACTGTCCAGCATCCACACTACTCATCCACATTACTCTATTTTCTAATCTCTGTTATAATGTTTCCTCATCACAAACATACCTGGGGTTGTGTTTTGTTTCATTCACACATGTCCTGCACTTTGCTTTAAACTCCATACACCTTCACCAGAGATGTATGGATAATTTCAGCCCTGGAATTACTTATTTCTAATGAACTAAACATAAAAGGTAGCTGTTAAGTTGAAAACGACCACTTCATGACATCAAGGTAGAGCAGAGCATTTTGAGCTTCGGAGCTGTAGACACGCTAATAACAAACCGTAACTCAAACATGTGTGAATGAAAGAAAACACAACTCTGGGTAAGTTTTTGATGAGGTAACAGCATTATAACATGGCTTAAAGCTTAAAGTGTCAATTTGGTATAATATAGGACCTTTAACGAAAAGAACACTATCCTGGTAATGCCTACAGTTAAAACAACTCTCTGATCTCTTTCTCTTCCTGCCCTGCCCTCCCTCCCCCACTGACACTTCTGCTTAAATGACTTAAATGACAATGACACTGCTGCTTAAATGACACTGACACTGCTGCTTAAAGGTCCCATGGCATGAAATTTTCACTTTCTGAGGTTTTTGAACGTTAATGTGAGCTCCCCTACCTGTTTATTAGGCCCCCCCCCCCATGGCTAAAAGTTGTGAAATGTGTAAACTGAGCATTTGCAGTCCTTTTCTGCGTTTGAAAAAAACACAGTTCAAACGGGTGATTCTGAACAAGGCAACTATGTTACGTCACATTGAAGAAAAAATGCAAATACAGTTCCACCTCCCGTCTGGATATCTACCCACCGTCACGGCCAGAGTTTGGACCGCAAATGAGCTACGCAATGCGAAATGCGTTTTATTTGCCTGGAGGCACGTGAGAATGTTTCCAGGCTCGGATGTCCTTTATCCGAGCATCTGAACCTCTGAAACAGCAGTGGTTTAATTTTATTTTCTGTGAAAATGTGTTTTTTTTTCATTGAAAAGCCTCTCCTTTCTTCCTTCGCGCATAAAACGCGGAAGTGGAGCCAGCGCACAGCGCACCGCTAAAATGAGGAAAGAGCGGAGAGTTTGGCCCCCCTCACCCGCTGCTCTAGCCTATCGCTGTCCTTCTCATTTGCATTCCATCAACAACGCCCATAATGAGGTGTTCAGAGACATATTTTTTTACCCTACCTGTGTTCATGGGTTTTTCTCATGTACTCTCTTGATTTTGAAGAAGGATTCATTTACAGTATTAGGGAACCATTAAGGCACCATATAAAAGCATCAAGAAGTACCATGTCATGGGACCTTTAAATTACACCATTTGAGCTTTATTACGCCACACACTGTGTTTTACCTATTTGTATTATATACAAGTTTACTTTACTTTTGCTACGGGTATACGTGATGTTTTAGTTATGGTGTTTATTGTCTTGTTTATAAGATGTTTAATGTTCACTGTGGGCCTAGGGGGCGCTGCAATTTCAAATCCTGTGTGTGCAACCTGTACATATGGTTTTTGACAATAAAGCTGACTTTGAACTTTGAGAAGGAGGTCAGAACTGCACTAATAGTCCACATTATAATTAAGTGGTGAGCTCATGTTGAGAGGTTCTGTGTGAAGTGGTGCGGCCCACAGCTGTACATAATCTGGTTCATCCTTCTATCAATGACCCAGTGCCCCCACGGTCCACCTGTAATTTCACTATCACTCAGCCCTCATCTCCAGCTCTTATTGATCTTTAAACCCCCTCACCCACATCATTATCTCTGCTCCAACTCAGTAAGCTCGTCAGTAATGCCACTTTCCCTGTCACTCTACACACTGTCTTTGAACTACTGTTTCTTACTGTTTCTTATATCAGACATTAGCACAGCATAGGAAAAGGCACATTAAAGTTTGGAGCAATTTCCAAGATTAGTACGAGAATGAGCATACTTAAATTTTGTCAGGTTTTTTTTACTATAAATACTGTCAAACCTCCTTTCCTTCATGATGACCCTGACTTTTGTCACTGTCACTACACAACCCTAATTTCTTAAAAAGTAATGAAGCAAAATGTCAATTTCAATGTGTTGTAGATTTATACTGTTTAAAAATCTACCAGAATGGATAAAAGAAGAGGGCTCTGAAAGGGCATCTGGCACAAAGGAGGCCCCTGCGGGGCGAAGCCAAAAAGATACTATGTGATTTTAGCCAGCTAATATTACTTCAGTGCACCCCATTTACATTAAAAGAGTGGGGCAGAAGTCTGAATACAGTAAAATATTCAATCCAATTTACTCACACTAATAAATCCTGCTAAATGTAAGATGCCATTACTGATAGAAAATGTTGAATTTTATTTCAATATAGGCATGAATAATTTCCTTGATAAAATTAGATAAGATTTTGACGCTGTATCACTTCCCAATTTTCTCCCCACACCCTCTGACACAGGGCGAACAATTGGACCCCCGGGAGCCAGTGGAGCGCAGGGTTTTACTGCTTGGCCAGCAGCTCCTTATCCTGCCCACCAGAGTTATTCAAATGAGCTCATATAAAGCATTAGAATGGCAGCCGTAATAACGTTTATTATTATTTACCCTTTCAGTGTCTGTGTGTGTGGGGATGGGGGTGGCTGCTGGGTTATCGTACAATGTTAATTATAATGGAGCGTGAAGACACACTATATGCATATTATCACCAGAGAGTGTCTCATTTATTTGGGCTAAGGAAAAGGAGAGGATGGCGCTGTTACATTAGCATAGCCACACACACACAGATCCAGAGGAATGGGTGGTGAAGGTGCGCCCTCATCACTTTGTCCACATGATAAGGCTTTGTTTTTTTCAGCCTGATGCATCTGGTCATGGCTGGCTGAGCGGAGCACTCGAGGGGAAGATGTTTGAGAAAAAGCTTACAGTCTGGATCATTGCTGCGGTCTGACACACACACCTCACACTTTTGATGTGGTCTTTGGTGGTTTTCATATTTCATCTTGGCCTAAGAGTCACCTGTCAAATGACGGACCAATAAAACTGACATTTACCATAATATAACTTGGACTTAGACAAACTTTATGGATCCACAAGGGAAATTATGTGGACACAGTAGCTCACACATTACAAAAAATATAACAAAGAGCAAAAATATAAATGGTAATAATAAATTCAAAATAAGTAGCCAAAATTGCAAGGGACTGGAGTTAAAGGGACAGTGTGTAGGATTCGTGGCGCATAGGTGGTTACTGGTCACCCGGACGCGACGTACCGCCGACATCGCGCGTGCCCGCGCACGAACCGCGCACCGCTGTATACATAAACCGCGGTCCCCCGTTCACTTTTTTTTTTTTTTTTCGCATGAAAACACACAATCCCGATCATGATTCATGACAATCTACACATCAAATGAAACCTTACAGTCTCCTCTTTTTGACTATGCAATTCATTTCCCTGCAAAACAATCACTCCCCGAGCACATGGGGCTTTTATACAGAAAAGCACAAAACTTAGCTTACTTAGCTTACCTTTGAAGGCTTTGCACAGGTCAAACTCTGTATTTCATCATAAACTTGGTCTCAATCTGTCCATAAGGATCCAGCGAATAAAATCCAGTAAAACAATTTAGTCCAAAATACGTGTTATATCCATTACGATGTGTGATCCGGCAGCATGCTCCCCCCTCCCCTCCTCCCCTTCCCCTTCTCTCCTTCGCTCCTGCCTGCATATGGGAGCAGAGGACCGAAGGAGAGAAGGGGAAGGGGAGGGGGAAAGGGGTGAGCCATATGCAGCGCGGCTAAGCAGCTGTTAGCAGGAGCCGAGGCGAAGGATGAGCCCAAATGTCCTTCTGCGGCTCTCGTATTCAAAATGGCTGCCTCTATATGGGGAAGATCCCCCTTTTATGTGACTATATCTAAGTCCAAAAGAATACTTTGATTTCATGATGGAAGTGAAAAGGCTTGGAAAACAATGTATTTTTGAATGGGTATCTTCAATTTCAGTAATTAACAGGTAAAAATCTTACACACTGTCCCTTTAAATAAGGCATAATACAAGAAAAATAAAATATAATAAATATATCTCGGCTTTATACACAAGCAAAACACAAACTCTGGGTATGTCAGTCTGCCCCAGGGCAGCTGTGGCTGAAAAAGTAGCTTACCATCACCAAGTGTGGAGTGAAGGAACAATGAACTGTAAAGCGCTTTGGGTGTCATGAAAGGCGCTATATAAATGCTATGAATTAATTATGTTTTTGATAAATTAACAGCATTAAGTTTAAATCTCACAAGAGTAAAATTTGCATAATATAATATAATATTTGCATAAATATGTCCTTTAATTAGGACCAAATAGGACCAAAATAGCATCATATCAGACATGCTGTATCGGAGTGCATTCTTTGGACAGAGGAACAGTAAACTAATTAGACAAGTTCTGCACATTCCCGGCCAAGCTAGGTCAACTCACTTGCCAGATCCAGTCATAAATACACATCTGCATATCTATATAATTGGTTGATACTGAAATATGTGAAAGAAGATAACAAAATGTATGGCATTAGGCCCGTCACAATAATTAGACTTATCGTTCAATATATGCTAGATGAACATTATATTTCTGGCTCAGTATTCATTATGTGTGCCCTTTCTTCGCACTATTGGGGAATATCTTCTTATTTTTTCTAGTGTTAGGCTTGTATGATGGCATTTGAGTTGTAGATGGTCCAATACATGACACATTATAGATACTAGAACTAACTACCTTAGGGTTTCATTTTATTTATATATATATATATATATATATATATATATATATATATATATATATATATATACATTCTGTTTCATATGATTAAAGTATTTGTTCTGCTTTAAAGATGCACTATGTAACTTTTTGGTTGCGGGTCTGTCACCTGCTTGTTTCTAAGAATATGTCATTGCTCGCTCTACCTTACATTTATTCAATTACAGGAGGATTTATTGCTCAAAAATCCCAAGAAAAACAGGCATTCTGACTGTGAGCTTGGTCTGGTTTAGTCTCCATGAAGATAGAAAGGTTTAATGCCATACTGTTAAACATTCTAAACAAAGCAATAGAATCTCCATGGAGACAAGCATTTGATGGACCCCCCACCTTCCACCAGAAGAGTTATACAATACACCTTTAAGGTTATTTTGAAAATGGTAATAAATTCATTTCAATATTATCGTCCATCGTGATATTTTCAGAATCAACATATCGCACTTCAAATGTTGTTATTGAGACAGGCCTATATGCCATAAAACAGGTGTATTCTGGGATACTGCTAGTTTTCTCCTTCCTCTAACCTTCTCCATCTGACAAAGACACTGAACTCTTGCCCCCATGCAGAAACAGTTGCCTTTCCTCCTACAGAACCCATATAGGCCCATGGTGATAATGGATTAGTCCTCAGTTCAGTAGAAAGAATATGGGACCAGCGCAGCCAATGACAGGGGATTACTCTGACAGCCATTTGCATATCAAGAATTTTAAGCAGCGAAGGGGAAAATATTGAACTCTGCAACCGGCAAGGTCATTCAAAAGATTTTTCCTTCTTTTTCATAATTTATTTTGCATATCAGCCATTTATGGACACACAGTAGATTAAAACAGGAGCTATCACCGTATTCCCTGATAGGAACGGGCCCCACCTATATAGGCTTCTGCCACTGCACGCGCATGGCTGGCAATGGAAGACTGCTCTAATCCTGCACTGTTTATTATCTCTTTAATTTGAATGTTGTCTAGTGTTAATGGAAGCCTCAGAGCCACTGTTGGAAAAGCAGGAAGAGAAAGAGAGCCACCCTAACTATTATCTGTGACTAAGGACTTTACTGCAATTGACAAACAGCTCATTAGACTCAAAGCCAGTGTCAAACATGTCTGACGCTAATGAATTGTATTATCTTTAACAGAAATGAATTTGAATGTTCTGTTGTTGTAGTCTGTCAGAACAATATAGCAACTGTCACAAAGAGACATAGTTGAATACATTATTGGAGAGATTTGTATCATAAGGGTACAACATTAATGGGAATGGAAATTAAAAGTGTCATGTGATGGAATGACTTCATTTCAACCAACTTATGGAGGATTAAATGTAAAAAACAAAAAAAAACAAAAAAAACAACAACTCACATGCACATGAATTTAAAGGGCGAGTGAGGTCACTAAGTCATTGATGAGATAGGGATTGTGACTGGCTGAAGTCTAATGTAAAATTGAATGCTGTACAATGCACGTTTTTATGTCCTGTCATGATAAATACTACTTATCATTCCATACATGACAGATGGAACAATACATTTGGAGGGTCAATATTTATCGTGGTGGGTACTTTTCCCTTGAACTAGTGGGGACATTTTGGTTATTTTTCTGTACTATGATGAGATTTGAATTGTAGAGGGTTGAATTATGAACTTTTGTGACTCACATAGTTATTTGTATCTACAGCTCTGGAAAAAAAAAAAAAGAAACCACTGCAAAATTATCAGTTTTTCTGATTTGACTACTTATAGGCATGTATTTGGGCAAAAGGAACATTTTTGTTTGAGTCTATAAACTACTGACAACATTTCCCCCAAATTCCAAATAAAATATTATCGTTTAGAGCATTTATTTGCAGAAAATTACAAATGGTCAAAATAACAAAAAGGTACATGTTTTCAGACCTCAAACAATGCAAAGAAACATGATCAAATTCATTTTAAAACAATATAATACTACTGTTTACACTTAAGAAGAGTTCAGAAATCAATATTTGGTGCAATAACCCTTATTTTTAATCACAGCTTTCATGTGTCTTGACATGACGCAAGTCCACAAGTCTTTCACATTGTTCTTGGGTGACTTTATTCCACTCCTGGTGCAAGAACTGAAGTAGCTCAGCTTTGTGTTTGTCGCTGGAATGGAATGGCTGTAATGCATTTCTGATTTCAGAAAAAAAATGCAGTGGTCTCTTATTTTTTTCTAGAGCTGTATAAGAAGTGCAGTTCTTGGTTTTTAATAATATTGTACATTTAGAACATTTTTATAGGACAATTCTGCTTAATGGGTTGGTTTCAATTTTATCATTCATAGTCTACATTTACTTCAGCAACATATCACACTTCAAAATGTGTTATTGTGACAGGCCTATCTATTTAAATAGCACAGTTTGTAATCAGATATTGGACACTACCCCTCTTGAATGGAATCCCAAAACAAAGTACTGTAGCTGGCCAAAAACCTGAAAACCATTTTGAATTCCTCCCTGGAGATAAACAGAAAGTAGTAAGTGAGATAATTATGATTATGTTCCATGTTATAAAAAGACTTTGTGTCACATTATGTAAGACAATGGGGATGATTAAAGGGCATGTACTACAGTTTTTTTCATGTAAAAAGTAAAATCTGTTTTGCCCCAGTACAAATGCATATTGTGAACTAGGAAGTAGCGCTTTTTTCAGGGTAGTTGTTGACAGCAAAACTCTTATTGTGGCCTCTAAAAGCTGTGAAACATGCTTATAAACTCATTGTGGAGAATAATTAGAATGCACGGAATACATTAGTGAGGAATAGCTCTGCAAACTGTTTTAAATGCAAAGTTCTGTTATGTTTTAAAGATGGTAAAAATCAGTATTGGAATTTCACAATAATAAAATAAATAAGTCATGAATGCTTGTGTATCTTTTTTTCCTTATAGACGTGAATATGACAGTGGATGGAAATGTATTCAACTCTTAACAAATGCACACGCAGCTAAAAGCAGATAAGTGAATTGCTATAATTTTATAATTTATTTCTGGCCTTATCAAGCTTTGTTTTGTTATTTATTTCCTTCTGTCTTCAATGAGTTAAACAATCCCTGGAGATTAGGAATGTGCTGTTTGTTTTTCAGGCGCCACACGTTTCATGTCCATCTCCCTCTCTCCTCGTGTGTGTGTGCGCGCGTATGAGTGTGTATGTGAGAGAATGTGTGCTTGTGTGTGCGTTTGTGTGTGTGTTTGTGTTTGTTAATTCCAGGGGATGTGTTCATTATCGTCCCATCCAGGCCTGTCCCTTTAATAGTAATTGGAGCTATATTAATTGCTGTTGTGGTGGCTGGTTGATGGTAGCACCGTGATGCCGAGCTGATACGGACCTTGCTTTTTTATTGTTTTGTTTTTTTTCCTTCGTCTTTTCCCTTCCTCCGGTCTTCACAAACTAACAGGCGATTGAGCGTCGGTGCGGGGGAGGGGAGAGGGGGAGTAAGGGAGAGAGATAGCCCCTCTATCAGCTCCGGAGCAGGCGCTGTCTTTATCAGGAGCACGATTGGCAAAAAGGAAACTTTGACCGGTCTGAATTTTTCCCTTATCGTGGCGAGCCCCTACCTCCTCCTCTCCTCCTCCTCCACTTCCCTAACTCCATCCATCCACCTTCTCCTCCTCTGCTCTCTCCATCACACCCCTCCTACAGCACTATGCATCCATTTCTACCATTGTTTCTGCTTGGATATAGTTGTCTTGAAACTGAACAGAATCGACCTACTCTGAAAACCACAGATCCATACTGAACTATATCTCATTAATGAAATGTTTTATGTAAAAATACACATATGTTAATAAAAACTGAACAGCTTGAACCCTCACTGCTAAAAGTAATGCTATGCCATTTGTATTGTTTTGCTACATTTGTCTGATCTGGTTAAATAATTGTGCAAGGGTACAGAGAAGGCCAACTAATTTAAAAGAGAGTACTGACCTGGTCCGCTCCACTGCTGTCCGTCTGTCTCCTCCTCTCCTTCATCCTCCTCTTCATCGTCACTTGAGATAGGAGCTTGTTCGTCAGCCTGGTCTTCCTCATCAGGACCGCCCCGCGAGTCCTGGCTGTGGGGCTCTGTGCACAAGACACAACATTTTAAGGTTGGGGACAAAACAGAAATTACTACCTTATAGCATTGTAATTAGGGATTAGATTATAAAAACATGAATTGTGATGTTTCAACTCATGATACTGATCTGATAGTTGGTATCTGTGGTGTCTGTTTTCTACATTCACTTGTATTGGACAATGTTCTTCCTGATCTAATGTGTAATGTAAGTGGAGTTAACTCTCAGAAGCAGATAGCGTTTCCCATAGAAATCTATTAAAAATAGGTAAAATAATTTGTTATTTATCGAAAAGAAATCATGGGAAATTAGGCCTGCAGTCATGTAGTTGCAGAAAGAAGAATGCCTGGAGTGAGTTATCTGGAGTTTTGGTAATGACTGGACATTTTTAGCATAGAGTGTATATATAAATGGACATGGCTAACCCGTTAGTCGCCATGTTCCAAATAGGAAGTGAGCATGGGGGCACTTCCGGCTCCATCAACTCCAATTGACTTTGACATTGAAAAATTGCCACCCCTCTCTCTGTAACAGCTGCAGTGAGCACCGTAATTTTAGTCTTAAAATGTTAAAATATTTTGTCAATTCCTATTCCTAATATGGCTCCAAATTCGCTCCATAACTGCTAGCCTCTGTGACCTTCATTTTGACCGAACACTATTACCATAGTTATTTCCTTAGTCCACTTGTTTATACAGTTTATGCTCTATAGTCAACCAAGAATTTCTTTTGTCAACTACACGCCTAATAAGATGTTTTCACACCACGCAAGTCCTCCTCTCATGATAAAATTTCATCAAGAGGAAAAAAAAAAAAAGCATATCAGAATGTATATGACCTGTACTTGGCCTATCCCGCTGTTCCTGTCTGCTGATCAAAGCTCCTCTGCGGTTACTCTACTCTTGCCCTTGCTCACATAAACTCTTTGATTTGGTTCAGTTATCACAGACTTCAATGTGCCTGTCCAACTGCATCAGTGCGGCACTCTACACATCTGGACATGCTCCCCAGAAAACTCCTATAAGGGTTATCATAATCAAGCCCCTTAGAGTTAGACCAACTTTATTGATCCACAAGGGAAATTACCTGAACACAGTAGCTCACATATCACAATAAACAAAGAGCAAAAAATATAAATGGTAATAATAAATTCTAAATAAGTAAGAAAAAAGATAGCAAGAGACAGGTGTCAAATAATGCATAATTATATAACCCGACTCCAGGCATATTATACAGTACAATGTCACTCGGACACTCGGCTGAAGTTTCCATTGGTACTTTCATTGGAACTAACCACTGCCATCATGCACAAAGATAGGCCTGTCACGAAAACACATTTTGAAGTGTGATATATTGCTGTCGATAAATATAGATATACAAGTAAATATAGATGATAAAAACTATAATATTGAAACAAATTTATGCCTCTGACACAATAACCCAAGAGTAGATTTTCTTTAGTCCTTAGTTTGCATCTGTAATGGGTCATAATCAAGCTGAGTCAAGCTGCCAGGGTGCTGAACTGTCTCCCTGCCCTGCCCTCCCTCCCCCAGTGACACTGCTGCTTAAATGGCACCATTTGAGCTTTATTACGCTACACCTTGTGTGTTTTATCTATTTGTATTATATACAGGTTTACTGCACTTTTGCTACGGGTATATGTGATGTTTTACTCATTGTTTTTGTCTTGTACTTCTGCTAGGGGTGTATGTGATGTTTTAGTCATTGTGTTTATTGTCTTGTTTATCAGATGTTTTATGTTCACTGTGGGCCAAGGGAGTTACCTGGCCAGCCAAATGATATCTCTCTGTATTTCCTATACACCGCGATACCATTTGGACACCCTCGCTCCACTCTCGCTCCTCCGGTTAACAACGGACTCCGCGATTCTGATTCATTCAAAGATGGTGACGTCAGTGCACCCGCCTTTGCCCGCAAAGTCACTCTTAGGCAGCGGAAGTTCCGCCTCAGTTTTGAATCAAGATGGCGCAATCTCTGATTGGTTCACTTAGCTGTCTGTCTACGCGCAACTGCAGCGCATTTTGGACCAAGCGTTACCAGACTCACTCGCTGGTACAGCGATGAGTCATGCATTCTTCCAGGCAACCAAGGGAGTGCTGCAATTTCAAATTCTGTGTGTGCAACCTGTACATATGCTTTTTGACAATAAAGCTTTGAACTTTTGATAATAGAAGTTATTAATTCAACCTTTTAGAGCTTAAATCTTATCGTATAGCCAAAAAATAACCAAAAACTTTCCAGTGCAAAGAAACCCAACTTCATATATTGTCAATATATAGTCAATATAGTAATTATGGTGCTAGGCCTACATGAGCAAAACACAAATGTTCACCTGTAACGCAAAACATATAAAGCTTAACAAATTTAGTATTACGAGTGAGTGCGCTTGCTTGTGCACTTGCTTTTTACAGTTAAGCTAGATAAGTATGAATTAAGGAGCTGAACTTTGGCTGCAATCGGACAGTTCATCGCAGTGTTCCATTAGCAGGATTGCGTTTATTGTGATTAGATTAATAGTTACATCACAGCCCCTTGGCCTATCAGAGTACAGAATCTACCTTTACCTCTTGCTTTTCCGTTGTCTTCATCACAATCACAATAAATATTGAATAAATTTTTGTTGTTTGGATTACCATAAATTATAAGTAAAAGAAAAAGTAAAAATGTATAATATTTAAAGGATCTATATTACACAAAATTGATTTTTGTGACCTTAAGCAATGTTATAATGCAGTTATAATGTTGTGTTTTGTTTCATTCACACACATTTGAGTAATCCTTTATTATTAGCCATCTACATCTCCAAAACTCAAAAAGCTCTGTGTGACCTTGTGATGTCATGTAGTGGTACAGCTACCTTTGACCTTTTGCTTAGTAGAGATTCACAATTCCAGGGCTGAAATTATTAATGATTCTAGTGAAGGTGTGTGAAGTTTAATAACACAGTGGAGCACTCCTTGTATTACCACATGACATCATAAGGTGGAAGCGTTTTCTGTTTGAGAGACAAATTCAAGACTTTGTGTGTTAAACATGCCTGAATTAATCTACAAGACGTCATGCTAGTATGACGTTATGCCTTTATGTTCATAACACATTCGACATGTATTCCACACATGTCTGACAAATTGAGATTATTTGAGATTATTGGTTCCCACTAAAAATGTTGCAATCTGAAAATGCGCCAAATACTCCAGATACTCTCCACTTCCTGGTGAGCTCTCCCCTACCCCAAACCTGCTCCTCTCTCCACCTTGATAAGGCCTCGGCAGTGTGCACAAAGGGCCTGTTTACCCTCACATTCCCGCTCCGATAACGCACTGATAGCGTCCAATCGATACCAGCCATAAATGCCCCGTGACCATGTGACGCCTCCACTTTCTGCAATTTTTAATGTAGCAGCTCTGGCCCAAGATTGGGATCTGCCTCTGCATCTTGGAATAAATCAACACAGACGTACCCAAGCAGCATCCATCTTCACGTCACGTCCACCTTTCATACAGCTACATACTAACACATGTGGCCCCTCCCCCCGCCTAAACACCGCCATTATTTTCAGCTATAAATCACATTGAATGGCACATAGATTTTATCCGGCAGCGGCTGGAGCGCGGGAGGGGAGCTGGAGACACAGTTATTGCGTTTAATATTATCAATATTATCAGCCATATCATCTGAGACAGGGAGGCAGGTATCAGGAGGAGTCGACAGACACTTTTCTACCAGGACACCCCCTCCTCCTTCTCCTCCCCTTCCTCCTCTCTCACCCCCTCCCTCGCTCGCCCCTCCCTCTCCAACAGCGAGACAGTCTCCATCAATCTGATAAGATGAACTTCCCCTGTCACACCTGCCGGGCAAAGTCACCTAACAACCTCACAACTTCTATAGCCCTCACCTCCATCTCCAGCAGAACTCTTCTCATCGCTTTAGATCTCGCTTCTGAGTGCTGCTGTGTGCTGTGGTCAGTTCAGGAATAGTCTGTATGGGCAGACTATAGGCTCTATCCTGTATGCTATAACAAACATGTATTATTTTAAAAACAAAGTGTATAATTGTTTTAATTAGATATGTATAGCTGGCTGCAAAATCTATGAAAAAGAAAAGTGAAGCAGGTTCTCCAGTATTAAAGACCAAGATTGAACACTGCATTTGGTATGTGCTTTTTAATTTTTACAGCCACCCAAACTGGTATTTGTTGTTGAGTAAAGACAGAAAGCCACGTTATGGGAATATCTTTGTGTAGTTTTTGTGGTAATATTTTACAGATCATTGCGTACAGAATTGTACAGAATCATCACCCAAAGAAAGAAACAAGTGGTTGGTCCATAGAGGAGCACAATGAGAGACCAGTGCAGGTTACACTGACTAATCAGCACAAAGGATCGTATCAGGCTTCCTGTGATCTACCAGAAAGATAGTGTGAAAAGGGAACTTTGTTTCTGTTGCATTTCTGAGAAGTCACAGTCATTTTTCACACTACGTAGTGCACACAACTGGCAAAAGCAAAGCTTTGGTCGCAACAGGACTCTAAGCAACAGTTTAATTTAAGATAAATATTTTCACAGTACAAAATGATCCAAAAAATACTAAATCCAATACAAAGTAATCAAGAATCTACTCATGATCCCACTGGCATTGTCTCACAGTGATAAAGATTTGGCCCAGACCTATCTGACCTCTGTTTTGGAGTTAAATGCAGTACAGAGTCCTATCAATCCATCTATATTGCTCTGTAAATTATTAAGTCTATAAATGTATATGCTATATACAATGTCTCCTTTACCAATGAAGAAAATAAAGTGATTAAGACCCCAAAATGCCTGCTGTTGTGTTAGTGGTACAGAATGTGTTTTTCTCTCTGGTCTTATCACCCTGGTTATCTCTGTGCGTGTGCGTGTGCATGTGTGTGCGTGTGTGCGTGTGTGCATGTGTGCGTTTGTGTGTGTGTCTCAGGTCCAGATGGCGGATAAGGGGCCTTGGCTTTATTAGCCAGTGCTGGCCTGATAAAGACCTGGTATTGATCCCAGGTTGAAAGAGCAGCTTCGTCAAACATGGCTGATTTACAGACAACTGATAATGGCAGAGCCGGGCAACGAGACACCGCTGAGAGGAGAGTGGCTGAATTAACCCCCGCGCACTGGCCAAACTCACCTTTGGCACAGTTTGAAACCATGAAAACGGGCATGCTGCAAACTCATACTAGCAGTGGCTTGTGACTCATATACTGCACATTTACATACAGGGTTAAGGATAAGGACTTCACAGAGGCCCAACAGCAACTATTTTCACAACATCCAGGTTATCAGGTTATCGTGCACAAAATGAAAAACTCAAAGCCTTCAAATTTCTTTTTCAATTTTTTATCATTTTACAGTGTTTTGATAGTTATAGACTATATACTTGAAAATGTGGATTTGTATGTCTAATCCAAGAACAATTTTTATGTTATCTTGAAGACAATATATCACTCATCTCTATAATAATAAAAATTATAATTCAAATACATGTGTTACTTGGTAACTATCTCTTCAGAGATTATAATAAGCTGCAGTAGTCAAAATCATCTTTTTATGACACCAATCAAAACAAAAACTTGACAGCAGCTAATGCTCAGAAATTAAGCAATTACTACAATTGATAAGCATTGGACTTATCAATAATTGTTGGAGATTTCCACTCTTAAAATTCTGCTCTAGTTTGTTCCAGATGCTGGTTTATTTCTGGTCATGTTTAGTCCTAATTGAACACAAATTTGTTATTGTACAACCTAAAACTTCATAAAAGAGCTGAGTCAAAATGGGTTCTAGTTTACTGTCCTACATGTAAACATACATTTAAACTATAAATATTATTTAAACAATGTATATTGTATCTTGCAGCACACAGTTATTTCATATGGCTTTTACATCAAATGGTGCCTGTTTGTCTTCCCCGAGTTCTTCTTTGGGCACAATCCTCTCCCCCACCACCACACCTGCCCTCCCCTCACACACACACACACACACATCGACGCAACTGTAATCTCTAATCTCGTCTCGATTAGCACCTGACAGAATTTCCATGGCTTTATCAAACTGAGCCAACCAGCCAGACGCTTATCAAGCCAGGGCCCCAAAATTTCACAAGAGCAAGAATTTTAGAGATTAAAAAACACAGCTGGTGAAATCTTGAATAAGTCAAAAGAATATGAGACAGAAAAACTCCATCGCCATCACAGAGTACAAGCGGAGACTTTTGGATAAGAGGTGCATGAACTGAAGGGCAGGCCAAGATTCAACCTACACTGTTTCTTTTTATTGGTTTTGACACAAAGCAGATAAGCAAGTGTGTGTCTGTGTGTGTGTCTGTGTGTGTGTGTATGTGTGTGCGCGTGCGTGTGAGTGGGATAAAAACAGGTTAACAGCAGTTGATCAAAGTATTATTTTTTGTACTGCAGTTAACGGTCGCTGTAACAGTTGCTAATAGAGATACCAGAGATAAAGGGAGAGCACTCTTCACTCAAAAGTACCCATTCTTTCAAGAGATTATTCTTTCGAGACAATATCTGCGGCAATCTGCTTTATACTTGGAAAAAATAGTAAAAAGTAACTGAAAAAGCAAAAAGAATAGATAAAGCAAATGCAGTCATGTTCCAAGCAGGGACATATCGTAGATAAAAACTACATTATTTGAATTTTTAGATGCAACAATATTCAGAGGTAAAGTATGTAACTTTCTGGAGGTGGTATGTCACCAGCATGATTCTATAGAAAGTTAAAACCATATTTTGGAACATTCTCCATGGAGACAGATGAGTTTTGTGGCAAACTGTGGAGGATTATAGCCAAAGCCAAAAATTCTATGGAAACAAGCCAGAGGAGGCTCTCCTCCAGGCCAAATAAGAGTCAGGTGTGGAGATGCAAGCCCACTCCGAGTACGAAAGCATGCTTTTTTCTAAATCTTTCAGTGCAATAAACACAACCAAAATTTTTTTTTTTTTTAATCAGCTTTTATTTTAGTCTATTTTTGGCTAAACAGTTAGATACTGTAGCTTTAAAAGGTGCACTGTTTAAACTTTAACCTTTGTTGCGGAGGGTCTGCCACCTGCTTGTTGTCATCTTATCACTTCATCTGAAATGTCTAACAGTCAATTTACTTATTTTCTACAAGGCCAAGTTATAGCTGTGATCTGTGCAAATTAAATACATTGATGCTAAATACATTTAATGCCACACTGTGGAACATACATCAACATCTCCATGTAGAAAAAGCAGGTAGGTGACCCTCCACTAGAAAGGTTACATAGTTGACCTTTAAAAAACATTAATATTTTTGCAAGTTTGACAAAAAATGCCTGATGTTCTTGACTTGACTTTGTGGTTTGGTGTAGGAGTGAGGAAGCAGGTGCAGTGGCTTTTCCTTTCAGAGTACACCTTGGTCAGATCATTTGTATCAGGTTCCCACTAAAACACAAGGACTCAGTGGCAGTTCTCTTAAAACGTGTGAACATGAGCCTTCTAAGCTACTAACAAAACCATTTTTCTGTTCAGGGACATTTGAGCTGGTAATTTTATGAACCATTTTGCTAAAAGTATCGATCTGCCTTTTATAGCACAAAGTCATTCACAAGTTTGTTTAGCCATTAAGAAATTCCTCACCTAGTCTTTGGAATGTGTTTATGACCATTTTTGTGAACTGTTGTATAGATAGATAGATAGATAAATAGGTAGATAGATCTTTATTATAGACTCATGTATTGAGTATATATTGTATTGAGCATAATAGTATAGTGTATATTGGCCAATACAAAAAATACATGCAAGTTAAATCAATACAGATTTAAATGTTAGTGATAACACTGGTCTACAAGCACAATGCTTCCGGAACAAAAGTAGTGAATTTTTTCTTGGTTTAGGTCACTAATAAACAAAAAGTAAGTCAGAAGTTCTGATTGGCTATAGATTCCAAGACATAGTATTGGGTCAAAATAGGAAATTTATGCAAAATAAGGTACAGTGTGTCTACAAGCAACCAGTTCTATCTGAAAGCCTGTCTGCGTGTGTGTGTATATGGGGGTGTGTATATATATATATATATATATATATATATATATATATATACACACACACAGTGGTACCTCACCTTACAAAATTAATTCGTTCCAGAAGTGGTTTCGTAACGTGAAAAATTCGTAAGTTGAGTAGCTATTTCAATGGAAAAAGCCCGATTCGTTCCAAGGCCCCGATCCAAGTTTTTTTTTTTATAGTGTAACTTTTTTTATAGTGTAACATTGTGTTCTGTCTCCTGATTGGTTTCTCAGACTGGATTTGGACTTTTCTCGTGTTTGTCTCTCGTTTGGACACTCAAACTTGGACCCAGGGGGACACTGCCAGCCCGCCTTAAGAGCTCCCTAAGCGGGCATGGGTCCGGGGATTGTCCCGGTCACCGGCCTGGAGGTCTTGAAGAGGCCGACCTCACGGTTCTATCCAGGCCGCTCTGTGAGCACCTTACGCGGGCATAGCTCAGAGGATTGTCCCGGTCACCGGCCTAGAGGTCTTGAAGAGGCCGACCTCACGGTTCTATCCAGGCCGCTCTGTGAGCACCTTATGCGGGCAGGTCTGGACCGCCGCGGCTTTTGCGTGCGAGCGGCGGCCTGCCTCGGCTATGGCTCGAGGCGAGGCCAGGGGGTTGACGGGCGCGCGGCACTTTGGTCCACCTGGTCTAGTCCTGGTTTAGTCCAGACCACGGCGGCTCTTGCATGGGTCTCGTTCATGCGTTCATGCGCTCAGACTACGTGCTGTCCTACTCGCTGCTCCCCTCAGCTGTGACCCGAAACGAAACCAGGAAATAATTGAATCCACCTGGTCTAGTCCTGGTTTGGTCCTGGTTTGGTCCTGGTTTGGTCCAGGTTTAGTCCTGGTCCAGTCCAGGTTTAGACCTTGGTCTGGACCTGCTGGCAGCTCCGCGCCGGGTCATGCTGCGCTATCACCACATGTCCGCGCGCAGTCTTCTTCCCCCTCCCGCTTCCCCCACACTTCACTATTGATACGTTTTGTTGGGAATCTGTGGGGGTTTGGGGGTTTGAACAGGGGACAGGTGTGAGAGGGGTTTAAATCCAGTCTGAGAAAAGCTATAATGTGTGTGGCTGAGCGCGCATTATTTGAATTTTTGAGATTTCACGTTTCGTAACTTGAATTTTCTTTCGTATCTAGAGACCAAAATTTACCGTGAAGGCGTTTCGTAACTTGAAATTTCCGTTTGTTGGGTCATTCGTAAGGTGAGGTACCACTGTATGTATATGTATGTATATGTATATAATATATATACACATATATACATATACATATATATATATATATATATATATATAGACTAGGGATGCAAATTATCGGTTAATTCATTAACTGATAGTTTGCTTTATTGTCGAAAACAATCATGTACATGTACATAGAGTGAATTCGAAATTTCGTTTCCCCACTAACCAGGCAGGACAGTGAGTGTATATATATATATATATATATATATATATATATATACACTCACTGTATACACTCACTATATATATATATATATATATATATAAGCTATAGTAACATATACACTGAGTCAAAAATATATCATAGTATATATATATATATGTATATTCACTCAATTAATTATTCCTTAGTAAAAAGCAGTACAAATGTATTGATGCTGAATAAAGCAAACTATGACTATGACTATGACATATATATACATATACACACACATTATATACACATATATATACATATACACACACATTATATATATATATATATATATATATATATATACACACATATATATACACATATATATACACACACACAGTATATTCTGATATATATATTATTATTATCGTATAGATATAGATATTATATCTAATATCTTGAATACATTAGCTAGCCAGCAGAGTTAATAATTGATTTTCAGTTCATCTTATCAATATAAATGAGATTTAGCCACTTTTATCTCGGAAACAGGTTGAGTCCAAAAATTTGTAGACCATATGATGCAGATTAGGGATGTCAACAATTAATCGATTAACGATTAATTGTCGATTAAGACGTTTGTCGAACAAAATGCATTAATTGTAATTAATCGCTAATCGCGGACACGCGCACCCGCGTGGTCACGAAACAAGGCAACCGCGCACCGCGCTGCGCCAAGCTCGACTCGTAGCCGGCCGCAGGAGCCAACGGCACTGCTCAGCAGCCCCGGTGTAAGCGCGAGGCGAGATCGAACCACGGCGCCCGGAATGCGTAGTCTCAGCCCGAGGCTCGGGCTGAGACGTGCCGCTGCTGGTCCCGCAGCCACAAACCAGCCGCACAAAACCAGCAGCGGCACGTGGCGGTTTAATCCTGGTCTAGTCCAGGTCCAGACCCGGCCGAGCCCCGGTCTAGTCCAGGTCCAGTCCAGGCCCAGACCCGGTCCAGACCCGGCCCAGTTCTGGTCCAGACCTGGTTTAGTCCCCGTTTAGTCCTGGTCTAGTCTCTTAGCCAATCAGGACAGAACACAATGTTACACTATAAAAAAAAAATTTTGAAAAAAAAAATTAAAAAAAAAATCCGCGAACCGCGATAGAGCGAGGGATTACTGTATTTTGTTATTCAGCATCAATACTTTTGTCTGCTTTTTACTAAGGAATAATTAATTGAGGAATATACAATATAATAATACTATGATATATTTATGACTCAGTGTTATGTATACTATAGCTTATATTCTTAAAGATCCTATTGAAACACTCAAATTCAGGTGAAAAACGTCGCTTATCAGTTAATCGTTAATCGATCGATAAGGTCAATCAACTATCAATTAATGAATTAATCAATAATTTGCATCCCTAATGCAGATTAATATTAACATTTGAATATTCAAATTGTACACAAATCACAACAATGCAAGTTATAGATGCCAGCTGTAATAAAAGCCAAAAACAAGCCTACAAAGATATATGTTGCACAAATTTTTCAAACTGTTCCTCCTTAGTGTTGCCATAGCTTTACCTTCACTGTAGCCAGGTGTGAAGGGCTGTGGGCTGGTGCTGTCTCTGTCCTCTGTGGAGTCCTCTGGATCTGAAGCCCCGCCCTCTTCTCCGGAGAGACTCATGTTGTCTGCAGTGTTCTCCTCCCCACTGTCCAGATCGCCCATGGACCCTAAAAACACAAACCAATCGAAGTTTAATACAATCATTTTATGTCAAGCAAGCATAGAGACAATAGTATGAAAAGATGATTTTTGGTAACACTTAACAATAATTACATGAAATGAATAAAGCATGATCAAGGCTCCATTATGAAGAAATAGTTTTTTAAAAGTGATTCAAGTTTAGTAACTAGTTGATCAGTGCCTTAAAGTCAAATCAACACGGAGAGCTTGCCTTGGTCATTTTGGGTGGGAACTATTTTTCAGTGCGGAAGAACATGGCCGAATCACGCACCATGTTGTGCAACAGGGGAACTCCCTTCCCGGTGCGTAACTGGGATTCCCCTGGCAGCGTGCTGCGTGATACGGCCATGTTCTTCCGCACTGAAAAATAGTTCCCACCCAAAATGACCAAGGCAAGCTCTCCGTGTTGATTTGCACATTTATTTGCACTCGATATGAATGCGCACTACACAGAAAGTAATTGGGAAACGCATCGAGCAAATTAATTCGTTTTGGCCGAAATCTTTCTCTGGCGACGTTAGACTCCAGTCTAAGGCGGAGGAGCTGCAGATACCGCGGCGGTCAGTGGCGACAGACTCGGACAATGGCTGGGTGAGCAGGAAAACGCTTTCCACCACTTATTTTAGTCTCTGGACTGTGGGGAGATGCCCAAATTTGACCTGGGGGTGGCATATCCCTTTAACCATAACCCAAGTAGACATGGGATGATATTAAATTCTGGTGTCACAATTATGGTCAAAATAATTTATGAATATGAATGAATATTAATATAGCTCTGGAAAAAAATAAGAGACCACTGCAAAATGATCAGTTTTTCTGATTTTACTACTTATAGGTGTGTGTTTGGGCAAAAGGAACATTTTTGTTTGAGTCTATAAACTAATGACAACATTTCCCCCAAATTCCAAATAAAAATATTATCGTTTAGAGCATTTATTTGCAGAAAATGACAAATGGTCAAAATAACAAAAAGATACACGTTTTCAGACCTCAAACAATGCAAAGAAACAAGATCAAAATCATTTTAACAACATAATACTAATGTTTACACTTAAGAAGAGTTCAGAAGTCAATATTTGGTGCAATAACCCTTATTTTTAATCACAGCTTTCATGTGTCTTGGCATGCTCTCCACAAGTCTTTCACATTGTTCTTGGGTGACTTTATTCCACTCCTGGTGCAAGAACTGAAGTAGCTCAGCTTTGTGTTTGTGTTGGAATTCAACAGACGCTGGAATGGAATGGCTGTAATACATGCAGAGATGATGATTTCAGAAAAAAAAATGCGGTGGTCTCTTTTTTTTTTCCCCCCCACAGCTGTAAGTATAATTTTAATACATATGAACACTTTTCATATTTAAACAAACGTTTTGTACTTTATTATGATCTACATGATCTTTTCCATGATGATCTCGATAAGTAGCTTTTTCCTGCAGGTATCACGAATATATAAAATGCCAACTGTATTATTGTTTCTTGCCCCATCCCTACTCCCAACCTCATAACTTAATTAAGTAGTTATAAGCCTGAATCATTCTTAATAAACAATTTGTTTCTTATAATTTAAGTCTTTGCTCATTTATTTATTAAGGCTAATTAAGTGTACCGTAGTTATTATAAAGTGGTACCTGATTTTCAAATGCCGCAAAACCTGGACTGTGTATTAATCATTGAGACTACTGTTTTATAGGATCATGCTTTTAAGTTTTTTTGTTCTTTTTCACTCAGTGTGTGATAGGCAGAGCTGTGGATCTGAGGACATAATAACTGTGAGCAAATTACACTTACAAATAGCAGTTTAATTATGTTCCTGGAGCCTTAAGTCCAAACAAAAAAAATAATAGAAAGCTACTTACGCTAATACTTTTGAAATCGCCTGAACACCGTGCGCCTGTTTTATAAGTGTCCTCTTGAGAATAAAAACACATATGAGATGGATTGGACACACTGAACGCTCTAATCCAGCAGATTAATAGCAGAGTGCCAGGACACCTCCTAGCCTGATCCCTATCACTTACACTGCTATAGTCCCCGCTGACCACAGTAATTAAGACACTACTTCTCATCTATTTTAGCCCCTTTGAAGATTACATCCAAAATATGGAGACGGCTAATATGGAATTAATGGGACTTTCTTAAATTGCTTTATTAATAATAGGTTTTCGATTGGGTGATTATGCCAGACAGAGCTAAATGCTGAATTAACTTGTGATATAGAAAATGATTTAGTGGTGTGAATGATGTCTCACAGGTATACACATATATTCTTTCTTTTCTAACATTTCTTTGACCCTTTTGTATACAGCTTTTTTCATAAAGTCAACACATTTCATTGGATTTGTCTGTTAATTATAGAGTACTACTAATACATTTTAAAAAGCATTCTTGAATTATTTCGAGAGTAAAATCTGTCATTAAATATCCAGAAGGCAAAAGAATGAGAAATAGTATTCGAAATGAAGGTCCGAAATGAAGGTTTGCCTGCATGCACTTTTCTTTCTTGTTCACACTGTCCCTACCTTGAGCTACTGTGACAAGTAAATTTCTCCTGTGTGAGATCAATAAAGTCTTATCTCTCTCTTATCAGTATTAGAATATTCAAGTGTATTCAAAATGAAGTATTTCAAATGAAATAAAAACAAGTCTGTGCCTTTATGCAACTATGAGCTAGGATCATGTGTGTAATGCATGTTTTATCGCAAGGCCCAGAAATTAAAATCAAGTTATTTTAAAATTAATTAATGAGGTTCACAGATAAAACTTGTACTTTTTATGATGATTGTGAAAACATACAGATGACTCCTTAGCTTCATATATTTTATTTTTATATATTTTTTTATATATGCCTTAGAAAATATTGAGCCGATATTTGTATGATGAAAAAATAACCCATGAACCTGACGTCACTAACATCAATATCAGCAACATCTTAAGTTTTAGCTGTATCATGTATTTTAGCACACCGTGCGAAGAGGCAGTGACAAAGCAATACAAGTTTATCTATACAGCACTATTGGAACACAAAAAACACCAATACAAAACAAATCGACACATGTCAATCACCATTTCATCTTTGCATTGTTTTCTCCTTACGACCTCTTGTATAAAGCTGAGAGATTTATTATGTATATTTTTATTTTTATTTGTATATATACATTTTTAAATAATTATACCTTGTTTTACACAAGTCTCTTGTTATTTTTGCATTTATTATTACCATTTACAGCTCTGGAAAAAAAAAAAGAGACCACTGCACTTTTTCTGAAATCAGCATCTCTACATGTATTACAGCCATTCCATTCCAGCGTCTGTTGAATTACAACTAAGGATGTCAACAATTAATCGATTAACAATTAATTGTCGATTAAGTCATTGGTCGAACAAAATGCATTAATTGTAATTAATCGCTAATCGTGGACGCGCGCACCCGCGTGGTCACGAAACAAGGCAACCGCGCACTGCGCTGCGCCAAGCTCGACTCACAGCCGGCCACAGGCACCAACGGCACTGCCCGGTGTACGCGCGAGGCGAGATCGAACCGCGGCGCCCGGAATGTGTCTCAGCCCGAGCCACAAACTAGCCGCACAAAACCAGCAGTGGCACGTGGCGGTTTAATCCTGGTTTAGTCCAGGTCTAGACCTGGTCGAGTCCTGGTTTAGTCCAGGTTTAGACCTGGTCTAGACCTGGTTTAGTTCCGCGAACCGCGATAGAGCGGGGGATTACTGTATTTTGTTATTCAGCATCAATACATTTGTCTGCTATTACTAAGGAATAATTAATTGAGGAATATACAATATAATAATACTATGATATATTTTTGACTCAGTGTTATGTATACTATAGCTTATATTCTTAAAGATCCTATTGAAACACTAAAATTCAGGTGAAAAACGCCGCTTATCAGTTAATCGTTAATCGATCGATAAGGTCAACCTACTATCAATTAATGAATTAATCGATAATTTGCATCCCTAATTCCAACACAAACACAAAGCTGAGCTACTTCAGTTCTTGCACCAGGAGTGGAATAAAGTCACCCAAGTGTGTGAAATGACTTGTGGAGAGCATGCCAAGAGGCATGATTAAAAATAAGGGTTATTGCACCAAATATTGATTTCTGAACTCTTCTTAAGTGTAAACATTAGTATTATGTTGTTTTAAAATGAATTTGATCTTGTTTCTTGGCATTGTTTGAGGTCTGAAAACATGTATCTTTTTTTGTTATTTTGATCATTTGTCATTTTTTGCAAATAAATGCTTTAAACAATAATATTTCTATTTGGAATTTGGGGGAAATGTTGTCAGTAATTTACAGACTCAAACAAAAATGTTCCTTTTGTCCATAAACATACCTATAAGTAGTAAAATAAAATAAAATAAAAAGAACATTTTCCAGTGGTCTCTTATTTTTTTCCAGAGTTGTATATTGATGCTCTTTGCTATCATAATATAATTTCCCTTGTGGATCAATAAGTGAGTGCAGAATAAAAACACACAACCTGTAGGATATTTTAGGAGTACTACATGCAGTATTATGGACCCATGTCGTTGCTCGAGCTAAGACAGGTTGTAAATTAATTTCTGATCCTGTGTTGTAACCAGTGTGGGGATTGTTCCTGGTCTAAAGCCGTGACTGGGGGCGTATATATTTACACCATTGGAACAAAAGGCCTCTATAATCTATACAAAGCACACAACAATAGGCGTGAATAAAGACGGGTGCGGAGAAAGAGAGAGGCAATTTTTCTAATTCTGTTAATTTCACTTCCAAAGCAATTAAAAAGCAGGCGAGGAGATAATGCTTGGAAACAATCGCCGCTGACAACGTGTTTCTGTCTTTGTAAAGGAAACATCTTTAGGCTAATTTCAACTTCCACGCCTGCATGCTCCGCTCTCTCATTTCAGATAAAAATTAACACTGCGAGATTTGGACCAGGAAAAAAAGAAAAAAAGATCGATCCGGTACACAATATTTTTAGAACGAGGTCCATCTAATTTTCAGTATCTATAAGGGCATTTTCAGACAATTAATTTTGCTTTAATCAAAATTGTACAAAGCCAGTTCAGAGTCGGAAATTCCAATTAAATTCTCCGGTTAGTTAAAATGGAAGTTATGAGTTTTTTCTTTATTACTGGCTGTGGTTTTAATGAATCAATCGCTGCATCACTGCTTTCAGACATCAAATGGACTGGAAAAGTTTTATCCAAGGAGAAGTAGTACAGGCTGGGTATATGGATAGCAGGCCTGCAGTGATAAGTGAGAGGCGTTAGACTTCATTTAGCCTGTTTTAATTGTAACAAACCGATATCCACAGTAAAATGAACTCAACTGTGGTGCAATCATAGAAAGACATGTGTATCTGTGAACCAGGGACATTTGTTAAAATGGGAACAGTCCAAGAAAAAGCCCAAAGCTGCACTTGGTCTAATCTAAACGAAAGGCCAATGTATCATGTTATAGTGAGATTTCCAGTGTAAAAGGAAAGGAAGTATACTTTTCCAGTAAAAAAAAAATCAAGTTATTACACTTTCTGGTTGTGCTAGATGTGGTCTGAAGTTCAACTAGTAATCATAAAGGTACAGCCAAATAGATCCGCATTCATGGAATTCAGAAAAAATAAAGATAAGTTAATGATTTGCAATGTGAACCGCCAAAAACTGTATCTATGAATGAATGATGATGATGAATGATTATTCAACATAATGTAATTGAAGCAACTTTTTCAGGTTGCATTGCCTGGGATGTTCCACAGTATGATGTTCCATCTCCATGGGGACAAGCAGGTGACGTGAGGTCACTGGGCCAAGTTAAAAGTCAAATCTGTGGAGATGCGACCCTGCTCACAGTAAGAATGCATGTTTACAATGTATTCTGAATACAAACACTTGGAATTGAATAACCAGTTAGCTGACTGAACTGGAAAAGTTATATTGTGCATTAATAACACTATAAACTTAAAAGGCAGCCAAAAAATTATTAAACTTAGTCTTAGACAAACTTTATTGATCCACAGGGAAAATTGTGAGAGTAAAAAAAAAAAAAAAGAAGATGGAATAGCAACCAAAGACCAATAAACCAGTGTCAGATGAGACATAATTATATACATAAAATATTATGATAATAAATGTATATGTACAAATCAGATTTAAACAGAAAAGTAGTAATAAAATATAAGATACAATATCAAATAAAAAAATGTGTAAAAAATAGGGATGCAAATTATCGATTTATTCATTAATTGATAGTTGATTGACCTTATCGATCGATTAACGATTAACTGATAAGCGGCGTTTTTCACCTGAATTTTAGTGTTTCAATAGGGTCTTTAAGAATATAAGCTATAGTATACAGAACACTGAGTCAAAAAATATATCATAGTATTATTGTATTGTATATTCCTCAATTAATTATTCCTTAGTAAAAAGCAGACGAATGTATTGATGCTGAATAACAAAATACAGTAATCCCTCGCTCTATCGCGGTTCACGGATTTTTTTATTTTTTTTATTTTTTTAATAGTGTAACTTTTTTTATAGTGTAACATTGTGTTCTGTCCTGATTGGCTAAGAGACTAGACCAGGACTAAACGTGGACTGGACCAGGTCTAGACCAGAACTAAACCAGGTCTGGACCAGGTCTGGACCTGGACTGAACCAGGATTGGGCCGCTGCTGGTTTCGTGCGGCTGGTTTGTGGCTCGGGGCCCGGGCCGCAGGCCAGCCGCGTGGGACTCGGGGCCCGGGCCGCAGGCCGGCCACGCGGAACCAGCAGCGACACGTTGCGGCGCATTCCTGGGCGCCGCGGTTCCATCTTGCCTCGCGCGTACACCCGGGGCTGCTGAGCAGTGCCGTTGGTGCCTGCAACCGGCTGTGAGTCGAGTGCAGCACGGTGCGCGGTTGCCTTGTTTCGTGACCACGCGGTTAATTACAATTAATGCATTTTGTTCGACTAACGTCTTAATCGACAATTAACCGTTAATCGATTAATTGTTGACATCCCTAGTAAAAAAACTTGTTTTACTGAACTAAGATCTGGCGTATTATTGTCAGATTGACATACACTGTATACAGTTTAGTGATTCTAAAATTTGTCACCTAATTATTTAAAGTTATTGTTTATATTGTCTGTTCCCATTGTGGTGGTAATATTCGCCTTTTTTCCCAGCACAGATCTGTAGGACTGTGTGTGTGTGTGTGTGTGTGTCCACAGAACAAAGTGTGGAGCAGTGATGAAGGCAGCACAGATATGGCTTCATTAACAGAGAGTCCACATCACACCACAGCTCCACGCTCCTCACATGAAACAACACACATCAAACTGAAAACACTAGAGCCATGAAACACACTATAACACACATCAAACTCAGACACACAAGAGCCATTATTAAACACACAACAAGCTAACGGGCTCTCCAGCTACCTGAGAGGGGCCCTCACCGTCACACAGGCACTTCCCCCATCAGCAACTTACTCGCTTTTACCATAAACGACAAGTTATAAAAATACCACATACTCAATACTTGAAACTTAACTTCTGCAGGTATTGATAATGAAAATGATAAATAACAAAATGTTCAATTCTGAATAGATTTAGATATTATATCTATATACACTCAACAAAAATATAAACGCAACACTTTTGTTTTTGCTCCCATTTTTCATGAGATGGACTAGAAAGATCTAAAATTCATTCCAGATACACAATATTACCATTTCTCTCAAACATTGTTCACAAATCTGTCTAAATGTGTGATAGTGAGCACTTCTGCTTTGCTAAGATAATCCATCCCACCTCACAGGTGCGCCACATCAAGATGCTGATCTGGCATCATGATTAGTGCACAGGTGTGCCTTAGACTGCCCACAATAAAAGGCCACCCTGAAATGTGCATTTTTTTTTTTTTTGCTTTATTGGGGGTCTGGGGACTCAGAACCAGTCAGTATCTGGTGTGACCACCACTTGCCTCATGCAGTGCAACACATCTTCTTCGCATAGAGTTTATCAGATTGTCAATTGTGGTCTGTGAAATGTTGGTCCACTCCTCTTCAATGGCTGTGCGAAGTTGCTGGATATTAGTGGGAGCTGGTACACGCTGTCGTATACGCCGGTCAAGCCCATCCCAAACATGCTCAATGGGTGACATGTCCGGTGAGTATGCTGGCCATGCAAGAACTGGGACATTTTCAGCTTCCAAGAATTGTGTACAGATCCTTGCAACATGGGGCCGTGCATTATCTTGCTGAAACATGAGGTGATGTTCATGGATGTATGGCACAACAATGGGCCTCAGGATCTCATCACGGTATCTCTGTGCATTCAAAATGGCATCAATAAAATGCACCTGTGTTCTTCGTCCATAACAGATGCCTGCCCATACCATAACCCCACCACCACCATGGGCCACTCGATCCACAACATTGACATCAGCAAAGCGCTCACCCACACGACGCCACACACGCTGTCTGCCATCTGCCCTGAACAATGTAAACCGAGATTCATCCGTGAAGAGAACACCTCTCCAACGTGCCAGACGCCATCGAATGTGAGCATTTGCCCACTCAAGTCTGTTACGGCGACGATCTGGAGTCAGGTTAAGACCCCGATGAGGACGATGAGCATGCAGTTGAGCTTCCCTGAGACGGTTTCTGACAGTTTGTGCAGAAATTGTTTGGTTATGCAAACCAATTGTTTAAACAGCTGTCCGACTGGCTGGTCTCAGATGATCTTGGAGGTGAACCTGCTGGATGTGGAGGTCCTGGGCTGGTGTGGTTACACGTGGTCTGCGGTTGTTAGGCCGGTTGGATGTACTGCCATATTCTCTGAAACGCCTTTGGAGACAGCTTATGGGGGAGAAATGAACATTCAATGCACGAGCAACAGATCTGGTTGACATTCCTGCTGTCAGCATGCCAATTGCACACTCCCTCAATGCTTGCGACATCTGTGGCATTTTGCTGTGAGACAAAACTGCACATTTCAGAGTGGCCTTTTATTGTGGGCAGTCTAAGGCACACCTGTGCACTAATCATGATGTCAGATCAGCATCTTGATGTGGCGCACCTGTGAGGTGGGATGGATTATCTTAGCAAAGCAGAAGTGCTCACTATCACACATTTAGACAGATTTGTGAACAATGTTTGAGAGAAATGGTAATATTGTGTATCTGGAATGAATTTTAGATCTTTAAGTCCATCTCATGAAAAATGAGAGCAAAAACAAAAGTGTTGCGTTTATATTTTTGTTGAGTGCATATTATAGATTACATATACCCAATAATCACTTCTTCAATGGGGGACACCAATAGATATTTTGTCACTCACTGCTGAAACCGACAAACCTTGTAAAAAAAAATATAAATAAAATCACCAAAATGTGGGAAAAAAATACATAATAATAGTAATAAAAATATATTTTAACCATTGCAACTATTTAGGTTACCTTTTATCATGTTATGTTGTTACTTGTACATAAAGACACTACACCAGATGTACTAAAGTCTGTACTAAAGTCTGTACTTTAAAATAAATAATAGAGTAAAAAAAATGTACTAATTTTAATTTTATTTATTTATTTATTTTCTATTTATTTATTTATATTTTATTTTTACAATTTTCTTTTTACTTTTTTTTTTCTCTTTAGGCTCAAGTGTAAACATTACGGACACCAAATCTTAAAATAATACAGAATTTTTAATTAATTTACTGGCTTCTTTGTTGCGTTGACTGAAATGTTGAAATATAGTGCCCACATCAGTCAGTTGATTAATCTAATGCCAGCCTGAGCAAGTGATGTGAGCACGGCCCATTGATTACTGCGGGCGACAAACTCAAGTCCACCATAGATTTATTCCACTGATCTGAAATCCCAGGAATGTATTGACTTCCTGCTCATCTCCCCATCACATCTGAAAAGTACAGAGAATATCAACTGTGTGGGTCTAAACTGTAGCCTATATTCTTGAATCGTGAAGCAGTCAAACGGCAAGGTTGTATAGACAAAGTTTTAACATTAAAGGGTACTATGTAACTTTCCTGATGAAGGCTGTGTTGCTGGCCTGTGTCTATTGCAGGGGTCGGCAACCCGCGGCTCCGGAGCCACATGCGGGTCTTTGATCCCTCTGATGCGGCTCAGTATAGCGGTCCCTCGTTTATCACGGGGGTTACGTTCTTACGTTCTAAAAATAACCCACAACAAGCGAAATCTGCGAAGCTTTATATTTTACAATTATTCTCCATGTTTAAAGGCTGTAAACGCCTCACCACACACATTCTACACTTTTCTCACACTGGAATTAATGTTTTCTCACATTTCTCTCTGGTTTAAACACTCAAACGTTCGTAGATTTTCAACAAAAAAGCACAGTATTATAGAAAGTGTATTTCACGTGTATTTCACAGTTCTTATGACCGCTTCGCTGTGGCGGGTTTTGTCGGGGAGAAAACTTCCAAACATACAGCACTTCAGAGTCACACTGCGATCGAACATTTATATAAATCTGGCAAACTGAACGCATTCTGTACAGGAGATACGGAGGAGAATGACCGACGAATCGGCAAAGGTCTACAGTCCCTGCCAATCGGAACGCAGAAATGCGCGTTATAAACTGTATAAAAACTATAAAAAAATATAAAACTATAAAACTATAACACTATAAAAAAAATGGGAATAAAAATCTGCAAAACAGCGAGGCCACGAAAAGTGAACCAGGATATAGCGAGGGACCACTGTATTTAATTAAAATGTATTTTATTTTAGTTCATTCATTTTCAAAATGAATGAACATGAATGGCACAAAGCCAAAAAAAGACGTTATATGCAGTGTTATTTAATTTTAAAATTTCAAAAGGGTTTTGTGGCTCCAGTGTTTTCTTCACTGTGTGAAAGAAAACACAAGGTCCAAATGGCTCTTTGAGTGGTAAAGGTTGCCGACCCCTGGTCTATTGAGATCTTATTGTTTTGCCTGGAATATTCCACACTATGGCATTAAACTTATCCATCTCCATGGAGACAAGCAGGTGACACCAGTAGACCAAGAACACATGTTTATAATCAGGGAAGCTAGCTCCTCCCTTGCAGCTAGATATAAACAGGGTCGAACCAGCATGAGGGCCAGAGCTGACGAAGCCTCTCGGATGAGCGGCGAAACGTTTTCAACCAAACAAACTTTGTCCAGTTGACAAATTGAACTTCTCCTTTGATCACATGTTTATAATGTATTTTTAGTCAATAAAAAGTCCTGTAATTGAATAAATATAAGTCAGAAAGTTTAACAAAAAACTGTGGAGCGTTCCAGGCAAAACAGTAACATGCAGATGATATGTGACAACTTTTAAGCAATAATACATCTTTAATTGTCAGTAGAATTACTATAATGGAGGACACACCTGAGGCTGCCGTAAAAGGGAATAGTGAACAATTTGTCAACAAATGTCTATGTTATATAATGTAAATTATTTAATAAATAATACATACATTTTTTAACCATAATTGCAGATAGGAGTGCAGTGGGTCTATGTTTTGGACAATAAAAAGGAATGAGGAACATTTCAAAAATTAAAATGGGATGAAGTTGAAAAATCAGTTGGTTGTGAACAGATTTCTGGTGAAAATATGTGAACTCAGCAGGACGCCACATCAAAGAGCTCAGAGTAAACAGACCGAGTGAATGGCAACATGTGGGCCTGATTTAGTCACGTTTGAAAAATCTTCATCAAAACATCAAATACAAACCTACTAAAGGACATAATTTGTTACTTATGTTCTTTACCAGTATAAAGTTTAGTAAAAGATTTGTGGATACAATTAAACAACTACTGCTGGAACTAGAACACCTTATAAATATGTCAAGAAACATTTTTGAAGCAAAAATAATTCAATATTTCACTGAAAACTTGCCATTTATCTCACACTAATTCAGAAAGCTTGATTTCATAAAGCTGGAAAACGATTTGCAGTGGGAATGAAAGAAAAATAAGGATTTCATGAAACCATCGATGTATGGTGCTGTGAGGAAACTCATGTTTCAATAATCGTAACACTGAAATTTGATAATGTGATAACTACTGATTACTTTGTTATTACTCTATAATGTAATATTGTGCTTTTTGTTCATAAAGTTTACAGGTAGCATCATTGAATTACATTTTGTGTTTGTGTCGGGATAGAGAAATTTCAGACACTTTTAGTCTACAGCACTAGAAACATGTGAGACTACTGCATACCACCTGACTTGTACCATGGCACATTCACACTATCATCCATCCTCTTCTCTGTCCACTTCCCCCTCTCTCTCTCTCCCTCCCTCTCTCCCTGTCAGAGCCTGTTTTTTGGGGGGAGCGAGTGCGGGGCTGTGGAGTGACTGGGAGCGTCAGTGTGCGGATAGCTGCGAGCCGTTGGCGGTTATCGCCTCCTGCAGACTCTCTGTGCCGGTCTGATCTGTCTCCTCTTCATTAAGCAAATACGCCGACGTGGAAATGAAAACATAATAGCTATTTGATTTCCACAGAGATATTTTGCATATTGGTTCGGAGCTGATAGCGGAATTTCATCAAGTCGTTTTTTTTCTCCTCTTCTTCTCCTACCGCCTCCCCCCTCCCCCCTGTGCCGTCCCTTTTTAAAAACTGAATTACTGAGCCGAGCTGGGCCGCCTCACTCGCATTTCCTTACATTGCTGGGAAGACGAGAGAGAGAGAGAAAGGGTGAAATCTAGTTCCCCAGGAAGACTACTTAAACGATTAAATATCCCCCTATTCTCGGCTTTTTTGATAACAACGAACAAATTTAAAGAATTGTCAGTGCTTTAGGTTGGCTATACTAATCAGAGATAGGAAGGAGAAAATTAACTCCTTAATGAGCAGAGCAGTGGCAGCGATAAGGGTCCTGGGGAGACAGCAGCGAGGCGGAGAGGGGCACAGACAGGAGATAGAGATATTAGTGGTCAGTCCTGAAGGGGCACTTAGGGCCCCACTAGAGGGCAGTAGACAGTGATACCTGACCTCTCAGGGTATTTGTACTTAACCGTGACCAGTGAGAGGTTGATGTCAGCGCTAAGAGTAAATCAAATCATCTGGTTGAAATTTAAAGATCCTTTATTACTCAAAACTGACTCAGGAGCTTTAAGCCATTTTATAATGTCGTTATCTCCTCAAAAACATACCTGGAGTTGTGTTTTGTTTCAATCACAAGTTTGAGTAATCATTTTTTATTAGTCTGTCTATCTCCAAAGCTCTAACAGCTCTGTTCCACCTTGTGAAGCCACCAATTTTCAAGGTAACAGCTATCTTTATGTTTTGGTCACTAGAGATTGGCAGTTTCAGGGGTGAAATTATCCAAATGATTCTAGTGAAGGTGTGTGGAGTTAAAAAACACAGTGGGGAACTTCCAGTATTAACACATGACATCACAAGGTGGAACAGAGTGTTTTCAGTTTGAAAGTAAAATGACTGCGTGCACATGGGAAACTCCAAACCGATTGCAAAGTGATTGGGGTCGTAACGGCTGCATGTGCACAGGGATTGGCTTGGATTGGGATTGGTTTGCCCCATCCCCCAGGAACCCCTGGCCTAGGCCGATAGCAAACCACTTGGAGTCGTCATGTGAACGATTTCGTATTGGATTAGCATACTGCGCATGGGCGCCAGGAATTTCAGGAATTTCACCCAGAAGTTGTAAGAGTGGTAGGGGGTGCCTCTCGGTACCAAGTACCAATTGTTGTTTCAGAAGAAAACATGGCTGCGAAGAAATCAACAAGCACGCACTACTGGACAGACCCAGCCCCATCTTCCACCATATCTGGACTATGAACGTAACGCACAGGGCAATTCCAGAAAAGGAGTTTACCGCACACTCGCTTGACTTTACTTATTCCTTTATTGGGCTTAGCGCGAACAACGCGTTTCGCCTGGTAAAATCGAAACGCGTTGTTTGCTCTTAGCCCAATAAAGTGTGTGTGTGTGCGTGTGTGCGTGTGTGCGTGCGTGTGCGCGAGTGCGTGTGCGGTAAATTTCGTCTTTTCTGTAATTATTTAATGACTGCGTGCACATGGGAAACTCCAAACCGACCGAGGACCGAGGCAGGGTTTGCTCGGACCCCGGAGCAAATCAAAATCAAGTGGAAAAAACGCCAGGGCGGCGTATGCCACGGCAAGAAAGAACAACGGGAGAGCGGTCAAGACCGTACAACTTGCCCGCATTACGACAGCGTTCTTCACAGCACCAACAAGTCCCATCTTCCACCATTTCGGGACTATGGAAATAACGTAGAATCGAAACGCGTTGTTTGCTCAAAGCCCGATAAAGGAATAAGAGTATGCGGTAACTTAGTATCAGAAGAGTGTTTTTTTTTAACTGTTGTATAACTTAAATATTAAAAACATAAATATTAAAATCAGTGTGGAAATTTTTCACTCAGACAGGACAAAACAGAGAGTGGAAGAGACAACAGAATATAAGCTAAGCATTATAAAGACATACAAAATGAAAGTGTGGTTGTGTAATTTTCCCCAGACCTTACATAAATTAACGATAAACTCATAGCTACAAATTTAATGCCTTTATTTGTGGCACAAAAGATGCACGCAACAAAAAAACAACAAGGCAGAACATGATTAAAACATGTGCGGTATAGCTCCCAATCCTCGTAGTTTTCGTTGT